>CM073137.1:51304809-51904809 GCA_037039145.1 Fundulus diaphanus | reverse complement strand
TTTGGACCAAACTGACAGAGTACACTCACCTGGTGATACTGAACACAAACCTGTTAGCGGCTAACTGTTAGCATGTTGCTAACCGGAAGTAGCTCTAGGAAGGTCTCACCAACTTCTGCTTCACAGAGTCTGTTCTTACTCTAGAGAGAAAGCTGCACAACAAATTTGGGCTACGTCGCATAAAGCATCTCCAAGCTATGAGGTGTCAAACATCCAATGCTTTTCAATGGGGGATCAAACCCCTTATGGTCCCAATACTGCATGCCCATATATGGCGCTACAGTATAGCTCAGATGGAAAGTGCAGGCTTTGCATGCAAGAGGTCATGGGATCGAATCCCGGTGTGGGACACGTAGAGTTTTATATTATAATCCCCACAGTATGTATAACAAAACATGTGTGCTGATCCTATTAAGTATTTTTTTGTACCACCCGCCATTTTGAGTTACCATGGCGACGTAATAAACAACGTATTTTCTCCCTCTTTGAGGCACTTCCCAGCACAGGTTATGGACCAAACTAACAGAGTACCATCACCTGGTCATCCTGAACACAACCTTGTTAGCGGCTAACGGTTAGCATGTTGCTAACAGGAAGTAGCTCTAGGAAGGTCTCACTAACTTCTGCTTCACAGAGTCTGTTCTTACTGTAGAGAGAAAGCTCCACAACAAATTTTGGCCATGTCGGATAAAACATCTCCATTTTAGGAGGTGTCAAATATCCAATGCTTTTCAATGGGCCAAGACCACCCGCCATATTGAGTTACCATGGCAACATAATAAACAACGTATTTTCTCCCTATTTGCTGACTTCCCAGCACAGGATTTGGACCAAACTAACAGAATACCATCACACGGTCATCCTGAACACAACCTTGTTAGCGGCTAACGGTTAGCATGTTGCTAACCGGAAGTAGCTCTAGGAAGCTCGCACAAACTTTTGCTTCACAGAGTCTGTTCTTGCTTTAGAAAGAAGGCTCCACAACAAATTTTGGCCATGTCAGATAAAGCATGTCTATTTTATGAGGTGTCAAACATCCATTTTTGACCCCTCTTTGCCTCTGTTAGATGCTGCAGAAATGCTCCAAAGACACTGAAATCACACATTCACCTCAGTACCTCACATGATAAAGGTAATGATAATTAAGACAGAGGGCTTCAGCTGTGAGGGAGTCTCCATGACAACGCTGCTAGCCAGAGGCTCCTAGGAGGTCCATTGACTTAACATGGCACCTTTGGACGGCCGTTGCGGGGGCTGTGAAGACCGTAGGAAGCTGAAATTCGCAGTGTTACTTCCTGTTGCTATTTTACACGGTACGGTACGCACCACGAGGCAGGCGCCTTGCTAAATTTCTTCAGAAATTTTCTAGTTAGGTGCCTGCCAAGCATTTGCAATGAGGAGGCAGTGCTGTGCGAAGCACAGCACTGCCTCCCATGCAAATGCATGGAGGCACCTACTACTATTCACCTCTAAACGGTTTATTTATTATTATTAATATTCTTAATTGTTTGACGATTAATGCGGCCCGAACCGTAGCGTGCACCCCCACAATATATACATCAAAACGTCCGGCTCGGTCGGGAATAGTGTGCTATTACTTTTATCGGGGTTTCGAGTTACCATGGCAACGCAATTAGCGAAAAACCACCCCCGAAAAAACCCATAGTAATCAATGGAGTCGGGGAGAAAAAAAGCCCCAAAAAAGCCTCCAAATTGCCATTTTCAAAGCTGTACTGTATCGTCATGCTTTCACCTACGAACACCGTTTAACTTCCAGTTTGTAGACATATCTGTGAACTACTCAGAAGTGAAAACGGGATGTGGATATCTTTTATCGTCTCTTCACAGTTACTCCTCAAAGCTTCATGTCCGAAAATCAGCAAAATCATCGTTTATAATGAAAGTCAATGACGGAATTCTCCAACCGCTAGAGTGGGCCACTCTAGCGTTTTCAAAGATTTCAAAACTCCGAACAACTTCCGCCTACTCGCTCAATTTTCACTCTATGTAGACAAATTATACATCAAAACGTAGGTATTTTTGTCTGGATTCAGGAAATGTAACCCTCATTGGTGTAGCATTTATAGATTTTTCGCAAATCACCTCAGACCGACACAAACCCGAAATCCTCCCCATTCATTTCCTATGGAGAGGTTTTGAAAAATGACGTCTGAAAATCCAAAACATCACATGTTTTCGCATCGTCGCTACTCCTAAACCGTTTCATGTACAAGCATGAGACTTTCACACATGAATGTCCCGACCCTTCTGGCACTCATAAAAAAGGAATTGTTTGGATAACTGTTACGGTTTTACCGCAGGAACAATTTGTTCGGGAGTAGCGAATGTGCAAATTCCTGAAAACGCTTTTCAGCTGCATTTTCCCACATCATCCACTTTTTTACATCGTCGCTGTGCCTACACCGATTTTTGTACAAACATGAAAATGAGCACCATGGTCCTCAAAAGCCTGCTGATACTCATAGTGAAAGAATTATTTTGATATCTCTTATACTTTTTCAGCTACAGCGATTTGTTCGGGACCTTTTTTAGAGGATTTCAAAAAATCCATAAAAATCACCTTTATATCATAATTTTTCACGCCTTTATTAAACTTTTTCCAGCAAAAACCGATAGCCTGTCTTCTTCCCCTATCCGTTACGAAATAAACGCAGAAAAAATTACGTCTCTACCATTTACGGATCAGGAGATATGGAGCGTTGTTCGGGGCAAAGTTCTCCATTATAATCCAATGGGACTTATTGTGAGCAAAGTCTCTGCACTTCGGTAGACTGGCCCGCTGCAGGTGTGAGTGAGTTTCCATGACGACAGAACTCTGAGGGCCAGGGGGAGAAGCTCCATTGGGATACAATGGCAACTTTCGACGCCCGCTGCAGCGGCTGTGATTAATGTAGGAATCTGAAATTCGCACAGTCACTTCCTCTTAACATTTTTAAATTTTCAAGCCTGCAGCAGAGGTGTGAGTGAGTTTCCATGACGACGGAACTCTGAGGGCCAGAGGGAGAAGCTCCATTGGGATACAATGGCAACTTTCGACGCCCGCTGCAGCGGCTGTGATTAATGTAGGAATCTGAAATTCGCACAGTCACTTCCTCTTAACATTTTTAAATTTTCAAGTGACTTTCAGCCATGTGTCACTTTTCTGTCCCATTTTGGATTTCACATGCTTTCCTATTGGGCCTTTGCTTCTAACAGGATCTGGCATGATGCCCAGACACGACATAATTGGCCAATACAGCACCACCCACATGTGGGAAATGGCGCTACTGACCATTTTGGTCAAATGTTGAGTTCTGGGCCCAGATGTGGTGAGGCTGAGTTGCTAAAGGAGGCCAATCTGACTCATGACCTTTGGTGACTTTTGGTGACATTAAGTATTGGCACCCTATTTGAGGCACTTTCCAGTACAGGATTTGGACCAAACTGACAGAGTACACTCACCTGGTGATACTGAACACAACCCTGTTAGCGGCTAACTGTTAGCATGTTGCTAACCGGAAGTAGCTCTAGGAAGGTCTCACCAACTTCTGCTTCACACAGTCTGTTCTTACTCTAGAGAGAAAGCTCCACAAGAAATTTGGCCTACGTCGCATAAAGCATCTCCAAGCTATGAGGTGTCAAACATCCAATGCTTTTCAATGGGGGATCAAACCCCTTATGGTCCCAATACTGCATGCCCATATATGGCGCTACAGTATAGCTCAGATGGAAAGTGCAGGCTTTGCATGCAAGAGGTCATGGGACACTTAGAGTTTTATATTATAATCCCCACAGTATGTATAACAAAACATGTGTGCTGATCCTATGAAGTATTTTTTTGTACCACCCGCCATTTTGAGTTACCATGGCAACGTTATAAAAAACGTATTTTCTCCCTATTTGAAGCACATCCCAGTACAGGATTTGGACCAAACTGACAGAGTACAATCCCCCGGTGATACTGAACACAACCATGTTAGCGGCTAACGGTTAGCATGTTGCTAACAGGAAGTAGCTCTAGGAAGGTCTCACCAACTTCTGCTTCACAGAGTCTGTTCTTACTGTAGAGAGAAAGCTCCACAACAAATTTTGGCCATGTCGGATAAAGCATCTCCATGTTAGGAGGTGTCAAATATTCAATGCTTTTCAATGGGCCAAGACCACCCGCCATTTTGAGTTACCATGGCGACGTAATAAACAACGTATTTTCTCCCTCTTTGAGGCACTTCCCAGCACAGGTTATGGACCAAACTAACAGAGTACCATCACCTGGTCATCCTGAACACACCCTTGTTAGCGGCTAACGGTTAGCATGTTGCTAACCGGAAGTAGCTCTAGGAAGTTCCTACCAACATTTGCTTCACAGAGTCCGTACTTGCCTTAGAGAGGAAGCTCTACAACAAATTTGGTCCATGTCAGATAAAGCATGTATATTTTATGAGGTGTCAAACATCCATTTTTGACCCCTCTTTGCCTGTGCTACCTGCTGCAGAAATGCTCCAAAGACACTGAAATCACAAATTCACCTCAGTACCTCACATGATAAAGGTAATGATAATTAAGACAGAGGGCTACAGCTGTGAGGGAGTCTCCATGACAATGCTGCTAGCCAGAGGCTCCTAGGAGGTCCATTGACTTAACATGGCACCTTTGGACGGCCGTTGCGGGGGCTGTGAAGACCGTAGGAATCTGAAATTCGCGGTGTTACTTCCTGTTGCTATTTTACACGGTACGGTACGCACCACGAGGCAGGCGCCTTGCTAAATTTCTTCAGAAATTTTCTAGTGTTAAATATACTATGCACTTACTTCAACCTTCGCAAATTAATGCGGCCCGAACGGAAGCGTCCACCCCCACAATCTATATATCAAAACGTGCGGCTGGGTCTCACGAGGTGTGCTATTACTTCTGTTGTCACTGGTAGTAACCATGGTAACGTAGTACCCCAGAAACTGAAGCCAAAAACTCCCATAGGAATGAATGGGAAAATGGCCTATGGTGACTTTTAGCATTTTTTCTCTTTTTAGGCACTTCTCAGTACAGGATTTGGACTAAACTAACAGAGTAACATCACCCGATGATACTGAACACAACCATGCTAGCAGCTAACGGTTAGCATGTTGCTAACCAGAAGTAGCTTTAGGAAGGTCCTACCAACTTCTGCTTAGCCAGGTTTGATCTGCCTTTGCATACAAAGAGAGGGCTACAGCTGTGAGGGAGTCTCCATGACAACGCTGCTAGCCAGAGGCTCCTAGGAGGTCCATTGACTTAACATGGCACCTTTGGACGGCCATTGCGGGGGCTGTGAACACCGTAGGAAGCTGAAATTTGCGGTGTTACTTCCTGTTGCTATTCTACACGCTACGGTACGCACCACGAGGCAGGCGCCTTGCTAAATTTCTTCAGAAATTTTCTAGTGTTAAATATACTATGCACTTACTTCAACCTTCGCAAATTAATGCGGCCCGAACGGAAGCGTCCACCCCCACAATCTATACATCAAAACGTGCGGCTGGGTCTCATGAGGTGTGCTATTACTTCTGGTGTCACTCACAGTAACCATGGTAACATCGTACCCCAGAAACTGAAGCCATAAACTCCCATAGGAATGAATGGGAAAATGACCTTTGGTGAATTTTAGGATTTTCAACCTTTTTAGGCCCTTCCCATTACAGGATTAGGACCAAACTAACAGAGTACCATCAGCCGGTGATACTGACCACAACCATGTTAGCGGCTAAAAGTTAGCATATTGCTAACCGGAAGTAGCTCTAGGAATGTCCTACCAACTTCTGCTTAGCCAGGGTTGTTCTGCCTTTACAGACAGATAGAGGGCTGCAGCTGTCAGTGAGTCTCCATGACAACACTGCTAGCCAGAGGCTCCTAGGAGGTCCATTGACTTAACATGGCATCTTTCAACGGCCGCTGCGGGGGCTGTGAAGACCGTAGGAAGCTGAAATTCGCAGTGTTACTTCCTGTTGCTATTTGATACGGTACGGTACGCACCACGAGGCAGGCGCCTTGCTAAATTTCTTCAGAAATTTTCTAGTGTTAAATATACTATGCACTTACTTCAACCTTCGGAAATTAATGCGGCCCGAACGGAAGCGTCCACCCCCACAATCTATATATCAAAACGTGCAGCTGGGTCTCAGGAGGTGTGCTATTACTTTTATTGTCACTGGCAGTAACCATGGTAACGTAGTACCCCAGAAACTGAAGCCAAAAACTCCCATAGGAATGAATGGGAAAATGGCCTATGGTGACTTTTAGCATTGTTTATCTTTTTAGGCACTTCTCAGTACAGGATTTGGACTAAACTAACAGAGTAACATCACCCGGTGATACTGAACACAACCATGCTAGCGGCTAACGGTTAGCATGTTGCTAACCGGAAGTAGCTTTAGGAAGGTCCTACCAACTTCTGCTTAGCCAGGGTTGATCTTTCTTTACAGACAAAGAGAGGGCTACAGCTGTGAGGGAGTCTCCATGACAACGCTGCTAGCCAGAGGCTCCTAGGAGGTCCATTGACTTAACATGGCATCTTTCAACGGCCGCTGCGGGGGCTGTGAAGACCGTAGGAAGCTGAAATTCGCAGTGTTACTTCCTGTTGCTATTTGATACGGTACGGTACGCACCACGAGGCAGGCGCCTTGCTAAATTTCTTCAGAAATTTTCTAGTGTTAAATATACTATGCACTTACTTCAACCTTCGCAAATTAATGCGGCCCGAACGGAAGCGTCCACCCCCACAATCTATATATCAAAACGTGCGGCTGGGTCTCACGAGGTGTGCTATTACTTCTGTTGTCACTGGCAGTAACCATGGTAACGTAGTACCCCAAAAACTGAAGCCAAAAACTCCCATAGGAATGAATGGGAAAATGGCCTATGGTGACTTTTAGCATTTTTTCTCTTTTTAGGCACTTCTCAGTACAGGATTTGGACTAAACTAACAGAGTAACATCACCCGATGATACTGAACACAACCATGCTAGCAGCTAACGGTTAGCATGTTGCTAACCAGAAGTAGATTTAGGAAGGTCCTACCAACTTCTGCTTAGCCAGGTTTGATCTGCCTTTGCAGACAAAGAGAGGGCTACAGCTGTGAGGGAGTCTCCATGACAACGCTGCTAGCCAGAGGCTCCTAGGAGGTCCATTGACTTAACATGGCACCTTTGGACGGCCGTTGCGGGGGCTGTGAAGACCGTAGGAAGCTGAAATTCGCAGTGTTACTTCCCGTTAGTATTTTCGACGTTACGGTACGCACCACGAGGCAGGCGCCTTGCTAAATTTCTTCAGAAATTTTCTAGTTAATATTAATATTCTTTATTTTTCTTCCTTCACGATTAATGCGGCCCGAACCGTAGCGTGCACCCCCACAATATATACATCAAAACGTCCGGCTCGGTCTCGAGATGTGTGCTATTACTTCTGTTGGGGTTTCGAGTTACCATGGCAACGCAATTAGCGAAAACCCACCCCCAAAAATCCCATAGGAATGAATGGAGTCGGGTAGAAAGAACGCCTCAAAAAAGCCTCAAAATGGCCATTTTCAACGCTGTACTGTATCGTCATGCTTTCACCTACGAACACCGTTTAACTTCCAGTTTGTAGACATATCTGTGAACTACTCAGAAGTGAAAACGGGATGTGGATATCTTTTATCGTCTCTTCACAGTTACTCCTCAAAGCTCATGTCCCAAAATCAGCGAAATCATCGTTTATAATGAAAGTCAATGACGGAATTCTCCAACCGCTAGAGTGGGCCACTCTAGCGTTTTAAAAGATTTCAAAACTCCGAACAACTTCAGCCTACTCGCTCAATTTTCACTCTACGTAGACAAATTATACATCAAAACGTAGGTATTTTTGTCTGGATTCAGGAAATGTAACCCTCATTGGTGTAGCATTTATAGATTTTTCGCAAATCACCTCAGACCGACACAAACCCGAAATCCTCCCCATTCATTTCCTATGGAGCGGTTTTGAAAAATGACGTCTGAAAATCCAAAACGTCACATGTTTTCGCATCGTCGCTACTCCTAAACCGTTTCATGTACAAGCATGAGACTTTCACACATGAATGTCCCGACCCTTCTGGCACTCATAAAAAAGGAATTGTTTGGATAACTGTTACGGTTTTACCGCAGGAACAATTTGTTCGGGAGTAGCGAATGTGCAAATTCCTGAAAACGCTTTTCAGCTGCATTTTCCCACATCATCCACTTTTTTACATCGTCGCTGTGCCTACACCGATTTTTGTACAAACATGAAAATGGGCACCATAGTCCTCAAAAGCCTGCTGATACTCATAGTGAAAGAATTATTTTGATATCTCTTATACTTTTTCAGCTACAGCGATTTGTTCGGGACCGGTTTTAGAGGATTTCTAAAATTCCATAAAAATCACCTTTATATCATAATTTTTCACGCCTTTATTAAACTTTTTCCAGCAAAAACCGATAGCTTGTCTTCTTCCCCTATCCGTTACGAAATAAACGCAGAAAAAATTACGTCTCTACCATTTACGGATCAGGAGATATGGAGCGTTGTTCGGGGCAAAGTTCTCCATTATAATCCAATGGGACTTATTGTGAGCAAAGTCTCTGCACTTCGGTAGACTGGCCTGCAGCAGACGTGTGAGTGAGTTTCCATGACGACGGAACTCTGAGGGCCAGAGGGAGAAGCTCCATTGGGATACAATGGCAACTTTCGACGCCCGCTGCAGCGGCTGTGATTAATGTAGGAATCTGAAATTCGCACAGTCACTTCCTCTTAACATTTTTAAATTTTCAAGCCTGCAGCAGAGGTGTGAGTGAGTTTCCATGACGACGGAACTCTGAGGGCCAGAGGGAGAAGCTCCATTGGGATACAATGGCAACTTTCGACGCCCGCTGCAGCGGCTGTGATTAATGTAGGAATCTGAAATTCGCACAGTCACTTCCTCTTAACATTTTTAAATTTTCAAGTGACTTTCATTCATGTGTCACTTTTCTGTCCCATTTTGGATTTCACATGCTTTCCTATTGGGCCTTTGCTTCCAACAGGATCTGGCATGATGCCCAGACACGACATAATTGGCCAATACAGCACCACCCACATGTGGGAAATGGCGCTACTGACCATTTTGGTCAAATGTTGAGTTCTGGGCCCAGATGTGGTGAGGCTGAGTTGCTAAAGGAGGCCAATCTGACTCATGACCTTTGGTGACCTTTGGTGACATTAAGTATTGGCACCCTTTCTGAGGCACTTCCCAGTACAGGATTTGGACCAAACTGACAGAGTACACTCAACTGGTGATACTGAACACAACCCTGCTAGCGGCTAACTGTTAGCATGTTGCTAGCCGGAAGTAGCTCTAGGAAGGTCTCACCAACTTCTGCTTCACAGAGTCTGTTCTTACTCTAGAGAGAAAGCTCCACAAGAAATTTGGGCTACGTCGCATAAAGCATCTCCAAGCTATGAGGTGTCAAACATCCAATGCTTTTCAATGGGGGATCAAACCCCTTATGGTCCCAATACTGCATGCCCATATATGGCGCTACAGTATAGCTCAGATGGAAAGTGCAGGCTTTGCATGCAAGAGGTCATGGGATCGAATCACGGTGTGGGACACTTAGAGCTTTATGTTATAATCCCCACAATATGTATAACAAAACATGTGTGCTGATCCTATGCAGTATTTTTTTGTACCACCCGCCATTTTGAGTTACCATGGCAACGTTATAAAAAACGTATTTTCTCCCTCTTTGAGGCACTTCCCAGCACAGGTTATGGACCAAACTAACAGAGTACCATCACCAGGTCATCCTGAACACAACCTTGTTAGCGGCTAATGGTTAGCATGTTGCTAACAGGAAGTAGCTCTAGGAAGGTCTCACTACCTTCTGCTTCACAGAGTCTGTTCTTACTGTAGAGAGAAAGCTCCACAACAAATCTTGGCCATGTTGGATAAAGCATCTCCATGTTAGGAGGTGTCAAATATTCAATGCTTTTCAATGGGCCAAGACCACCCGCCATTTTGAGTTACCATGGCGACGTAATAAACAACGTATTTTCTCCCTCTTTGAGGCACTTCCCAGCACAGGATATGGACCAAACTAACAGAGTACCATCACCCGGTCATACTGAACACAACCTTGTTAGCGGCTAACGCTTAGCATGTTGCTAACAGGAAGTAGCTCTAGGAAGGTCTCACTACCTTCTGCTTCACAGAGTCTGTTCTTACTGTAGAGAGAAAGCTCCACAACAAATCTTGGCCATGTCGGATAAAGCATCTCCATGTTAGGAGGTGTCAAATATTCAATGCTTTTCAATGGGCCAAGACCACCCGCCATTTTGAGTTACCATGGCGACGTAATAAACAACGTATTTTCTCCCTCTTTGAGGCACTTCCCAGCACAGGATATGGACCAAACTAACAGAGTACCATCACCCGGTCATACTGAACACAACCTTGTTAGCGGCTAACGCTTAGCATGTTGCTAACCGGAAGTAGCTCTAGGAAGCTCGCACAAACTTTTGCTTCACAGGGTCTGTACTTCCTTTAGAGAGAAGGCTCTACAACAAATTTGGGTCATGTCAGATAAAGCATGTCTATTTTATGAGGTGTCAAACATCCATTTTTGACCCCTCTTTGCCTCTGTTACATGCTGCAGAAATGCTCCAAAGACACTGAAATCACACATTCACCTCAGTACCTCACATGATAAAGGTAATGATAATTAAGACAGAGGGCTACAGCTGTGAGGGAGTCTCCATGACAACGCTGCTAGCCAGAGGCTCCTAGGAGGTCCATTGACTTAACATGGCTCCTTTGGACGGCCGTTGCGGGGGCTGTGAAGATCGTAGGAAGCTGAAATTTGCAGTGTTACTTCCCGTTAGTATTTTCAATGGTACGGTACGCACCATGAGGCAGGCGCCTTGCTAAATTTCTTCAGAAATTTTCTAGTGTTAAATATACTATGCACTTACTTCAACCTTCGCAAATTAATGCGGCCCGAACGGAAGCGTCCGCCCCCACAATCTATATATCAAAACGTGCGGCTGGGTTTCACGAGGTGTGCTATTACTTCTGTTGTCACTGACAGTAACCATGGTAACGTAGTACCCCAGAAACTGAAGCCAAAAACTCCCATAGGAATGAATGGGAAAATTACCTTTGGTGAATTTCAGGATTTTCTCTCTTTTTAGGCACTTCTCAGTACAGGATTATAACCAAACTAACAGAGTACCATCACCCGGTGAGACTGACCACAACCATGTTAGCGGCTAATGGTTAGCATGTTGCTAACCGGAAGTAGCTCTAGGAAGGTCCTACCAACTTCTGCTTAGCCAGGGTTGTTCTGCCTTTACAGACAAAGAGAGGGCTGCAGCTGTCAGTGAGTCTCCATGACAACGCTGCTAGCCAGAGGCTCCTAGGAGGTCCATTGACTTAACATGTCAGCCTTTCAACTGCCGCTGCGGGGGCTGTGAAGACCGTAGGAAGCTGAAATTTGCAGTGTTACTTCCCGTTAGTATTTTCAACGGTATGGTACGCACCACGAGGCAGGCGCCTTGCTAAATTTCTTCAGAAATTTTCTAGTTAGGTGCCTGCCAAGCATTTGCAATGAGGAGGCAGTGCTGTGCGAAGCACAGCACTGCCTCCCATGCAAATGCATGGAGGCACCTACTACTATTCACCTCTAAACGCGTCTCTTTATTAATATTCTTTACTTCTTCTTCCGTCACGATTAATGCGGCCCGAACCGTAGCGTGCACCCCCACAATATATACATCAAAACGTGCGGCTCGATCACGAGATGTGTGCTATTACTTTTATTGGGGTTTCGAGTTACCATGGCAACGCAATTAGCGAAAAACCACCCCCCAAAAACCCCATAGGAATGAATGGAGTCGGGTAGAAAGAAAGCCTCAAAAAAGCCTCCAAATGGCCATTTTCAAAGCTGTACTGTGTCGCCATGCTTTCACCTACGAACACCGTTTAACTTCCAGTTTGTAGACATATCTGTGAACTACTCAGAAGTGAAAACGGGATGTGGATATCTTTTATCGTCTCTTCACAGTTACTCCTCAAAGCTCATGTCCGAAAATCAGCAAAATCATCGTTTATAATGAAAGTCAATGACGGAATTCTCCAACCGCTAGAGTGGGCCACTCTAGCGTTTTCAAAGATTTCAAAACTCCGAACAACTTCAGCCTGCTCGCTCAATTTTCACTCTACGTAGACAAATTATACATCAAAACGTAGGTATTTTTGTCTGGATTCAGGAAATGTAACCCTCATTGCTGTAGCATTTATAGATTTTTCGCAAATCACCTCAGAGCGACACAAACCCGAAATCCTCCCCATTCATTTCCTATGGAGCGGTTTTGAAAAATGACGTCTGAAAATCCAAAACATCACATGTTTTCGCATCGTCGCTACTCCTAAACCGTTTCATGTACAAGCATGAGACTTTCACACATGAATGTCCCGACCCTTCTGGCACTCATAAAAAAGGAATTGTTTGGATAACTGTTACGGTTTTACCGCAGGAACAATTTGTTCGGGAGTAGCGAATGTGCAAATTCCTGAAAACGCTTTTCAGCTGCATTTTCCCACATCATCCACTTTTTTACATCGTCGCTGTGCCTAGACCGATTTTTGTACAAACATGAAAATGGGCACCATAGTCCTCAAAAGCCTGCTGATACTCATAGTGAAAGAATTATTTTGATATCTCTTATACTTTTTCAGCTACAGCGATTTGTTCGGGACCGTTTTTAGAGGATTTCTAAAAATCCATAAAAATCACCTTTATATCATAATTTTTCACGCCTTTATTAAACTTTTTCCAGCAACAACCGATAGCCTGTCTTCTTCCCCTATCCGTTACGAAATAAACGCAGAAAAAATTACGTCTCTACCATTTACGGATCAGGAGATATGGAGCGTTGTTCGGGGCAAAGTTCTCCATTATAATCCAATGGGACTTATTGTGAGCAAAGTCTCTGCACTTCGGTAGACTGGCCTGCAGCAGAGGTGTGAGTGAGTTTCCATGACGACGGAACTCTGAGGGCCAGGGGGAGAAGCTCCATTGGGATACAATGGCAACTTTCGACGCCCGCTGCAGCGGCTGTGATTAATGTAGGAATCTGAAATTCGCACAGTCACTTCCTCTTAACATTTTTAAATTTTCAAGTGACTTTCAGCCATGTGTCACTTTTCTGTCCCATTTTGGATTTCACATGCTTTCCTATTGGGCCTTTGCTTCTAACAGGATCTGGCATGATGCCCAGACACGACATAATTGGCCAATACAGCACCATCCACATGTGGGAAATGGCGCTACTGACCATTTTGGTCAAATGTTGAGTTCTGGGCCCAGATGTGGTGAGGCTGAGTTGCTAAAGGAGGCCAATCTGACTCATAACCTTTGGTGACCTTTGGTGACATTAAGTATTGGCACCCTTTTTCAGGCACTTCCCAGTACAGGATTTGGACCAAACTGACAGAGTACACTCACCTGGTGATACTGAACACAACCCTGTTAGCGGCTAACTGTTAGCATGTTGCTAACCGGAAGTAGCTCTAGGAAGGTCTCACCAACTTCTGCTTCACAGAGTCTGTTCTTACTCTAGAGAGAAAGCTCCACAAGAAATTTGGGCTACGTCGCATAAAGCATCTCCAAGCTATGAGGTGTCAAACATCCAATGCTTTTCAATGGGGGATCAAACCCCTTATGGTCCCAATACTGCATACCCATATATGGTGCTACAGTATAGCTCAGATGGAAAGTGCAGGCTTTGCATGCAAGAGGTCATGGGATCGAATCCCGGTGTGGGACACTTAGAGTTTTATATTATAATCCCCACAGTATGTATAACAAAACATGTGTGCTGATCCTATGAAGTATTTTTTTGTACCACCCGCCATTTTGAGTTACCATGGCAACGTAATAAGAAACGTATTTTCTCCCTATTTGAAGCACATCCCAGTACAGGATTTGGACCAAACTGACAGAGTACAATCCCCCGGTGATACTGAACACAACCATGTTAGCGGCTAACGGTTAGCATGTTGCTAACAGGAAGTAGCTCTATGAAGGTCTCACCAACTTCTGCTTCACAGAGTCTGTTCTTACTGTAGAGAGAAAGCTCCACAACAAATTTTGGCCATGTCGGATAAAGCATCTCCATGTTAGGAGGTGTCAAATATTCAATGCTTTTCAATGGGCCAAGACCACCCGCCATTTTGAGTTACCATGGCGACCTAATAAACAACGTATTTTCTCCCTCTTTGAGGCACTTCCCAGCACAGGTTATGGACCAAACTAACAGAGTACCATCACCTGGTCATCCTGAACACAACCTTGTTAGCGGCTAACGGTTAGCATGTTGCTAACAGGAAGTAGCTCTAGGAAGCTCGCACAAACTTTTGCTTCACAGAGTCTGTACTTCCTTTAGAGAGAAGGCTCTACAACAAATTTGGGCCATGTCAGATAAAGCATGTCTATTTTATGAGGTGTCAAACATCCATTTTTGACCCCTCTTTGCCTCTGTTACATGCTGCAGAAATGCTCCAAAGACACTGAAATCACACATTCACCTCAGTACCTCACATGATAAAGGTAATGATAATTAAGACAGAGGGCTACAGCTGTGAGGGAGTCTCCATGACAACGCTGCTAGCCAGAGGCTCCTAGGAGGTCCATTGACTTAACATGGCACCTTTGGACGGCCGTTGTGGGGGCTGTGAAGACCGTAGGAAGCTGAAATTCGCAGTGTTACTTCCCGTTAGTATTTTCGACGGTACGGTACGCACCACGAGGCAGGCGCCTTGCTAAATTTCTTCAGAAATTTTCTAGTTAGGTGCCTGCCAAGCATTTGCAATGAGGAGGCAGTGCTGTGCGAAGCACAGCACTGCCTCCCATGCAAATGCATGGAGGCACCTACTACTATTCACCTCTAAAGGCGTCTCTTTATTATTAAACTTCTTATATTATTCTTCCTTCACGATTAATGCGGCCCGAACCGTAGCGTGCACCCCCACAAAATAGGTATCAAAACGTCCGGCTCGATTACCCGATGTGTGCTATTACTTTTATTGGGGTTTCGAGTTACCATGGCGACGAAATTAACCAAAAACCACCCCCAAAAAACCCCATAGGAATGCATGGAGTCGGGGAGAAAGAAAGCCTCAAAAAAGCCTCCAAATGGCCATTTTCAACGCTGTACTGTGTCGTCATGCTTTCACCTACGAACACCGTTTAACTTCCAGTTTGTAGACATATCTGTGAACTACTCAGAAGTGAAAACGGGATGGGGATATCTTTTATCGTCTTTTCACAGTTACTCCTCAAAGCTCATGTCCAAAAATCAGCAAAATCATCGTTTATAATGAAAGTCAATGACGGAATTCTCAGACTCTTAGAGTGGCCCACTCTAGCGTTTTCAAAGATTTCAAAACTCCGAACAACTTCCGCCTACTCGCTCAATTTTCACTCTACGTAGACAAATTATACATCAAAACGTAGGTATTTTTGTCTGGATTCAGGAAATGTAACCCTCATTGGTGTAGCATTTATAGATTTTTCGCAAATCACCTCAGAGCGATACAAACCCGAAATCCTCCCCATTCATTTCCTATGGAGCGCTTTTGAAAAATGACGTCTGAAAATCCAAAACATCACATGTTTTCGCATCGTCGCTACTCCTAAACCGTTTCATGTACAAGCATGAGACTTTCACACATGAATGTCCCGACCCTTCTGGCACTCATAAAAAAGGAATTGTTTGGATAACTGTTACGGTTTTACCGCAGGAACAATTTGTTCGGGAGTAGCGAATGTGCAAATTCCTGAAAACGCTTTTCAGCTGCATTTTCCCACATCATCCACTTTTTTACATCGTCGCTGTGCCTACACCGATTTTTGTACAAACATGAAAATGGGCACCATAGTCCTCAAAAGCCTGCTGATACTCATAGTGAAAGAATTATTTTGATATCTCTTATACTTTTTCAGCTACAGCGATTTGTTCGGGACCGGTTTTAGAGGATTTCCAAAAATTCCATAAAAATCACCTTTATATCATATATTTTCACGCCTTTATTAAACTTTTTCTAGCAAAAACCGATAGCCTGTCTTCTTCCCCTATCCGTTACGAAATAAACGCAGAAAAAATTACGTCTCTACCATTTACGGATCAGGAGATATGGAGCGTTGTTCGAGGCAAAGTTCTCCATTCTATTTCAATGAGGCAGAGCCTGACACAAAGTGTCTGCACTTCGGTAGACTGGCCCGCTGCAGGTGTGAGTGAGTTTCCATGACGACGGAACTCTGAGGGCCAGAGGGAGAAGCTCCATTGGGATACAATGGCAACTTTCGACGCCCGCTGCAGCGGCTGTGATTAATGTAGGAATCTGAAATTCGCACAGTCACTTCCTCTTAACATTTTAAAATTTTCATGTGACTTTCAGCCATGTGTCACTTTTCTGTCCCATTTTGGATTTCACATGCTTTCTTATTGGGCCTTTGCTTCCAACAGGACCTGGCATGAGGCCCAGAGACGACCCAATTGGCCAATACAGCACCACCCACCTGTGGGAAATGGCGCTACTGACCATTTTGGTGAAATGTTGAGTTCTGGGCCCAGATGTGGTGAGGCTGAGTTGCTAAAGGAGGCCAATCTGACTCACGACCTTTGGTGACCTTTGGTGACATTAAGTATTGGCACCCTGTTTGAGGCACTTCCCAGTACAGGATTTGGACCAAACTGACAGAGTACACTCACCTGGTGATACTGAGCACAACCCTGTTAGCGGCTAACTGTTAGCATGTTGCTAACCGGAAGTAGCTCTAGGAAGGTCTCACCAACTTCCGCTTCACAGAGTCTGTTCTTACTCTAGAGAGAAAGCTCCACAAGAAATTTGGGCTACGTCGCATAAAGCATCTCCAAGCTATGAGGTGTCAAACATCCAATGCTTTTCAATGGGGGATCAAACCCCTTATGGTCCCAATACTGCATGCCCATATATGGCGCTACAGTATAGCTCAGATGGAAAGTGCAGGCTTTGCATGCAAGAGGTCATGGGATCGAATCCCGGTGTGGGACACTTAGAGTTTTATGTTATAATCCCCACAATATGTATAACAAAACATGTGTGCTGATCCTATGCAGTATTTTTTTGTACCACCCGCCATTTTGAGTTACCATGGCAACGTTATAAAAAAACGTATTTTCTCCCTATTTGAAGCACATCCCAGTACAGGATTTGGACCAAACTGACAGAGTACAATCCCCCGGTGATACTGAACACAACCATGTTAGCGGCTAACGGTTAGCATGTTGCTAACAGGAAGTAGCTCTAGGAAGGTCTCACCAACTTCTGCCTCACAGAGTCTGTTCTTACTGTAGAGAGAAAGCTCCACAACAAATTTTGGCCATGTCGGATAAAGCATCTCCATGTTAGGAGGTGTCAAATATTCAATGCTTTTCAATGGGCCAAGACCACCCGCCATTTTGAGTTACCATGGCGACGTAATAAACAACGTATTTTCTCCCTCTTTGAGGCACTTCCCAGCACAGGTTATGGACCAAACTAACAGAGTACCATCACCTGGTCATCCTGAACACAACCTTGTTAGCGGCTAACGGCTAGCATGTTGCTAACCGGAAGTAGCTCTAGGAAGGTCCTATGAACTTCTGCTTAGCCAGGGTTTTTCTGCCTTTACAGACAAATAGATGGCTATAGCTGTGAGGGAGTTTCCAATACAACGCTGCTAGCCAGAGGCTTCTAGGAGGCCCATTGACTTAACATTGCACTTTTCGACGGCCGCTGCGGGGGCTGTGAACACCGTAGGAACCTGAAATTTGCGGTGTTACTTCCTGTTGCTATTTTACACGGTACGGTACGCACCACGAGGCAGGCGCCTTGCTAAATTTCTTCAGAAATTTTCTAGTGTTAAATATACTATGCACTTACTTCAACCTTCGCAAATTAATGCGGCCCGAACGGAAGTGTCCACCCCCACAATCTATACATCAAAACGTGCGGCTGGGTCTCACGATGTGTGCTATTACTTCTGTTGTCACTGAGAGTAACCATGGTAACATAATACCCCAGAAACTGAAGCCTAAAACTCCCATAGGAATGAATGGAGAAATGACCTATGGTGACTTTTAGGATTTTCTCTCTTTTTAGGCACTTCTCAGTACAGGATTTCAAACAAACTAACAGGGTAACATCACCCGGTGATATTGAACACAACCATGCTAGCGGCTAATGGTTAGCATGTTGCTAACCGGAAGTAGCTCTAGGAAGGTCCTATGAACTTCTGCTTAGCCAGGGTTGTTCTGCCTTTACAGACAAATAGATGGCTATAGCTGTGAGGGAGTTTCCATGACAACGCTGCTAGCCAGAGGCTTCTAGGAGGTCCATTGACTTAACATTGCACTTTTCGACGGCCGCTGCGGGGGCTGTGAACACCGTAGGAACCTGAAATTTGCGGTGTTACTTCCTGTTGCTATTTTACACGGTACGGTATGCACCACGAGGCAGGCGCCTTGCTAAATTTCTTCAGAAATTTTCTAGTTAGGTGCCTGCCAAGCATTTGCAATGAGGAGGCAGTGCTGTGCGAAGCACAGCACTGCCTCCCATGCAAATGCATGGAGGCACCTACTACTATTCACCTCTAAACTGACTTCTTTATTAATATTAATATTCTTTATTTTTCTTCCTTCACGATTAATGCGGCCCGAACCGTAGCGTGCACCCCCACAATATATACATCAAAACGTCCGGCTCGGTCTCGAGATGTGTGCTATTACTTCTGTTGGGGTTTCGAGTTACCATGGCAACGCAATTAGCGAAAAACCACCCGAAAAAATCCCATAGGAATGAATGGAGTTGGGTAAAAAGACAGCCTCGAAAAAGCCTAAAAATGACCATTTTCAACGCTGTACTGTGTCGTCATGCTTTCACCTACGAACACCGTTTAACTTCCAGTTTGTAGACATATCTGTGAACTACTCAGAAGTGAAAACGGGATGTGGATATCTGTTATCGTCTCCTCACAAGTACTCCTCAAAGCTCATGTCCGAAAATCAGCGAAATCATCGTTTATAATGAAAGTCAATGACGGAATTCTCCAACCGCTAGAGTGGGCCACTCTAGCGTTTTCAAAGATTTCAAAACTCCGAACAACTTCAGCCTACTCGCTCAATTTTCACTCTACGTATACAAATTATACATCAAAACGTAGGTATTTTTGTCTGGATTCAGGAAATGTAACCCTCATTGGTGTAGCATTTATAGATTTTTCACAAATCACCTCAGAGCGACACAAACCCGAAATCCTCCCCATTCATTTCCTATGGAGCGCTTTTGAAAAATGACGTCTGAAAATCCAAAACATCACATGTTTTCGCATCGTCGCTACTCCTAAACCGTTTCATGTACAAGTATGAGACTTTCACACATGAATGTCCCGACCCTTCTGGCACTCATAAAAAAGGAATTGTTTGGATAACTGTTACGGTTTTGCCGCAGGAACAATTTGTTCGGGAGTAGCGAATGTGCAAATTCCTGAAAACGCTTTTCAGCTGCATTTTCCCACATCATCCACTTTTTTACATCGTCGCTGTGCCTACACCGATTTTTGTACAAACATGAAAATGAGCACCATAGTCCTCAAAAGCCTGCTGATACTCATAGTGAAATAATTATTTTGATATCTCTTATACTTTTTCAGCTACAGCGATTTGTTCGGGACCGTTTTTAGAGGATTTCTAAAAATCCATAAAAATCACCTTTATATCATAATTTTTCACGCCTTTATTAAACTTTTTCCAGCAAAAACCGATAGCCTGTCTTCTTCCCCTATCCGTTACGAAATAAACGCAGAAAAAATTACGTCTCTACCATTTACGGATCAGGAGATATGGAGCGTTGTTCGGGGCAAAGTTCTCCATTATAATCCAATGGGACTTATTGTGAGCAAAGTCTCTGCACTTCGGTAGACTGGCCTGCAGCAGAGGTGTGAGTGAGTTTCCATGACGACGGAACTCTGAGGGCCAGAGGGGGAAGCTCCATTGGGATACAATGGCAACTTTCGACGCCCGCTGCAGCGGCTGTGATTAATGTAGGAATCTGAAATTCGCACAGTCACTTCCTCTTAACATTTTTAAATTTTCAAGCCTGCAGCAGAGGTGTGAGTGAGTTTCCATGACGACGGAACTCTGAGGGCCAGAGGGAGAAGCTCCATTGGGATACAATGGCAACTTTCGACGCCCGCTGCAGCGGCTGTGATTAATGTAGGAATCTGAAATTCGCACAGTCACTTCCTCTTAACATTTTAAAATTTTCCTGTGACTTTCAGCCATGTGTCACTTTTCTGTCCCATTTTGGATTTCACATGCTTTCTTATTGGGCCTTTGCTTCCAACAGGACCTGGCATGAGGCCCAGAGACAACCCAATTGGCCAATACAGCACCACCCACCTGTGGGAAATGGCGCTACTGACCATTTTGGTCAAATGTTGAGTTCTGGGCCCAGATGTGGTGAGGCTGAGTTGCTAAAGGAGGCCAATCTGACTCACGACCTTTGGTGACCTTTGGTCACATTAAGTATTGGCACCCTGTTTGAGGCACTTCCCAGTACAGGATTTGGACCAAACTGACAGAGTACACTCACCTGGTGATACTGAGCACAACCCTGTTAGCGGCTAACTGTTAGCATGTTGCTAACCGGAAGTAGCTCTAGGAAGGTCTCACCAACTTCCGCTTCACAGAGTCTGTTCTTACTCTAGAGAGAAAGCTCCACAACAAATTTTAGCCATGTCGGATAAAGCATCTCCATGTTAGGAGGTGTCAAACATCCAATGCTTTTCAATGGGGGATCAAACCCCTTATGGTCCCAATACTGCATGCCCATATATGGCGCTACAGTATAGCTCAGATGGAAAGTGCAGGCTTTGCATGCAAGAGGTCATGGGATCGAATCCCGGTGTGGGACACTTAGAGTTTTATATTATAATCCCCACAGTATGTATAACAAAACATGTGTGCTGATCCTATGAAGTATTTTTTTGTACCACCCGCCATTTTGAGTTACCATGGCAACGTTATAAAAAACGTATTTTCTCCCTATTTGAAGCACATCCCAGTACAGGATTTGGACCAAACTGACAGAGTACAATCCCCCGGTGATACTGAACACAACCATGTTAGCGGCTAATGGTTAGCATGTTGCTAACAGGAAGTAGCTCTAGGAAGGTCTCACTAACTTCTGCTTCACAGAGTCTGTTCTTACTGTAGAGAGAAAGCTCCACAACAAATTTTGGCCATGTCGGATAAAGCATCTCCATGTTAGGAGGTGTCAAATATTCAATGCTTTTCAATGGGCCAAGACCACCCGCCATTTTGAGTTACCATGGCGACGTAATAAACTACGTATTTTCTCCCTCTTTGAGGCACTTCCCAGTACAGGATTTGGACCAAACTGACAGAGTACCATCACCTGGTCATCCTGAACACAACCATGTTAGCGGCTAATGGTTAGCATGTTGCTAACAGGAAGTAGCTCTAGGAAGGTCTCACTAACTTCTGCTTCACAGAGTCTGTTCTTACTGTAGAGAGAAAGCTCCACAACAAATTTTGGCCATGTCGGATAAAGCATCTCCATGTTAGGAGGTGTCAAATATTCAATGCTTTTCAATGGGCCAAGACCACCCGCCATTTTGAGTTACCATGGCGACGTAATAAACTACGTATTTTCTCCCTCTTTGAGGCACTTCCCAGCACAGGTTATGGACCAAACTAACAGAGTACCATCACCTGGTCATCCCGAACACAACCTTGTTAGCGGCTAACGGTTAGCATGTTGCTAACCGGAAGTAGCTCTAGGAAGCTCGCACAAACTTTTGCTTCACAGAGTCTGTACTTCCTTTAGAGAGAAGGCTCTACAACAAATTTGGGCCATGTCAGATAAAGCATGTCTATTTTATGAGGTGTCAAACATCCATTTTTGACCCCTCTTTGCCTCTGTTACATGCTGCAGAAATGCTCCAAAGACACTGAAATCACACATTCACCTCAGTACCTCACATGATAAAGGTAATGATAATTAAGACAGAGGGCTACAGCTATGAGGGAGTCTCCATGACAACGCTGCTAGCCAGAGGCTCCTAGGACGTCCATTGACTTAACATGGCAGCTTTGGACGGCCGCTGCGGGGGCTGTGAACACCGTAGCAACCTGAAATTTGCGGTGTTACTTCCTGTTAGTATTTTTCACGGTACGGTACGCACCACGAGGCAGGCGCCTTGCTAAATTTCTTCAGAAATTTTCTAGTGTTAAATATACTATGCACTTACTTCAACCTTTGCAAATTAATGCGGCCCGAACGGAAGCGTCCACCCCCACAATCTATACATCAAAACATGCGGCTGGGTCTCACGAGGTGTGCTATTACTTCTGTTGTCACTGGGAGTAACCATGTTAACGTAATACCCCAGAAACTGAAGCCACAAACTCCCATAAGAATGAATGGGAAAATGACCTTTGGTGAATTTTAGAATTTTCTCCATTTTTAGGCACTTCTCAGTACAGGATTTCAACCAAACTAACAGAGTAACATCACCAAGTGATACCGAACACAACCATGCTAGCGGCTAACGGTTAGCATGTTGCTAACCGGAAGTAGCTTTAGGAAGGTCCTACCAACTTCTGCTTAGCCAGGGTTGTTCTGCCTTTACAGACAAAGAGAGGGCTACAGCTGTGAGGGAGTCTCCATGACAACGCTGCTAGCCAGAGTCTCCTAGGAGGTCCATTGACTTAACATGGCACCTTTGGACGGCCGTTGCGGGGGCTGTGAACACCGTAGGAAGCTGAAATTCGCAGTGTTACTTCCCGTTAGTATTTTCGACGGTACGGTACGCACCACGAGGCAGGCGCCTTGCTAAATTTCTTCAGAAATTTTCTAGTGTTAAATATACTATGCACTTACTTCAACCTTCGCAAATTAATGCGGCCCGAATGGAAGCGTCCACCCCCACAATCTATACATCAAAACGTGCGGCTGGGTCTCACGAGGTGTGCTATTACTTCTGTTGTCACTGGCTGTAACCATGGTAACGTAGTACCCCAGAAACTGAAGCCAAAAACTCCCATAGGAATGAATAGGAGAATGACCTTTGGTGAATTTTAGGATTTTCTCTCTTTTTAGGCACTTCTCAGCATAGGATTTCAACCAAACTGACAGAGTACAATCACCTAGTGATACGGAACACAACCATGTTAGCGGCTAACTTTTAGCATGTTGCTAACCGGAAGTAGCTCTAGGAAGTTCATACAAACTTCTGCTTAGCCAGGGTTGTTCTGGCTTTACAGACAAAGAGAGGGCTACAGCTGTGAGGGAGTCTCCATGACAACGCTGCTAGCCAGAGGCTCCCAGGAGGTCCATTGACTTAACATGGTACCTTTCCACGGCCACTGCGGGGGCTGTGAAAACCGTAGGAACCTGAAATTCGCGGTGTTACTTCCTGTTGCTTTTTTACACCGTACGGTACGCACCACGAGGCAGGCGCCTTGCTAAATTTCTTCAGAAATTTTCTAGTTAGGTGCCTGCCAAGCATTTGCAATGAGGAGGCAGTGCTGTGCGAAGCACAGCACTGCCTCCCATGCAAATGCATGGAGGCACCTACTACTATTCACCTCTAAAGGCGTCTCTTTATTATTATTAAACTTCTTATATTATTCTTCCTTCACGATTAATGCGGCCCGAACCATAGCGTGCACCCCCACAAAGTAGGTACCAAAACGTCCGGCTCGATTACCCGATGTGTGCTATTACTTTTATTGGGGTTTCGAGTTACCATGGCGACGAAATTAACGAAAAACCACCCCCAAAAAAACCCATAGGAATGAATGGAGTTGGGTAGAAAGAAAGCCTCAAAAAAGCCTCCAAATGGCCATTTTCAACGCTGTACTGTGTCGTCATGCTTTCACCTACAAACACCGTTTAACTTCCAGTTTGTAGATATATCTGTGAACTACTCAGAAGTGAAAACAGGATGTGGATATCTGTTATCGTCTCCTCACAAGTGCTCCTCAAAGCTCATGTCCGAAAATCAGCGAAATCATCGTTTATAATGAAAGTCAATGACGGAATTCTCCAACCGCTAGAGTGGGCCACTCTAGCGTTTTCAAAGATTTCAAAACTCCGAACAACTTCAGCCTACTCGCTCAATTTTCACTCTACGTAGACAAATTATACATCAAAACGTAGGTATTTTTGTCTGGATTCAGGAAATGTAACCCTCATTGGTGTAGCATTTATAGATTTTTCGCAAATCACCTCAGAGCGACACAAACCCGAAATCCTCCCCATTCATTTCCTATGGAGCGGTTTTGAAAAATGACGTCTGAAAATCCAAAACATCACATGTTTTCGCATCGTCGCTACTCCTAAACCGTTTCATGTACAAGCATGAGACTTTCACACATGAATGTCCCGACCCTTCTGGCACTCATAAAAAAGGAATTGTTTGGATAACTGTTACGGTTTTACCGCAGGAACAATTTGTTCGGGAGTAGCGAATGTGCAAATTCCTGAAAACGCTTTTCAGCTGCATTTTCCCACATCATCCACTTTTTTACATCGTCGCTGTGCCTACACCGATTTTTGTACAAACATGAAAATGGGCACCATAGTCCTCAAAAGCCTGCTGATACTCATAGTGAAAGAATTATTTTGATATCTCTTATACTTTTTCAGCTACAGCGATTTGTTCGGGACCGTTTTTAGAGGATTTCTAAAAATCCATAAAAATCACCTTTATATCATAATTTTTCACGCCTTTATTAAACTTTTTCCAGCAAAAACCGATAGCCTGTCTTCTTCCCCTATCCGTCACGAAATAAACGCAGAAAAAATTACGTCTCTACCATTTACGGATCAGGAGATATGGAGCGTTGTTCGGGGCAAAGTTCCCCATTATAATCCAATGGGACTTATTGTGAGCAAAGTCTCTGCACTTCGGTAGACTGGCCTGCAGCAGAGGTGTGAGTGAGTTTCCATGACGACGGAACTCTGAGGGCCAGAGGGAGAAGCTCCATTGGGATACAATGGCAACTTTCGACGCCCGCTGCAGCGGCTGTGATTAATGTAGGAATCTGAAATTCGCACAGTCACTTCCTCTTAACATTTTTAAATTTTCAAGCCTGCAGCAGAGGTGTGAGTGGGTTTCCATGACGACGGAACTCTGAGGGCCAGAGGGAGAAGCTCCATTGGGGTACAATGGCAACTTTCGACGCCCGCTGCAGCGGCTGTGATTAATGTAGGAATCTGAAATTCGCACAGTCACTTCCTCTTAACATTTTTAAATTTTCAAGTGACTTTCAGCCATGTGTCACTTTTCTGTCCCATTTTGGATTTCACATGCTTTCCTATTGGGCCTTTGCTTCCAACAGGATCTGGCATGATGCCCAGACACCACATAATTGGCCAATACAGCACCACCCACATGTGGGAAATGGCGCTACTGACCATTTTGGTCAAATGTTGAGTTCTGGGCCCAGATGTGGTGAGGCTGAGTTGCTAAAGGAGGCCAATCTGACTCATGACCTTTGGTGACCTTTGGTGACATTAAGTATTGGCACCCTTTTTGAGGCACTTCCCAGTACAGGATTTGGACCAAACTGACAGAGTACACTCACCTGGTGATACTGAACACAACCCTGTTAGTGGCTAACTGTTAGCATGTTGCTAAACGGAAGTAGCTCTAGGAAGGTCTCACCAACTTCTGCTTCACAGAGTCTGTCCTTACTCTAGAGAGAAAGCTCCACAAGAAATTTGGGCTACGTCGCATAAAGCATCTCCAAGCTATGAGGTGTCAAACATCCAATGCTTTTCAATGGGGGGATCAAACCCCTTATGGTCCCAATACTGCATGCCCATATATGGCGTTACAGTATAGCTCAGATGGAAAGTGCAGACTTTGCATGCAAGAGGTCATGGGATCGAATCCCGGTGTGGGACACTTAGAGTTCTATATTAGAATCTTTACAGTATGTATAACAAAACATGTGTGCTGATCCTATGAAGTATTTTTTTTTGTACCACCCGCCATTTTGAGTTACCATGGCAACGTTATAGAAAACGTATTTACTCCCTATTTGAAGCACATCCCAGTACAGGATTTGGACCAAACTGACAGAGTACAATCCCCCGGTGATACTGAACACAACCATGTTAGCGGCTAATGGTTAGCATGTTGCTAACAGGAAGTAGCTCTAGGAAGGTCTCACTAACTTCTGCTTCACAGAGTCTGTTCTTACTGTAGAGAGAAAGCTCCACAACAAATTTTGGCCATGTCGGATAAAGCATCTCCATGTTAGAAGGTGTCAAATATTCAATGCTTTTCAATGGGCCAAGACCACCCGCCATTTTGAGTTACCATGGTGACGTAATAAACTACGTATTTTCTCCCTCTTTGAGGCACTTCCCAGCACAGGGTATGGACCAAACTAACAGAGTACCATCACCTGGTCATCCTGAACACAATCCTGTTAGCGGCTAACGGTTAGCATGTTGCTAACAGGAAGTAGCTCTAGGAAGGTCTCACTAACTTCTGCTTCACAGAGTCTGTTCTTACTGTAGAGAGAAAGCTCCACAACAAATTTGGGCCATGTCAGATAAAGCATGTCTATTTTATGAGGTGTCAAACATCCATTTTTGACCCCTCTTTGCCTCTGTTACATGCTGCAGAAATGCTCCAAAGACACTGAAATCACACATTCACCTCAGTACCTCACATGATAAAGGTAATGATAATTAAGACAGAGGGCTACAGCTGTGAGGGAGTCTCCATGACAACGCTGCTAGCCAGAGGCTCCTAGGAGGTCCATTGACTTAACATGGCACCTTTTGACGGCTGCTGCGGGGGCTGTGAAGACCGTAGGAAGCTGAAATTCGCGGTGTTACTTCCCGTTAGTATTTTTGACGGTACGGTACGCACCACGAGGCAGGCGCCTTGCTAAATTTCTTCAGAAATTTTCTAGTTAGGTGCCTGCCAAGCATTTGCAATGAGGAGGCAGTGCTGTGCGAAGCACAGCACTGCCTCCCATGCAAATGCATGGAGGCACCTACTACTATTCACCTCTAAACGGACTTCTTTATTATTAATATTATTAGGCGCCTGCCATGGCATTTGCAATGAGGAGGCAGTGCTGTGCGAAGCACAGCACTGCCTCCCATGCAAATGCATGGAGGCACCTATTACTATTCACCTCTAAACGGACTTCTTTATTATTAATATTATTATTAGGCGCCTGCCATGGCATTTGCAATGAGGAGGCAGTGCTGTGCGAAGCACAGCACTGCCTCCCATGCAAATGCATGGAGGCACCTATTACTATTCACCTCTAAACGGACTCTTTATTATTAGGTGCCTGCCAAGCATTTGCAATGAGGAGGCAGTGCTGTGCGAAGCACAGCACTGCCTCCCATGCAAATGCATGGAGGCACCTACTACTATTCACCTCTAAACGGTTTATTTATTATTATTAATATTCTTAATTGTTTGACGATTAATGCGGCCCGAACCGTAGCGTGCACCCCCACAATATATACATCAAAACGTCCGGCTCGGTCGGGAATAGTGTGCTATTACTTTTATCGGGGTTTCGAGTTACCATGGCAACGCAATTAGCGAAAAACCACCCCCGAAAAAACCCATAGTAATCAATGGAGTCGGGGAGAAAAAAAGCCCCAAAAAAGCCTCCAAATTGCCATTTTCAACGCTGTACTGTATCGTCATGCTTTCACCTACGAACACCGTTTAACTTCCAGTTTGTAGACATATCTGTGAACTACTCAGAAGTGAAAACGGGATGTGGATATCTTTTATCGTCTCTTCACAGTTACTCCTCAAAGCTCATGTCCGAAAATCAGCAAAATCATCGTTTATAATGAAAGTCAATGACGGAATTCTCCAACCGCTAGAGTGGCCCACTCTAGCGTTTTCAAAGATTTCAAAACTCCGAACAACTTCCGCCTACTCGCTCAATTTTCACTCTACGTAGACAAATTATACATCAAAACGTAGGTATTTTTGTCTGGATTCAGGAAATGTAACCCTCATTGGTGTAGCATTTATAGATTTTTCGCAAATCACCTCAGACCGACACAAACCCGAAACCTCCCCCATTCATTTCCTATGGAGCGGTTTTGAAAAATGACGTCTGAAAATCCAAAACATCACGTGTTTTCGCATCGTCGCTACTCCTAAACCGTTTCATGTACAAGCATGAGATTTTCACACATGCATTTCCCGACACTTCTGGCACTCATAAAAAAGAAATTGTTGGGATAACTGTTACGGTTTTGCCGCAGGAACAATTTGTTCGGGAGTAGCGAATGTGCAAATTCCTGAAAACGCTTTTCAGCTGCATTTTCCCATATCATCCACTTTTTTACATCGTCGCTGTGCCTACACCGTTTTTTGTACAAACATGAAAATGAATACCATAGTCCTCAAAAGCCTGCTGATACTCATAGTGAAAGAATTATTTTGATATCTGTTATACTTTTTCAGCTACAGCGATTTGTTCGGGACCGTTTTTAGAGGATTTCTAAAAATCCATAAAAATCACCTTTATATCATAATTTTTCACGCCTTTATTAAACTTTTTCCAGCAACAACCCATAGCCTGTCTTCTTCCCCTATCCGTTACGAAATAAACGCAGAAGAAATTACGTCTCTACCATTTACGGATCAGGAGATATGGAGCGTTGTTCGGGGCAAAGTTCTCCATTATAACCCAATGGGACTTATTCTGAGCAAAGTCTCTGCACTTCGGGAGACTGGCCTGCAGCAGAGGTGTGAGTGAGTTTCCATGACGACGGAACTCTGAGGGCCAGGGGGAGAAGCTCCATTGGGATACAATGGCAACTTTCGACGCCCGCTGCAGCGGCTGTGATTAATGTAGGAATCTGAAATTCGCACAGTCACTTCCTCTTAACATTTTTAAATTTTCAAGTGACTTTCAGCCATGTGTCACTTTTCTGTCCCATTTTGGATTTCACATGCTTTCCTATTGGGCCTTTGCTTCTAACAGGATCTGGCATGATGCCCAGACACGACATAATTGGCCAATACAGCACCACCCACATGTGGGAAATGGCGCTACTGACCATTTTGGTCAAATGTTGAGTTCTGGGCCCAGATGTGGTGAGGCTGAGTTGCTAAAGGAGGCCAATCTGACTCATGACCTTTGGTGACCTTTGGTGACATTAAGTATTGGCACCCTTTTTGAGGCACTTCCCAGTACAGGATTTGGACCAAACTGACAGAGTACACTCACCTGGTGATACTGAACACAAACCTGTTAGCGGCTAACTGTTAGCATGTTGCTAACCGGAAGTAGCTCTAGGAAGGTCTCACCAACTTCTGCTTCACAGAGTCTGTTCTTACTCTAGAGAGAAAGCTCCACAAGAAATTTGGGCTACGTCGCATAAAGCATCTCCAAGCTATGAGGTGTCAAACATCCAATGCTTTTCAATGGGGGATCAAACCCCTTATAGTCCCAATACTGCATGCCCATATATGGCGCTACAGTATAGCTCAGATGGAAAGTGCAGGCTTTGCATGCAAGAGGTCATGGGATCGAATCCCGGTGTGGGACACTTAGAGTTTTATGTTATAATCCCCACAATATGTATAACAAAACATGTGTGCTGATCCTATGCAGTATTTTTTTGTACCACCCGCCATTTTGAGTTACCATGGCGACGTAATAAACTACGTATTTTCTCCCTCTTTGAGGCACTTCCCAGTACAGGATTTGGACCAAACTGACAGAGTACCATCACCTGGTCATCCTGAACACAACCATGTTAGCGGCTAATGGTTAGCATGTTGCTAACAGGAAGTAGCTCTAGGAAGGTCTCACTAACTTCTGCTTCACAGAGTCTGTTCTTACTGTAGAGAGAAAGCTCCACAACAAATTTTGGCCATGTCGGATAAAGCATCTCCATGTTAGGAGGTGTCAAATATTCAATGCTTTTCAATGGGCCAAGACCACCCGCCATTTTGAGTTACCATGGCGACGTAATAAACTACGTATTTTCTCCCTCTTTGAGGCACTTCCCAGCACAGGTTATGGACCAAACTAACAGAGTACCATCACCTGGTCATCCCGAACACAACCTTGTTAGCGGCTAACGGTTAGCATGTTGCTAACCGGAAGTAGCTCTAGGAAGCTCGCACAAACTTTTGCTTCACAGAGTCTGTACTTCCTTTAGAGAGAAGGCTCTACAACAAATTTGGGCCATGTCAGATAAAGCATGTCTATTTTATGAGGTGTCAAACATCCATTTTTGACCCCTCTTTGCCTCTGTTACATGCTGCAGAAATGCTCCAAAGACACTGAAATCACACATTCACCTCAGTACCTCACATGATAAAGGTAATGATAATTAAGACAGAGGGCTACAGCTATGAGGGAGTCTCCATGACAACGCTGCTAGCCAGAGGCTCCTAGGACGTCCATTGACTTAACATGGCAGCTTTGGACGGCCGCTGCGGGGGCTGTGAACACCGTAGCAACCTGAAATTTGCGGTGTTACTTCCTGTTAGTATTTTTCACGGTACGGTACGCACCACGAGGCAGGCGCCTTGCTAAATTTCTTCAGAAATTTTCTAGTTAGGTGCCTGCCAAGCATTTGCAATGAGGAGGCAGTGCTGTGCGAAGCACAGCACTGCCTCCCATGCAAATGCATGGAGGCACCTACTACTATTCACCTCTAAACGGTTTATTTATTATTATTAATATTCTTAATTGTTTGACGATTAATGCGGCCCGAACCGTAGCGTGCACCCCCACAATATATACATCAAAACGTCCGGCTCGGTCGGGAATAGTGTGCTATTACTTTTATCGGGGTTTCGAGTTACCATGGCAACGCAATTAGCGAAAAACCACCCCCGAAAAAACCCATAGTAATCAATGGAGTCGGGGAGAAAAAAAGCCCCAAAAAAGCCTCCAAATTGCCATTTTCAACGCTGTACTGTATCGTCATGCTTTCACCTACGAACACCGTTTAACTTCCAGTTTGTAGACATATCTGTGAACTACTCAGAAGTGAAAACGGGATGTGGATATCTTTTATCGTCTCTTCACAGTTACTCCTCAAAGCTCATGTCCGAAAATCAGCAAAATCATCGTTTATAATGAAAGTCAATGACGGAATTCTCCAACCGCTAGAGTGGCCCACTCTAGCGTTTTCAAAGATTTCAAAACTCCGAACAACTTCCGCCTACTCGCTCAATTTTCACTCTACGTAGACAAATTATACATCAAAACGTAGGTATTTTTGTCTGGATTCAGGAAATGTAACCCTCATTGGTGTAGCATTTATAGATTTTTCGCAAATCACCTCAGACCGACACAAACCCGAAACCTCCCCCATTCATTTCCTATGGAGCGGTTTTGAAAAATGACGTCTGAAAATCCAAAACATCACGTGTTTTCGCATCGTCGCTACTCCTAAACCGTTTCATGTACAAGCATGAGATTTTCACACATGCATTTCCCGACACTTCTGGCACTCATAAAAAAGAAATTGTTGGGATAACTGTTACGGTTTTGCCGCAGGAACAATTTGTTCGGGAGTAGCGAATGTGCAAATTCCTGAAAACGCTTTTCAGCTGCATTTTCCCATATCATCCACTTTTTTACATCGTCGCTGTGCCTACACCGTTTTTTGTACAAACATGAAAATGAATACCATAGTCCTCAAAAGCCTGCTGATACTCATAGTGAAAGAATTATTTTGATATCTGTTATACTTTTTCAGCTACAGCGATTTGTTCGGGACCGTTTTTAGAGGATTTCTAAAAATCCATAAAAATCACCTTTATATCATAATTTTTCACGCCTTTATTAAACTTTTTCCAGCAACAACCCATAGCCTGTCTTCTTCCCCTATCCGTTACGAAATAAACGCAGAAGAAATTACGTCTCTACCATTTACGGATCAGGAGATATGGAGCGTTGTTCGGGGCAAAGTTCTCCATTATAACCCAATGGGACTTATTCTGAGCAAAGTCTCTGCACTTCGGGAGACTGGCCTGCAGCAGAGGTGTGAGTGAGTTTCCATGACGACGGAACTCTGAGGGCCAGGGGGAGAAGCTCCATTGGGATACAATGGCAACTTTCGACGCCCGCTGCAGCGGCTGTGATTAATGTAGGAATCTGAAATTCGCACAGTCACTTCCTCTTAACATTTTTAAATTTTCAAGTGACTTTCAGCCATGTGTCACTTTTCTGTCCCATTTTGGATTTCACATGCTTTCCTATTGGGCCTTTGCTTCTAACAGGATCTGGCATGATGCCCAGACACGACATAATTGGCCAATACAGCACCACCCACATGTGGGAAATGGCGCTACTGACCATTTTGGTCAAATGTTGAGTTCTGGGCCCAGATGTGGTGAGGCTGAGTTGCTAAAGGAGGCCAATCTGACTCATGACCTTTGGTGACCTTTGGTGACATTAAGTATTGGCACCCTTTTTGAGGCACTTCCCAGTACAGGATTTGGACCAAACTGACAGAGTACACTCACCTGGTGATACTGAACACAAACCTGTTAGCGGCTAACTGTTAGCATGTTGCTAACCGGAAGTAGCTCTAGGAAGGTCTCACCAACTTCTGCTTCACAGAGTCTGTTCTTACTCTAGAGAGAAAGCTCCACAAGAAATTTGGGCTACGTCGCATAAAGCATCTCCAAGCTATGAGGTGTCAAACATCCAATGCTTTTCAATGGGGGATCAAACCCCTTATAGTCCCAATACTGCATGCCCATATATGGCGCTACAGTATAGCTCAGATGGAAAGTGCAGGCTTTGCATGCAAGAGGTCATGGGATCGAATCCCGGTGTGGGACACTTAGAGTTTTATGTTATAATCCCCACAATATGTATAACAAAACATGTGTGCTGATCCTATGCAGTATTTTTTTGTACCACCCGCCATTTTGAGTTACCATGGCAACGTAATAAGAAACGTATTTTCTCCCTATTTGAAGCACATCCCAGTACAGGATTTGGACCAAACTGACAGAGTACAATCCCCCGGTGATACTGAACACAACCATGTTAGCGGCTAACGGTTAGCATGTTGCTAACAGGAAGTAGCTCTAGGAAGGTCTCACCAACTTCTGCCTCACAGAGTCTGTTCTTACTGTAGAGAGAAAGCTCCACAACAAATTTTGGCCATGTCGGATAAAGCATCTCCATGTTAGAAGGTGTCAAATATTCAATGCTTTTCAATGGGCCAAGACCACCCGCCATTTTGAGTTACCATGGCGACGTAATAAACTACGTATTTTCTCCCTCTTTGAGGCACTTCCCAGCACAGGGTATGGACCAAACTAACAGAGTACCATCACCTGGTCATCCTGAACACAACCTTGTTAGCGGCTAACGGTTAGCATGTTGCTAACAGGAAGTAGCTCTAGGAAGGTCTCACTAACTTCTGCTTCACAGAGTCTGTTCTTACTGTAGAGAGAAAGCGCCACAACAAATTTGGGCCATGTCAGATAAAGCATGTCTATTTTATGAGGTGTCAAACATCCATTTTTGACCCCTCTTTGCCTCTGTTACATGCTGCAGAAATGCTCCAAAGACACTGAAATCACACATTCACCTCAGTACATCACATGATAAAGGTAATGATAATTAAGACAGAGGGCTACAGCTGTGAGGGAGTCTCCATGACAACGCTGCTAGCCAGAGGCTCCTAGGAGGTCCATTGACTTAACATGGCACCTTTTGACGGCCGCTGCGGGGGCTGTGAAGACCGTAGGAAGCTGAAATTCGCGGTGTTACTTCCCGTTAGTATTTTTGACGGTACGGTACGCACCACGAGGCAGGCGCCTTGCTAAATTTCTTCAGAAATTTTCTAGTTATTATTCTTATTAATATTCTTAATTGTTTGACGATTAATGCGGCCCGAACCGTAGCGTGCACCCCCACAATATAGGTATCAAAACGTGCGGCTCGGTCGGGAATGGTGTGCTATTACTTTTATTGGGGTTTCGAGTTACCATGGCGACAAAATTAGCGAAAAACCACCCCCAAAAATCCCATAGGAATCAATGGAATCGGGTAGAAAGAAAGCCTCAAAAAAGCCTCCAAATGGCTATTTTCAACGCTGTACTGTGTCTTCATGCTTTCACCTACGAACACCGTTTAACTTCCAGTTTGTAGACATATCTGTGAACTACTCAGAAGTGAAAACGGGATGGGGATATCTTTTATCGTCTCTTCACAGTTACTCCTCAAAGCTCATGTCCGAAAATCAGCGAAATCATCGTTTATAATGAAAGTCAATGACGGAATTCTCCAACCGCTAGAGTGGGCCACTCTAGCGTTTTCAAAGATTTCAAAACTCCGAACAACTTCAGCCTACTCCCTCAATTTTCACTCTACGTAGACAAATTATACATCAAAACGTAGGTATTTTTGTCTGGATTCAGGAAATGTAACCCTCATTGGTGTAGCTTTTATAGAGTTTTCGCAAATCACCTCAGACAGACACAAACCCAAAATCCTCCCCATTCATTTCCTATGGAGCGGTTTTGAAAAATGACATCTGAAAATCCAAAACATCACATGTTTTCGCATCGTCGCTACTCCTAAACCGTTTCATGTACAAGCATGAGACTTTCACACATGAATGTCCCAACCCTTCTGGCACTCATAAAAAAGGAATTGTTTGGATAACTGTTACGGTTTTACCGCAGGAACAATTTGTTCGGGAGTAGCGAATGTGCAAATTCCTGAAAACGCTTTTTAGCTGCATTTTCCCACATCATCCACTTTTTTATATCGTCGCTGTGCCTACACCGATTTTTGTACAAACATGAAAATGGGCACCATAGTCCTCAAAAGCCTGCTGATACTCATAGTGAAAGAATTATTTTGATATCTCTTATACTTTTTCAGCTACAGCGATTTGTTCGGGACCTTTTTTAGAGGATTTCAAAAAATCCATAAAAATCACCTTTATATCATAATTTTTCACGCCTTTATTAAACTTTTTCCAGCAAAAACCGATAGCCTGTCTTCTTCCCCTATCCGTTACGAAATAAACGCAGAAAAAATTACGTCTCTACCATTTACGGATCAGGAGATATGGAGCGTTGTTCGGGGCAAAGTTCTCCATTATAATCCAATGGGACTTATTGTGAGCAAAGTCTCTGCACTTCGTTAGACTGGCCTGTAGCAGAGGTGTGAGTGAGTTTCCATGACGACGGAACTCTGAGGGCCAGAGGGAGAAGCTCCATTGGGATACAATGGCAACTTTCAACGCCCGCTGCAGCGGCTGTGATTAATGTAGGAATCTGAAATTCGCACAGTCACTTCCTCTTAACATTTTTAAATTTTCAAGTGACTTTCAGCCATGTGTCACTTTTCTGTCCCATTTTGGATTTCACATGCTTTCCTATTGGGCCTTTGCTTCTAACAGGATCTGGCATGATGCCCAGACACGACATAATTGGCCAATACAGCACCACCCACATGTGGGAAATGGCGCTACTGACCATTTTGGTCAAATGTTGAGTTCTGGGCCCAGATGTGGTGAGGCTGAGTTGCTAAAGGAGGCCAATCTGACTCATGACCTTTGGTGACCTTTGGTGACATTAAGTATTGGCACCCTTTTTGAGGCACTTCCCAGTACAGGATTTGGACCAAACTGACAGAGTACACTCACCTGGTGATACTGAATACAACCCTGTTAGCGGCTAACTGTTAGCATGTTGCTAACCGGAAGTAGCTCTAGGAAGGTCTCACCAAGTTCTGCTTCACAGAGTCTGTTCTTACTGTAGAGAGAAAGCTCCACAACAAATTTTAGCCATGTCGGATAAAGCATCTCCATGTTAGGAGGTGTCAAACATCCAATGCTTTTCAATGGGGGATCAAACCCCTTATGGTCCCAATACTGCATGCCCATATATGGCGCTACAGTATAGCTCAGATGGAAAGTGCAGGCTTTGCATGCAAGAGGTCATGGGATCGAATCCCGGTGTGGGACACTTAGAGTTTTATATTATAATCCCCACAGTATGTATAACAAAACATGTGTGCTGATCCTATGAAGTATTTTTTTGTACCACCCGCCATTTTGAGTTACCATGGCAACGTTATAAAAAACGTATTTTCTCCCTATTTGAAGCACATCCCAGTACAGGATTTGGACCAAACTGACAGAGTACAATCCCCCGGTGATACTGAACACAACCATGTTAGCGGCTAATGGTTAGCATGTTGCTAACAGGAAGTAGCTCTAGGAAGGTCTCACTAACTTCTGCTTTACAGAGTCTGTTCTTACTGTAGAGAGAAAGCTCCACAACAAATTTTGGCCATGTCGGATAAAGCATCTCCATGTTAGGAGGTGTCAAATATTCAATGCTTTTCAATGGGCCAAGACCACCCGCCATTTTGAGTTACCATGGCGACGTAATAAACTATGTATTTTCTCCCTCTTTGAGGCACTTCCCAGCACAGGTTATGGACCAAACTAACAGAGTACCATCACCTGGTCATCCTGAACACAACCTTGTTAGCAGCTAACGGTTAGCATGTTGCTAACCGGAAGTAGCTCTAGGAAGCTCGCACAAACTTTTGCTTCACAGAGTCTGTACTTCCTTTAGAGAGAAGGCTCTACAACAAATTTGGGCCATGTCAGATAAAGCATGTCTATTTTATGAGGTGTCAAACATCCATTTTTGACCCCTCTTTGCCTCTGTTACATGCTGCAGAAATGCTCCAAAGACACTGAAATCACACATTCACCTCAGTACCTCACATGATAAAGGTAATGATAATTAAGACAGAGGGCTACAGCTATGAGGGAGTCTCCATGACAACGCTGCTAGCCAGAGGCTCCTAGGAGGTCCATTGACTTAACATGGCAGCTTTGGACGGCCGCTGTGGGGGCTGTGAACACCGTAGCAACCTGAAATTTGCGGTGTTACTTCCTGTTGCTATTTTACACCATACGGTACGCACCACGAGGCAGGCGCCTTGCTAAATTTCTTCAGAAATTTTCTAGTTATTATTAATATTCTTTATTTTTCTTCCTTCACGATTAATGCGGCCCGAACCGTAGCGTGCACCCCCACAATATATACATCAAAACGTCCGGCTCGGTCTCGAGATGTGTGCTATTACTTCTGTTGGGGTTTCGAGTTACCATGGCAACGCAATTAGCGAAAAACCACCCCCAAAAATCCCATAGGAATGAATGGAGTCGGGTAGAAAGAACGCCTCAAAAAAGCCTCAAAATGGCCATTTTCAACGCTGTACTGTATCGTCATGCTTTCACCTACGAACACCGTTTAACTTCCAGTTTGTAGACATATCTGTGAACTACTCAGAAGTGAAAACGGGATGTGGATATCTTTTATCGTCTCTTCACAGTTACTCCTCAAAGCTCATGTCCCAAAATCAGCGAAATCATCGTTTATAATGAAAGTCAATGACGGAATTCTCCAACCGCTAGAGTGGGCCACTCTAGCGTTTTCAAAGATTTCAAAACTCCGAACAACTTCAGCCTACTCGCTCAATTTTCACTCTACGTAGACAAATTATACATCAAAACGTAGGTATTTTTGTCTGGATTCAGGAAATGTAACCCTCATTGGTGTAGCATTTATAGATTTTTCGCAAATCACCTCAGACCGACACAAACCCGAAATCCTCCCCATTCATTTCCTATGGAGCGGTTTTGAAAAATGACGTCTGAAAATCCAAAACATCACATGTTTTCGCATCGTCGCTACTCCTGAACCGTTTCATGTACAAGCATGACATTTTCACACATGAATGTCCCGACCCTTCTGGCACTCATAAAAAAGGAATTGTTTGGATAACTGTTACGGTTTTACCGCAGGAACAATTTGTTCGGGAGTAGCGAATGTGCAAATTCCTGAAAACGCTTTTCAGCTGCATTTTCCCACATCATCCACTTTTTTACATCGTCGCTGTGCCTACACCGATTTTTGTACAAACATGAAAATGGGCACCATAGTCCTCAAAAGCCTGCTGATACTCATAGTGAAAGAATTATTTTGATATCTCTTATACTTTTTCAGCTACAGCGATTTGTTCGGGACCGTTTTTAGAGGATTTCTAAAAATCCATAAAAATCACCTTTATATCATAATTTTTCACGCCTTTATTAAACTTTTTCCAGCAAAAACCGATAGCCTGTCTTCTTCCCCTATCCGTTACGAAATAAACGCAGAAAAAATTACGTCTCTACCGTTTACGGATCAGGAGATATGGAGCGTTGTTCGGGGCAAAGTTCTCCATTATAATCCAATGGGACTTATTGTGAGCAAAGTCTCTGCACTTCGTTAGACTGGCCTGCAGCAGAGGTGTGAGTGAGTTTCCATGACGACGGAACTCTGAGGGCCAGAGAGAGAGGCTCCAATGGGATAGAATGGCAACTTTCGACGCTCACTGCAGCGGCTGTGATTAATGTAGGAATCTGAAATTCGCACAGTCACTTCCTCTTAACATTTTTAAATTTTCAAGTGACTTTCAGCCATGTGTCACTTTTCTGTCCCATTTTGGATTTCACATGCTTTCCTATTGGGCCTTTGCTTCCAAGAGGACCTGGCATGAGGCCCAGAGACGACCCAATTGGCCAATACAGCACCACCCACCTGTGGGAAATGGCGCTACACACCACTTTGGTCAAATGTTGAGTTCTGGGCCCAGATAGAGTGAGACTGAGTTGCTAAAGGAGGCCGATCTGACTCATGACCTTTGGTGACATTAAGTATTGGCACCCTATTTGAGGCACTTTCCAGTACAGGATTTGGACCAAACTCACAGAGTATCATCACCCAGGGATACTGAACACAACCTTGTTAGCGGAGGCCAATCTGACAAATGACCTTTGGTGACATTAAGTATTGGCACCCTATTTGAGGCACTTTCCAGTACAGGATTTGGTCCAAACTCACAGAGTACCATCAACTGGTGATACTGAACACATCCTTGTTAGCAGAGGCCGATCTGACCCATGACCCTTGGTGACATTAAGTATTGGCACCCTATTTGAGGCACTTTCCAGTACAGCATTTGGACCAAACTCACAGAGTACCATCAACTGGTGATACTGAACACAACCTTCTTAGCGGAGGCCGATCTGACCCATGACCCTTGGTGAAATTAAGTATTGGCACCCTATTTGACGCACTTTCCAGTACAGGATTTGGACCAAACTCAGAGTATCATCACCCAGGGATACTGAACACAACCTTGTTAGCGAGGCCGATCTGACCCATGACCCTTTTTGACATTAAGTATTGGCACCCTATTTGACGCACTTTCCAGTACAGGATTTGAACCAAACTCACAGAGTACATTCACCTGGTGATACTGAACACAACCTTGTTAGCGGAGGCCGATCTGACCCATGACCTTTGGTGACATTAAGTATTGGCACCCTATTTGAGGCACTTTCCAGTACAGGATTTGGACCAAACTCACAGAGTACATTCACCTGGTGATACTGAACACATCCTTGTTAGCGGAGGCCGATCTGACCCATGACCTTTGGTGACATTAAGTATTGGCACCCTATTTGAGGCACTTTCCAGTACAGGATTTGGACCAAACTCACAGAGTACCATCAACTGGTGATACTGAACACAACCTTGTTAGCAGAGGCCGATCTGACCCATGACCCTTGGTGACATTAAGTATTGGCACCCTATTTGAGGCACTTTCCAGTACAGGATTTGGACCAAACTCACAGAGTACCATCACCCAGGGATACTGAACACCACCTTGTTAGTGGAGGCCGATCTGACCCATGACCCTTGGTGACATTAAGTATTGGCACCCTATTTGAGGCACTTTCCAGTACAGGATTTGGACCAAACTCACAGAGTACATTCACCTGGTGATACTGAACACAACCTTGTTAGCAGAGGCCGATCTGACCCATGACCCTTGGTGACATTAAGTATTGGCACCCTATTTGAGGCACTTTCCAGTACAGGATTTGGACCAAACTCACAGAGTATCATCACCCAGGGATACTGAACACAACCTTGTTAGCGGAGGCTGATCTGACCCATGACCTTTGGTGACATTAAGTATTGGCACCCTATTTGAGGCACTTTGCAGTACAGGATTTGGACCAAACTCACAGAGTACCATCAACTGGTCATACTGAACACAACCTTGTTAGCAGAGGCCGATCTGACCCATGACCCTTGGTGACATTAAGTATTGGCACCCTATTTGAGGCACTTTCCAGTACAGGATTTGGACCAAACTCACAGAGTACCATCAACTGGTGATACTGAACACAACCTTCTTAGCGGAGGCCGATCTGACCCATGACCCTTGGTGACATTAAGTATTGGCACCCTATTTGAGGCACTTTCCAGCATAGGATTTCAACCAAACTAACAGAGTACCATCACCCGGTGAGACTGACCACAACCATGTTAGCGGCTAATGGTTAGCATGTTGCTAACTGGAAGTAGCTGTAGGAAGGTCCTACGAACTTCTGCTTCGTCAGGGTTGTTCTGCCTTTACAGACAAAGAGAGGGCTACAGCTTTGAGGGTGTCTCCATGACAACGCTGCTAGCCAGAGGCTCCTAGGAGGTCCATTGACTTAACATGGCACCTTTCGACTGCCGCTGCGGGGGCTGTGAACACCGTAGGAAGCTGAAATTTGCGGTGTTACTTCCTGTTGCTATTCTACACGCTACGGTACGCACCACGAGGCAGGCACCTTGCTAAATTTCTTCAGAAATTTTCTAGTGTTAAATATACTATGCACTTACTTCCACCTTCGCAAATTAATGCGGCCCGAACGGAAGCGTCCACCCCCACAATCTATACATCAAAACGTGCGGCTGGGTCTCACGAGGTGTGCTATTACTTCTGTTGTCACTGGCAGTAACCATGGTAACGTAGTACCCCAGAAACTGAAGCCAAAAACTCCCATAGGAATGAATGGGAAAATGACCTTTGGTAAATTTTAGGATTTTCTCTCTTTTTAGGCACTTCTCAGCATAGGATTTCAACCAAACTAACAGAGTACAATCACCGGGTGAGACTGACCACAACCATGTTAGCGGCTAATGGTTAGCATGTTGCTAACCGGAATAAGCTCTAGGAAGCTCATATGAACTTCTGCTTAGCCAGGGTTGTTCTGCCTTTACAGACAAAGAGAGGGCTACAGCTGTGAGAGAGTCTCCATGACAACGCTGCTAGCCAGAGGCTCCTAGGAGGTCCATTGACTTAACATCGCACCTTTCGACGGCCGCTGCTGGGGCTGTGAACACCGTAGGAACCTGAAATTCGCGGTGTTACTTCCTGTTGCTATTTTATACAGTACGGTACGCACCACGAGGCAGGCGCCTTGCTAAATTTCTTCAGAAATTTTCTAGTATTATTATTAATATTCTTTATTTTTCTTCCTTCACGATTAATGCGGCCCGAACCGTAGCGTGCACCCCCACAATATATACATCAAAACGTCCGGCTCGGTCTCGAGATGTGTGCTATTACTTCTGTTGGGGTTTCGAGTTACCATGGCAACGCAATTAGCGAAAAACCACCCCCAAAAATCCCATAGGAATGAATGGAGTCGGGTAGAAAGAACGCCTCAAAAAAGCCTCCAAATGGCCATTTTCAACGCTGTACTGTATCGTCATGCTTTCACCTACGAACACCGTTTAAATTCCAGTTTGTAGATATATCTGTGAACTACTCAGAAGTGAAAACGGGATGTGGATATCTGTTATCGTCTCCTCACAAGTGCTCCTCAAAGCTCATGTGCGAAAATCAGCGAAATCATCGTTTATAATGAAAGTCAATGACGGAATTCTCCAACCGCTAGAGTGGGCCACTCTAGCGTTTTCAAAGATTTCAAAACTCCGAACAACTTCAGCCTACTCGCTCAATTTTCACTCTACGTAGACAAATTATACATCAAAACGTAGGTATTTTTGTCTGGATTCAGGAAATGTAACCCTCATTGGTGTAGCATTTATAGATTTTTCGCAAATCACCTCAGAGCGACACAAACCCGAAACCTCCCCCATTCATTTCCTATGGAGCGGTTTTGAAAAATGACGTCTGAAAATCCAAAACATCACATGTTTTCGCATCGTCGCTACTCCTAAACCGTTTCATGTACAAGCATGACACTTTCACACATGAATGTCCCGACCCTTCTGGCACTTATAAAAAAGGAATTGTTTGGATAACTGTTACGGTTTTACCGCAGGAACAATTTGTTCGGGAGTAGCGAATGTGCAAATTCCTGAAAACGCTTTTCAGCTGCATTTTCCCACATCATCCACTTTTTTACATCGTCGCTGTGCCTACACCGATTTTTGTACAAACATGAAAATGTGCACCATAGTCCTCAAAAGCCTGCTGATACTCATAGTGAAAGAATTATTTTGATATCTCTTATACTTTTTCAGCTACAGCGATTTGTTCGGGACCATTTTTAGAGGATTTCTAAAAGTCGATATAAAACCCCTTTATATCATAATTTTTCACGCCTTTATTAAACTTTTTCCAGCAAAAACCGATAGCCTGTCTTCTTCCCCTATCCGTTACGAAATAAACGCAGAAAAAATTACGTCTCTACCATTTACGGATCAGGAGATATGGAGCGTTGTTCGGGGCAAAGTTCTCCATTATAATCCAATGGGACTTATTGTGAGCAAAGTCTCTGCACTTCGGTAGACTGGCCCGCTGCAGAGGTGTGAGTGAGTTTCCATGACGACGGAACTCTGAGGGCCAGAGGGAGAAGCTCCATTGGGATACAATGGCAACTTTCGACGCCCGCTGCAGCGGCTGTGATTAATGTAAGAATCTGAAATTCGCACAGTCACTTCCTCTTAACATTTTTAAATTTTCAAGCCTGCAGCAGAGGTGTGAGTGAGTTTCCATGACGACGGAACTCTGAGGGCCAGAGGGACACTCTTCATTGGGATACAATGGCAACTTTCGACGCCCGCTGCAGCGGCTGTGATTAATGTAGGAATCTGAAATTCGCACAGTCACTTCCTCTTAACATTTTTAAATTTTCAAGTGACTTTCAGCCATGTGTCACTTTTCTGTCCCATTTTGGATTTCACATGCTTTACTATTGGGCCTTTCCTTCCAACAGGATCTGGGATGATGCCCAGACACGACCCAATTGGCCAATACAGCACCACCCACATGTGGGAAATGGCGCTACTGACCATTTTGGTCAAATGTTGAGTTCTGGGCCCAGATGTGGTGAGGCTGAGTTGCTAAAGGAGGCCAACCTGACTCATGACCTTTGGTGACCTTTGGTGACATTAAGTATTGGCACCCTTTTTGAGGCACTTCCCAGTACCGGATTTGGACCAAACTGATAGAGTACACTCACCTGGGGATACTGAACACAACCCTGTTAGCGGCTAACTGTTAGCATGTTGCTAACCGGAAGTAGCTCTAGGAAGGTCTCACCAACTTCTGCTTCACAGAGTCTGTTCCTACACTAGAGACAAAGGTCCACAAGAAATTTGGGCTACGTCGCATAAAGCATCTCCAAGCTATGAGGTGTCAAACATCCAATGCTTTTCAATGGGGGATAAAACCCCTTATGGTCCCATACTACATGCCCATATATGGTGCTACAGTATAGCTCAGATGGAAAGTGCAGGCTTTGCATGCAAGAGGTCATGGGATCGAATCCCGGTGTGGACACTTAGAGTTTTATATTATAATCCCCACAGTATGTATAACAAAACATGTGTGCTGATCCTATGAAGTACTTTTTTGTACCACCCGCCATTTTGAGTTACCATGGCAACGTTATAAAAAACGTATTTTCTCCCTATTTGAAGCACATCCCAGTACAGGATTTGGACCAAACTGACAGAGTACAATCCCCCGGTGATACTGAACACAACCATGTTAGCGGCTAACGGTTAGCATGTTGCTAACAGGAAGTAGCTCTAGGAAGGTCTCACCAACTTCTGCTTCACAGAGTCTGTTCTTACTGTAGAGAGAAAGCTCCACAACAAATTTTGGCCATGTCGGATAAAGCATCTCCATGTTAGGAGGTGTCAAATATTCAATGCTTTTCAATGGGCCAAGACCACCCGCCATTTTGAGTTACCATGGCGACGTAATAAACAACGTATTTTCTCCCTCTTTGAGGCACTTCCCAGCACAGGTTATGGATCAAACTAACAGAGTACCATCACCTGGTCATCCTGAACACAACCTTGTTAGCGGCTAACGGTTAGCATGTTGCTAACAGGAAGTAGCTCTAGGAAGGTCTCACCAACTTCTGCTTCACAGAGTCTGTTCTTACTTTAGAGAGAAAGCTCCACAACAAATTTTGGCCATGTCGGATAAAGCATCTCCATGTTAGGAGGTGTCAAATATTCAATGCTTTTCAATGGGCCAAGACCACCCGCCATTTTGAGTTACCATGGCGACGTAATAAACAACTAATTTTCTCCCTATTTCAGGCACTTCCCAGCACAGGTTATGGACCAAACTAACAGAGTACCATCACCTGGTCATCCTGAACACAACCTTGTTAGCGGCTAACGGTTAGCATGTTGCTAACCGGAAGTAGCTCTAGGAAGCTCGCACAAACTTTTGCTTTACAGGGTCTGTACTTCCTTTAGAGAGAAGGCTCTACAACAAATTTGGGCCATGTCAGATAAAGCATGTCTATTTTATGAGGTGTCAAACATCCATTTTTGACCCCTCTTTGCCTCTGTTACATGCTGCAGAAATGCTCCAAAGACACTGAAATCACACATTCACCTCAGTACCTCACATGATAAAGGTAATGATAATTAAGACAGAGGGCTACAGCTGTGAGGGAGTGTCCATGACAACGCTGCTAGCCAGAGGCTCCTAGGAGGTCCATTGACTTAACATGGCACCTTTGGACAGCCGTTGCGGGGGCTGTGAAGACCGTAGGAAGCTGAAATTCGCAGTGTTACTTCCTGTTAGTATTCCTGACGGTACGGTACGCACCACGAGGCAGGCGCCTTGCTAAATTTCTTCAGAAATTTTCTAGTTAGGTGCCTGCCAAGCATTTGCAATGAGGAGGCAGTGCTGTGCGAAGCACAGCACTGCCTCCCATGCAAATGCATGGAGGCACCTACTACTATTCACCTCTAAACGGTTTATTTATTATTATTAATATTCTTAATTGTTTGACGATTAATGCGGCCCGAACCGTAGCGTGCACCCCCACAATATATACATCAAAACGTCCGGCTCGGTCGGGAATAGTGTGCTATTACTTTTATCGGGGTTTCGAGTTACCATGGCAACGCAATTAGCGAAAAACCACCCCCGAAAAAACCCATAGTAATCAATGGAGTCGGGGAGAAAAAAAGCCCCAAAAAAGCCTCCAAATTGCCATTTTCAAAGCTGTACTGTATCGTCATGCTTTCACCTACGAACACCGTTTAACTTCCAGTTTGTAGACATATCTGTGAACTACTCAGAAGTGAAAACGGGATGTGGATATCTTTTATCGTCTCTTCACAGTTACTCCTCAAAGCTTCATGTCCGAAAATCAGCAAAATCATCGTTTATAATGAAAGTCAATGACGGAATTCTCCAACCGCTAGAGTGGGCCACTCTAGCGTTTTCAAAGATTTCAAAACTCCGAACAACTTCCGCCTACTCGCTCAATTTTCACTCTATGTAGACAAATTATACATCAAAACGTAGGTATTTTTGTCTGGATTCAGGAAATGTAACCCTCATTGGTGTAGCATTTATAGATTTTTCGCAAATCACCTCAGACCGACACAAACCCGAAATCCTCCCCATTCATTTCCTATGGAGAGGTTTTGAAAAATGACGTCTGAAAATCCAAAACATCACATGTTTTCGCATCGTCGCTACTCCTAAACCGTTTCATGTACAAGCATGAGACTTTCACACATGAATGTCCCGACCCTTCTGGCACTCATAAAAAGGGAATTGTTTGGATAACTGTTACGGTTTTACCGCAGGAACAATTTGTTCGGGAGTAGCGAATGTGCAAATTCCTGAAAACGCTTTTCAGCTGCATTTTCCCACATCATCCACTTTTTTACATCGTCGCTGTGCCTACACCGATTTTTGTACAAACATGAAAATGAGCACCATGGTCCTCAAAAGCCTGCTGATACTCATAGTGAAAGAATTATTTTGATATCTCTTATACTTTTTCAGCTACAGCGATTTGTTCGGGACCTTTTTTAGAGGATTTCAAAAAATCCATAAAAATCACCTTTATATCATAATTTTTCACGCCTTTATTAAACTTTTTCCAGCAAAAACCGATAGCCTGTCTTCTTCCCCTATCCGTTACGAAATAAACGCAGAAAAAATTACGTCTCTACCATTTACGGATCAGGAGATATGGAGCGTTGTTCGGGGCAAAGTTCTCCATTATAATCCAATGGGACTTATTGTGAGCAAAGTCTCTGCACTTCGGTAGACTGGCCCGCTGCAGGTGTGAGTGAGTTTCCATGACGACAGAACTCTGAGGGCCAGGGGGAGAAGCTCCATTGGGATACAATGGCAACTTTCGACGCCCGCTGCAGCGGCTGTGATTAATGTAGGAATCTGAAATTCGCACAGTCACTTCCTCTTAACATTTTTAAATTTTCAAGCCTGCAGCAGAGGTGTGAGTGAGTTTCCATGACGACGGAACTCTGAGGGCCAGAGGGAGAAGCTCCATTGGGATACAATGGCAACTTTCGACGCCCGCTGCAGCGGCTGTGATTAATGTAGGAATCTGAAATTCGCACAGTCACTTCCTCTTAACATTTTTAAATTTTCAAGTGACTTTCAGCCATGTGTCACTTTTCTGTCCCATTTTGGATTTCACATGCTTTCCTATTGGGCCTTTGCTTCTAACAGGATCTGGCATGATGCCCAGACACGACATAATTGGCCAATACAGCACCACCCACATGTGGGAAATGGCGCTACTGACCATTTTGGTCAAATGTTGAGTTCTGGGCCCAGATGTGGTGAGGCTGAGTTGCTAAAGGAGGCCAATCTGACTCATGACCTTTGGTGACTTTTGGTGACATTAAGTATTGGCACCCTATTTGAGGCACTTTCCAGTACAGGATTTGGACCAAACTGACAGAGTACACTCACCTGGTGATACTGAACACAACCCTGTTAGCGGCTAACTGTTAGCATGTTGCTAACCGGAAGTAGCTCTAGGAAGGTCTCACCAACTTCTGCTTCACACAGTCTGTTCTTACTCTAGAGAGAAAGCTCCACAAGAAATTTGGCCTACGTCGCATAAAGCATCTCCAAGCTATGAGGTGTCAAACATCCAATGCTTTTCAATGGGGGATCAAACCCCTTATGGTCCCAATACTGCATGCCCATATATGGCGCTACAGTATAGCTCAGATGGAAAGTGCAGGCTTTGCATGCAAGAGGTCATGGGATCGAATCCCGGTGTGGACACTTAGAGTTTTATATTATAATCCCCACAGTATGTATAACACAACATGTGTGCTGATCCTATGAAGTATTTTTTTGTACCACCCGCCATTTTGAGTTACCATGGCAACGTTATAAAAAACGTATTTTCTCCCTATTTGAAGCACATCCCAGTACAGGATTTGGACCAAACTGACAGAGTACAATCCCCCGGTGATACTGAACACAACCATGTTAGCGGCTAACGGTTAGCATGTTGCTAACAGGAAGTAGCTCTAGGAAGGTCTCACCAACTTCTGCTTCACAGAGTCTGTTCTTACTGTAGAGAGAAAGCTCCACAACAAATTTTGGCCATGTCGGATAAAGCATCTCCATGTTAGGAGGTGTCAAATATTCAATGCTTTTCAATGGGCCAAGACCACCCGCCATTTTGAGTTACCATGGCGACGTAATAAACAACGTATTTTCTCCCTCTTTGAGGCACTTCCCAGCACAGGTTATGGACCAAACTAACAGAGTACCATCACCTGGTCATCCTGAACACAACCTTGTTAGCGGCTAACGGTTAGCATGTTGCTAACCGGAAGTAGCTCTAGGAAGTTCCTACCAACATTTGCTTCACAGAGTCCGTACTTGCCTTAGAGAGGAAGCTCTACAACAAATTTGGTCCATGTCAGATAAAGCATGTATATTTTATGAGGTGTCAAACATCCATTTTTGACCCCTCTTTGCCTGTGCTACCTGCTGCAGAAATGCTCCAAAGACACTGAAATCACAAATTCACCTCAGTACCTCACATGATAAAGGTAATGATAATTAAGACAGAGGGCTACAGCTGTGAGGGAGTCTCCATGACAATGCTGCTAGCCAGAGGCTCCTAGGAGGTCCATTGACTTAACATGGCACCTTTGGACGGCCGTTGCGGGGGCTGTGAAGACCGTAGGAATCTGAAATTCGCGGTGTTACTTCCTGTTGCTATTTTACACGGTACGGTACGCACCACGAGGCAGGCGCCTTGCTAAATTTCTTCAGAAATTTTCTAGTGTTAAATATACTATGCACTTACTTCAACCTTCGCAAATTAATGCGGCCCGAACGGAAGCGTCCACCCCCACAATCTATATATCAAAACGTGCGGCTGGGTCTCACGAGGTGTGCTATTACTTCTGTTGTCACTGGTAGTAACCATGGTAACGTAGTACCCCAGAAACTGAAGCCAAAAACTCCCATAGGAATGAATGGGAAAATGGCCTATGGTGACTTTTAGCATTTTTTCTCTTTTTAGGCACTTCTCAGTACAGGATTTGGACTAAACTAACAGAGTAACATCACCCGATGATACTGAACACAACCATGCTAGCAGCTAACGGTTAGCATGTTGCTAACCAGAAGTAGCTTTAGGAAGGTCCTACCAACTTCTGCTTAGCCAGGTTTGATCTGCCTTTGCATACAAAGAGAGGGCTACAGCTGTGAGGGAGTCTCCATGACAACGCTGCTAGCCAGAGGCTCCTAGGAGGTCCATTGACTTAACATGGCACCTTTGGACGGCCATTGCGGGGGCTGTGAACACCGTAGGAAGCTGAAATTTGCGGTGTTACTTCCTGTTGCTATTCTACACGCTACGGTACGCACCACGAGGCAGGCGCCTTGCTAAATTTCTTCAGAAATTTTCTAGTGTTAAATATACTATGCACTTACTTCAACCTTCGCAAATTAATGCGGCCCGAACGGAAGCGTCCACCCCCACAATCTATACATCAAAACGTGCGGCTGGGTCTCATGAGGTGTGCTATTACTTCTGGTGTCACTCACAGTAACCATGGTAACATCGTACCCCAGAAACTGAAGCCATAAACTCCCATAGGAATGAATGGGAAAATGACCTTTGGTGAATTTTAGGATTTTCAACCTTTTTAGGCCCTTCCCATTACAGGATTAGGACCAAACTAACAGAGTACCATCAGCCGGTGATACTGACCACAACCATGTTAGCGGCTAAAAGTTAGCATATTGCTAACCGGAAGTAGCTCTAGGAATGTCCTACCAACTTCTGCTTAGCCAGGGTTGTTCTGCCTTTACAGACAGATAGAGGGCTGCAGCTGTCAGTGAGTCTCCATGACAACACTGCTAGCCAGAGGCTCCTAGGAGGTCCATTGACTTAACATGGCATCTTTCAACGGCCGCTGCGGGGGCTGTGAAGACCGTAGGAAGCTGAAATTCGCAGTGTTACTTCCTGTTGCTATTTGATACGGTACGGTACGCACCACGAGGCAGGCGCCTTGCTAAATTTCTTCAGAAATTTTCTAGTGTTAAATATACTATGCACTTACTTCAACCTTCGGAAATTAATGCGGCCCGAACAGAAGCGTCCACCCCCACAATCTATACATCAAAACGTGCGGCTGGGTCTCACGAGGTGTGCTATTACTTCTGTTGTCACTGGTAGTAACCATGGTAACGTAGTACCCCAGAAACTGAAGCCAAAAACTCCCATAGGAATGAATGGGAAAATTGCCTATGGTGACTTTTAGAATTTTTTCTCTTTTTAGGCACTTCTCAGTACAGGATTTGGACTAAACTAACAGAGTAACATCACCCGATGATACTGAACACAACCATGCTAGCAGCTAATGGTTAGCATGTTGCTAACCGGACGTAGCTTTAGGAAGGTCCTAGCAACTTCTGCTTAGCCAGGGTTGATTTGCCTTTACAGACAAAGAGAGGGCTACAGATGTGAGGGAGTCTCCATGACAACGCTGCTAGCCAGAGGCTCCTAGGAGGTCCATTGACTTAACATGGTACCTTTCAATGGCCACTGCGGGGGCTGTGAACACCGTAGGAACCTGAAATTTGCAGTGTTACTTCCTGTTGCTATGTTACACAGTACGGTACGCAGCACGAGGCAGGCGCCTTGCTAAATTTCTTCAGAAATTTTCTAGTGTTAAATATACTATGCACTTACTTCAACCTTCGCAAATTAATGCGGCCCGAACGGCAGCGTCCACCCCCACAATCTATACATCAAAACGTGCGGCTGGGTCTCACGATGTGTGCTATTACTTCTGTTGTCACTGAGAGTAACCATGGTAACATAATACCCCAGAAACGGAAGGCTAAAACTCCCATAGGAATGAATGGGGAAATGACCTATGGTGACTATTAGCATTTTCTCTCTTTTTAGGCACTTCTCAGTACAGGATTTTAACCAAACTAACAGAGAACAATCACCCGGTGATACTGAACACAACCATGCTAGCGGCTAACGGTTAGCATGTTGCTAACCGGAAGTAGCTTTAGGAAGGTCCTACCAACTTCTGCTTAGCCAGGGTTGTTCTGCCTTTACAGACAAAGAGAGGGCTACAGCTGTGAGGGAGTCTCCATGACAACGCTGCTAGCCAGAGTCTCCTAGGAGGTCCATTGACTTAACATGGCACCTTTGGACAGCCGTTGCGGGGGCTGTGAACACCGTAGGAAGCTGAAATTCGCAGTGTTACTTCCCGTTAGTATTTTCGACGGTACGGTACGCACCACGAGGCAGGCGCCTTGCTAAATTTCTTCAGAAATTTTCTAGTGTTAAATATACTATGCACTTACTTCAACCTTCGCAAATTAATGCGGCCCGAACAGAAGCGTCCACCCCCACAATCTATACATCAAAACGTGCGGCTGGGTCTCACGAGGTGTGCTATTACTTCTGGTGTCACTCACAGTAACCATGGTAACGTAGTACCCCAGAAACTGAAGCCAAAAACTCCCATAGGAATGAATGGGAAAATGGCCTATGGTGACTTTTAGCATCGTTTATCTTTTTAGGCACTTCTCAGTACAGGATTTGGACTAAACTAACAGAGAAACATCACCCGGTGATACTGAACACAACCATGCTAGCGGCTAACGGTTAGCATGTTGCTAACCGGAAGTAGCTTTAGGAAGGTCCTACCAACTTCTGCTTAGCCAGGGTTGATCTTTCTTTACAGACAAAGAGAGGGCTACAGCTGTGAGGGAGTCTCCATGACAACGCTGCTAGCCAGAGGCTCCTAGGTGGTCCATTGACTTAACATGGCATCTTTCAACGGCCGCTGCGAGGGCTATGAAGACCGTAGGAACCTGAAATTCGCAGTGTTACTTCCTGTTAGTATTCCTGACGGTACGGTACGCACCACGAGGCAGGCGCCTTGCTAAATTTCTTCAGAAATTTTCTAGTTAGGTGCCTGCCAAGCATTTGCAATGAGGAGGCAGTGCTGTGCGAAGCACAGCACTGCCTCCCATGCAAATGCATGGAGGCACCTATTACTATTCACCTCTAAAGGCGTCTCTTTATTAAACTTCTTATATTATTCTTCCTTCACGATTAATGCGGCCCGAACCGTAGCGTGCACCCCCACAAAATAGGTATCAAAACGTCCGGCTCGATTACCCGATGTGTGCTATTACTTTTATTGGGGTTTCGAGTTACCATGGCGACGAAATTAACCAAAAACCACCCCCAAAAAACCCCATAGGAATGAATGGAGTCGTGGAGAAAGAAAGCCTCAAAAAAGCCTCCAAATGGCCATTTTCAATGCTGTACTGTGTCGTCATGCTTTCACCTACGAACACCGTTTAACTTCCAGTTCGTAGATATATCTGTGAACTACTCAGAAGTGAAAACGGGATGTGGATATCTTTTATCGTCTCTTCACAGTTACTCCTCAAAGCTCATGTCCAAATATCAGCGAAATCATCGTTTATAATGAAAGTCAATGACAGAATTCTTAGACTCTTAGAGTGGCCCACTCTAGCGTTTTCAAAGATTTCAAAACTCCGAACAACTTCAGCCTACTCGCTCAATTTTCACTCTACATAGACAAATTATACATCAAAACGTAGGTATTTTTGTCTGGATTCAGGAAATGTAACCCTCATTGGTGTAGCATTTATAGATTTTTCGCAAATCACCTCAGACCGACACAAACCCGAAATCCTCCCCATTCATTTCCTATGGAGCGGTTTTGAAAAATGACGTCTGAAAATCCAAAACATCACATGTTTTCGCATCGTCGCTGCTGCTAAACCGTTTCATGTACAAGCATGACATTTTCACACATGAATGTCCCGACCCTTCTGGCACTCATAAAAAAGAAATTGTTTGGATAACTGTTACGGTTTTGCCGCAGGAACAATTTGTTCGGGAGTAGCGAATGTGCAAATTCCTGAAAACGCTTTTCAGCTGCATTTTCCCACATCATCCACTTTTTTACATGGTCGCTGTGCCTACACCGATTTTTGTACAAACATGAAAATGGGCACCATAGTCCTCAAAAGCCTGCTGATACTCATAGTGAAAGAATTATTTTGATATCTCTTATACTTTTTCAGCTACAGCGATTTGTTCGGGACCGTTTTTAGAGGATTTCTAAAAATCCATAAAAATCACCTTTATATCATAATTTTTCACGCCTTTATTAAACTTTTTCCAGCAAAAACCGATAGCCTGTCTTCTTCCCCTATCCGTTACGAAATAAACGCAGAAAAAATTACGTCTCTACCATTTACGGATCAGGAGATATGGAGCGTTGTTCGGGGCAAAGTTCTCCATTATAATCCAATGGGACTTATTGTGAGCAAAGTCTCTGCACTTCGGTAGACTGGCCTGCAGCAGAGGTGTGAGTGAGTTTCCATGACGACGGAACTCTGAGGGCCAGGGGGAGAAGCTCCATTGGGATACAATGGCAACTTTCGACGCCCGCTGCAGCGGCTGTGATTAATGTAGGAATCTGAAATTCGCACAGTCACTTCCTCTTAACATTTTTAAATTTTCAAGTGACTTTCAGCCATGTGTCACTTTTCTGTCCCATTTTGGATTTCACATGCTTTCCTATTGGGCCTTTGCTTCTAACAGGATCTGGCATGATGCCCAGACACGACATAATTGGCCAATACAGCACCACCCACATGTGGGAAATGGCGCTACTGACCATTTTGGTCAAATGTTGAGTTCTGGGCCCAGATGTGGTGAGGCTGAGTTGCTAAAGGAGGCCAATCTGACTCATGACCTTTGGTGACCTTTGGTGACATTAAGTATTGGCACCCTTTTTGAGGCACTTCCCAGTACAGGATTTGGACCAAACTGACAGAGTACACTCACCTGGTGATACTGAACACAAACCTGTTAGCGGCTAACTGTTAGCATGTTGCTAACCGGAAGTAGCTCTAGGAAGGTCTCACCAACTTCTGCTTCACAGAGTCTGTTCTTACTCTAGAGAGAAAGCTCCACAAGAAATTTGGGCTACGTCGCATAAAGCATCTCCAAGCTATGAGGTGTCAAACATCCAATGCTTTTCAATGGGGGATCAAACCCCTTATGGTCCCAATACTGCATGCCCATATATGGCGCTACAGTATAGCTCAGATGGAAAGTGCAGGCTTTGCATGCAAGAGGTCATGGGATCGAATCCCGGTGTGGGACACTTAGAGCTTTATGTTATAATCCCCACAATATGTATAACAAAACATGTGTGCTGATCCTATGCAGTATTTTTTTGTACCACCCGCCATTTTGAGTTACCATGGCAACGTTATAAAAAACGTATTTTCTCCCTCTTTGAGGCACTTCCCAGCACAGGTTATGGACCAAACTAACAGAGTACCATCACCAGGTCATCCTGAACACAACCTTGTTAGCGGCTAATGGTTAGCATGTTGCTAACAGGAAGTAGCTCTAGGAAGGTCTCACTACCTTCTGCTTCACAGAGTCTGTTCTTACTGTAGAGAGAAAGCTCCACAACAAATCTTGGCCATGTTGGATAAAGCATCTCCATGTTAGGAGGTGTCAAATATTCAATGCTTTTCAATGGGCCAAGACCACCCGCCATTTTGAGTTACCATGGCGACGTAATAAACAACGTATTTTCTCCCTCTTTGAGGCACTTCCCAGCACAGGATATGGACCAAACTAACAGAGTACAATCCCCCGGTGATACTGAACACAACCATGTTAGCGGCTAATGGTTAGCATGTTGCTAACAGGAAGTAGCTCTAGGAAGGTCTCACTAACTTCTGCTTCACAGAGTATGTTCTTACTGTAGAGAGAAAGCTCCACAACAAATTTTGGCCATGTCGGATAAAGCATCTCCATGTTAGGAGGTGTCAAATATTCAATGCTTTTCAATGGGCCAAGACCACCTGCCATTTTGAGTTACCATGGCGACGTAATAAACTACGTATTTTCTCCCTCTTTGAGGCACTTCCCAGCACAGGTTATGGACCAAACTAACAGAGTACCATCACCTGGTCATCCTGAACACAACCTTGTTAGCGGCTAACGGTTAGCATGTTGCTAACAGGAAGTAGCTCTAGGAAGGTCTCACTAACTTCTGCTTCACAGAGTCTGTTCCTACTGTAGAGAGAAAGCTCCACAACAAATTTTGGCCATGTCGGATAAAGCATCTCCATGTTAGGAGGTGTCAAATATTCAATGCTTTTCAATGGGCCAAGACCACCCGCCATTTTGAGTTACCATGGCGACGTAATAAACAACGTATTTTCTCCCTCTTTGAGGCACTTCCCAGCACAGGTTATGGACCAAACTAACAGAGTACCATCACCTGGTCATCCGGAACACAACCTTGTTAGCGGCTAACGGTTAGCATGTTGCTAACCGGAAGTAGCTCTAGGAAGCTCGCACAAACTTTTGCTTCACAGAGTCTGTACTTCCTTTACAGAGAAGGCCCGTCCGTCCGTCCGTCTTCTTCCGCTTATCCGGGGTCGGGTCGCGGGGGTACAGAGAAGGCTCTACAACAAATTTGGGCCATGTCAGATAAAGCATGTCTATTTTATGAGGTGTCAAACATCCATTTTTGACCCCTCTTTGCCTCTGTTACATGCTGCAGAAATGCTCCAAAGACACTGAAATCACACATTCACCTCAGTACCTCACATGATAAAGGTAATGATAATTAAGACAGAGGGCTACAGCTGTGAGGGAGTCTCCATGACAACGCTGCTAGCCAGAGGCTCCTAGGAGGTCCATTGACTTAACATGGCACCTTTGGACGGCCGTTGCGGGGGCTGTGAAGACCGTAGGAAGCTGAAATTCGCAGTGTTACTTCCCGTTAGTATTTTCAACGGTACGGTACGCACCACGAGGCAGGCACCTTGCTAAATTTCTTCAGAAATTTTCTAGTTAGGTGCCTGCCAAGCATTTGCAATGAGGAGGCAGTGCTGTGCGAAGCACAGCACTGCCTCCCATGCAAATGCATGGAGGCACCTACTACTATTCACCTCTAAAGGCGTCTCTTTATTATTCTTTATTTTTCATCCGTCACGAATAATGCGGCCCGAACCGTAGCGTGCACCCCCACAATATATACATCAAAACGTCCGGCTCGATCACGAGATGTGTGCTATTACTTTTATTGGGGTTTCGAGTTACCATGGCAACGCAATTAGCGAAAAACCACCCCCAAAAATCCCATAGGAATCAATGGAATCGGGTAGAAAGAAAGCCTCAAAAAAGCCTCCAAATGGCCATTTTCAACGCTGTACTGTGTCGTCATGCTTTCACCTACGAACACCGTTTAACTTCCAGTTTGTAGACATATCTGTGAACTACTCAGAAGTGAAAACGGGATGTGGATATCTTTTATCGTCTCTTCACAGTTACTCCTCAAAGCTCATGTCCGAAAATCAGCGAAATCATCGTTTATAATGAAAGTCAATGACGGAATTCTCCAACCGCTAGAGTGGGCCACTCTAGCGTTTTCAAAGATTTCAAAACTCCGAACAACTTCAGCCTACTCGCTCAATTTTCACTCTACGTAGACAAATTATACATCAAAACGTAGGTATTTTTGTCTGGATTCAGGAAATGTAACCCTCATTGGTGTAGCATTTATAGATTTTTCGCAAATCACCTCAGAGCGACACAAACCCGAAATCCTCCCCATTCATTTCCTATGGAGCGGTTTTGAAAAATGACGTCTGAAAATCCAAAACATCACATGTTTTCGCATCGTTGCTACTCCTAAACCGTTTCATGTACAAGCATGAGACTTTCACACATGAATGTCCCGACCCTTCTGGCACTCATAAAAAAGGAATTGTTTGGATAACTGTTACGGTTTTGCCGCAGGAACAATTTGTTCGGGAGTAGCGAATGTGCAAATTCCTGAAAACGCTTTTCAGCTGCATTTTCCCATATCATCCACTTTTTTACATCGTCGCTGTGCCTACACCGTTTTTTGTACAAACATGAAAATGAATACCATAGTCCTCAAAAGCCTGCTGATACTCATAGTGAAAGAATTATTTTGATATCTCTTATACTTTTTCAGCTACAGCGATTTGTTCGGGACCGTTTTTAGAGGATTTCTAAAAATCCATAAAAATCACCTTTATATCATAATTTTTCACGCCTTTATTAAACTTTTTCCAGCAACAACCGATAGCCTGTCTTCTTCCCCTATCCGTTACGAAATAAACGCAGAAAAAATTACGTCTCTACCATTTACGGATCAGGAGATATGGAGCGTTGTTCGGGGCAAAGTTCTCCATTATAATCCAATGGGACTTATTGTGAGCAAAGTCTCTGCACTTCGGTAGACTGGCCTGCAGCAGAGGTGTGAGTGAGTTTCCATGACGACGGAACTCTGAGGGCCAGGGGGAGAAGCTCCATTGGGATACAATGGCAACTTTCGACGCCCGCTGCAGCGGCTGTGATTAATGTAGGAATCTGAAATTCGCACAGTCACTTCCTCTTAACATTTTTAAATTTTCAAGTGACTTTCAGCCATGTGTCACTTTTCTGTCCCATTTTGGATTTCACATGCTTTCCTATTAGGCCTTTGCTTCTAACAGGATCTGGCATGATGCCCAGACACGACATAATTGGCCAATACAGCACCACCCACATGTGGGAAATGGCGCTACTGACCATTTTGGTCAAATGTTGAGTTCTGGGCCCAGATGTGGTGAGGCTGAGTTGCTAAAGGAGGCCAATCTGACTCATGACCTTTGGTGACCTTTGGTGACATTAAGTATTGGCACCCTTTTTGAGGCACTTCCCAGTACAGGATTTGGACCAAACTGACAGAGTACACTCACTTGGTGATACTGAACACAACCCTGTTAGCGGCTAACTGTTAGCATGTTGCTAACCGGAAGTAGCTCTAGGAAGGTCTCACCAACTTATGCTTCACAGAGTCTGTTCTTACTGTAGAGAGAAAGCTCCACAAGAAATTTGGGCTACATCGCATAAAGCATCTCCAAGCAATGAGGTGTCAAACATCCAATGCTTTTCAATGGGGGATCAAACCCCTTATGGTCCCAATACTGCATGCCCATATATGGCGCTACAGTATAGCTCAGATGGAAAGTGCAGGCTTTGCATGCAAGAGGTCATGGGATCGAATCCCGGTGTGGGACACTTACAGCTTTATATTATAATCCCCACAGTATGTATAACAAAACATGTGTGCTGATCCTATGAAGTATTTTTTTGTACCACCCGCCATTTTGAGTTACCATGGCAACGTTATAAAAAACTTAGTTTCTCCCTATTTGAAGCACATCCCAGTACAGGATTTGGACCAAACTGACAGAGTACAATCCCCCGGTGATACTGAACACAACCATGTTAGCGGCTAACGGTTAGCATGTTGCTAACAGGAAGTAGCTCTAGGAAGGTCTCACCTACTTCTGCTTCACAGAGTCTGTTCTTACTGTAGAGAGAAAGCTCCACAACAAATTTTGGCCATGTCAGATAAAGCATCTCCATGTTAGGAGGTGTCAAATATTCAATGCTTTTCAATGAGCCAAGACCACCCGCCATTTTCAGTTACCATGGTGACGTAATAAACAACGTATTTTCTCCCTCTTTGAGGCACTTCCCAGCACAGGTTATGGACCAAACTAACAGAGTACCATCACCTGGTCATCCTGAACACAACCATGTTAGCGGCTAATGGTTAGCATGTTGCTAACCGGAAGTAGCTCCAGGAAGGTCCTACAAACTTCTGCTTAGCCAGGGTTGTTCTGGCTTTACAGACAAAGAGGGAGCTAGAGCTGTGAGGGAGTCTCCATGACAACGCTGCTAGCCAGAGGCTCCTAGGAGGTCCATTGACTTAACATGGAACCTTTCGACGGCCGCTGCAGGGGCTGTGAACACCGTAGGAACCTGAAATTCGCGGTGTTACTTCCTGTTACTATTTTACACAGTACGGTACGCACCACGAGGCAGGCGCCTTGCTAAATTTCTTCAGAAATTTTCTAGTTAGGCGCCTGCCATGGCATTTGCAATGAGGAGGCAGTGCTGTGCGAAGCACAGCACTGCCTCCCATGCAAATGCATGGAGGCACCTATTACTATTCACCTCTAAACGGACTTCTTTATTATTAATATTATTATTAGGTGCCTGCCAAGCATTTGCAATGAGGAGGCAGTGCTGTGCGAAGCACAGCACTGCCTCCCATGCAAATGCATGGAGGCACCTATTACTATTCACCTCTAAACTGACTTCTTTATTAATATTAATATTCTTTATTTTTCTTCCTTCACGATTAATGCGGCCCGAACCGTAGCGTGCACCCCCACAATATATACATCAAAACGTCCGGCTCGGTCTCGAGATGTGTGCTATTACTTCTGTTGGGGTTTCGAGTTACCATGGCAACGCAATTAGCGAAAAACCACCCCCAAAAATCCCATAGGAATGAATGGAGTCGGGTAGAAAGAACGCCTCAAAAAAGCCTCCAAATGGCCATTTTCAACGCTGTACTGTATCGTCATGCTTTCACCTACGAACACCGTTTAAATTCCAGTTTGTAGATATATCTGTGAACTACTCAGAAGTGAAAACGGGATGTGGATATCTGTTATCGTCTCCTCACAAGTGCTCCTCAAAGCTCATGTCCGAAAATCAGCGAAATCATCGTTTATAATGAAAGTCAATGACGGAATTCTCCAACCGCTAGAGTGGGCCACTCTAGCGTTTTCAAAGATTTCAAAACTCCGAACAACTTCAGCCTACTCGCTCAATTTTCACTCTACGTAGACAAATTATACATCAAAACGTAGGTATTTTTGTCTGGATTCAGGAAATGTAACCCTCATTGGTGTAGCATTTATAGATTTTTCGCAAATCACCTCAGAGCGACACAAACCCGAAATCCTCCCCATTCATTTCCTATGGAGCGCTTTTGAAAAATGGCATCTGAAAATCCAAAACATCACATGTTTTCGCATCGTCGCTACTCCTAAACCGTTTCATGTACAAGCATGAGACTTTCACACATGAATGTCCCGACCCTTCTGGCACTCATAAAAAAGGAATTGTTTGGATAACTGTTATGGTTTTACCGCAGGAACAATTTGTTCGGGAGTAGCGAATGTGCAAATTCCTGAAAACGCTTTTCAGCTGCATTTTCCCACATCATCCAATTTTTTACATCGTCGCTGTGCCTACACCGATTTTTGTACAAACATGAAAATGGGCACCATAGTCCTCAAAAGCCTGCTGATACTCATAGTGAAAGAATTATTTTGATATCTCTTATACTTTTTCAGCTACAGAGATTTGTTCGGGACCGGTTTTAGAGGATTTCTAAAATTCCATAAAAATCACCTTTATATCATAATTTTTCACGCCTTTATTAAACTTTTTCCAGCAAAAACCGATAGCCTGTCTTCTTCCCCTATCCGTTACGAAATAAACGCAGAAAAAATTACGTCTCTACCATTTACGGATCAGGAGATATGGAGCGTTGTTCGGGGCAAAGTTCTCCATTATAATCCAATGGGACTTATTGTGAGCAAAGTCTCTGCACTTCGGTAGACTGGCCTGCAGCAGAGGTGTGAGTGAGTTTCCATGACGACGGAACTCTGAGGGCCAGAGGGAGAAGCTCCATTGGGATACAATGGCAACTTTCGACGCCCGCTGCAGCGGCTGTGATTAATGTAGGAATCTGAAATTCGCACAGTCACTTCCTCTTAACATTTTTAAATTTTCAAGCCTGCAGCAGAGGTGTGAGTGAGTTTCCATGACGACGGAACTCTGAGGGCCAGAGGGAGAAGCTCCATTGGGATACAATGGCAACTTTCGACGCCCGCTGCAGCGGCTGTGATTAATGTAGGAATCTGAAATTCGCACAGTCACTTCCTCTTAACATTTTTAAATTTTCAAGTGACTTTCATTCATGTGTCACTTTTCTGTCCCATTTTGGATTTCACATGCTTTCCTATTGGGCCTTTGCTTCCAACAGGATCTGGCATGATGCCCAGACACGACATAATTGGCCAATACAGCACCACCCACATGTGGGAAATGGCGCTACTGACCATTTTGGTCAAATGTTGAGTTCTGGGCCCAGATGTGGTGAGGCTGAGTTGCTAAAGGAGGCCAATCTGACTCATGACCTTTGGTGACCTTTGGTGACATTAAGTATTGGCACCCTTTCTGAGGCACTTCCCAGTACAGGATTTGGACCAAACTGAAGGAGTACACTCAACTGGTGATACTGAACACAACCCTGCTAGCGGCTAACTGTTAGCATGTTGCTAACCGGAAGTAGCTCTAGGAAGGTCTCACCAACTTCTGCTTCACAGAGTCTGTTCATACACTAGAGAGAAAGGTCCACAAGAAATTTGGGCTACGTCGCATAAAGCATCTCCAAGCTATGAGGTGTCAAACATCCAATGCTTTTCAATGGGGGATAAAACCCCTTATGGTCCCAATACTAAATGCCCATATATGGCGCTACAGTATAGCTCAGATGGAAAGTGCAGGCTTTGCATGCAAGAGGTCATGGGATCGAATCCCGGTGTGGACACTTAGAGTTTTATATTATAATCCCCACAGTATGTATAACACAACATGTGTGCTGATCCTATGAAGTATTTTTTTTACCACCCGCCATTTTGAGTTACCATGGCAACGTTATAAAAAACGTATTTTCTCCCTATTTGAAGCACATCCCAGTACAGGATTTGGACCAAACTGACAGAGTACAATCCCCCGGTGATACTGAACACAACCATGTTAGCGGCTAATGGTTAGCATGTTGCTAACAGGAAGTAGCTCTAGGAAGGTCTCACCAACTTCTGCTTCACAGAGTCTGTTCTTACTGTAGAGAGAAAGCTCCACAACAAATTTTGGCCATGTCGGATAAAGCATCTCCATGTTAGGAGGTGTCAAATATTCAATGCTTTTCAATGGGCCAAGACCACCCGCCATTTTGAGTTACCATGGCGACGTAATAAACTACGTATTTTCTCCCTCTTTGAGGCACTTCCCAGCACAGGTTGTGGACCAAACTAACAGAGTACCATCACCTGGTCATCCTGAACACAACCTTGTTAGCGGCTAACGGTTAGCATGTTGCTAACCGGAAGTAGCTCTAGGAAGCTCGCACAAACTTTTGCTTCACAGAGTCTGTACTTCCTTTAGAGAGAAGGCTCTCCAACAAATTTGGGCCATGTCAGATAAAGCATGTCTATTTTATGAGGTGTCAAACATCCATTTTTGACCCCTCTTTGCCTCTGTTACATGCTGCAGAAATGCTCCAAAGACACTGAAATCACACATTCACCTCAGTACCTCACATGATAAAGGTAATGGTAATTAAGACAGAGGGCTACAGCTATGAGGGAGTCTCCATGACAATGCTGCTAGCCAGAGGCTCCTAGGAGGTCCATTGACTTAACATGGCAGCTTTGGACGGCCGCTGCGGGGGCTGTGAACACCGTAGCAACCTGAAATTTGCGGTGTTACTTCCTGTTGCTATTTTACACCATACGGTACGCACCACGAGGCAGGCACCTTGCTAAATTTCTTCAGAAATTTTCTAGTTAGGTGCCTGCCAAGCATTTGCAATGAGGAGGCAGTGCTGTGCGAAGCACAGCACTGCCTCCCATGCAAATGCATGGAGGCACCTACTACTATTCACCTCTAAACGGTTTATTTATTATTAATATTCTTAATTGTTTGACGATTAATGCGGCCCGAACCGTAGCGTGCACCCCCACAATGTAGGTATCAAAACGTGCGGTTCGGTCGGGAATGGTGTGCTATTACTTTTATTGGGGTTTCGAGTTACCATGGCGACGAAATTAGCGAAAAACCACCCCCCAAAAAACCCATAGTAACCAATGGAGTCGGGTAGAAAGAAAGCCTCAAAAAAGCCTCCAAATGGCCATTTTCAACGCTGTACTGTGTCGTCATGCTTTCACCTACGAACACCGTTTAACTTCCAGTTTGTAGACATATCTGTGAACTACTCAGAAGTGAAAACGGGATGTGGATATCTTTTATCGTCTCTTCACAGTTATTCCTCAAAGCTCATGTCCAAAAATCAGCCAAATCATCGTTTATAATGAAAGTCAATGACGGAATTCTCCAACCGCTAGAGTGGCCCACTCTAGCGTTTTCAAAGATTTCAAAACTCCGAACAACTTCCGCCTACTCGCTCAATTTTCACTCTACGTAGACAAATTATACATCAAAACGTAGGTATTTTTGTCTGGATTCAGGAAATGTAACCCTCATTGGTGTAGCATTTATAGATTTTTCGCAAATCACCTCAGAGCGACACAAACCCGAAATCCTCCCCATTCATTTCCTATGGAGCGGTTTTGAAAAATGACGTCTGAAAATCCAAAACATCACATGTTTTCGCATCGTCGCTACTCCTAAACCGTTTCATGTACAAGCATGACACTTTCACACATGAATGTCCCGACCCTTCTGGCACTCATAAAAAAGGAATTGTTTGGATAACTGTTACGGTTTTACCGCAGGAACAATTTGTTCGGGAGTAGCAAATGTGCAAATTCCTGAAAACGCTTTTCAGCTGCATTTTCCCACATCATCCACTTTTTTACATCGTCGCTGTGGCTACACCGATTTTTGTACAAACATGAAAATGGGCACCATAGTCCTCAAAAGCCTGCTGATACTCATAGTGAAAGAATTATTTTGATATCTCTTATACTTTTTCAGCTACAGCGATTTGTTCGGGACCTTTTTTAGAGGATTTCAAAAAATCCATAAAAATCACCTTTATATCATAATTTTTCACGCCTTTAATAAACTTTTTCCAGCAAAAACCGATAGCCTGTCTTCTTCCCCTATCCGTTACGAAATAAACGCAGAAAAAATTACGTCTCTACCATTTACGGATCAGGAGATATGGAGCGTTGTTCGGGGCAAAGTTCTCCATTATAATCCAATGGGACTTATTGTGAGCAAAGTCTCTGCACTTCGGTAGACTGGCCCGCTGCAGGTGTGAGTGAGTTTCCATGACGACGGAACTCTGAGGGCCAGGGGGAGAAGCTCCATTGGGATACAATGGCAACTTTCGACGCCCGCTGCAGCGGCTGTGATTAATGTGGGAATCTGAAATTCGCACAGTCACTTCCTCTTAACATTTTTAAATTTTCAAGTGACTTTCAGCCATGTGTCACTTTTCTGTCCCATTTTGGATTTCACATGCTTTCCTATTGGGCCTTTGCTTCCAACAGGATCTGGCATGATGCCCAGACACGACATAATTGGCCAATACAGCACCACCCACATGTGGGAAATGGCGCTACTGACCATTTTGGTCAAATGTTGAGTTCTGGGCCCAGATGTGGTGAGACTGAGTTGCTAAAGGAGGCCAATCTGACTCACGACCTTTGGTGACCTTTGGTGACATTAAGTATTGGCACCCTGTTTGAGGCACTTCCCAGTACAGGATTTGGACCAAACTGACAGAGTACACTCACCTGGTGATACTGAGCACAACCCTGTTAGCGGCTAACTGTTAGCATGTTGCTAACCGGAAGTAGCTCTAGGAAGGTCTCACCAACATCTGCTTCACAGAGTCTGTTCTTACTCTAGAGAGAAAGCTCCACAAGAAATTTGGGCTACGTCACATAAAGCATCTCCAAGCTATGAGGTGTCAAACATCCAATGCTTTTCAATGGGGGATCAAACCCCTTAAGGTCCCAATACTGCATGCCTATATATGGCGCTACAGTATAGCTCAGATGGAAAGTGCAGGCTTTGCATGCAAGAGGTCATGGGATCGAATCCCGATGTGGGACACTTAGAGTTTCATATTATAATCCCCATAGTATGTATAACAAAACATGTGTGCTGATCCTATGAAGTATTTTTTGTACCACCCACCATTTTGAGTTACCATGGCAACGTTATAAAAAACATATTTTCTCCCTATTTGAAGCACATCCCAGTACAGGATTTGGACCAAACTGACAGAGTACAATACCCCAGTGATACTGAACACAACCATGTTAGCGGCTAACGGTTAGCATGTTGCTAACAGGAAGTAGCTCTAGGAAGGTCTCACCAACTTCTGCTTCACAGAGTCTGTTTTTACTTTAGAGAGAAAGCTCCACAACAAATTTTGGCCATGTCGGATAAAGCATCTCCATGTTAGGAGGTGTCAAATATTCAATGCTTTTCAATGGGCCAAGACCACCCGCCATTTTGAGTTACCATGGCGACGTAATAAACAACGTATTTTCTCCCTCTTTGAGGCACTTCCCAGCACAGGTTATGGACCAAACTAACAGAGTACCATCACCTGGTCATCCTGAACACAACCTTGTTAGCGGCTAACGGTTAGCATGTTGCTAACCGGAAGTAGCTCTAGGAAGCTCGCACAAACTTTTGCTTCACAGGGTCTGTACTTCCTTTAGAGAGAAGGCTCTACAACAAATTTGGGCCATGTCAGATAAAGCATGTCTATTTTATGAGGTGTCAAACATCCATTTTTGACCCCTCTTTGCCTCTGTTACATGCTGCAGAAATGCTCCAAAGACACTAAAATCACACATTCACCTCAGTACCTCACATGATAAAGGTAATGATAATTAAGACAGAGGGCTACAGCTGTGAGGGAGTCTCCATGACAACGCTGCTAGCCAGAGGCTCCTAGGAGGTCCATTGACTTAACATGGCACCTTTGGATGGCCGTTGCGGGGGCTGTGAAGACCGTAGGAACCTGAAATTCGCGGTGTTACTTCCCGTTAGTATTTTCAACGGTACGGTACGCACCACGAGGCAGGCACCTTGCTAAATTTCTTCAGAAATTTTCTAGTTATTATTAATATTCTTTATTTTTCTTCCTTCACGATTAATGCGGCCCGAACCGTAGCGTGCACCCCCACAATATATACATCAAAACGTCCGGCTCGGTCTCGAGATGTGTGCTATTACTTCTGTTGGGGTTTCGAGTTACCATGGCAACGCAATTAGCGAAAAACCACCCCCAAAAATCCCATAGGAATGAATGGAGTCGGGTAGAAAGAACGCCTCAAAAAAGCCTCCAAATGGCCATTTTCAACGCTGTACTGTATCGTCATGCTTTCACCTACGAACACCGTTTAAATTCCAGTTTGTAGATATATCTGTGAACTACTCAGAAGTGAAAACGGGATGTGGATATCTTTTATCGTCTCTTCACAGTTACTCCTCAAAGCTCATGTCCCAAAATCAGCGAAATCATCGTTTATAATGAAAGTCAATGACGGAATTCTCCAACCGCTAGAGTGGGCCACTCTAGCGTTTTCAAAGATTTCAAAACTCCGAACAACTTCAGCCTACTCGCTCAATTTTCACTCTACGTAGACAAATTATACATCAAAACGTAGGTATTTTTGTCTGGATTCAGGAAATGTAACCCTCATTGGTGTAGCATTTATAGATTTTTCGCAAATCACCTCAGACCGACACAAACCCGAAATCCTCCCCATTAATTTCCTATGGAGCGGTTTTGAAAAATGACGTCTGAAAATCCAAAACGTCACATGTTTTCGCATCGTCGCTACTCCTAAACCGTTTTATGTACAAGCATGAGACTTTCACACATGAATGTCCCGACCCTTCTGGCACTCATAAAAAAGGAATTGCTTGGATAACTGTTACGGTTTTGCCGCAGGAACAATTTGTTCGGGAGTAGCGAATGTGCAAATTCCTGAAAACGCTTTTCAGCTGCATTTTCCCACATCATCCACTTTTTTACATCGTCGCTGTGCCTACACCGATTTTTGTACAAACATGAAAATGGGCACCATAGTCCTCAAAAGCCTGCTGATACTCATAGTGAAAGAATTATTTTGATATCTCTTATACTTTTTCAGCTACAGCGATTTGTTCGGGACCGGTTTTAGAGGATTTCTGAATATCCATAAAAATCACCTTTATATCATAATTTTTCACGCCTTTATTAAACTTTTTCCAGCAAAAACCGATAGCCTGTCTTCTTCCCCTATCCGTTACGAAATAAACGCAGAAAAAATTACGTCTCTACCATTTACGGATCAGGAGATATGGAGCGTTGTTCAGGGCAAAGTTCTCCATTATAATCCAATGGGACTTATTGTGAGCAAAGTCTCTGCACTTCGGTAGACTGGCCTGCAGCAGAGGTGTGAGTGAGTTTCCATGACGACGGAACTCTGAGGGCCAGAGGGGGAAGCTCCATTGGGATACAATGGCAACTTTCGACGCCCGCTGCAGCGGCTGTGATTAATGTAGGAATCTGAAATTCGCACAGTCACTTCCTCTTAACATTTTTAAATTTTCAAGCCTGCAGCAGAGGTGTGAGTGAGTTTCCATGACGACGGAACTCTGAGGGCCAGAGGGAGAAGCTCCATTGGGATACAATGGCAACTTTCGACGCCCGCTGCAGCGGCTGTGATTAATGTAGGAATCTGAAATTCGCACAGTCACTTCCTCTTAACATTTTAAAATTTTCATGTGACTTTCAGCCATGTGTCACTTTTCTGTCCCATTTTGGATTTCACATGCTTTCTTATTGGGCCTTTGCTTCCAACAGGACCTGGCATGAGGCCCAGAGACGACCCAATTGGCCAATACAGCACCACCCACCTGTGGGAAATGGCGCTACTGACCATTTTGGTCAAATGTTGAGTTCTGGGCCCAGATGTGGTGAGGCTGAGTTGCTAAAGGAGGCCAATCTGACTCACGACCTTTGGTGACCTTTGGTCACATTAAGTATTGGCACCCTGTTTGAGGCACTTCCCAGTACAGGATTTGGACCAAACTGACAGAGTACACTCACCTGGTGATACTGAGCACAACCCTGTTAGCGGCTAACTGTTAGCATGTTGCTAACCGGAAGTAGCTCTAGGAAGGTCTCACCAACTTCCGCTTCACAGAGTCTGTTCTTACTCTAGAGAGAAAGCTCCACAAGAAATTTGGGCTACGTCGCATAAAGCATCTCCAAGCTATGAGGTGTCAAACATCCAATGCTTTTCAATGGGGGATAAAACCCCTTATGCTCCCAATACTACATGCCCATATATGGCGCTACAGTATAGCTCAGATGGAAAGTGCAGGCTTTGCATGCAAGAGGTCATGGGATCGAATCCCGGTGTGAACACTTAGAGTTTTATATTATAATCCCCACACTATGTATAACAAAACATGTGTGCTGATCCTATGAAGTATTTTTTTGTACCACCCGCCATTTTGAGTTACCATGGCAACGTTATAAAAAACGTATTTTCTCCCTATTTGAAGCACATCCCAGTACAGGATTTGGACCAAACTGACAGACTACAATCCCCCGGTGATACTGAACACAACCATGTTAGCGGCTAACGGTTAGCATGTTGCTAACAGGAAGTAGCTTTAGGAAGGTCTCACTAACTTCTGCTTCACAGAGTCTGTTCTTACTGTAGAGAGAAAGCTCCACAACAAATTTTGGCCATGTCGGATAAAGCATCTTCATGTTAGGAGGTGTCAAATATTCAATGCTTTTCAATGGGCCAAGACCACCCGCCATTTTGAGTTACCATGGCGACGTAATAAACAACGTATTTTCTCCCTCTTTGAGGCACTTCCCAGCACAGGTTCTGGACCAAACTAACAGAGTACCATCACCTGGTCATCCTGAACACAACCTTGTTAGCGGCTAACGGTTAGCATGTTGCTAACAGGAAGTAGCTCTAGGAAAGTCTCACCAACTTCTGCTTCACAGGGTCTGTTCTTACTTTAGAGAGAAAGCTCCACAACAAATTTTGGCCATGTCGGATAAAGCATCTCCATGTTAGGAGGTGTCAAATATTCAATGCTTTTCAATGGGCCAAGACCACCCGCCATTTTGAGTTACCATGGCGACGTAATAAACAACGAATTTTCTCCCTCTTTCAGGCACTTCCCAGCACAGGTTATGGACCAAACTAACAGAGTACCATCACCTGGTCATCTTGAACACAACCTTGTTAGCGGCTAACGGTTAGCATGTTGCTAACCGGAAGTAGCTCTAGGAAGTTCACACAAACTTTTGCTTCACAGGGTCTGTACTTCCTTTAGAGAGAAGGCTCTACAACAAATTTGGGCCATGTCAGATAAAGCATGTCTATTTTATGAGGTGTCAAACATCCATTTTTGACACCTCTTTGCCTCTGTTACATGCTGCAGAAATGCTCCAAAGACACTGAAATCACACATTCACCTCAGTACCTCACATGATAAAGGTAATGATAATTAAGACAGAGGGCTACAGCTGTGAGGGAGTCTCCATGACAACGCTGCTAGCCAGAGGCTCCTAGGAGGTCCATTGACTTAACATGGCACCTTTGGACGGCCGCTGCGGGGGCTGTGAACACCGTAGGAACCTGAAATTCGCGGTGTTACTTCCTGTTGCTTTGTTACGAGGTACGGTACGCACCACGAGGCAGGCGCCTTGCTAAATTTCTTCAGAAATTTTCTAGTTAGGTGCCTGCCAAGCATTTGCAATGAGGAGGCAGTGCTGTGCGAAGCACAGCACTGCCTCCCATGCAAATGCATGGAGGCACCTACTACTATTCACCTCTAAACGGACTCTTTATTATTATTATTATTCTTTATTATTCCACGATTAATGCGGCCCGAACCGCAGCGTGCACCCCCACGATATAGGTACCAGAACGTGCGGCTCGGTCGGGAATAGTGTGCTATTACTTTTATTGGGGTTTCGAGTTACCATGGCGACAAAATTAGCGAAAAACCACCCCCAAAAATCCCATAGTAATCAATGGAGTCGGGCAGAAAGAAAGCCTCAAAAAAGCCTCCAAATGGCCATTTTCAACGCTGTACTGTATCGTCATGCTTTCACCTACGAACACCGTTTAACTTCCAGTTTGTAGATATATCTGTGAACTACTCAGAAGTGAAAACGGGATGTGGATATCTGTTATCGTCTCCTCACAAGTGCTCCTCAAAGCTCATGTCTGAAAATCAGCGAAATCATCGTTTATAATGAAAGTCAATGACGGAATTCTCCAACCGCTAGAGTGGGCCACTCTAGCGTTTTCAAAGATTTCAAAACTCCGAACAACTTCAGCCTACTCGCTCAATTTTCACTCTACGTAGACAAATTATACATCAAAACGTAGGTATTTTTGTCTGGATTCAGGAAATTTAACCCTCATTGGTGTAGCATTTATAGATTTTTCGCAAATCACCTCAGACCGACACAAACCCGAAATCCTCCCCATTCATTTCCTATGGAGCGGTTTTGAAAAATGACGTCTGAAAATCCAAAACATCACATGTTTTCGCATCGTCGCTACTCCTAAACCGTTTCATGTACAAGCATGAGACTTTCACACATGAATGTCCCGACCCTTCTGGCACTCATAAAAAAGGAATTGTTTGGATAACTGTTACGGTTTTACCGCAGGAACAATTTGTTCGGGAGTAGCGAATGTGCAAATTCCTGAAAACGCTTTTCAGCTGCATTTTCCCACATCATCCACTTTTTTACATCGTCGCTGTGCCTACACCGATTTTTGTACAAACATGAAAATGGGCACCATAGTCCTCAAAAGCCTGCTGATACTCATAGTGAAAGAATTATTTTGATATCTCTTATACTTTTTCACCTACAGCGATTTGTTCGGGACCTTTTTTAGAGGATTTCAAAAAATCCATAAAAATCACCTTTATATCATAATTTTTCACGCCTTTATTAAACTTTTTCCAGCAAAAACCGATAGCCTGTCTTCTTCCCCTATCCGTTAGGAAATAAACGCAGAAAAAATTACGTCTCTACCATTTACGGATCAGGAGATATGGAGCGTTGTTCGGGGCAAAGTTCTCCATTATAATCCAATGGGACTTATTGTGAGCAAAGTCTCTGCACTTCGGTAGACTGGCCCGCTGCAGGTGTGAGTGAGTTTCCATGACGACGGAACTCTGAGGGCCAGGGGGAGAAGCTCCATTGGGATACAATGGCAACTTTCGACGCCCGCTGCAGCGGCTGTGATTAATGTAGGAATCTGAAATTCGCACAGTCACTTCCTCTTAACATTTTTAAATTTTCAAGCCTGCAGCAGAGGTGTGAGTGAGTTTCCATGACGACGGAACTCTGAGGGCCAGAGGGAGAAGCTCCATTGGGATACAATGGCAACTTTCGACGCCCGCTGCAGCGGCTGTGATTAATGTAGGAATCTGAAATTCGCACAGTCACTTCCTCTTAACATTTTTAAATTTTCAAGTGACTTTCAGCCATGTGTCACTTTTCTGTCCCATTTTGGATTTCACATGCTTTCCTATTGGGCCTTTGCTTCTAACAGGATCTGGCATGATGCCCAGACACGACATAATTGGCCAATACAGCACCACCCACATGTGGGAAATGGCGCTACTGACCATTTTGGTCAAATGTTGAGTTCTGGGCCCAGATGTGGTGAGGCTGAGTTGCTAAAGGAGGCCAATCTGACTCATGACCTTTGGTGACCTTTGGTGACATTAAGTATTGGCACCCTTTTTGAGGCACTTCCCAGTACAGGATTTGGACCAAACTGACAGAGTACACTCACCTGGTGATACTGAACACAACCCTGTTAGCGGCTAACTGTTAGCATGTTGCTAACCGGAAGTAGCTCTAGGAAGGTCTCACCAACTTCTGCTTCACAGAGTCTGTTCTTACTGTAGAGAGAAAGCTCCACAACAAATTTTGGCCATGTCGGATAAAGCATCTCCATGTTAGGAGGTGTCAAATATTCAATGCTTTTCAATGGGCCAAGACCACCCGCCATTTTGAGTTACCATGGCGACGTAATAAACAACGTATTTTCTCCCTTTTTGAGGGACTTCCCAGCACAGGTTATGGACCAAACTAACAGAGTACCATCACCTGGTCATCCTGAACACAACCTTGTTAGCTGCTAACTGTTAGCATGTTGCTAACCGGAAGTAGCTCTAGGAAGGTCTCACCAACTTCTACTTCACAGAGTCTGTTCTTACTCTAGAGAGAAAGCTCCACAAGAAATTTGGCCTACGTCGCATAAAGCATCTCCAAGCTATGAGGTGTCAAACATCCAATGCTTTTCAATGGGGGATCAAACCCCTTATGGTCCCAATACTGCATGCCCATATATGGCGCTACAGTATAGCTCGGATGGAAAGTGCAGGCTTTGCATGCAAGAGGTCATGGGATCGAATCCCGGTGTGGGACACTTAGAGTTTTATATTATAATCCCCACAGTATGTATAACAAAACATGTGTGCTGATCCTATGAAGTATTTTTTTGTACCACCCGCCATTTTGAGTTACCATGGCAACGTTATAAAAAACGTATTTTCTCCCTATTTGAAGCACATCCCAGTACAGGATTTGGACCAAACTGACAGAGTACAATCCCCCGGTGATACTGAACACAACCATGTTAGCGGCTAACGGTTAGCATGTTGCTAACAGGAAGTAGCTCTAGGAAGGTCTCACCAACTTCTGCTTCACAGAGTCTGTTCTTACTGTAGAGAGAAAGCTCCACAACAAATTTTGGCCATGTCGGATAAAGCATCTCCATGTTAGGAGGTGTCAAATATTCAATGCTTTTCAATGGGCCAAGACCACCCGCCATTTTGAGTTACCATGGCGACGTAATAAACAACGTATTTTCTCCCTCTTTGAGGCACTTCCCAGCACAGGTTATGGACCAAACTAACAGAGTACCATCACCTGGTCATCCTGAACACACCCTTGTTAGCGGCTAACGGTTAGCATGTTGCTAACCGGAAGTAGCTCTAGGAAGTTCCTACCAACATTTGCTTCACAGAGTCCGTACTTGCCTTAGAGAGGAAGCTCTACAACAAATTTGGTCCATGTCAGATAAAGCATGTATATTTTATGAGGTGTCAAACATCCATTTTTGACCCCTCTTTGCCTGTGCTACCTGCTGCAGAAATGCTCCAAAGACACTGAAATCACAAATTCACCTCAGTACCTCACATGATAAAGGTAATGATAATTAAGACAGAGGGCTACAGCTGTGAGGGAGTCTCCATGACAATGCTGCTAGCCAGAGGCTCCTAGGAGGTCCATTGACTTAACATGGCACCTTTGGACGGCCGTTGCGGGGGCTGTGAAGACCGTAGGAATCTGAAATTCGCGGTGTTACTTCCTGTTGCTATTTTACACGGTACGGTACGCACCACGAGGCAGGCGCCTTGCTAAATTTCTTCAGAAATTTTCTAGTTAGGTGCCTGCCAAGCATTTGCAATGAGGAGGCAGTGCTGTGCGAAGCACAGCACTGCCTCCCATGCAAATGCATGGAGGCACCTACTACTATTCACCTCTAAACGGTTTATTTATTATTATTAATATTCTTAATTGTTTGACGATTAATGCGGCCCGAACCGTAGCGTGCACCCCCACAATATATACATCAAAACGTCCGGCTCGGTCGGGAATAGTGTGCTATTACTTTTATCGGGGTTTCGAGTTACCATGGCAACGCAATTAGCGAAAAACCACCCCCGAAAAAACCCATAGTAATCAATGGAGTCGGGGAGAAAAAAAGCCCCAAAAAAGCCTCCAAATTGCCATTTTCAACGCTGTACTGTGTCGTCATGCTTTCACCTATGAACACCGTTTAACTTCCAGTTTGTAGATATATCTGTGAACTACTCAGAAGTGAAAACGGGATGGGGATATCTTTTATCGTCTCTTCACAGTTACTCCTCAAAGCTCATGTCCGAAAATCAGCGAAATCATCGTTTATAATGAAAGTCAATGACGGAATTCTCAGACTCTTAGAGTGGCCCACTCTAGCGTTTTCAAAGATTTCAAAACTCCAAACAACTTCCGCCTACTCGCTCAATTTTCACTCTACGTAGACAAATTATACATCAAAACGTAGGTATTTTTGTCTGGATTCAGGAAATGTAACCCTCATTGGTGTAGCATTTATAGATTTTTCGCAAATCACCTCAGAGCGACACAAACCCGAAATCCTCCCCATTCATTTCCTATGGAGCGGTTTTGAAAAATGACGTCTGAAAATCCAAAACATCACATGTTTTCGCATCGTCGCTACTCCTAAACCGTTTCATGTACAAGCATGAGACTTTCACACATGAATGTCCCGACCCTTCTGGCACTCATAAAAAAGGAATTGTTTGGATAACTGTTACGGTTTTACCGCAGGAACAATTTGTTCGGGAGTAGCGAATGTGCAAATTCCTGAAAACGCTTTTCAGCTGCATTTTCCCACATCATCCACTTTTTTACATCGTCGCTGTGCCTACACCGATTTTTGTACAAACATGAAAATGGGCACCATAGTCCTCAAAAGCCTGCTGATACTCATAGTGAAAGAATTATTTTGATATCTCTTATACTTTTTCAGCTACAGCGATTTGTTCGGGACCTTTTTTAGAGGATTTCAAAAAATCCATAAAAATCACCTTTATATCATAATTTTTCACGCCTTTATTAAACTTTTTCCAGCAAAAACCGATAGCCTGTCTTCTTCCCCTATCCGTTACGAAATAAACGCAGAAAAAATTACGTCTCTACCATTTACGGATCAGGAGATATGGAGCGTTGTTCGGGGCAAAGTTCTCCATTATAATCCAATGGGACTTATTGTGAGCAAAGTCTCTGCACTTCGTTAGACTGGCCTGCAGCAGAGGTGTGAGTGAGTTTCCATGACGACGGAACTCTGAGGGCCAGGGGGAGAAGCTCCATTGGGATACAATGGCAACTTTCGACGCCCGCTGCAGCGGCTGTGATTAATGTAGGAATCTGAAATTCGCACAGTCACTTCCTCTTAACATTTTAAAATTTTCAAGTGACTTTCAGCCATGTGTCACTTTTCTGTCCCATTTTGGATTTCACATGCTTTCCTACTGGGCCTTTGCTTCCAACAGGATCTGGCATGATGCCCAGACACGACATAATTGGCCAATACAGCACCACCCACATGTGGGAAATGCCGCTACTGACCATTTTGGTCAAATGTTGAGTTCTGGGCCCAGATGTGGTGAGGCTGAGTTGCTAAAGGAGGCCAATCTGACTCATGACCTTTGGTGACCTTTGGTGACATTAAGTATTGGCACCCTTTTTGAGGCACTTCCCAGTACAGGATTTGGACCAAACTGACAGAGTACACTCACCTCGTGATACTGAACACAACCCTGTTAGCGGCTAACTGTTAGCATGTTGCTAACCGGAAGTAGCTCTAGGAAGGTCTCACCAACTTCTGCTTCACAGAGTCTGTTCTTACTGTAGAGAGAAAGCTCCACAACAAATTTTGGCCATGTCGGATAAAGCATCTTCATGTTAGGAGGTGTCAAATATTCAATGCTTTTCAATGGGCCAAGACCACCCGCCATTTTGAGTTACCATGGCGACGTAATAAACAACGTATTTTCTCCCTTTTTGAGGGACTTCCCAGCACAGGTTATGGACCAAACTAACAGAGTACCATCACCTGGTCATCCTGAACACAACCTTGTTAGCTGCTAACTGTTAGCATGTTGCTAACCGGAAGTAGCTCTAGGAAGGTCTCACCAACTTCTACTTCACAGAGTCTGTTCTTACTCTAGAGATAAAGCTCCACAAGAAATTTGGGCTACGTCGCATAAAGCTTCTCCAAGCTATGAGGTGTCAAACATCCAATGCTTTTCAATGGGGGATCAAACCCCTTAGAGTCCCAATACTGCGTGCCCATATATGGTGCTACAGTATAGCTCGGATGGAAAGTGCAGGCTTTGCATGCAAGAGGTCATGGGATCGAATCCCGGTGTGGGACACTTAGAGTTTTAGATTATAATCCCCATAGTATGTATAACAAAACATGTGTGCTGATCCTATGAAGTATTTTTTTGTACCACCCGCCATTTTGAGTTACCATGGCAACGTTATAAAAAATGTATTTTCTCCCTATTTGAAGCACATCCCAGTACAGGATTTGGACCAAACTGACAGAGTACAATCCCCCGGTGATACTGAACACAACCATGTTAGCGGCTAACGGTTAGCATGTTGCTAACAGGAAGTAGCTCTAGGAAGGTCTCACCAACTTCTGCTTCACAGAGTCTGTTCTTCCTTTAGAGAGGAAGCTCTACAACAAATTTGGGCCATGTCAGATAAAGCATGTCTATTTTATGAGGTGTCAAACATCCATTTTTGACCCCTCTTTGCCTCTGTTACATGCTGCAGAAATGCTCCAAAGACACTGATATCACACATTCACCTCAGTACCTCACATGATAAAGGTAATGATAATTAAGACAGAGGGCTACAGCTGTGAGGGAGTCTCCATGACAACGCTGCTAGCCAGAGGCTCCTAGGAGGTCCATTGACTTAACATGGCACCTTTGGACGGCCGCTGCGGGGGCTGTGAACACCGTAGGAACCTGAAATTTGCGGTGTTACTTCCTGTTGCTATTTTACACGGTACGGTACGCACCACGAGGCAGGCACCTTGCTAAATTTCTTCAGAAATTTTCTAGTGTTAAATATACTATGCACTTACTTCAACCTTCGCAAATTAATGCGGCCCGAACGGAAGCGTCCACCCCCACAATCTATATATCAAAACGTGCGGCTGGGTCTCACGAGGTGTGCTATTACTTCTGTTGTCACTGGTAGTAACCATGGTAACGTAGTACCCCAGAAACTGAAGCCAAAAACTCCCATAGGAATGAATGGGAAAATGGCCTATGGTGACTTTTAGCATTTTTTCTCTTTTTAGGCACTTCTCAGTACAGGATTTGGACTAAACTAACAGAGTAACATCACCCGATGATACTGAACACAACCATGCTAGCAGCTAACGGTTAGCATGTTGCTAACCAGAAGTAGCTTTAGGAAGGTCCTACCAACTTCTGCTTAGCCAGGTTTGATCTGCCTTTGCATACAAAGAGAGGGCTACAGCTGTGAGGGAGTCTCCATGACAACGCTGCTAGCCAGAGGCTCCTAGGAGGTCCATTGACTTAACATGGCACCTTTGGACGGCCATTGCGGGGGCTGTGAACACCGTAGGAAGCTGAAATTTGCGGTGTTACTTCCTGTTGCTATTCTACACGCTACGGTACGCACCACGAGGCAGGCGCCTTGCTAAATTTCTTCAGAAATTTTCTAGTTAGGTGCCTGCCAAGCATTTGCAATGAGGAGGCAGTGCTGTGCGAAGCACAGCACTGCCTCCCATGCAAATGCATGGAGGCACCTACTACTATTCACCTCTAAACGGTTTATTTATTATTATTAATATTCTTAATTGTTTGACGATTAATGCGGCCCGAACCGTAGCGTGCACCCCCACAATATATACATCAAAACGTCCGGCTCGGTCGGGAATAGTGTGCTATTACTTTTATCGGGGTTTCGAGTTACCATGGCAACGCAATTAGCGAAAAACCACCCCCGAAAAAACCCATAGTAATCAATGGAGTCGGGGAGAAAAAAAGCCCCAAAAAAGCCTCCAAATTGCCATTTTCAAAGCTGTACTGTATCGTCATGCTTTCACCTACGAACACCGTTTAACTTCCAGTTTGTAGACATATCTGTGAACTACTCAGAAGTGAAAACGGGATGTGGATATCTTTTATCGTCTCTTCACAGTTACTCCTCAAAGCTTCATGTCCGAAAATCAGCAAAATCATCGTTTATAATGAAAGTCAATGACGGAATTCTCCAACCGCTAGAGTGGGCCACTCTAGCGTTTTCAAAGATTTCAAAACTCCGAACAACTTCCGCCTACTCGCTCAATTTTCACTCTATGTAGACAAATTATACATCAAAACGTAGGTATTTTTGTCTGGATTCAGGAAATGTAACCCTCATTGGTGTAGCATTTATAGATTTTTCGCAAATCACCTCAGACCGACACAAACCCGAAATCCTCCCCATTCATTTCCTATGGAGAGGTTTTGAAAAATGACGTCTGAAAATCCAAAACATCACATGTTTTCGCATCGTCGCTACTCCTAAACCGTTTCATGTACAAGCATGAGACTTTCACACATGAATGTCCCGACCCTTCTGGCACTCATAAAAAAGGAATTGTTTGGATAACTGTTACGGTTTTACCGCAGGAACAATTTGTTCGGGAGTAGCGAATGTGCAAATTCCTGAAAACGCTTTTCAGCTGCATTTTCCCACATCATCCACTTTTTTACATCGTCGCTGTGCCTACACCGATTTTTGTACAAACATGAAAATGAGCACCATGGTCCTCAAAAGCCTGCTGATACTCATAGTGAAAGAATTATTTTGATATCTCTTATACTTTTTCAGCTACAGCGATTTGTTCGGGACCTTTTTTAGAGGATTTCAAAAAATCCATAAAAATCACCTTTATATCATAATTTTTCACGCCTTTATTAAACTTTTTCCAGCAAAAACCGATAGCCTGTCTTCTTCCCCTATCCGTTACGAAATAAACGCAGAAAAAATTACGTCTCTACCATTTACGGATCAGGAGATATGGAGCGTTGTTCGGGGCAAAGTTCTCCATTATAATCCAATGGGACTTATTGTGAGCAAAGTCTCTGCACTTCGGTAGACTGGCCCGCTGCAGGTGTGAGTGAGTTTCCATGACGACAGAACTCTGAGGGCCAGGGGGAGAAGCTCCATTGGGATACAATGGCAACTTTCGACGCCCGCTGCAGCGGCTGTGATTAATGTAGGAATCTGAAATTCGCACAGTCACTTCCTCTTAACATTTTTAAATTTTCAAGCCTGCAGCAGAGGTGTGAGTGAGTTTCCATGACGACGGAACTCTGAGGGCCAGAGGGAGAAGCTCCATTGGGATACAATGGCAACTTTCGACGCCCGCTGCAGCGGCTGTGATTAATGTAGGAATCTGAAATTCGCACAGTCACTTCCTCTTAACATTTTTAAATTTTCAAGTGACTTTCAGCCATGTGTCACTTTTCTGTCCCATTTTGGATTTCACATGCTTTCCTATTGGGCCTTTGCTTCTAACAGGATCTGGCATGATGCCCAGACACGACATAATTGGCCAATACAGCACCACCCACATGTGGGAAATGGCGCTACTGACCATTTTGGTCAAATGTTGAGTTCTGGGCCCAGATGTGGTGAGGCTGAGTTGCTAAAGGAGGCCAATCTGACTCATGACCTTTGGTGACTTTTGGTGACATTAAGTATTGGCACCCTATTTGAGGCACTTTCCAGTACAGGATTTGGACCAAACTGACAGAGTACACTCACCTGGTGATACTGAACACAACCCTGTTAGCGGCTAACTGTTAGCATGTTGCTAACCGGAAGTAGCTCTAGGAAGGTCTCACCAACTTCTGCTTCACACAGTCTGTTCTTACTGTAGAGAGAAAGCTCCACAACAAATTTTGGCCATGTCGGATAAAGCATCTCCATGTTAGGAGGTGTCAAATATTCAATGCTTTTCAATGGGCCAAGACCACCCGCCATTTTGAGTTACCATGGCGACGTAATAAACAACGTATTTTCTCCCTTTTTGAGGGACTTCCCAGCACAGGTTATGGACCAAACTAACAGAGTACCATCACCTGGTCATCCTGAACACAACCTTGTTAGCTGCTAACTGTTAGCATGTTGCTAACCGGAAGTAGCTCTAGGAAGGTCTCACCAACTTCTGCTTCACAGAGTCTGTTCTTACTCTAGAGAGAAAGCTCCACAAGAAATTTGGGCTACGTCGCATAAAGCATCTCCAAGCTATGAGGTGTCAAACATCCAATGCTTTTCAATGGGGTATCAAACCCCTTATAGTCCCAATACTGCGTGCCCATATATGGCGCTACAGTATAGCTCGGATGGAAAGTGCAGGCTTTGCATGCAAGAGGTCATGGGATCGAATCCCGGTGTGGGACACTTAGAGTTTTATATTATAATCCCCACAGTATGTATAACAAAACATGTGTGCTGATCCTATGAAGTATTTTTTTGTACCACCCGCCATTTTGAGTTACCATGGCAACGTTATAAAAAACGTATTTTCTCCCTATTTGAAGCACATCCCAGTACAGGATTTGGACCAAACTGACAGAGTACAATCCCCCGGTGATACTGAACACAACCATGTTAGCGGCTAACGGTTAGCATGTTGCTAACAGGAAGTAGCTCTAGGAAGGTCTCACCAACTTCTGCTTCACAGAGTCTGTTCTTACTGTAGAGTGAAAGCTCCACAACAAATTTTGGCCATGTCGGATAAAGCATCTCCATGTTAGGAGGTGTCAAATATTCAATGCTTTTCAATGGGCCAAGACCACCCGCCATTTTGAGTTACCATGGCGACGTAATAAACAACGTATTTTCTCCCTCTTTGAGGCACTTCCCAGCACAGGTTATGGACCAAACTAACAGAGTACCATCACCTGGTCATCCTGAACACAACCTTGTTAGCGGCTAACGGTTAGCATGTTGCTAACCGGAAGTAGCTCTAGGAAGCTCGCACAAACTTTTGCTTCACAGAGTCTGTACTTCCTTTAGAGAGGAAGCTCTACAACAAATTTGGGCCATGTCAGATAAAGCATGTCTATTTTATGAGGTGTCAAACATCCATTTTTGACCCCTCTTTGCCTCTGCTACATGCTGCAGAAATGCTCCAAAGACACTGAAATCACACATTCACCTCAGTACCTTACATGATAAAGGTAATGATAATTAAGACAGAGGGCTACAGCTGTGAGGGAGTCTCCATGACAACGCTGCTAGCCAGAGGCTCCTAGGAGGTCCATTGACTTAACATGGCACCTTTGGACGGCCGTTGCGGGGGCTGTGAAGACCGTAGGAAGCTGAAATTCGCAGTGTTACTTCCCGTTAGTATTTTCAACTGTACGGTACGCACCACGAGGCAGGCGCCTTGTTAAATTTCTTCAGAAATTTTCTAGTGTTAAATATACTATGCACTTACTTCCACCTTCGCAAATTAATGCGGCCCGAACTGAAGCGTCCACCCCCACAATCTATACATCAAAACGTGCAGCTGGGTCTCACGAGGTGTGCTATTACTTCTGTTGTCACTGGCAGTAACCATGGAAACGTAGTACCCCAGAAACTGAAGCCAAAAACTCCCATAGGAATTAATGGGAAAATGACCTTTGGTGAATTTTACAATTTTCTCTCTTTTTAGGCACTTCTCAGTACAGGATTAGGACCAAACTAACAGAGTACCATCAGCCAGTGATAATGAACACAACCGTGTTAGCAGCTAATGGTTAGCATGTTGCTAACCGGGAGTAGCTCTAGGAAGGTCCTACCAACATCTGCTTAGCCGGGGTTGTTCTGCCTTTACAAACAAAGAGAGGGAAAATGCTGTGAGGGAGTCTCCATGGCAACCCTGCTAGCCAAAGGCTCCTAGGAGGTCCATAGACTTAACATGGCACCTTTCGACGGCCGCTGCGGGGGCTGTGAAGACCGTAGGAAGCTGAAATTCGCAGTGTTACTTCCTGTTAGTATTTTTGACGGTACGGTACGCACCACGAGGCAGGCGCCTTGCTAAATTTCTTCAGAAATTTTCTAGTGTTAAATATACTATGCACTTACTTCAACCTTCGCAAATTAATGCGGCCCGAACGGAAGCGTCCACCCCCACAATCTATACATCAAAACGTGCGGCTGGGTCTCACGAGGTGTGCTATTACTTCTGGTGTCACTCACAGTAACCATGGTAACATCGTACCCCAGAAACTGAAGCCATAAACTCCCATAGGAATGAATGGGAAAACGACCTTTGGTGAATTTTAGGATTTTCAACCTTTTTAGGCCCTTCCCATTACAGGATTAGGACCAAACTAACAGAGTACCATCAGCCGGTGATACTGACCACAACCATGTTAGCGGCTAAAAGTTAGCATATTGCTAACCGGAAGTAGCTCTAGGAAGTTCCTACCAACTTTTGCTTAGCCAGGGTTGTTCTGCCTTTACAAACAGATAGAGGGCTGCAGCTGTCAGTGAGTCTCCATGACAACACTGCTAGCCAGAGGCTCCTAGGAGGTCCATTGACTTAACATGGCATCTTTCAACGGCCGCTGCGGGGGCTGTGAAGACCGTAGGAAGCTGAAATTCGCAGTGTTACTTCCTGTTGCTATTTGATACGGTACGGTACGCACCACGAGGCAGGCGCCTTGCTAAATTTCTTCAGAAATTTTCTAGTGTTAAATATACTATGCACTTACTTCAACCTTCGCAAATTAATGCGGCCCGAACGGAAGCGTCCACCCCCACAATCTATACATCAAAACGTGCGGCTGGGTCTCACGAGGTGTGCTATTACTTCTGGTGTCACTCACAGTAACCATGGTAACATCGTACCCCAGAAACTGAAGCCATAAACTCCCATAGGAATGAATGGGAAAACGACCTTTGGTGAATTTTAGGATTTTCAACCTTTTTAGGCCCTTCCCATTACAGGATTAGGACCAAACTAACAGAGTACCATCAGCCGGTGATACTGACCACAACCATGTTAGCGGCTAAAAGTTAGCATATTGCTAACCGGAAGTAGCTCTAGGAAGTTCCTACCAACTTTTGCTTAGCCAGGGTTGTTCTGCCTTTACAAACAGATAGAGGGCTGCAGCTGTCAGTGAGTCTCCATGACAACACTGCTAGCCAGAGGCTCCTAGGAGGTCCATTGACTTAACATGGCATCTTTCAACGGCCGCTGCGGGGGCTGTGAAGACCGTAGGAAGCTGAAATTCGCAGTGTTACTTCCTGTTGCTATTTGATACGGTACGGTACGCACCACGAGGCAGGCGCCTTGCTAAATTTCTTCAGAAATTTTCTAGTTAGGTGCCTGCCAAGCATTTGCAATGAGGAGGCAGTGCTGTGCGAAGCACAGCACTGCCTCCCATGCAAATGCATGGAGGCACCTACTACTATTCACCTCTAAAGGCGTCTCTTTATTATTATTAAACTTCTTATATTATTCTTCCTTCACGATTAATGCGGCCCGAACCATAGCGTGCACCCCCACAAAGTAGGTACCAAAACGTCCGGCTCGATTACCCGATGTGTGCTATTACTTTTATTGGGGTTTCGAGTTACCATGGCGACGAAATTAACGAAAAACCACCCCCAAAAAAACCCATAGGAATGAATGGAGTCGGGTAGAAAGAAAGCCTCAAAAAAGCCTCCAAATGGCCATTTTCAACGCTGTACTGTATCGTCATGCTTTCACCTACGAACACCGTTTAACTTCCAGTTTGTAGATATATCTGTGAACTACTCAGAAGTGAAAACGGGATGTGGATATCTGTTATCGTCTCCTCACAAGTCCTCCTCAAAGCTCATGTCCGAAAATCAGCGAAATCATCGTTTATAATGAAAGTCAATGACGGAATTCTCCCACCGCTAGAGTGGGCCACTCTAGCGTTTTCAAAGATTTCAAAACTCCGAACAACTTCAGCCTACTCGCTCAATTTTCACTCTACGTAGACAAATTATACATCAAAACGTAGGTATTTTTGTCTGGATTCAGGAAATGTAACCCTCATTGGTGTAGCATTTATAGATTTTTCGCAAATCACCTCAGACCGACACAAACCCGAAATCCTCCCCATTCATTTCCTATGGAGCGGTTTTGAAAAATGACGTCTGAAAATCCAAAACATCACATGTTTTCGCATCGTCGCTACTCCTAAACCGTTTCATGTACAAGCATGAGACTTTCACACATGAATGTCCCGACCCTTCTGGCACTCATAAAAAAGAAATTGTTTGGATAACTGTTACGGTTTTGCCGCAGGAACAATTTGTTCGGGAGTAGCGAATGTGCAAATTCCTGAAAACGCTTTTCAGCTGCATTTTCCCACATCATCCACTTTTTTACATCGTCGCTGTGCCTACACCGATTTTTGTACAAACATGAAAATGAGCACCATAGTCCTCAAAAGCCTGCTGATACTCATAGTGAAAGAATTATTTTGATATCTCTTATACTTTTTCAGCTACAGCGATTTGTTCGGGACCGTTTTTAGAGGATTTCTACAAATCCATAAAAATCACCTTTATATCATAATTTTTCACGCCTTTATTAAACTTTTTTCAGCAAAAACCGATAGCCTGTCTTCTTCCCCTATCCGTTACGAAATAAACGCAGAAAAAATTACGTCTCTACCATTTACGGATCAGGAGATATGGAGCGTTGTTCGGGGCAAAGTTCTCCATTATAATCCAATGGGACTTATTGTGAGCAAAGTCTCTGCACTTCGGTAGACTGGCCCGCTGCAGGTGTGAGTGAGTTTCCATGACGACGGAACTCTGAGGGCCAGAGGGAGAAGCTCCATTGGGATACAATGGCAACTTTCGACGCCCGCTGCAGCGGCTGTGATTAATGTAGGAATCTGAAATTCGCACAGTCACTTCCTCTTAACATTTTTAAATTTTCAAGCCTGCAGCAGAGCTGTGAGTGAGTTTCCATGACGACGGAACTCAAAGGGCCAGAGGGAGAAGCTCCATTGGGATACAATGGCAACTTTCGATGCCCGCTGCAGCGGCTGTGATTAATGTAGGAATCTGAAATTCGCACAGTCACTTCCTCTTAACATTTTTAAATTTTCAAGTGACTTTCAGCCATGTGTCACTTTTCTGTCCCATTTTGGATTTCACATGCTTTCCTATTGGGCCTTTGCTTCCAACAGGATCTGGCATGATGCCCAGACACGACATAATTGGCCAATACAGCACCACCCACATGTGGGAAATGGCGCTACTGACCATTTTGGTCAAATGTTGAGTTCTGGGCCCAGATGTGGTGAGGCTGAGTTGCTAAAGGAGGCCAATCTGACTCATGATCTTTGGTGACCTTTGGTGACATTAAGTATTGGCACCCTTTTTGAGGCACTTCCCAGTACAGGATTTGGACCAAACTGACAGAGTACACTCACCTGGTGATACTGAACACAACCATGTTAGCGGCTAACGGTTAGCATGTTGCTAACCGGAAGTAGCTCTAGGAAGCTCGCACAAACTTTTGCTTCACAGAGTCTGTACTTCCTTTAGAGAGAAGGCTCTACAACAAATTTGGGCCATGTCAGATAAAGCATGTCTATTTTATGAGGTGTCAAACATCCATTTTTGACCCCTCTTTGCCTCTGTTACATGCTGCAGAAATGCTCCAAAGACACTGAAATCACACATTCACCTCAGTACCTCACATGATAAAGGTAATGATAATTAAGACAGAGGGCTACAGCTGTGAGGGAGTCTCCATGACAACGCTGCTAGCCAGAGGCTCCTAGGAGGTCCATTGACTTAATATGGCACCTTTGGACGGCCGCTGCGGGGGCTGTGAACACCGTAGGAACCTGAAATTCGCGGTGTTACTTCCCGTTAGTATTTTCAACGGTACGGTACGCACCACGAGGCAGGCACCTTGCTAAATTTCTTCAGAAATTTTCTAGTGTTAAATATACTATGCACTTACTTCAACCTTCGCAAATTAATGCGGCCCGAACGGAAGCGTCCACCCCCACAATCTATACATCAAAACGTGCGGCTGGGTCTCATGAGGTGTGCTATTACTTCTGGTGTCACTCACAGTAACCATGGTAACATCGTACCCCAGAAACTGAAGCCATAAACTCCCATAGGAATGAATGGGAAAATGACCTTTGGTGAATTTTAGGATTTTCAACCTTTTTAGGCCCTTCCCATTACAGGATTAGGACCAAACTAACAGAGTACCATCAGCCGGTGATACTGACCACAACCATGTTAGCGGCTAAAAGTTAGCATATTGCTAACCGGAAGTAGCTCTAGGAATGTCCTACCAACTTCTGCTTAGCCAGGGTTGTTCTGCCTTTACAGACAGATAGAGGGCTGCAGCTGTCAGTGAGTCTCCATGACAACACTGCTAGCCAGAGGCTCCTAGGAGGTCCATTGACTTAACATGGCATCTTTCAACGGCCGCTGCGGGGGCTGTGAAGACCGTAGGAAGCTGAAATTCGCAGTGTTACTTCCTGTTGCTATTTGATACGGTACGGTACGCACCACGAGGCAGGCGCCTTGCTAAATTTCTTCAGAAATTTTCTAGTTATTGCTTTTTATTCTTCCGTCACCGTTAATACAGCCCGAACCGTAGGCTGTACCCCCACAAACTATATATCAAAACGTGCGTCTCGACGCCGCGAAGTGTGCTATTTGTACTTGACGCCATTTAAAGTTACCGTGGTGACAAAATTAACAAAAAAACACTTCTCAAAACCACTTCCTAGACACAGTTGACCTTTCCATAATGCAGAGCTCAGCATGGCACTTTTTTTGGTACAGTGGTTTAGGTGTTGGGCTGGTGCACCAAAGGTCGCAGGTTCGCAACCCGCTGGGGATACCCAATATTTTTTTTCTTTTTTACAAGTAACAAATAAATAATTTGAACAACTGATGTAAATGAATGAATAATGAAAAAATTGCAACAGCAAGAACTACCCCCCGGCCAATACAGCACCACTCACCTGTGGGAAATGGCACTAAACACTATTTTTGTCAAAAGTTGAGTTCTGGGCCCAGATGTGGTGAGGCTTAGTTGCTAAAGGAGGCCGATCTGACACATGGCCTTTGGTGAGCTTTGGTGACATTAAGTATTGGCACCCTTTTTGAGGAACTTCCCAGTACAGGATTTGGACCAAATTAACAGAGTACAATCACCTGGTGATACTGGACACAACCATGTTAGCGGCTAACGCTTAGCATGTTGCTAACCGGAAGTAGCTCTAGGAAGGTCTCACCAACTTCTGCTTCACAGTTTGTACTTCCTTTAGTAGTTTGTAATGCCATTAAGATTTTTATTCACATATTTCATTTTTTTCATGCTACATTGAAGTATTTAATCATGTTTTAATAACACCAATTTTCCATGCTGCTTGGATGCAGACCTTCTCCTGTCGGCTGGTTTTGACGAAGACAAATCCTTTTCACACTCAGAAGATTTGATTTAAAATCCCCAAGTGATAAAAGCCTACAACCAAGGAACTCGGAAGCTTTGCCCTTTGGTGAGCTTTAGTGACATTAAGTATTGGCACCCTTTTTGAGGAACTTCCCTGTACAGGATTTGGACCAAGCTAACAGTACAATCACCCGGTGATACTGAACACAACTATGTTAGCGACTAACGCTTAGCATGTTGCTAACCGGAAGTAGCTCTAGGAAGGTCTCACCAACTTCTGCTTCACAGTTTGTACTTCCTTTAGTAGTTTGTAATGCCTTTAAGATTTTTATTCACATATTTCATTTTTTCATGCTACATTGAAGTATTTAATCATGTTTTAATAACACCAATTTTCCATGCTGCTTGGATGCAGACCTTCTCCTGTCGGCTGGTTTTGACGAAGACAAATCCTTTTCACACTCAGAAGATTTGATTTAAAATCCCCAAGTGATAAAAGCCTACGACCAAGGAACTCGGAAGCTTTGCCTTTGACGCTTACGCGCACCACCAGGCGGGCGCCTTCTTCAACTTCTTCAGAAGTTGAACGATTCTAGTTTTGTTTGCTGTTGTGTAAATGTTGCTAATTTCTTTCTACTATGTTGAAGTGATTGTGAACAAAGTTGGAATTGCAGGTTGCCTAATTCACATGTTTTCTTTCATGATGACTCCTTTCACCAACTACATTTATTAATTCTTACAAATTTTGTTGATGTTTTTTGTGTGTATTGCCTTGTTATTGACCAGTTATAGTGATGTGTTTGTCAATCTGGTGTTTGTGCCAACACATTTAAGTTAATTTACAAGGTTAATACAAGGCTGAATGTTAGGATCTCTGGGACATGTGCCGGAACAAGTGTTTGCACAACCAAACACTTGTTCATTCAGATCATTCAAACAAGGATCATACTGTAATGGTAAATACTTCTCCAGGTTAATATCAGCGATTGGTGCTGACTGGACTGACCTGGTACAGAGCAGGAGGGAAGCAGTGAGTGGGGGGAAATCTCATGCCTCCCTACACGAGAAGCCGTCTTGGGTGGCTGGCCACGCCACCCGTATCAGAAACCGCTACTGACTGTGTATAATGTAGAATTATCATTACTATATGACAAGGTTAATAGAAGTGAAATATGGGGACAGAGAAATAAGTGGTCAAAAGATCTATCAATGGCTGCAATGGGAAAGCTGAAGAACAACATGGAAGCCAAAAGAGATACTAAAATAATCAATCTGAATACAAATAGTGAAAAGATTGGCTGCTGTGAACTGCATTTACATTCCTCAGGTATTAGTACTTGTATTTGTCATTAGTCTCATTGAAACACATTGGCAATGAATCAGAACTGTGTCATCCATCTGTTCTCTACATCTGCTTATCCTTGTGTAGCAGTGTGATGTTATTACACTAGATTGACAAGTGAATTCGTCCGGTAGGATACTGTATCAGCACCGGCAGCTTTTATTTTGAAAATACGACAGAGCCATTGAAAAACAGCGGGTTACGTCCTGTTTCTAAATTATTATTTTTATTCAAATTTAATTTGTTACGAATGAAAATGTAAATTATTATCTTTACTATTGTTGAGAATTAAAAAATATATCTTAGTGGGGGTGTCTCCCTTCTCTGTTGCTGGGTAGAATAACAGGGCGTTTTATTGCCCCGAGGGGGTGGTCAGCAGGAGAGGGGGTCAGTCATCCTCCCACTGAGCCATGCAGGAGGAGTTTAAAAGTTGATAAAAGGAATGTCTTGGTAAAACTTACTTCAGACAGACAGATTTATCCACCGCGGTGAGAACAACATCTTGTAAATGGTATGTACTCTGTCTCCATATTTAATTTCTATGAATTAAATATGTATTCAAACTGTTTTTACCTCTGATTAATGCTTCCCCATTTATAGCCAAATCCGGAACTGGGAAAGATGGGTTTTTAATAGACATGTAACAGCAAGCCGGTAAAACCCCATCTTATCACTATTGAACACATTGAGTTCATGGATTGTTGTTTTGAGTGCTAGTTCAGGGGTTTAAGAAGACAAATTAACGGATCATACCACTAAAGTCTGTGAAGGGTTTCCCCATGCGCTTCGTCGCGCTCTTTCTGTTCAGATTCTGTGGGAAGAGGTATGAAGTTTTGTTTTCTGTGTTCAATACGTGTAATAAGTGACAGTTTGATTATTGTTTTTGTAAAATAATATGATTTGTCACATTTGGACTTTGTTGAGCAGTGATAGAGCTGTGTTAATAGTTGTTTAGCTGTTCTTGTGCTACATGAAACATTGCTAATGAAAGTGCCACATTCATGTGCTGAAAATAGTATTGTTCATTGTTAAACAGGAGCTGTGGAACTCTAATGAGAAAAGGCCTGTTTTTGTGACTATTTTCTATTTGAATGCAGGTATGTGATGTTTCATTATTTTTGGTGTGGGATTATTTCGTTTAGTTTTTTTTACTCATGTATTGTTTGAGATCATTTTTATTTTGTAAGGTAAACGTGTTATTTTACACAAGTTGCAGGCGCTTTGCGCTCGCTTTTTCTGTTCAGATTCTGTGGGAAGAGGAGCTGTGGAACTCTAATGAGAAAAGGCCTGTTTTTGTGACTATTTTCTATTTGAATTGCAGCATTAAAGGTGCCTTCAGATCAGCCGTGGCCTGATTATTATTTCTCACAAGACACAACGCAGAATCAACTACGCTACACTTGCAGGGTTGCAGGGAGCTGGTGCCTTTCTCCAGTGGTCACAGGGTGAGAGGTGGGGTACATTCTTGACAGTTTGACTCAGAGAGAACCCGTGCATGCACAGGGAGCACATGCAAAGAAACAACCAAGGGCAGGATTACAATATAGGACTGTCTTGCTGCAAAGCGACAGGGCTACCAACTGTGCCACTGTGCAGCCTCAGACCGGTATTAATTTACTGGTAATAATAACCCAGGTTAATGTCTTACAGCTTCACCATAAAAAACATTTCCATGGGTTTCAAAGTTAAGCTTGTGGGAGGTTTTCTATTTTATGCAGTAATGTAGTTGGTAGGCAAGTCACTATTGGTAAATAAATCATAGATAAAGGTTCTGGACCAAATAAGTCCAGAATGGATACGGGTATCAAATGGGTCCAAAATGGACCAGGGCCGGATAATGTGCGCTATAAAAGGTCCAAACCGGATCCGAGCCGGATGAGGAACTTAATGAGCGGAACCGAATAGGGTCCAGGCAGATCCGATGCGGAGCTGTGATCATAATCTGTTCCGGATCTGTTGCACTGTCCAAGTGGACTCTGATCCGGGTCCGTTTTGTGGATCTATTCCAAATTCTACACTATATCCAGATCAGATCCGCTATCTGGGACGTTTCCACCGGTCGCTTAAAACGATGTACAGTGCTTTCAGACGATGGCTGGGTGAATCATTTGCCGTAGATGCTAGTCGGGTTCAGACCCGACGGCATGGGCGGGCATTGGGGGGCCGTGCCAGCCCTGTGAGCCAGCTGTGCCCGCCCTGGACTGCAAGCTGTCTTTTTTTTTTTTTTTTTTTTTTTTAACCTCGGAGTGGCCATCGTCCTTTTAGTACTATCTTTGATGTGCCAATCATACAATTTAACCAATCAAATCAACGACTGACGGCAACATGCTAGCCAATCACAGCTGGAGTGGGGCGGGACACCGAGTCATAGCCTTCAGTCGCCGCCGCAGTTCGGTTGTGGTCACCGTTGGTGTCGGTAGAGCGGGATGAAAATTTGGTCTGATTACCAAACAATTACAAGAAGTGACAATGAAGCAGAGAGCGAGCTGGAAGGAGCGCTATTAATTTCTGTTTGAAATGCCAGCACTGAAGTCTAAACTGGAGTAAACATTAACGCTAGGAGGGTTAGCTAGACAGCTAGCAGGGTTAGCTAGACAGCTAGCAGGGATAGCTAGGACAGCTACGAGCACAAGCTGTTCTGCTCCTTGTTCTCATAGCTGCTGCAATTACAGAACCTGTTCTAGTCAGAATTGTTACTTCAGTCAGTGTTCAGCCTGACACCAGCGCTCATGTTTATTAGCGTGTAGCTTATGCTGGACTTTTAAGTTAAGACACAGCGCTACAGGTTACCCTATGTCACTGTTAGTTTCCAGTAACCCAAACCAGCATAAAACCTGCCCAACTTAAAATAAAAAAACAAGCCCAAATCTCAAACTCTCTCATGTTAAAAGCACAGAACTATTAAACACATAAGAACATGCCATTAGCACACAACTGCGCCGAAGCAAAGAAAAAAACTGCGCATATGGGCTCCAAACAAAATGTACAATCAGACAACCAAATACACACAAGATCTCTTTAACAATCAGGATATATCAACCGGAAAAAAATAAATTATAAATAGCTTCCCAACATGAGTTGTAAATCTACCTTAATATAAACGTAATTTCTCTCAGTATAGCTCAATTAAACATTTCTCTTACACGCAGTCATGAAATATTTTTAAGTTGATAAGTAGAACTCAATCCCTCTTGGGCGTTTACACTGACCAAACACTTGATTAACCATTATTCTTTTCTTGTTTTATTATAACAATATTATTCATTATAACTATTATTCATTGATTATGTCAGATCGACAGATTCAACTTATTTAAAAAATAGATAATGACTATTTTGATATATTTTGTTAGTAATTCTTTCTAAAAGCCCAACAAATGTTATGAAAAGCTTCCGAAATTTTTTATCTGCCCATAAGCTATTTTTTTCCCAGCTCAATGTGTTCAAAAGCCTAATTGGTTGGAAACCTGCCCAGAGCCATAGAGAGAAAAAGAGTCGCGACACTCCCATTGGACTCCGTTGTACGCTTTTTGCCGCCTACTTCCGGGGTATGCAGCCTCGCATAGTTCCAAAAAGCCATTCTATGGCGTTGGACATCATTCACTTCCATTGCTGACTGTCGAGTAACTTCTGAGGTAAGTTGATTAAATAGCTACCTGTTTTGAATTGTCAACTGTCTATATTGTATCATAGGCCATTTATGATGCTTATACTGATCTTTTGTTGTATGTACACAGCGTAATTATATATATATTTTTTATCTTGGTAGACGACCGATTGCCTGCTAGTTTGTTAGCTTGACTTGCCTTCTGTGAAGGTAACGTTATATCCAGGGGTAAATTGATTAAATAGCTACCTATTTTGAACTGTCAACTGTCTATATTTTATCAGAGGTCCTTTATGATGCATATACTGATCTTTATTTGTATGTACACAGCGTAATTATATATATGTTTTATCTTGGTAGACCACCTGCTAGTTTGTTAGCTTGACTTCGCCCTCTGTAAAGGTAGCACTAACGTTATATCCAGGCGTAAGTTGATTAAATAGCTACCTCTTTTGAATTGTCAACTCTGTATATTATATAAATAGGCCCTTTATGGTGCATATGCTTATATTTATTTGTATGTGCAATTTATAAATATATTCTTAACTTGGTAGACAACCGATTTTCAGTCATTGCCTGCTACTTTTATCTCGATTTTGCCAGCTGTGAAGAAGGTATCGCTACACCAGAAATTACAAAGTTCATTAGTGAATCTCTGACATCTTTTATTATGGTAAATGGACTGAACTTATATAGCGCTTTTCCAGTCATGCTGACCACCCAAAGCGCTGTACACTATAGCCACATTCACCCAGTCGCTCTCACTAACGCACACACATTTATACACCGAGACGCAGCTCGGTAGGCAATTAGGGGTTAAGTGCCTTGCCCAGGGGCACATCGACATGTGGCAAGGGGTAGCTGGAATCGAACCCACAATCTTCTGATTGCCAGACGACTACTCAACCCATCAAGCCACAGTCGCCCATTACCATTTTACCATATCTTTTATTAAGTAAGTTATTGATGTTAGATTACTAGGATCATCAAGGTTGACTAGGACGTTTTTTTAGGTTGTATCTGCTGAACCCGGCGGTGTTAGCCAGTCAGCTGAGTACTGTGTATCTGATGCTAGTAGAAATAAGGTTTGTTTAATTGCACCCTTGAAAGGGCTGTTTAGTTGGATTGCATGTAGGAATACAAATTATTCCACACAAAAAATTATCATAAGCCATAATGAGCTTTAAAATGTTTATTACTCAGACAGTAGTGTGACTAATTTGTTCCCCAAACACTGCTGCTGCAGGTGGCTGCTGCTGGAGGCGATGACTGCTTGAGCTGGCTGATGTTGGCGAAGGATGGTGATGGCGGCTGCTGCTGGTGGCGGCTGCTGATAATGTTGGCCTCTGCTGGTGCTGGCAGCTGGTGGCGGCTGGTGCTGGCCATGGCTGCTGGTGGTGTCTGCAGGTAGTGGCTGCTGGTGGCGACTGCTGACTGCTGGAATAAGAAGAGACTGGAGGCTGTGGAGGCTGTGGAGACTGCGGACGCTGTGCCGGGAATGGAGTGGCCGGCACACCGTCTGGTTGCCATTCACCGGCATGAATGGCAACCAGTAAGGTGTTCGGCAGTGGCCTAGATGGTATGACCTTAGGTGAGGAGGTGTTGTGCCAGTTCAGACGTGACGACTGCATTAATTCGGGACATGACGGACTGCATTTCCCATGATGCAATGTAGTCAAAATGGCCACCAACTCCCATCATGCAACGCGGCCCAAAATGGCCGCCGCCCCTAACGACGGACAGAGAGATAACGTTACTAGGGGGAAAAGTATTTATTGCGGCCGAAGACGGCATTCTGCCTTCTTCCCTGGCCCACTGCCAAGCTGAGAAGACACACAGCTGTTTCACTTTGTTGGGGTAACCCCCACGCCACGTGCTCGAGTTTCTCGCTGGACCGAGATTGTTCGAAGCAAAACTATTCGACTTTAAAAAGTACTTTTAATTTCCTCTGATCAAGAGACTGGGAGCCGTCATCTCCCGGTGGTCGAAAGAAGACGACGCGTTGTTTGGCCGAACAAGCGTTTGGGAGCCCAGAGAGAGAGAGGAAGACGAAGGAACTCTCTCAGTCCGATCCCGCTGCAGCCTGCGGACACCTGCATTCGTCAAGACGCATTCAGGACGCCGCGGCACTCGGAGCGCTCCGGACCAGCCCCGAGGCACCTCAAAGTAACGGGTTCTCCCCTTTTTATTTCTGTCTCACCAACAGGGTGTTTAGAAGTGCCTGGGCAGAAGTAGGATCTTGTAGGTGTAGGTTAATGCTTTTTAGTTCAAGAAGGAGTTGTTTATTTTGCTGAATATTTTCTTTGTATGTGCATGCATTCGTGAAAGTGACTTGGCTGTTGTTTGATTTTGTGGTTCGTGGAGACTCCGCCGTGAGTCGATTATTCAGCTTTTCCATCCTTTTAGTCACCAGGTGACTATGAACCCATTCAAGCACTGAGTAAATGCCTTGAAGAAATCAATACGTGGATGTGCCAAAATTTTCTTCAATTGAATAAAAACAAAACAGAATTAATAATATTTGGACCAATAGAGGAGAGATCGAAGGTTAGCACACAGCTTCAGCTACTTCAGCTAGGAACCACTGATCAGGCCCGAAATCTGGGAGTAGTGATGGACTCAGACCTGAACCTCCAAAAGCATCTAAAGACAGTTACAAGGTCGGCTTTCTATCACCTGAGGAACATTTCCAGGATTAAAGGACTAATGTCTCAGAAGGATCTGGAAAAACTAATCCATGCGTTTATTTTTAGTCAAATTGATTACTGCAACGGTGTTTTCACAGGTCTTCCTAAAAAGTGGATCAGACAGCTACAGCTGATCCAGAACGCTGCTGCCCGCGTCCTCACTAAGACTAAGAAAGTAGAGCACATCACCCCAGTTCTAAAGTCCTTACACTGGCTCCCTGTATCTCAGAGAATAGACTTTAAAATACTTCTGTTAGTCTATAAATCCCTAAATGGCTTAGCACCTAAATACATCACAGACTTGTTATCAGTGTATAAACCATCCAGACCATTAAGGTCTTCTGGCTCCATCCTTCTCTGCATACCTAGAACCAGAACTAAACAAGGAGAAGCAGCATTTAGTTCCTATGCTCCACTTATCTGGAACAAACTTCCAGAAAACTGTAAAAGTGCTGAAAGCCTGAGTTCCTTTAAATCAAGATTAAAAACGCATTTGTTTGAAATTGCCTTTGACTGTTCTAGTTAAACAGTTTTACTGTTTTTAATGTTCTTTTTTGTTACTACATTCTATCCCTACTTGCTTTTATTCTATTTTCTATCTACATTTTATTATTTTGCTATATCTTAATCATGTAAAGCACTTTTTATTGTCTTGTACTGAATTGTGCTATATAAATAAATTTGCCTTGCCTTGCCTTGCCTTGCCTTTTTCCCTCTCTTTGTTCCATCTTTGCTTTGCTTATGAGCTGGTGCAATCTTTTTGTCCGAGCTCATTTCGCGGTCTCCGTTTAAACTCCCCAGTTAGCCACGCCCTTTCGAAGCGAGGTATTACCCCATCAGCGTAAGCGTGGTTACGTCATTAGGACCTTCCCCACGCATCACGCAAATTAGTAGATCATACGTCATCATAGTCGCCATCTTGGGAGGGTGTCGGATGACTGGACTGTAGGTAGCTTAGCTGATAGCTTTGTAAGACATCAAAGCATCCAGTGGGACTCTCAAAGCTGTCTGTCCCTCAATGCTGCGACGTCAAATGCCGACGTCTCTGAGTGTGGTTTAAACAACCGTGAGCTGAACTAAGATTTGCTACCTCTCATTTTAATCCATTTGTTTTCTTTTGTTTTTTTTGTTTCTGTTTGTTTTGTTTGTTCTTTTATTTCCACATATATTTTGCATGTTTAGTTAGTAGTGAGTAAGATTTCCAAAGTCGTTGAATCAGAGGATTACTGTAACAGGGAATTGCTTTTGGTTTAATAAAACAACACTGCGGAATAGAAATTGTTTTGTGTACAATCTAATTCACAGTTGCATGGCTATTCAGAATTCAGAGCTAACCTACTTTGGAGTTAACATCTGATATTAATACCGAGACATATCATTGGATGGTGATAAGGAATAAGGATTTAAACTCTAATTGCAGTTTTATATTGGGGTTCTCACAGTCTGCCGGATAAACCTCGTCGGTTAAAATCCGACCAGATCATTTATTCCAGCATAAATGAGTTCATAACAGCTAGTTAATTAATGCATTAGTAGTATAAATCATTACAAGCTTTTAGCTAACATCACCACCAGTTGAACTATATTTGTTATAGCTAAATTTCGAGTTGAATGACTTATTATTTAAATTATAATACCAAATTATAATTAATTATAATAATAAGCATATTCAAACTGCTTCTGGCATAACAGAGGTCTGCTTTGTGGAAATGGCCTTCTTGGTCTGACTCTTGCTGCCAAGGTACCCCTTATTACGGCTGTTTGCCTTCCTCTCAGCTCCGATGCACTTTGAGTGAATCCTTAACCTCAGCCTGATATATGTTGAAAGGATTTTTTTTTTCAGCTCATGGCATGAGGGAAGGTTGCTGTCCAGACTCATGGCCTCTCTTTCCAGCTGTTCCACTACGTTGGAGGATTCCATAAGGGAATCACTCGTCTTGGAACGGAAGAGCTGCTCCACGTGCTGCAGGAGAGTGAACAGCTCATCGCATGGTCGGTATAATGCACCCCTTTTAAATTCCTTTAACTGTAGTAAAACAGCTTTCTCACTTGTTGTGTTGGTTACTTTTTCAACCAGTGCACATTGGCATTCCTCACAGAGCGAGAAGCTGATGACCCTCTTCGCTATGTATCCTGCCAGGTGGTAGAGGACACAAGACTCGGTCTTTGTGAGGTCAGGTGGTGATGGGTCTACCAGCTGCTCCACTCTAACAACCTCAGAAGCACTGCAGTTGCTGTTCTTGTTGTCCAAGAAGTCCGCCAAGTGGTCTGATGCATCATCCAGATAACTGCCAGTATGCATTGTCGAGAGGAACTGCCCTACAGTGACAGCCCGTAGTGCATAGTGGAACTCCACAGGTGTCGGTACTGAGTTCCTCTGACGTATGCAAGAAAAAGTATTTTTCTAGGCAGTCCAGAATGAACTGGCTTGAATGAACATATTTGTGCCCCTGTCTCAACAGATCTTGCTGGACCAGCAGTATCGTTGTTGTGGCCATCACAGGTTTCAGTGGAGCCTCCCCCCCCCAAAAAAATGGTTAGGATACCTGTTCTTAACGCCTGTTTACACATTTGTTGTTCTTGTTCACACATACTGTATGTATGTTTGTTGATATTATTCATGCTTGTTCCCATTTTTTTTGTTCCACACTGTTGATTTTTATCTTATGCCAGGTACCTTTATTATTAATGTTGTCCTTCCTTTCAGCCCTGATGCACTCTGAAGCCTGATGTATGTGGAGGATTTTTTTAAAAATGTATTTATAATATTCCTCCCTGTTCCTTCACTTTGTTCTTGTTTTTCCAGTTAGATACACACACACATCTTGTTGTCTCACTCAGTATTTTTTATTAAACAATATTTGAATCATTCATCCAAGCTTAATGAGTTGTTATTATTTAATATATTTGATTCTTTGTGCATGGCTTAGTATTAAAATTATCATTGTTGTGTGGCCAACTCCTGCCTCATCAGAAAAAGTGGGTGTAAATGCTGAATGGACTGTTCTTTCTCAAAAAAGCCAAAAGCAACAACGGAGTCCAATGGGAGTGTTGCCTGTCACTGTTCTCTATCACTCTCTCTGCAGCTAACCTTACTCTTACTCTGTGCATTAACCCAGAGACGTAGAGAAAAATCTTAATAGCTCTGCACTTACCTATAGACCCAAACATATAAGCATAATGCTTTTGATAATATGTGAATGGCTTAATCTTAAAATTATATTATTAGTCTTAAAGGCACACTATGCAACATTTTTCAGTTAATTAATGTGTTCCATACCGTTTTGGATGATTAAATGAGTCATTTCAGGTTGAACTAAGGTTTTCTTGGCCGCCCTGGTGGTCTGTGGGGGAAATACCGCACTTGCAACTGCAGGAGCCCTCGGTCCGCGCCCACAGGCTCAGAATCTCGTGCAAGATCGCGAGAGTCGGTCTTGCTTTACGGCGAGAACATGTTTGTTGCTAGCGCAGTGGCGATATCTGTACAGTTATCATGGCGGAACCAGCGATAAAACAGCGAAAGCCCATGTCGGAGCAGGCAAGAAAGAGGAAAAGGGCTGTGGACAGAAAGAGGAGTCGTACACGGGTGAACATCGGGCAAGCTTTTTCCGAATGGCGAGAGCTAAAAGAAAGAGAAGGCTGCAAGGCTGACGCGGACCTCGCGTTTCTGCTGATGCGATTGTAAGTAACATTGTAGGGTTTCCCTCACGCTACCGCCTCCCAACATTCCAAAAAAAAAAAACTAACTCGATATGCGCGCAAAGCTTGTCTCCCCCGCTCCGCCTCCGCCGGTCGCGCAAAGCTTGTCTCTTTCCCCCGCCCGCCCGCCCGGTCGCCCGCCCGGTCGCCCGCCCGGTCGCTCGCTCGCTCGCTCCGCCGGTCGCTCGCGGTCGCTCGCTCCGCCGGTCGCGCAAAGCTTGTCTCTTTCCGCCGGTCGCTCGCTCCGCCGGTCGCGCAAAGCTTGTCTCTACAACCCCCCCCCACCCCCCACCGCCGGTCGTCCGGTAAGCAAATTCCTAGGGGAAACACTGCATTGGAATGGTTTCTCTCTCTCTCTGTGTGCATGTTCATACTTTCACTTTCACTTTCACTGTGCGTTCGCCTGTCTGCTCAAAACAACCGCGCCTGGCTTGACTGAGAAACCAGGAGAACAGCTGAGCATATTTACGACAGTGCACTTTTACTTTCGCCCTCTGGGGGGAGCCTCGCTGGAAAATCAATCCCAGTTGCATAGTATACCTTTAACATGATCGTGTTTCACGTTGTGGTCTGGGGGTGACCACTTATCAGAAGTGAGCTAGCTGCTAGACGAATGCTGAATGGACCACGGCAGAGCTAACTCTACCACGAAGGTAAGATAATGGCTGAATGGGAATTTATAAGCAAAATCACGGTAATCAATAATACAGCCCAGTCGCCATAAAATGAAAATCATGAGACATCGGGGGCAGTTCCCCTGGATTGGCAGACTGGGGTGGTGGTCCCCCTATTTAAAAAGGGGGATCGGAGGGTGTGTTCCAATTACAGAGGGATCACACTCTTAAGCCTCCCTGGTAAGGTCTATTCAGGGGTTCTGGAAAGGAGGGTCCGTCGGATAGTCGAATCTCGGATTCAGGAAGAGCAGTGTGGTTTTCGTCCTGGCCGTGGAACACTGGACCAGCTCTACACCCTCAGCAGGATTCTTGGGGGGGCATGGGAGTTTGCCCAACCAGTCTACATGTGCTTTGTGGATCTGGAGAAGGCATTCGACCGTGTCCCCCGGGGGATCCTGTGGGGGGTACTCCGGGAGTATGGAGTACCGGACCCTTTAATAAGGGCTGTCAGGTCTCTGTACGACCGGTGTCAGAGTCTGGTCCGCATTGCCGGCAGTAAGTCGGACTCGTTTCCGGTGAGAGTTGGACTCCGCCAAGGCTGCCCTTTGTCACCGATTCTGTTCATAACTTTTATGGACAGAATTTCTAAGCGCAGCCAAGGTGTTGAGGGGATCCGCTTTGGTGGCCTTAGGATTGCGTCTCTGCTATTCGCGGATGACGTGGTCCTATTGGCTTCATCAGGGCGTGATCTACAGCTCTCACTGGAGCGGTTCGCAGCCGAGTGCGAAGCGGCCGGGATGAAAATCAGTGCCTCCAAATCCGAGACCATGGTCTTGAACCGGAAAAGGGTAGAGTGCCTTCTCCGGGTTGGGGAGGATGTCCTGCCCCTAGTGGAGGAGTTCAAGTATCTTGGGGTCTTGTTCACGAATGAGGGGAAGATGGAGCGGGAGATCGACAGGCGGATTGGTGCAGCGTCTGCTGTGAAGCGGGCGCTGTACCGATCCGTTGTGGTGAAGAGAGAGCTGAGCCAAAAGGCGAAGCTCTCGATTTACCGGTCGATCTACGTTCCTACCCTCATCTATGGTCACGAGCTTTGGGTCGTGACCGAAAGAACGAGATCCCGGATACAAGCGGCTGAAATGAGTTTTCTCCGTAGTGTGTCTGGGCTCTCCCTTAGAGATAGGGTGAGGAGCTCAGTCATCCGGGGAGGACTCAGAGTAGAGCCGCTGCTCCTCCATGTCGAGAGGAGCCAGTTGAGGTGGCTCGGGCATCTGGTCAGGATGCCTCCTGGACGCCTCCCTGGAGAGGTGTTCCGGGCACGTCCCACCGGGAGGAGACCCAGGGGAAGACCCAGGACACGCTGGAGGGACTATGTCTCCCGGCTGGCCTGGGAACGCCTTGGGATTCCTCCTGAGGAGCTGGCCAAAGTGGCTGGGGAGAGGGACGTCTGGGCCTCCCTACTGAAGCTGCTACCCCCGCGACCCGACCCCGGATAAGCGGAAGACAACGGACGGACGGACGGATGAGACATCTGTCATCACATGAATGATATGGAAAAGAAAAGTTAAGTTAGAGACGTTCTAGCCTGTTCTCCTGTCCATACGAACATGAACATAAGCTTTTCCCTCCAAAAATGTAAAACGTATCTAAGTAATATACAGCTTTTTGGTGTCACCCTGCCTCTCAAAATGGAAAAATGACATTAACAAATATGTAATCATGCAATAACAGCTGAAAAAGTAGTAGGGTGTATGTTTATATATATATTTACCGTTAAATAACGCAATCGCTGCTGTCTGTCCCATAGAAAAACATGACAGCCAGCGTATGTTTTGGAACTATAGCGGTCTACACGAACCACGTGACTGCCCTGGCGGTGACATCAAAGGGTGTCGCAACTCTTTCCATCTCTATGGCGCTGAACCTGCCTAATTTGGCAACACTGACTACACTATTGCTATTTGTTTGTTCGTTACAGTAGTCACAGAGCCACTGTTCAGCCTGAAGCATATATATATATATATATATATATATATATATATATATATATATATATATATATATATATATATATATATATATATATATATATTCTTTTTCTTTTTAAAGTGTGCCCCCCTAAAAAAATGGAATGCCCCCCCTGTAATTTGTTTCTGCAGCCGGGTCTGATCGGGTTGCACTCGTCTCCTAAAGAGGACCTCGACACTTCCTCTCCGGAGTTGGTTTTTGGTTAGCCGTTGAATGTCCCAGGCGAGTTTTTGTTGGAATTTTCAGCTCTGTGTTTCCATTCAGTGGTGGACCATTTTTCCCGGTGCAGTCTTCTGGCTGTGTGATGTACATGTTGGTGAGGTGCCTCTCCCCTAGCAGGCTTTGGAGTACATGAGAAAGTACTTGTGTTCTTGGTATTGAGATATCCTGGCATTTCTATTTCTGGTCAATAGAAAGGGGCTTGCAGCAAACTGACCAATAAACATGCTCCTCAATTTTTGTGCATGATGACCAATAGACCCGCATGTGATTTAGCGCACTGACCAATGGAAATGCAATTGCTAACATCCACATCGACTAATAAAAATGTGTCCTTGCTCCACCCTTGGGGGAACCCCTGAAGAAAAAGACAAGAAACATTGGGAATGTAATCTCTAAAAAGTCGTTTGAATGCAATTTTTAAAATTCTCAAAATACTTTATTTATTGAGGTTTTCAAAGTTCCATTTTTGAAATGGGTTATTTGCTTGCAATAATAGTGGAATTCGTTGTGGGAAAAATGCTAATAATTTACTCTAATGTAAATGTGTTCAGATTTAGATATGCTTTTCTTCTGTGGGAAATTGCTGCAGTGAAAATTAAGACAGAAATGTAAAGAATATCAACACACTACAACACAATTAATAAAATGATAGATCATTATTTTACAAAAACATGGCCATTTCAGTGGGCATTTGGAACTGCTACATTTTAAGCACCAACTGTAAATATTGTGTCGCTGTTAACCGCGCAGGATGCTTGGTAATGTAAAATGTAAATAAATAAATAAAAAACAAGATCACTGAGATTCAGTCTGATCGCAGCCAGCTTCCCTCCTCAGTGCGCCTGCGCCACCTCTCCTCTCCGCCCTCCATACATCGGCTCGGCTCAGTTCTCCATCTAACAGCTGGAAAAGCCACATGCTCAGAACCAGACTCCGAACTCTCCCTCAGCACAAATAAGGTTCTGGTCCGAGCAGGTACCGAACGGCTGGGCTGGAGTCCCAACATCTGTCGGGTTGGACATTCTGGATCGCATAGGCATGACGCGCTCCTGATCCCGGCAGGACGCCTTTCTTCCACTGTCACATTTTGGATCCGTTTGGCCTGATCATGTCTGTGAGAGAGAAGGGGGTCCTGACCAAAGACAGCGTCAGCTTGTTGCCCTGCTTCTATTTTGTAGAGGTGAGTCGTGTTTTTCTCCGGAGCAGCGGCCCCCTAACGCAGAGACAGAGCGATAGAAAGACAGCACGTTGTGTAACTGGCATCAAAGATCCGTTAGTTGTGCAATATATCTGAAATAAGATCCTATTCAAGAGGAGGAAAAAGAAAGATTAATTTCAACTGTAGAATACAATTCCTTAAGTTCAATCAAACCTTGGCGGTTGCTTTCAGATAGGATGTTCCTCCAAAACCAAATATGCGATAAACCACAACATTATTGGTGATTTGCACAGTCTTCATTCTGCCAAATATTATTACAGACCAGGCAGAGCTAATGTCACACTTTCAGGACGTTATCCTGCAAGTTAGCGTTAGAAAACCATAACTAAAACTGATGTCTGCACCTTTTATCTTCTAGCCATGTGTTGCATCATCAACAACGACACGCATAATATTCCTACAAAAATATGGTATTAGATTGTTAATTGCACATACACTTACAACCACATTGCAGTATAAGGTAATTTGCTCTGTGTACCGTTATTAAACAGCAGAACATATTTTCATTAGATAAGAAATTAATTGCCTGAGATTAAAAAAATGCAACTATGCCAGAAGGTTGCATTAAAAGCAACAGTACAGCTAAGGAAGAGCAGACATATTTATATCTGCTTCTGAGCAAAGCATCAATGAAAGTAGGTCAGATGAGAAATATCTTTCGCTGTTTGTTGCACAGATCTATGATCCAGAGCAATGCACATTGGCCATAAAACCCACTTACCTAATATATTAGGTAAGAATTTTTGCAGGATGCTCAATGCAGCCATAAGGAGGGTAACAAGGTCACTGCACTCAGGAATAACAAAGGGGTTCTATACAGGACAACTGTGAATTCTGGTTTCCACAACCGATGTAGAAGTAAAGAAGGATTCATAAGGACTGACTTCAGGGATTACAGATTGCATGCAGTTTGTGGTGGTAACGCCCCCCCCCCCCCTCTCCCTCTCACACACACACCACACACACACACACACACACACACACACACACACACACACACACACACACACACACACACACACACACACACACACACACACACGTCTGCACACACTTTCATGCTCCAGTTCACTGCTGGCCTGTGGCTCTCCAGTCAAAATGGCATCATGTTTTATAAATGTGCCTCTACTACTGTGATGGATGCTTTTGTGATGACAGCAGCATTTCCATGGAATCCTTTCCCAGCAGGGACTTTGTTGCAGGAATTATGTATTTTTTGGTTTGTCTTTGCATTTTCTGACTTGTCCCTTTAGCGTACCTGAGCCATTAATGTTAGCCTTCAGATCTTTTATTCACAAGGGTGAGGGAATGCTGAGGGATCCCTACTCTCTATGTTTCATACAGCAGTGAGCATTAAAAGTAGGTCGGAGCTGAGAGTTAATTGTACTCAACAAGCTTGTTTCACTGGCACCCCTGCCCTATAATGTTCACCTTCTACCATGACTGGCAGCTTCTATGATCAATGTCTAGAAAGATCCATGGATGCTAAACAGATTGGCTTCTTGTTTAAGAAACCTTATGCAGAAATCAGAGGTCTCCATCACCTGACACTGTTAAGCCAACAATAAAACCTACATGTGGGTCGAAAGTTTTACTGTTCTTTTTCATTCTTATTGTCTTCTACGTGGTGAGGTACAGTGACAAACAAGTAACCAGCTGGCTGAAAATCTTCCATGAAGACAGCAATTATATATTTAATAATGTAAAGGTCATCATGCTTTTATCTGCAGTAACTCTTTATCTTTACCTAGGTCATCAACATGAGAGAAAAATGACAATTTTTTTAAAGAAGAGGAACAATAATCTGAATCACTGGTCAAAATTCACATTTCTGGTGATCAGATGGAGGAAAAATGCAAGTGCAGGTTTGGGAAGTGCTAACACAGATATGGCCTTTGTCAAACAAGCTGCAGTATTGTAATTGGGATATGGTGCTTTTGTCCATGGAAGCTCCACTCTTGACCGCCCAGGTTTCAAACAAGGAAAAAAGTTTTTCTGAAGAGGGCTTAACTGCTCAATATAATCAATACACAAAAAATAATTAATCAAAGATAATGATTTGCTTTGAAATCAGTATAAACTGAACCATTAATATTTGACCAATTTTTTGCACTCAGTCTCTCTGGTCCCTGCAGCTTCATAATAATTATCTGCAGCTGGAAGTTTTAAAGTCCGCTAACGTGGAGTACAGCCAGAACTAACATGTGACACTCTTTATCGACAAGATAAAGATAAAAAGTGTTGTTTGGGGGAATCTTTCCTATAAGGCAGATGGAGTAGGAAAAATGCTGAACAATGCTACATGCTAATCTAACGCTATGAAGCTTTAGAGCTATGTAAAAATCTTCAGAGAGAAACAATCAATCAAAACAAGCACAACAGGGAACCCACCATACTGTAATACAGAGAGTGAAAATACATTTACTATGGCATTATACATAAGCAACAGCAACATTATGCTAAAGATTTTCACCATAACAATTTTGAATAACTCAAAATATTTAAATAACTTATACTTTTAAATTTTGATCAAAAGAAAACTGTATTTTTTAGCTACTTTCTCTGTTTTGTGTCATGTTTTGGAGCTGTGAAACCCATAAACCCATGTTTGTTAGAGTCAAAGAAGAGACACGTAGTTTTGTTGTGCTTGTCGGTATAAGCATGGTGAATTAAATTAGCATAGTGGAGCATGTATTTCACACTTACAGAATCGGCAAAATGCCTATGAGACTTCTCCCCCCTGAGGTTGGATCTAGTTTTCCAGTGTGCTTTGAGACTTCTCCCAGTCTTTATTATATTTTTTTTCCATATTTTCCTACTTAAGAATGGTTTATGCTCAATGCATGTGCGGAATGCACGTAAATAAGACGCATTTAATAAAGCTAACACAACTTTTGTGGCATGACTATAACTCTTTCCCCCGCTGTCCCATAACTCGCTTCCCTTGTGAAGTGCCAAACTTGACAAAAGCTGTAGGAAAACACGGGAGACCACCCTGTCAAAGGAAACAGTGCGTGGTGCCAAATGAGTCTGGGTAACTGAATGAGAGTGTACAGGACCGAATAAGTTGCATGCGTGACCAAAAGAATTGCACACAAGACTGAAGGAGAGTGCATGTGAGACCAATGAAAAGGGCGCACAACTGAAATGTATGAAAGACTAAATCAAACTGCGTGTGACTGAATGAGAACGTCGGAGACTGAATGAAATGTACGCAAGACAAAATAAAACTGCGCAAGTCCAAATTAATGATTATTGATGATTAGCATTTTTTTTCCTCATCAAATTAAACTTTCTACTTCTTCAGTATTTCACGGTGGACATCATCCACTCTGTTGTATTTGCTGCCCTCTTGAGACGAAACCTTGTGCCTACATTTTAAATTCTATTAGTAATCATAGAGCCCATGGCCTATTTTGTATAACTGTAATTTTTTTATACATTCTTCTGGAAAAATATAAAATGTTTTGGCTTCATGCAACTATGGAATGTAAGATAGTAGTATTACACCAATGACGCAGGGTATCATCATATTGATAGCTAAATCAGGAAAAAGACAAAAGAAACCTCTGTAAGACCGATCAGCAAGATTCAATGGAAAATATCTTCTTTGAAACTTGAAAAGATTTTGGCTTAGGTGAGAAATTTTTGGGTATAATCAAAGTGCTGCACACAGATATTTGTGTTATTGTTACTAGTATTATTTTTTATTGCCATCGTTCATTTTATTCATTATCATTTATTTACTTATTATTATTTGTAGTAGCAGAAGTAATACTAGTCTTTCTGTAGCAGAGGGAACAATACATTTTTATTTATTTCTATATCATTGCAGGTTACTAAATTTTTAATTATAAAAGCAATTCTATAACTGTCCAATGTATTGAAATGCTTCAGAGATATTCAGGGTACTGGGATAGGAACATGAACCAGTGCAGATGTAATTGGATGACTGTCTTAAACCCTGACGGGTAAATCCACAAAGTTACACACCTTCAGTTGGTCACACACACTCTCAGTCGGTCTTGCGTGCAACTAATTTGGTCTTATGTGCTTTTGTCAGGTTTTTTGGCTCTGGCATGAGTGTGTTTGAGGGATAGCCAAGTCAACTCAGGCGGGCACAATAACCAGGAAAACAGGGCTTAGAAAGGACAAATTTGTGTTTTGCTTTACAACAGAATAGATTTTAGAAGCAACTGTGAAGCTGTCTACAAGAAGGAACAGAGCTGACTGTACTTCCTGTAGCAGCTTAGGTCATTCAGGGTTTGCAGCAAGATGCAGCAAATCTTCTATAAGTCTGTTGTGGAGAGCGTGATCTCCTCTGCCATCATCTGCTGGGGTAGCAGCATCAGAGCAACTGGTGCTGCTATAAGCTCAACAAGCTTATAAAGAAGGCCTGTTCTGGGGACCCTTCTTAATTAAGTTTTTTTGAATTGAATTATTGTGCTGGGAGAATATAAAGAGGTTTCACTCGAGAAGAAACTCAAGCTCAAATAAGCAACTTTACACTACAAAACAAGCCCAAAAAACGTCAAGTGGAGGATTTTTTACCCCTCGTCACCGGAGGTCGAGGGAGTCTTTGCAGAGCCCAGCGCGCCACAGCCTTATCAGTTTGAGTCGCTGGCTCAAGGCTCTAACTCAGCAATGCCCTAAGCCTAAAACAGGATCAGTCCATTTATATATCATCGTATTTATTTGCTTTTGTAATCCAGGCGGTATCACTGACAGCTTTGTGCATGCATGATGCATTTGCGGAGTGTGGTCGATCTCCTCTCTGCTCTCTTTGCTCTGACTGCAAGCGGGTTTCGGGACGAGGCAGCAGCTGTCTGTCTGTGAGACAGCGCTGAGGGAAGTACGAAGAACTCACGGCAGCACTCGCTGCTGCCTCAACACAGTAACTGCAGAACAATTGGTGGTTGGTGGTAAAGTTGCCAATAGCACATAAAAAGTTGCTAGATTTGTTGCTAGTTGTCTTTTTTTTTTGAGGAAGAAAAGTTGCACAAGATGGAGCTGTGTTTTCGTTTTTTAAGATGGAGCTGCTTTTATACCCCACAGCAGCAGACCTACTGACGTCAGTTTCTCCAAATTACGTCACAAACACGTTTGAACCAATAGCAAAACGGATTCATTTAACTGTAGGACGGCTCCACACTGACGATTTTAGAAACAAAAGCAGGATTTTAACAAATATACACTAATTAATATATAAATATATAATAAAATAATGACCTGGATATGTAGACAGCACTATAAGGCAACTATGTTAACAGTTTACTGGCAAAAACAAGTTGATGCAGAAAACATCAGTAAGATCTTTAAAATTGTTAACATTACTCCTGTTTGGTTTGCTTTACATGCATAACATTACTATAAACCACTGTAGACATGCTTATATTTGTCAATGTATTGCATGAACAAACACTTCAAACACTTCACTTTCAATAAATGTGTGCTGTGTGTGTAATCTTATTTCTCTCTAATATTAAAAACTTGTCAGAATTCTGTGTACCGTGCTCCACTGACTCTGTTCCACAGGTGGCTGTTGTTGATGGGTGGGCGTGGCCCGCACCTGCGGCTCGTTTAGGCTGCTCTACTTGAGCTTAAAAGGAGCGCACAGTCAGCTGGAAGACGCCAGAGTGTTACCCGGTTGTGTTCGTCGTGCTCTGGATTTACTCACCCGTGTTGTCTCCGTGCGCTGAAGACCGGTACCCGAATCCCTGCCGCTCAGATTTTGCTCTGGCGTTCCCCTCGAGCCCACTTGGTATTACCAAGCCGGACAAGAGACCCTCCCTCCTGGATTCACCCTGGTTCTTCCAGCTGCTCCTCCTCTCTGCCTCCGCTGTGGTGCTGCTCGGGCTCCCCGCCTGCGTTCCATCTGCCAGCTCACCTATCGCTCAGCCATCTCCCTCCATCAGAAAGCATACGCTCACAGAACTTCCCGGATAGGTCTTCCCTACCAAGCGTACCCTTCACTCTGACGTTCCGACCTCGCCTGCTGCTCACCTTGTGTGCTTTAGATTTGTGTTGAGCCTAAATAAACATCTTTAACTGTCCTTGTTCTCCGACTGTGTCTGCATGTGGGCCAAACACCTTAACACCATGACAAAACTAATAAATTTCACTGCCACTTCTAATAAGGTGCTTTGATAAAATGCATAGTCAATGAAGTACTCATTGCATATTATTGGTCAATACTACCAAATATCTTGGGGAAATGAGAAAATAGCTGTTATAGTTTTTCTGTCCAGACAGCAGCTGCTCAAAGTAATTGATAGTGCTGAGATGTTTTGAACTATTGAGAGCTAAATAAACCATGTGACCATGTGTTGGTGAGTTCAAAGAGTGTAGTACCTCTCTTTCTTATATGGCACTGGGATAGATGACTGGGTCAGGGGATTTCCAGAACAGCAGCTTGTCTGGGGTGTTTTCCAGCCTGCAGAAGTAGTATCTGTCAAAAGTGGTCCAAAGAAAGAGCAGGGCGACCAGCCGACAGGGTCGTGGCTGTCTAATGTTCTCTGATATACTGTATGTAGGGAGTGAAGGCTGCCCATGTAGTCTGATCCAACAAATTAGTTACTGTAGCTCGAACTCAGTGTTTGAAAATACACAGAGGTTCTCTGTTTATTTTACATGGAACTACCAGGTAAAAATGTCCACTTCTGAAAGCACTAACAATGTGGTAGGTGAGCATCAGACCTGGACCATAGAGTGATGGAGGCTGGTGGGCTGATCGGATTAATCATGTATTCATTTACTTCATGTGGATTCGCTTTTTTATTTTTAAATACTTACCTGAGAAAGGCACCAGAGGGAACTATAGGAAGAAGGCAGGTAGTCTGATGCTTGGGACAGTGTTCCGCTATGTCAATGTTACTTTGACACTTAAATGCACTGAATTCTCTTGTCACCTAGTCACTGATCGGCAAGCAACTCCTCCACCCCTCCCTGTACATCTTGTTATGGAAACTCTATTATCTGAATCATGTGACCTCAAACAACGAGAAAATATGCCTTGCCACAAAGCACTGTGTCCCCAAATGGTTTGAGGAAGCACATTTGAGGAACACAACAATAAACATGTTGAAATGGCCTCCCTATTCCACAGATCCCAATCCTATAAGTTTCCTCTGGGATTTGCTTAACAAATGACTCCTACCCCTGTCAGGATTTGGGTTTTGTTTTGGCTGTTTTTATTAATTTTGATTTATTAGTTAACTCTCCGGCCTTTAAAATCAGTTTTGCTTTTGGGTTCTGGTTTCTATTATAGCTTGTGTTTTGTTTAGTCTTAGGTTTAGGTTCTGTTTTGGTTTATGGAGTAGTTATTAAGTCACTTGGCCTGTTCAGTTCACTTCTTTGTATCCAGCCTTTAATCAGTCACTCAGTTCACCTGCCAGCTATCTGCCAGCTCACCTCTTAGTCAACACCCTGTCATTCCTCTTCTCCAGTCACCATCCAATCAGTTTCAGTTACTTCCAGTCACTTCCCTGTGCCTGATAAGCTCCACCCATGCCAGTAATTAGGGCCGTTTCTCAATTCACGAGAACGCGAGTACGGACTCGCGTTCTCGTCAAGTCTGGTCTTGGCGAGAACACAGGAAGATCGGACTTGACAAGAACGCGAGCACGCAGCACGTATGGTGTAATGGAACAGAAGCGTACTTGTGACGTCATGAGACGCACAGTTCTTTAGCATTTCTTTAACATTCAAAACTATTTATATACTACACCACAATAAATGTTATTGAAAATTTTTTTAAAACAACATTTTTAATTTCTAAAAAGCCTAAAAATTATCTTGCCGCGGTGCATTGTGGGCAAGCGGTCAGTCTGAAGAACGCACAAGTCTGCTCTGATGCATGCTCGATAAAGAGGGCGGGCGAGAACAACATCCAGGGAATTCGGCGCGTTCTCGATTTGGCGTTCTCGGTATTGGAACAGTGCTCGGGCTGAGGCTGATGACGTGTCACGAGCACACGAGCACACAAGAACGCTCAACAACGCATATTGAGAAACGGCCTAGTTTTCACTCCATTCACCTGCTCACTCCCCTACTTATACCTTCCTCTTCCTCCTGCAATCTGCCAGATCAATTCAAACCACTTGGTGAGTCTTATCCAGCGTTGTATTTCTGATAGCCCTGTTGATACCGACCCAATTGCCTTTTTGACTCTGAGCCAGCCTCATCCCTAAACCTGATTTTCTTGCCCTGTATGATTGCTTACCTGTTTTTCTGACCTGGACCTGCCTTGGGATATTCTGGGATATTCTGAGTTTGCCTTATTCTTGTCTTCTGCCTATTTTGGACTGCCTTGAGTGTACCGGATTTTGGACTGCCTTTTTGACCATTGAGCCTTGCCTGTCCCTGTTTATTAATAAATCCTGTTTTTTTGCTTAAAACCTCTCTTGTCTGGCTGAATACTGGGTCCATCTGTCTCTGGTTCGTGACAACCCCAGGAGGTCCCACCTCACAAATGACAGCATTTAACAGATCTGCTACTATCGAGTTGTTGGTAGATACCACAGCACAACATTATCTGGCTTGGGGTTTTTGGACAGTAAAACCACACACTATACAGTCATGGCCAAAAGTATTGAGAATGACACAAATATTATATTTTCACATGATCTGCTGCCCTCTGGTTTTCATGTGTGTATGTCAGATGTTTTCATCACATACGTACAGAAATACAATTGCAATCATATGAGTAACAAAAGCTTTTAATGACAGTTAGAATGAGTTAATGCAGCAAGTCGATATTTGCAGTATTGACCCCTCTTCTTCAGGACCTCTGCAATTCTCCCTGGCATACTCTCAATCAACGTCTGGACCAAATCCTGACTGATAGCAGTCCATTCTTGCACAATCAATGCTTGCATTTTGTCAGAATTCCTAGGTTTTCGTTTTTCCACCCGTCTCTTGATGATTGACCACAAGTTTTCAATGGGATTAAGATCAGGGGAGTTTCCAGGCCATGGACCCAAAATCTCTATGTTTGGTTCCCTGAGCCAGTTAGATATCACCTTTGCTTTATGGCAAGGTGCTCCATCATGCTGGAAAAGGCATTGTTCATCACCAAACTGCTCTTGGACGGTTGGGAAGTTGCTCTTGGAGGACATTCTGGTACCATTCTTTATTCATGGCTGTGTTTTTAGGTAAGACTGTGAGAGAGCCGACTCCCTTGGCTGAGAAGCAACCCCACACATGAATGGTTTCAGGATGCTTTACAGTTGGCATGAGACAAGACTGGTGGTAGCGCTCACCTCGTCTTCTCCCAACAAGCTGTTTTCCAGATGTCCCAAACAATGGGAAAGGGGATTCATCAGAGAAAATGACTTTACCCCAGTCCTCAGCAGTCCACTCCCTGTACCTTTTGCAGAATATCAGTCTGTCCCTGATGTTTTTCCTGGAGAGAAGTGGCTTCTTTGCTGCCCTCCTTGAGACCAGGCCTTGCTCCAAGAGTCTCCGCCTCACAGTGCGTGCAGATGCACTCACACCTGCCTGCTGCCATTCCTGAGCAAGCTCTGCACTGCTGGTAGCCCGATCCCGCAGCTGAAACACTTTTAAGAGACGGTCCTGGCGCTTGCTGGTCTTTCTTGGGTGCCCTGGAGCCTTTTTGGCAACAATGGGACCTCTCTCCTTGAAGTTCTTGATGATGCGATAGATTGTTGACTGAGGTGCAATCTTTCTAGCTGCGATTCTCTTTCCTGTTAGGGCATTTTTGTGCAGTGCAATGATGACTGCACGTGTTTCTTTAGAGATAACCATGGTTCACAGAAGAGAAACAATGATGCCAAGCACCAGCCTCTTTTTAAAGTGTCCAGTGGTGTCATTCTTACTTAATCATGACAGATTGATCTCCAGCCCTGTCCAGGTTTGAACATAAGGGGACAAGATTTGTTATAAAGAAACCAGCAAAGCCAAATACAGACTGTGTGTAAACAAAACTAAATGAAAATAGCTAGGTTCAGTTTGTAAGTTATACCAGGTAAAGTTGGAACTTTAGATGTTGACCAACAATGCACTCTTTCATAATTCCGTTTAAACCGAGTGCCAATGGGAAAGGTATCAACACTTCTGCCACTAATATCAATCCAAACACATGCTATACGTTAACCAATATTATAATATCAATTTATTTAAAACCTAAACTTTGCTCTTTCCAACAGTATGAGCATCAACCCTCTATGTGCAAATGCTCACTGAACCAGCAGCTGAACAATAGAAGTAAGACTTATTTCATGAAGCCAAAAACATGAACGATGTCTAAACATTGTTGTTTTATAGTCATAATTTATGGTAAATTATATATTTCCCCTTACCTGCTGTCATTCATTGTCCCTGCATCACACTCATGTGATTACTGATTGTTCTTAGCTTTTTTGTCTCCTGAATGTCACAGCTACATTCTCACACTTACGGCGAATGCATTTCCTTCGCTGAAATTGGTGAATGATATTGGCCGAGTGATTTTTATTTTGTAAACACAAAGATACATCCAAATTGGCCAATTGGCTACTGAGAAACTGCAATGTCCACTGGATTATCAGATGCTTTGTGTTAGAATGCAGAGTGCAAGAAGCAGCTGGAACAGCAGTGTGATATTTTTGCGTGTAGATGTTTTCATATGAAAAGTTTCTGGTGCCTCTTGGCCAGATCTTGCTCAAAAAATAGATTTTATCTCAAGGGACCTCCTGGTAAAATAAAGGTAAAAAAATAAATAAATAAGTAAATAGGCTGTTTCGAAGCCAAAACACAGAAGTTAATTTTGACCACACATTTTAATCTAGTTTTGGTCACAATTTCCTGTAGCTTTATTGGAAATAAATGCAAAACTGTAAATTAAGTTGAGGTTCGCTTACAATGTCCTTTTTAATAAAAGAGTCAACCTTTTAAGTCCCTCCTTTTCACATATACATCATTCAGTTGTGGTCTATATAAAGTGGAACTTGGTTTGGTCTGAATTTATCAATATTGTTGCCCCACACCCAATCTTTTACCCCTGTTCTGATGTGAAATAAAATCATTGGCATACTCCCAGACATCATTACTTCATCCTGAAGCAGCAGCAGCGGAGGTATCTTTAGGACCTGGGGTCTCATTTATAAAGCTTACGTACATTCAAAATGGGGCCTGAAACGTGCGTACACCACTTTCCAAGCAAAACTTGGGATTTATAAGAAGAAAAAAACTTGACGGAAAAATGTGCAGTCCTCACAGCAACTCTGACCCATGAGTACACTCATTTTGGAGATGGGGGAAATTGGCAACGCAGATGCTGTCAGGATTCATCGCATGATTCGAGGTCCTCGATTCATGAAATTCTTCGCAGTAAAGTTATCTGCCTTGAGGCTTCGTTACATTGGTCATTTATTCAGCGCACTGTGTTCCGGCCAGGCGGCAACGCTAATGGTAGCCGAGCCTGCTAGTACATGGATGTCATATGTGTTTAGCCGCTATGGAGACAAAAAGCAATGGGCAAAAAGCAATACAGAGAAAGACACCTAAAGTTGTAAAGGTGTAGGGACACTTTAAGTTTACCAGAAAAGACAATTACACAGTGAGCTTCCTGGTCTCGACTGAGCTTCTTGCTGCCGATGATTAGCGCTTCTACTCGCTGCTCGGCCCACCTCTGCCTGAGCTTGTTTTGATTGGTCAACACGGCAGCCAAACAGCCAATCATGTGAGGGCTATACCCTTATGTGAAAACAGAGAGGGGTGCAGCCAGTACAGCTGTGAGTTGAGGGTGAGTTTGTTAGGTTGTCCTTTAAAATTTACTATCAAGGACAGGAGGAAACAAAACATCTGTTTTTTAGTTTAAAGATGTTGGGGACAACAAAGCAGAGCTCCGTCACTGCAGAATGAAAATAACTGTAACAGCAGGCAGGTTCCACTAAAAACCTGAAGAGATATATCAGAGCTGTCAATTTAGAGGAGAGTTTAGTTCTGGTTCTGGTCTGTGGTAGTTTTTTGTTAAATTGTGCAACCAAAAAGTTTGACTAATATTTACAATATGTAAATCAACTGATGTTTTTTCTTCAATTTCTAACATGAACACTTACTTTTTATCAGAATATGCCTTATTATGTATTAATATGTATTAACTTACTTCCGGCGGCGCCCCTGGCGGCAGCAGCCGAACACAGCTCCTGTACCAACTCGCGGACTTTTTGCATAAAAATGCATAAAAATGCCGCCAAACTCGCTGGAAACCACTCATCTACCCAGCCGATCAGTACTTGACCGCGAGCGCCTGTTGGAGTTACGATCAAGTTGTGTTTTTGGACTTTTAAATACCACGCTTGACTGCTTACGTGACTGTGGCGTCCTACGGAGACCAGCCCCGGAGGCCTGTGAAGCGGCGGCCTCGACGAGCAGCTCACGCCGGTGGAGAGCGACGCGAAAGCGGTGTAGCCGGCCGAAGAAGCGCGGTTGCCGAGGAGGCTTAGCAGCGAGGCTAAAGGCTAACCCATTCAGACCGCCGCTCCCGTCCATCTGGCTTTCCAACGTTCGCTCACTGGACAACAAAATGGACCACTTACAACTCGAGCTCTCTGCAAAGAGGGAGTTTAGAGACTGCTGCGCTCTCATTCTGACCGAAACATGGCTCACCTCATCAATCCCGGACAACGCCGTTAGCCTGGAGGGGCTAGCTACTTTCCGCGCCGACAGACAAACAGAACTCTGCGGTAAGACCCGAGGTGGAGGACTCTGCGTTTACATTAATAACACCTGGTGTAAAAATGCTAGATTAGTCACAAGTTTCTGCTCTCCGGACATTGAGCTTCTGACTGTTAGCTGCAGACCTTTTTATCTGCCTAGAGAGTTTACTGTTGTTATCATCGCAGCGGTTTACGTCCCTCCCAGCGCTAATACTAAAGATGCTATGGGTGTTCTCTATCGGACTATCTCTGAGCTGCAATCTGCACACACAGAGGGGGTTTTCATCATTGCTGGGGATTTTAACCAGGCAAATATGAAAACTGTTCTCCCTCATTTTTACCAACACGTGGATTTTGCAACTCGGGGAGAGAACACTCTAGACTTAGTCTACACAAATATAAAAGGAGCATTCAGAGCAGCCCCCCGCCCCCACCTGGGCTCTTCAGATCACCTTTCTGTAATGCTAATTCCTGCATACAGGCCCCTGCTGATCAGAGCAAAACCAACAGCGAGGCAGGTGAGGGTGTGGACTGAGGGAGCAATGGAGGCGCTCCAGGACTGTTTTGAGTGCTCTGACTGGAACATGTTCAAAGCTGCTGCAACTTATGAGGACAAGATCAACATTGATGAGTACGCCATGACTGTGTCAGCCTACATCAACAAATGCATTGAGGACGTCAGCACCACCAAGACCATCATCACCCGAGCCAACCAACGACCCTGGATTACTGCGGAGGTCCGTCAAGCGCTAAAAGCACGGAACTCAGCCTTCAAGTCTGGTGACAAGGAGGCACTGAGGACAGCGAGAGCCAACTTGAACCGTGCCATCAGGCTAGCAAAGCGGAACCACAGTCAGAAAATCCAGGAGCTTTTCCATGATGCCAGCAACACCAGGAGCATGTGGAAAGGCATCCGGGCGATCACTGAATACAACACCCCCTCCCCCCCGGTGGGTGAAGTTGATGCTGACTTCCTCAATGGACTAAATAACTTCTTTGGGAGGTTTGAGGCACTAAACAGCACTCCAGCAGTGAAAGCTGTTCCCCATCAGGAAGAGGAGGTCCTCTGCCTTGACACCGCCGACGTGTGGAAGACTCTGAGGAGAGTCAACCCGCGGAAGGCCCCAGGCCCCGACAACATACCTGGGCAGGTGCTCAAGGAGTGTGCAGGTCAGCTGGCTGGTGTCCTCACAGACATTTTTAACACCTCGCTGGACCAAGCCATAGTGCCAGCATGCTTCAAGTCTGCCTCCATCATTCCGGTGCCAAAGAAACCTCAAGTCACCTGCTTCAACGACTACCGGCCTGTTGCACTGACTCCCATCATGATGAAGTGCTTTGAAAGGCTGGTAAAGGAACACATCGTCTCCAGTCTCCCCCCAACACTCGACCCGTTCCAGTTTGCCTACCGACGGAACCGCTCCACTGAGGACGCCATCTCCTCTTCTCTTCACCTGAGCCTGGCACACCTGGAGGAGAAGAACACGCACGTGCGGATGCTGTTCCTGGACTTCAGTTCAGCGTTCAACACCATCATCCCACAACATCTGGTGGCAAAACTGGAGCATCTGGGCTTCAACACACCCCTACGAAACTGGCTGCTAGACTTCCTCACCAACAGACCTCAGTCAGTCCGGGTCGGACAGAACACCTCTGATGTCATCACCCTCAGCACGGGCTCCCCTCAGGGCTGCGCCCTGAGCCCCCTGCTGTTCACCCTGATGACACACGACTGCGTCCCCAGGTTCACCACCAATCACATCGTGAAGTTTGCAGACGACACAACGGTGGTGGGCCTGATCAGAGACGACAACGACCAGGACTACAGAGAGGAGGTGGAGCAGCTGGTGGGCTGGTGCAGAGACAACAGCCTGATCCTGAACGTGGAGAAGACGAAGGAGATCATCGTCGACTTCAGGAAAAACCGGCCTCACCATGCTCCACTGCTCATCAACAACTCAGCGGTGGAGGTGGTCAGCAGCACCAAGTTCCTGGGGGTGCACATCACGGACAACCTCACCTGGACTGTGAACACCGCGTCGCTGGTGAAGAGGGCACAGAAACGACTGTACTTTCTGCGGAGGATGAGGAGAGCCCGCCTGTCCCCGCCCATCCTCACGACCTTCTATAGAAGCACCATAGAGAGTATTCTGACCAGCTGTCTCTCTGTGTGGTGTGGAGGCTGCAGTGCCTCCGACTGGAAGAACGTGAGGAGAGTGGTGAGGACAGCAGAAGGGATCATCGGGGCTCCTCTTCCCTCCATAAAAGACATTTCATCGCAGCGCTGTGTGTCTCGAGCCCGTAACATCATCAGGGACCCCTCACACCCCCACCACAGACTATTCTCCCTGCTGCCCTCTGGAAAGAGGTTTCGCAGCATCCGCTGCAGGTCCACTAGGTTCTGCAAAAGCTTTTTCCCTGCTGCCATCAGACTGTTGAACTGCTGAACTGCTAAAGTATAAAAACGGACTGTGTACCACATTCGATTCGCTGATTTGCACATTTGCACACTTGCACATTGTATTATATCCTGCAAAATTGCTGCTGCACCTTACCGGGAAACGTACTGCAAAACTGTGTACAATGCAACTGTCTACTTTTAAATCATTGCTGCACCTTACTGCGTATTTGTTTACATTTGTTTTACACTGTTTACATTTCAACTGCCTACTGCTCACTGCTGCACTTTATCCGGAAGTCAATTGAAACTTATCCTGTAAGTGACTGCGATTTATCACTGCACTTTATCCTGTACTGTAATTCACCGCAAGGTATCCTGTAGAGTTACTGCAATCTTTCTGAGCTGTGTGAAAGCGAAATTTCGTTCTGTATCCACTCTGTGTATACAAAATGACAATAAAGAAAGTCTAAGTCTAAGTCTAAGTCTAAGTCTAATAAGTGCACAGTATTTTTCTTTCTCTTCTGCTTAACGTTAAACTTAACTTGTCCCATATTAATTAATCGTGTGTGTAAAAATCTGGTGTCTAGCTACCTCCACCCCCCACCACCCAACCTCTTTTTGCCACTGTCGCACTCAAATTTTCCCACTGTGGGACAGTAAAGGTATTCCTATTCTATTAAACATAGGTAACAACAGTTTGAAAAAAGACAGTATTTATTATGCCTGAATTTAATTTAGCTGCTAACCTTTTTGATGAATGAGTAATTATTTTTTGCTGTCTATTTATGGACAAAAAAAGAGTTTAACTTAGCCCTTGAGTACACTCGAAGGGTTCTGTTTTATATGAATAGAATTATATAAGTCAACCAGAAAGGGCTGAGCTATTGACATTATGATCCTAGAAGTTTTCAGCTGCAGATTTATCCTTTTTATTCAAAAATTGATTTATTTTGCTAATTGGGATTTTTAAAATTTATTTCTATTACCTATAAGATAAGAGAAAGTAATTATGTGTAAAATCAGCATCTCATTCCTCATGGCTTCCCTCCCTCCTCAGATTGTCGATGTGAAGGCACAGCCTCAGAACAGTTCAGCATGGAGCACAGTGTGAGGCTGTCATTTCAGCTAATTTATCTTTTTTAACAAGTTATTTTATTGTGGGCAATGTATGTGCTTTTACCACTGATTTACACATTTAAGAGACTCCTCTCTGTAATTTGTTTTCACAGTTTCTTAGATTTTTTTCTCTGTGGTTGCAATTGCATCATAATGAAAAAAAAAACCGATCAGCTGACCCATTTTTAACACACATTAACATTGATGAGAGGCTTTGCATTGACCATTTATGGTTAAATCTGGGTGTGTAGGGGGCTGAACATGAGGTGGAACTAGGAATGCAAGCATTCAGGTACAGCTGTCATCTGTAAAGGGAAATTGCGTGCTGAATGTTATGGCATCCGCCATGTTCTTTTTCTTGGCATACGTACACTTTTAGTATGGATTCCATGCAAGGTTTTATAAATGAAACCCCTAATCTTTGTTTGAACTGTTTTTTAGATCTATTCAGCTTTCTGAGTTATCTGAATTATTAGCTTCAGTTTAAGTTTAAGTTGAAGAACTTGTATGTTAGACCCAATCCCAACCAAATTATTTAAGGAAGTATTCCCTTTGATTAATGCTCCCATTTTTGATGATTAATTTATCCTTAGTAAACGGATATGTAACTTTTAAGGTAGCTGTTTAGCTGTTATTAAACCTTTTACTTAAGAAACCTTCTCTTGATCAAGATGACTTAATAAATTACAGACCTAAATCTAATCTTCCTTTTTTATCTAAAATTGATAAGAAAAATGGAAAATAGTTGCTAATCAAGTATTTGAATATTTACACATTAATGACCTGTTAGAAAAGTTTCAGTCAGGCTTCAGAGCTCATCATAACACTGAAACAGCTCTGGTTAAAGTCACTAATGATTTTCCCATGGTCTCAGATAATGGACTTGTGTCAATACTTGTCCTGTTAGATGTCAGTGCTGCATTTGAAACAGTTGATCACAATTTTCTCCAAGAAAGACTTGAACATACTGTAGGGATTAAGAGAAAAACACTAGGCTGGTTGAAATCTCATTTGGTTGACTGATTCTAATTTCTTCATGAAAATAATAAAGTTTTTTAACTCCAGGGTTACCTGTGGAGTATCACAGGGTTTAGTGCTTGGACAAATTCTCTTTACTATATATGCTTCCGATTGGTAAAATTGTCAGATGGAATTCCCCTATTATGGTGATGATACTCAGCTATATTTATTCATAAATCCTGAGGAATCCAATCAGTTACTTAAACTACAGGCATGTATTGATGTCATCAAAACCTGGATGACTTTACATTTTTGAAATTCAGACAACACAGAAGTCATCTTTGTACCAGAGACCAGAGAAAAATAAACTCCTTAGTCAACCCCTTAGTCTACATGGCATTAAACTTGGCCTCTTGGAATAAAGTAAAAAAAAACAACAACTTGGTGTTATTTTGCGGACTCTGCGTTTACATCAATAACACCTGGTGTAAAAATGCTAGAATAGTCACACGCTTTTGCTCTCCGGACATAGAGCTCCTGATTGTTAGCTGCAGACCGTTTTATCTGCCTAGAGAGTTTACTGTTGTTATCATCGCAGCGGTTTATGTTCCTCCGAGTGCTAACACAAAAGAGGCCATGAGTGTCAATCTCTGAGCTGCAATCTGCACACACAGAGGGTGTTTTCATCATTGCTGGGGATTTTAACCAGGCAAATATGAAAACTGTTCTCCCTCATTTCTACCAACACGTGGATTTTGCTACTCGGGGAGAGAACACTCTAGACTTAGACTTAGTTTACACAAATATTAAAGGCGCATTCAAGGCAGCCCCCCGCCCCCACCCCGGCTCTTCAGACCACCTTTCTGTGATGCTATTTCCTGCATACAGGCCCCTGCTGATCAGAGCTAAACCTACAGTGAGGCAGGTGAGGGTGTGGACTGAGGGAGCAATGGAGGCGCTCCAGGACTGCTTTGAGTGCTCTGATTGGGACATGTTCAAAGCTGCAGCAACTTATGAAGACAAGATCAACATTGATGAGTATGCCATGACTGTGTCAGCCTACATCAATAAATGCATTGAGGACGTCAGCACCACAAAGAACATCATCACCCGAGCCAACCAACAACCCTGGATTACTGAGGAGGTCCGTCAAGCGCTAAAAGCACGGAACTCAGCCTTCAAGTCTGGTGACAAGGAGGCACTGAGGACAGCGAGAGCCAACTTGAACCGTGCCATTGGGCTAGCGAAGCGGAGCCACACTAAGAAAATCCAGGAGCTTTTCCATGACACCAGCAACACCAGGAGCATGTGGAAAGGCATAAGGGGGCGATCACTGAATACAACATGCCCTCCCCCCTGGTGGGTGAAGTTGATGCTAACTTCCTCAATGGACTAAATAACTTCTTTGGGAGGTTTGAGGCACTAAACAGTACTCCAGCAGTGAAGGCTGCCCCCCATCAGGAAGAGGAGGTCCTCTGCCTTGACACCGCTGACGTGTGGAAGACTCTGAGGAGAGTCAACCCGCGGAAGGCCCCAGGCCCCGACAACATACCTGGGCGGGTGCTCAAGGAGTGTGCAGGTCAGCTGGCTGGTGTCCTCACAGACATTTTTAACACCTCGCTGGACCAAGCCACAGTGCCTGCATGCTTTAAGTCTGCCTCCATCATCCGGGTGCCGAAGAAACCTCAAGTCACCTGTTTCAACGACTACCGGCCTGTTGCACTGACTCCCATCATGATGAAGTGTTTTGAAAGGCTGGTAAAAGAACATATCGTCTCCAGTCTCCCCCCAACACTCGACCCGTTCCAGTTTGCCTACCAGCGGAACCGCTCCACTGAGGATGCCATCTCCTCCGCTCTTCACCTGAGCCTGACACACCTGGAGGAGAAGAACATGCACGTGCGGATGCTGTTCCTGGACTTCAGTTCTGCGTTTAATACCATCATCCCTCAACATCTGGTGGAAAAACTGGAACATCTGGGCTTCAGCACACCTCTTCGCAACTGGCTGCTAGACTTTCTCACCAACAGACCTCAGTCGGTCCGGGTTGGACAGAACACCTCTGATGTCATCACTCTCAGCACGGGCTCCCCTCAGGGCTGCGTCCTGAGCCCACTGCTGTTCACCCTGATGACACATGACTGCGTCCCCAGGTTCACCACCAATCACATCGTGAAGTTTGCAGACGACACAACGGTGGTGGGCCTGATCAGAGACGACAACAACCAGGACTACAGAGAGGAGGTGGAGCAGCTGGTGGGCTGGTGCAGAGAAAACAGCCTGATCCTAAACGTGGAGAAGAAGAAGAAGGAAATCATCGTCGACTTCAGGAGAAACCGGCCTCGCCACGCTCCACTGCTCATCAACAGCTCAGCTGTGGAGGTGGTCAGCAGCACCAAGTTCCTGGGTGTGCACAACACAGACAATCTCACCTGGTCTGTGAACACCACGTCACTGGTCAAGAGGGCACACAAGTGACTGTACTTCCTACGGAGGATGAGGATATCCCACCTACCCCCGCCCATCCTCACGACCTTCTACAGAAGCACCATAGAGAGCATTCTGACCAGCTGTCTCTCTGTGTGGTGTGGAGGTTGCAGCGCCTCCGACTGGAAGAACGTGAGGAGAGTGGTGAGGACAGCAGAAGGGATCATCGGGGCTCCTCTTCCCTCCATTAAGGACATTTCATCCCAGCGCTGCATGTCTCGAGCCCTCAACATCATCAGTGACCCCTCACACCCCCACCATGGACTGTTCTCCCTGCTGTCCTCTGGGAAAAGGTACCGCAGCATCCGCTGCAGGTACACCAGGTTCTGCAACAGCTTTTTCCCCATTGCCATCAGACTGTTGAACTATAAACTGTACTCTGCACCACATCTGTACATCTGCGCCACCACATCTCTATCTGGCATTACCAATGCTGCCGAACTCTTAGTTTCCCTTTACACAACGGAATGCATTTTTGCACAAATGCCTTTTTGCACCATTATTTTGCACATTAAAAATGGTTTGTAAATTCTCCTGCATAATGTGACGGCACACTGTTTTTCTCCTGCACTGTTATATGTTCACTGCTGCACTTTATATTGCAATGTTGCCTTATTCCACCTGGAATCTGACTATACTCCTATAAGCTGTATGCAACGAAATTTCGTTCTGTATGCACCCTGTACATACAAAATGACAAATAAAGTTGTTTAAGTCTAAGTCTAAGTGATCATTTTTCATAAAAACTTTGTATGCAACTAGAGTGAGCTACTGATGTATACATAAAAAAAAACATGTTTATGCACGTTTAACAGATTTCTAGGGTTTCCTTTTTTCACCTCTGGAATATTGTCAAAATTAGAAATATTCTGTCCAGGAGTGATGCTGAAAAAATAGCCCATGCATTCGTTACTTCATGGCTGGATTATTGTAATTCTTTACTATCAGGAAATCCACAAAATGCAGTTCAAAGCCTTCAACTGATCCAAAAAGTTTGCAGTAAGAGTTCTGATAAAATTTCAAAAGACAGACAGATCACACTTCTGTTGATCCGGGGGTGTAAATTGCTTGTGATCAACTGTATCAAATGCAGCACTGAGATCAAACAAGACCATTATCTGAGGCCATGAGAAGATCATTAGTGACTTTAACCAGAGATGTTTCAGTGCTATCAGTGGTGGGCACAGTCGGGATAATACAAAAATAGATAATTGCAGAACTAACTTTTTGTTCATTCAAGCTGTTTAAAATTTGTTTGCAGATCTGTTATCGTCTGTTTTATTGGGTTTCAATAACTGTAAATACAGTAACGTTCATGACAAGTTATTCATGCGCTGTTTTTCTCACTGTCCTGACTCTCAATACACATCCACACATACTTCTCCACAACAGTAAGCTTCACAGCTCCATAAAAAATTGTAAATAGCTGTGCTGTTTTAGTCTTACCTTTCTTCTTGTCGTTATGATGCAGTTGGCTCTCAACGTCGGCTCCCATTGCTCAGAAACAGAGATGCTGGTATACAATTTTTTTTTCTGTAAACAATGCACCATTGTGTGACCCTATCCCTTTAATTAGTAGTGTAACCAAGGGCCCTTCCTTCTGGGTTTGTTACGGGTACCGCATGAGATGGTAGGAGACTGGACTCAGAGCTGTTTTTTTGGGTCGCTGCATGCTCAGTGGGACCCTTTGTTTTTCCAAACATCTCCTACAAAACACCAGGTGGCTGACCTATAGCATTTTAGAAGAGCATTTAACCAGCAATTATAGGAAAAACTTGTTTTTACAAAGTCATGTTTTTCAAGTGTTTAGCCCACATGCAGATACGAACGGAAGACAAGCACACTTTTAAGATGTTTATTGAGGATACAGACTACAGGGGATCAACAAGCTGGTGGATCGGTCGAGGTCTGAACATCAGAGCTGGAGATTACTGCGGAAGAAAGAGGGAATTATTTCAAGAGATCGAACTAGGGAAAATACACCAGAAGCTGTTCCACTTACCATTTAATCGGGCTAACCTGACCGTGAAAGTAGTGGCAGGGAAAATCTGTGGCCGAAGCTCTCAGTAGATGAACGGTGGCTAGTAGCTGGAGGGCGGACAGATGGTGAGCTGGCGAGGGATCCGGAGCGCGCCCCAGCAGGCAGGAGGAAACAGATGGATGACCAGAGAGAGTGAACCAGTAGAATCCGGGAAGGGATTTCAGGCCCGGCTTAGTAATACCAAGAGGGTATGAGTGGAGAGCTAGAGCAAAATCTGAGCGACAGGATTCTTGAGGTGCTGGTTCTCCAAGCGAGACGTCGAGGCAGGTGAGTAATCCAAAAACACAAACTAGAAAAAAAAGGAGACTCAACGTTAGTCAAGGTTCGGAGTATAAAAAAAGGACTCACAGGTTTAGGTACAGGATCTTGGTTAGAGGCCACGTCGTACCACGACTGAGTTAAGGCTCTGGCGTCTTCCATCTGTCTGAGCTCTCCTTAAGAAGCCAGAGGAAGCCGCTCCAAATGCGCTGCAGGTGTGGGTCACGCCCCCCCAGCCAACTAGAACCACCTGTAAAGCAGAATTAGAGCACGGAAAACAGAGCACCCTGACACTACCCCCCCCCCGCCCCCCTCAACGGTCGCCTCCTGGTGACCCAGACGAAGCTGTGGAAGGGTGTGAAGACCAAAAGTCATTAATCAAGTCCTTGTTCACAATGGAAGAGCCAGAAACCCATGACCGCTCCTCAGGACTGCGAACCTCCGAATCGACGAGATACTGGAAACCCTTACCTCGTCGACGGGCGTCCACGATCCCGAGGACGCGGGGGTCCCGACTGTCCTGGGTGGGTTGAGGGGGTTCGGTCGGAGGGCAAAGTTCAAAGTCCAAAACAGGCTTGATCTGGGACACGTGGAAGGTAGGGTGTACTCGGGAGCGAGGAGGCAGACGCAGACGGACGGAGGTTGGACTGATGACAGACTCAACTTCATAGGGTCCAGTGAATCGAGGAGCTAGTTTCTTGGCGGATGGATCGGTGAGAACATCCCTGGACGATAACCAAATCCTCTGACCGGGGCAATACTGGGGGGCAGGTCTACGGCGCTGATCGGCGAACTTCTTGTTCTGCTCTGCGGTGCGTGAGAGAACAGTGATGGTAGATTTCCAGATGTCTTGGCAGCGAGTGATGTATTCGTTGACAGATGCAAAGGGAATCTTGAGTTCGTCGGTGGGCAGGAGAGGTGGTTGGTATCCCAAGGCTATTTCAAAAGGCGAACGTCCAGTAGCGGATGAGATGTTGGAATTGAGAGCATATTCAACCCAAGGTAAATACTTGTTCCAGTTCGTGGGTGAGGCGGAGGTGAGGCAGCGAAGGGTTGTTTCCAACTGCTGATTCATTCTTTCTGTTTGGCCGTTAGTTTGGGGGTGATATCCGGAGGTGAGAGTGTAGTGGGCACCGAGAGCCGAACAGAAGTGTCGCCAGACCTGTGACACAAACTGGGGGCCCCGGTCAGAAAGGATGTCAACGGGGATGCCATGGAGTCTGAACACATGTTTAATCAGGAGTTGGGCTGTCTGAAGGGCGTTGGGCAGTTTACGAATGGAGATGAGATGACAGGACTTAGAAAAACGATCAACGACGGTCAGGATTGTGGTCATGCCTTGGGACTTGGGGAGTCTGGTAACAAAGTCTAGGGCGATATGAGACCATGGACACTTGGGAATAGGAAGAGGACGGAGAAGACCTGACTGATAGGGTTATTAAAGATAACCCCTTTTATCCTAGAATGAAAACCACACAACACAAGTTTTAGACATTTTCTATAGAAAAGGACAGAGGATACCCAAACGGAGAACTACACTCCCTTAAAGTTTAGGAACGTCTGCGCTGGGTCATCTCTGTCCTTCTGTCTTTATTATCACACATCAAAGAGGGGGTCAGGAGGGTTGGGTCAGGAGGATTCAGGAATTTACAACATGGGGGTGGAAAACAAACATGGGAACAAGCTTTGTTGCAGCCTTATCTGGGAGAACCATTTGTTCTCCCTGTCAAAGGTTAAATACAACAGAACCTTCCTGAAAGCAAACTCTTAAACAAACCAAATACCTGTAACTTGATAGAAATAAAATTATTACATTCACATTTCCCCAACACTGAAGGTGGTTTATTAGAGGGCTTATTTTGGGCACAAATAGGGCAGGCTTGAACATAATTTCTGACGTCAGTAGTCCAAGACGGCCACTAAAATCGTCGGGACACTTGAGACTGGGTACGATAGATTCCAGGATGGGCGTAGAATTTGGAGTCGTGGCTCCAACGAAGCACATCGGGACGTACAGACTTGGGTACGTATCTTAGTCCAGGGGGGCCAGTTCCAGGATCCGGGTCCAGCTTCAGCGCCTGATTAATGCGATCCTCTAGTTCCCAATGCAGCACTCCTATGGTGCATGAGGGAGGAAGAATAGGAGCGGGTTCTCTCTCCTGTTCCAGGTGTGTGAATTGACGTGACAGGGCATCTGGTTTTACGTTTCTCGAGCCTGGGCGATAGGTTATCGTGAGGTTGAACCAAGAGAAAAACAATGACCAGCGGGCTTGACGAGGGTTTAATCGTCGCGCTGACTGCAAATAGGCGAGGTTCTTATGATCAGTCCAGATGATTATGGCTTGCTCGGATCCCTCTAACCAGTGTCTCCACTCCTCCAACGCTAATTTAATAGCCAGCAGTTCTCTGTCTCCCACGTCATAATTTCGTTCGGCTGAAGACAGCCAACGAGAGAAAAAGGCACATGGGTGTAGTTTGCCGTCGGACTCAGACTGCTGGGACAACCCTCTAGGAGAGGAGTTATAGCAGGTGCCTCGGCTGCCGGAGGTGCGGGGGCGGAGTGTCCGAAGCTTGAGTGACTGGCGGAGCTAATTCGGAAGTAAATGATGCCGTCAGCTGACCGAGCTGAGCGGCTACTAGCTGGAGTTGTTCATGTGTTGAATTAACTGCTAGACCTAGCGCCTGTAGTTGCTTCTGCTGTGCGGCTAACTGCCGTCCGAAAGTATCTGCTGGGCTTTTCTGGCCAGAGCCTTCTTCTGTCATGTTTTTCAAGTGTTTAGCCCACATGCAGATACGAACGGAAGACAAGCACACTTTTAAGATGTTTATTGAGGATACAGACTACAGGGGATCGACAAGCTGGTGGATCGGTCGAGGTCTGAACATCAGAGCTGGAGATTACTGCGGAAGAAAGAGGGAATTATTTCAAGAGATCGAACTAGGGAAAATACACCTGATGCTGTTCCACTTACCATTTAATCGGGCTAACCTGACCGTGAAAGTAGTGGCAGGGAAACTCTGTGGCCGAAGCTCTCAGTAGATGAACGGTGGCTAGTAGCTGGATGGCGGACAGATGGTGAGCTGGCGAGGGATCCGGAGCGCGCCCCAGCAGGCAGGAGGAAACAGATGGATGACCAGAGAGAGTGAACCAGTAGAATCCGGGAAGGGATCTCAGGCCCGGCTTAGTAATACCAAGAGGGTATGAGTGGAGAGCCAGAGCAAAATCTGAGCGACAGGATTCTTGAGGTGCTGGTTCTCCAAGCGAGACGTCGAGGCAGAAAAAAAGGACTCACAGGTTCAGGTACAGGATCTTGGCCACATCGTACCACGACTGAGTTAAGGCTCTGGCGTCTTCCATCTGTCTGAGCTCTCCTTAAGAAGCCAGAGGAAGCCGCTCCAAAGGCGCCGCAGGTGTGGGTCACGCCCCCCAGCCAACTAGAACCACCTGTGAAGCAGAATTAGAGCACGGAAAACAGAGCACCCTGACACAAAGCAGATAAAACCGATTTTTATATATGCTTTTCAATTTACAAATAGTGCACATTAAATATATGATATGGTTGATTTATTTTACAAAAATAAATAACGCTAAAAGTCATGATTTATATCACTTTTGTGATGATAGAGGAGACACGGGATCTCCAGAAATCCTCAGCTCTGTGTTCCAGGCCTAGCAGTCTTGCCAGGTCCACTTATTATTATCAGCAACTTTGGGCTTGTTCATTTATACTAGTGCGTCCGAATTCAGGGGCTGTATCCTTCAAAGGACCAGTTCCTTTGAGAGCAGAGTCCTCTTAGAGAGCTCCTATCTTAGCCTAAAAAAAATTCTTACCTAGGAGTCTTATCTTGAGTGATTCAGATTGCTGCTGAGAGCGACTGAGTAAGGAGATGGCCAAAATGATTATCTTAGTTGGGAGGTGTGGTTGACCCCTTTGATAGGTGTGACGCTGTCTTTTAAGGGCTGTGATTAGTGATCAAAGGGGAGAAATTAGACTGGATTATGAAATGTGTCATAATGACAGCTAGCAAAATGTATTCATTGTCACACAGCATCAAAATGTAGCACCTTATTTAGATCCTCATCATTATTTTGATTAGCTTGTTGTTATGTTCACTCGCCAGTCATTTTACTACCTTATCTATTTTATATTAATGCACACTCTCCTGTCTATTTTACTGGGATTGCCTGCTTGTATAAAGTGGTTGTATTTGGCAAAATGACCAACGCGAAATGGAGAAAAAAAAATGAAAAAACAAACAGCCGCTTGTCTGTTCATTCTACTCTGGGAGGAGAAGAAGTGTTGAAAGGTAAATTTGTCCCTAGATCACAGCACAAATACACAGACTCATACACAGAATCATATTGCCACAGATCAATGCACTATTTTCTCTGCATGACTTGGTGCTTTACGCATCAGCCTGAAAAGTGCTGCAGCAATTAAAAGCGAAACTAGATGACTATAGGTAACTAAAATTATCATGCAATACCGAGAATAATTTCTCACCTCTTTTATATATTTTTTGATAAAAAATTATCTTAGCTAAATAATAGAATTGTATGATCGTTAGATAAGTTTCTGTGCTCATTTGCTCCACTGTTTAGGTGGTCGATCAGCTCTCTCTTTTTCCACCATCTTCCCTGATTAAGACACACTTAGGCTTGCTAAAAGTCCTCCTCACTACTCCTGACATTCTTTCACTTTAGAGGTTCTCTTAAGGCCTAAGATGTTTTGTGAATAACTTTTATCTTCCCAAGATAAAATTCTAAGAAAAATCTTAGAATTCAGGAAATTCTAAGATTTTTCCTAAAATGACGTCACTAAGAGCTACTTTTAGTCTTAGGAATCTACATGAGCTGTGTCCCTTGAAGGATGTAGCCCCTGAATTCGGACAATAGCGTAGGGGTAATAGAGCTGGATGCTTGTTTCTCTCCCAATAACTGGCAACACTGGAGTGGCTTTCCGACTCGCACACAGTTTTTTTTTCTAAATGCAGCGGTCTGGGGACAGAGGGATAATATATTCTTCCCATAAGCTTCCACTATCCTGTAAAAGTTGAAGTTTAAAATTAATTTATCCTGAAATAAAACAGATATCCCCTCAAACATGCAGCACTGTGCACGTTCCTCATGTGCTGTGTATGCTCTGCAGCCTGTTCCTTCTTCTTCTCCTTCAGAGTTCTTCCACCCACTCAAACTCTCAGGTTACGCATCTACAACCTCAACTTCAATCCTGTGGATCTCGTACGCACTGAACATTTGCACATGATCCATAAAACCAAAGGACATGTGCTTTGTTGGCCACCAGCAAACTTTTGCATTTGGAGAATTTAACTGATTGATTGTATCAATGAATTGAACTGTGCACATTTTTTGTTTATACCGACATTTATTATTTGAACTGCAGTTTTGTATATTTGTTTTTTTTCCTGTTTTGTATACCTTCTTATAATTGCTAACTATTGTCCTCTGGTCTTTCTTTACTGCCCTTCCCCTCCAGCAGCATAACCTAGTCTTCTGGGGTTTGTTGTTTTGCTTTTCACTAAGCATTGCATTAATCTACTATTACAGTTTAATACATTTATTGCTTGATTTTAATTAAATGTATGCGTCACTGATATTTGTGAGTTTTTGTTTTTACAATCAACCAATCAAAGCTGAATTACGCTAATACACATATTAATTCTTATTATTCTATATTCAGATTATTCTAATTTTTGAAAAGAAAATCCAATGAATTTTCAAAAACTAAAAATCCCAAATGAGATGTGTCATGATTTGTCTTTGGATGAACCCGGACAGAGCACGCACAGAGCTAAAATCGAGAGTATATTGAAAGGTGGTTGGATAATGGCAGGTGAAACCAGAGAGGCAGGACTGGACTGGAGCAGAGGCGTAGATATGTGCAGGAGCTAGCAAGCAGGACCAGAGTCACGGCAGAGTGAATACTTGCAGGCCAGAGTCACAGCAGGATCAGTAGCACAACAGGGTGAATACTTTCAGGGCAGAGTCACAGCAGGATAGCAGCTCGGCTGGGTGAATACTTGCAGGCCAGAACCACAGCAGGATTAGCAGCACGGCTGGGTGAATACTTGCAGGCCAGAACTACAGCAGGATAGCAGCTCCACCTAAAGTTCAGATGTGAGAACAGGTAACATCCAGCAGCAGGCAGAGACTAAACAGGGGTAAACCAAGGCAGGAAACAAACAACTAACAGGAACAAACCAGGTAGACAGGCGAGGAGTGAGTAGGGTCTGATGACGGACCGGCAGGAAAGTGAAGGCAGAGGGAGGCTTATGTAGGGAGGCTGGCAGGTGGAGTGAGTCTGACTATTTAATGACCAACAGGTGTGACTGACTGCAGAGGGAGTGAAGGGTAAGCTGAGTGAGAGGAGGAACTGAACACTAACAGTAAATAAAGCCAGATCACAACTAAACCCTCACAAGGAGGAAGAACTGAAAACTAATAGTAAACCAAAGCCAGATCAAAACTAAACCCTGACAAGATGTTAAAGAGAATCTTTTAAAAAACACAACTGACCACATATTTATAACGTCTGTTCTACCTGAACAATAAATCTTCATATGAAATGTTGTTAAAGATTCAACATTTTTAATAAAAAAGAGCTTTGATCTTGTCAGGGATTGAAAATGAATTAAACCTTTCAAATAACCCTCACCACATGTCAGAGGAAGTGAAAACATTTCAGCGCAGAAGATAAGAAACTTTACAAAATCAGAGTGTAGCAGTAAATTATTCCAGTACTTTGGACTTTAGTCAGACCAACAGCTTTCTCTGCATTCTCTTGTTCAGGACTAACTGAGATTGACAAGAAAGAGAGGGGGAAATATTGACACATACTACAGTTATTACGTTTTAAAGTAATTTGTTGACATGAATTCAGATTAAGAGGGGATAACCACTGTAATATGAAACAGTAAAGCTACTAAGATGCTACTTGGTGCTGATTACTACCAACTGCTCTGCTGATGGTGCATGAAGCTGACAGGTAATGTTAAAAACGGACCAGCATTAATCAGGATTAGTTACCAAATAAGAGGTTCGGTTGTTCTGGAAAACCTTGACTTCAAATACTTGAATCTTCACTGAGATCAGCTTCATCCAGCTAAACAGCCAGAATAGCTGCTTTCTATCACATATATAAAATCAACACTGCAGCCAGTCATTCTTTCTGTTTATAGCACTGGAAAATACCTGGTAATTCAGAATAGAAATGTGTAACTTGCCTACCTCTGTAGACTTCCGTTTGATCCCAATAGAGCATGTTTGTTGATGTCTCTTCTACCTTGTGCTGGTGTTAACTGCTGAGCATAAAATGTTCTCAATTATTTTTTTACATTCCTGCTGGGAGAATAGTCATTGCAGAAACACGACCTCCACCTCTGCTGTTCTAACTTTAGATCATAGCTTTTTCAGGAAGAAAACATAAACAGTGAAACAGATCTGTCAGAAGCTTCAGATCATATGCTAACTTCAGCAAGTAGTAACAACCAAACCCCCTGCTAATGGAATTTATCTCATATGAGATTTGAATGTTTGTTTGTGACGCTGAACCTGACATTTGATTTAGTGCTTAGGACAACATGACATAATCTCTGAAAAATACCTCCTCTAAGTAGCATGACTGTATTTATGAGTAATGTCATCACATGATTGAAGTTTTTAAAGTAATGCCATGATTTGATTAAGCAGAGTATATCCATAGTACAGTATCAAACACTGTATTTACTTGTTTTTACCAAGTAAAAGGAGATTTTAATCAGATATCAGAGATTTGATTATATATTGTGTGGAATTTTATACATTTGAATAAAGAATCTTTTATTGTCACCACGTGTTACCGTGCCGAATTATATTTCAAGACATTCACCGGCTTAAGGTACACACAATAAACAACAAGCAATGAACAATAGGTACACAATAGGTTTTTTATTTATATTTTTTTATATAGAGATTAAAGCATCTGAAAAAAACAAAAACAGAACTGTCTTTAGGGTCTGCTAGGACTCGCACCAAGTTCCAAAAGTCAGTCCTATTTAATCATGAAACTGTGCAATGAAACAGTCCTGATAGTTAATGTGCACAATTCTTAAACCTTAATAAACAGAACTGTGCGGTGAAACATTCCTCATGGTTAAGAGTGTGCAAAAAGTATGCATTCACAGTAGTGATGCATACTTTTGATCCATGATCCATGATGGCGCCGCGGACGGCTGCCACAGTGTGTTGGTGCGCTTTTTTTTGCTTTGTTTTCCTATTTAACTCTGGTTTTTGCGATGATACTCGGAGCTCTTTCACCCGAGAAGAGCTCATGAACATCAGGACTACAACACCAGAGGATTAATTCCCTACTTTTCTTCTCCCTACGCTGGAAATTCTGGACATTCTGGTCAAAGGTGCGCTCACCTTTGCTCACGCAGCGAAACGCCGGAGGAGAGGGAAGCGCGCTCGTGCGCTCGTGCGCTCGTGCGTCACCGCCAGCGCGGACTCCGCTCACCGCTACCGGGCATAATCCTGTCCAACGTGCGTTCCCTGTCCAACAAACTGCACGAACTGAAACTGATGCTGGGCAAAAACAAGGACTTCTCTTCATCTGCTGTTTTTTGCTTCACTGAGTCGTGGCTGTGTGGAGAAATCCCGGACGCCGCGCTGCAGCTGGACTGCTTCCAACTTCACAGGGCCGACCGCGACACACATCTCTCCGGCAAGGCAAAGGGTGGAGGAATCTGTTTTTACACCAATAACGGCTGGAGCAACGATGTAGCAGTGATCCAGCAGCACTGTTCTGCTGATCTGGAATCCTTCATCATAAACTGTAAGCCTTTTTATTCACCCTGCGAGTTTGCTTCATTCATTCTGGTCGTGTTTACATCACGCCGAACGCAAACGTGCAGGTCGCACAGCGCACGCTCGCAGACCAGATTTTGAATTTGGAGCAGAGTAATCCGGACTCCTTAGTTATTGTCCTTGGTGACTTTAACAAAGGAAACCTTACTCATGATCTTCCTAAATATAAACAGTTTATTAAATGCCCGACCAGAGAGGAGAGCATTCTGGATCACTGCTACACCACAGTCAGAGCTGCTTATTACGCCGTCCCCCGTGCTGCACTGGCCCAATCTGACCACGTCATGGTCCACCTGATTCCTGCTTACAGGCAGAAACTAAAACTCTGCAAACCTGTAGTGAGGACATCAAAGAAGTGGACCAGTGAGGCTGTGGAGGATCTTCAGGCGTGTTTAGATTCTACTGACTGGGACGTTTTCAGGGCTGCTACCACCAGTCTGGATGAGTTCAGTGAGGCTGTGACATCATATATCAGCTTCTGTGAGGACTGCTGTGTTCCATCACGAACCAGGGTGAGTTACAACAATGATAAACCCTGGTTCACAGCCAAACTCAGAAGACTAAAGTTGGACAAAGAAGATGCCTTCAGAAGTGGGGACAAATGCAGATTCAGACATGCAAAATACAAGTTTAGCAGGGCGGTGAAAGACGCTAAACGACTGTACTCTGAGAAGCTGAAAAACCAGTTTTCAGCCAACGACTCTGCTTCTGTCTGGAAAGGTCTCAGGCAGATAACAAACTACAAGCCTAAAACCCCCCTCTCCATGACCGATCGACAGTTAGCAAACGACCTGAACAACTTCTACTGTCGTTTCGACAGACAAAGGGTCAGTCCTGCAATCACCCCCCATGACTCCATCCAACAGATCACCTCCACCTCCTCTTCAGTGACAACTCTTTCATACATGAGAGAGATGTTAACAAACTCTTCAGAAGACAGAACCCCAGGAAAGCTGCTGGACTAGACTCTGTCTCTCCATCCACCTCGAAGCACTGTGCTGATCAGCTGTCTCCAGTGTTCACAGACATTTTTAACACCTCACTGGCGACATGTCACGTGCGAGCCTGCTTCAAATCCTCCATCATTATCCCTGTTCCCAAGGAGCCAAGGACCACAGGACTTAATGACTTTAGACACGTCGCTCTGACCTCTGTGGTTATGAAGTCCTTTGAGCGCCTGGTGCTTTCACACCTGAAAGAAATCACTGATCCCCTCCTGAACCCCCTACAGTTTGCCTACAGAGTCAACAGATCTGCAGACGACGCTTTCAACCTGACCCTTCACTACATCCTCCAGCACCTGGACTCTGCAGGAACCTACGCTAGGATCCTGTTTGTGGATTTCAGCTCTGTCTTCAATACAATCATCCCAGCTCTGCTTCAGGAGAAGCTCTCCCAGCTGAATGTGCCCGACTCCACCTGCAGGTGGATCACAGACTTCCTGTCTGACAGGAAGCAGCAGGTGAAGCTGGGAAAACATGACTCTGACTCACAGCCCATCAGCACTGGTTCACCCCAGGGCTGTGTTCTTTCTCCTCTGCTCTTCTCCCTGTACACCAACAGCTGCACCTTCAGTCATCAGTCTGTCAAGCTCCTGAAGTTCGCGGACGACACCACTGTCATCGGATGACCAGATGGTCAGCCTCCCACCTGTAGGTGGGAGGCTGACCATCTGGTGACCTGGTGCAGGGAGAACAACCTGTTTTTACAGCTCAACGCTGTAAAAACAGTGGAGATGGTTGTGGACTTCAGGAAGAACTCAGCCCCAGCTACCCCCATCACCCTCTGTGACTCCACCATCGACACTGTGGAGTCTTTCCGCTTCCTGGGAACTATCATCTCCCAGGACCTAAAGTGGGAGCTGAACATCAACTCCCACACCAAGAAAGCCCAGTAGAGGATGTACTTCCTGCGGCAGCTGAGGAAATTCAACCTGCCAAGGACAATGATGGTGCAGTTCTACTCCTCCATCATTGAGTCCATCCTGACCTCCTCCATCGCCATCTGGTACGCTGGTGCCACCGCTAAGGACAAGGGCAGACTGCAGCGTGTCATCAGGTCTCTGAGGCGTGCAGGGAAGATTGTGGATGATCCCTCGCACCCCAGTCACAGACTATTTCAGACACTTCCCTCTGGCAGACGGCTGCGGTCCATCAGGACCAGAACCTCATGCCACAAGAACAGTTTTTTCCCATCTGCTACCGGCCTTATGAACAGGGCCAAGAGCCGCCCGTGAAACTGGACACTGTCTCTCTCCCCCGTTCAGGCCTTACAAGCTTCTGCGTTACATTAACACACAGTTTACTCTGTATATAGCTTCTGTATATATATCCTTTTTCCTTTTTATTTTACTGTATTCTTAGTCTTATTTTTTGTCTGCACCATCAACACCAAGTCAAATTCCTTGTAAGTGCAAACCTACTTGCCGATTAAACTTGATTCTGATTCTGATATTGTAACATGTACAGACTCAGTCTGCGAAGAAGCTGTTTTTCAGTCTGTTCATTTTGGATTTGATGTTCCTGAAACATTTGTCTGATGGAAGAGGGGAGAACAGTGCATTCCCCGAGTGGTTGAGATCTTTGGTCAATGCGTCTGGATCTTCTCTGGACTCGTGCAGCATAAACATAGTCCAGTTCTTGCAAACGGCACCCACAAATCCCTGTGCTGTCCTCACCACCCGTGCTAAGTCCTTCTTCTCCTTCACTCTGCAGCTCCCATACCACACAGTTATGCTAAGACAGAAAACGCTTTGTATTGTAGCAATGTAAATGTTTTTTAGCAGCTTAGTGGAAAGTCCAGTCCGTTTCAGTTTGCTGAAGAAGAAGAGCTGTCGTTGGGCCCTCTTCACCAGGTGGGAAGTGTTTAGAGACCAGGAGAGGTCAGAGGAGATGTGGATACCCAGGCAGTTAATACTGTCCACATGCTCCACCACCTCCCCCTATATGCAGAGAGGAGTGTGTTCAGTGTTCCTGGATCTCCTGTAGTCCACTATAACCTCCTTGCTTTTCCAGGTGTTCAGGCTGTTCCTGGAGCAACACTGTGTGAGATTGTGGACCTCATCTCAGTTGTGGGTCTCATCATTGTTGGCGATGAGATCCACCACGTGGTGTCGTCCACAAACTTCACCACCGTGTTTGTGGGGTAGATAGCAGAACAGTCATGGATGAAGAGAGTGAAAAGAGCAGGGCTGAGGACACACGCCTGCAGCGTGCCGGTGTTGAGGATCAGTGGAGCAGATGTGCGTTTCCCTATCCTCACCACCTGGGGTCTGTTTGATAGGAAGTCACTGATCCACGAGCAGAGAGGTAAGGCAAGGCCAGGCAAATTTATTTATATAGCACATTTTAGTGCAGAGACAATGCAAAGTGCTTTACATGATTAAAATATAGGAAAATAAAACAGAATAAAAGCAAGCAGGAATAAAATGCAGAAACAAAATAGGAAATAGGAGAATAGAAATTAAAATCACACAAGTAAAAACAGTTGGACTACAAAGTGAGCTAATGATGTTTCAGTAATACAGTTCAATTAGAACAGTCGAAGGCAATCCTAAACAGATGTGTTTCTTGATTTAAAGGAACTCAGGTTTTCCGCACTTTTACAGTTTTCTGGAAGTTTGTTCCAGATAAGTGGAGCGTAGGAACTAAATGCTGCTTCTGCTTGTTTAGTTCTGGTTCTAGGTATGCGGAGTAGGCTGGAGCCAGAAGACCTTAGTGGTCTGGATGGTTGATACACTGATAACAAGTCTGTGATGTATTTAGATGCTAAGGCATTCAGGGATTTATAAACTAACAGAAGGATTTTAAAGTCTATTCTCTGAGATACTGGGAGCCAGTGTAAGGATTTTAGAACTGGGGTGATGTACTCTACTTTCTTGGTCTTAGTGAGGACGCGGGCAGCAGCGTTCTGGATCGGCTGCAGCTGTCTGATCCACTTTTTAGGCAGACCTGTGAAAACACCGTTGCAGTAATCAGTTCTGCTAAATATAAACGCATGAATTAATTTTTCCAGATCCTGCTGAGACATCAGTCCTTTAATCCTGGAAATGTTCTTCAGGTGATAGAAAGCCGACCTTGTAATTGTCTTTAGATGCTTTTGGAGGTTCAGGTCTGAGTCCATCACTACTCCCAGATTTCGGACCTGATCAGTGGTTCCTAGCTGAAGCAGCTGAAGCTGTGTGCTAACTTTTGATCTCTCCTCTATTGGTCCAAATATTATTACTTCAGTTTTGTTTTTATTCAATTGAAGAAAATTTTGGCACATCCATGCATTGATTTCTTCTAGGCATTTACTCAGTGCCTGAACTGGTTCATAGTCACCTGGTGACATGGTGATTTAGGGCTGTGTGTCGTCTGCATATTTATGGGGAGTTATGTTATGTTGAGGTGGAGATAATCCCAGGTTGTGGAGATTCTGAGCCAGCATATCTGGGAGCACAGTGTTGAATGAAGAGCTGAAGTCCACGAATAGCATTCTAACCTAGGCGCTGGGATGCTGCAGATGAGTCAGAGCTCACGAAAGTGCTAATCAGACAACATCCTTTGTGGAGCGATTTTATCTGTAGGCGAATTGCAGGCTGTCTAGGCCAGCAGGGATGGCGTCCTTGATTTGTTGAAGGAGGATCCTCTCGAAGCAATTCATGATGACGGGGGTCAGAGGCTCAGAACAATAATCGTTGAGGCAGGTGATGGTTGGCTTTTTTGGAACAGGCTGATGTCAGGCAGGCAGGGACCATGGAGAACTGTAGGGAGAGGTTGAAGATGTCTAGAAAGACCCCTGTTAGTCGGTCAGCACATGATTTAAGTGTCCGGCCTGACACCATATCTGGACCTGCAGCCTTGTTGATGTTGACCTTCTTTAAGGAGGAGGTGAGGTGGTGCAGCTGCAGGACAGGAGGCTGATAGTGTTCCTCTGGCTGGGGAAGATGTTCAGGTTACCTGCTGCTGGGAGAGTCGAACTGTGCCGGGCTGCTGCATCTGAGTGCACTGCCATCTTGATGACGAATACCAACATTGCTTTAAAGACCTAACTAGAAACTGTGCTTGAAGTTTTGTGTAAAAGGGACAAATCCAAAATTTTAGAGGTCAGCCAACCTGTGATGTACACGGTGAAAATAGATATAGCCAAGTGAAGCCAAAAATATTCTGAAAAGTTCCTTTTTGTCATTTTCTTGAATGGTTTTCTTTTTCTATCAGGTTTCTCTGCTCTCTCTCCTCTCTTAGTTCTTCCAACAGTCCTGTCAGGACTTAATATCCTGGAAGTAAGCCACCAACTCACAGTGAACTACATATGAATGCTGTGACAGGTCAACTGTGATATTGCTGCAGCCAGCCTCTCAGCGTGTCTAAAGCTGAAGTTTCTTATAACCTGCTGAGGCGTGTGCGGGTCTGGCCTTACAGTAGCTTCTACAGAACTACGGAAGTAGAATTTAGACATTATGATGAGGTTTAATCCTGCTGTTCTGACCAGCTGCTTTATAATTTGTCTTCTGTTGTTTTGTAAACCCCAAATATGTCAAATAAAATGTAATTACAGTTCAGTGATGACATTTAAAATAAGATGAATGGGTCGAGTTCAAATTAGCAATTAATTCCATGCAACATCCTCCACCATCTCTAATTCTTCTTTTCATTTCATAGGTCACATACACAATCTTCCATGGTTCATCAACTAACATGCTCATTGAACCAAAACAATATTACAACAGTTACTGCAATAAAAAATATCTATGCATTGGAAATATCCGAACGCTTCTGCTTTAGTGACTTTGCACTGTTTTAATTTTCTCTGGCTCTGTCATCTCCATAGCTGCCAATCCTCGTATCATCCATCGTCAGTCTGTACTTCTTGGAGTGGACAGATGTGTTCAAGCCAGTTAAGTCTGGATATAACTGCCATGACCGCAGCCTGAGCCTGCCCTACATTGACCCAAACCACGAGGTCATCCCATTGCTGATGCTGCTTAGCTTGGCCTTTGCTGGACCAGCCATCACAGTGAGTAATTTTGACATGAAGGTAAACAAATTTTTGTTTGTTTAAAAAGCTCAATGGTGTTATTAAACGGCACAGTGAATCTCATGAGAAATCATCATTATTAAAACAATTCCTTTTTTCCATGTTCAGATTAGGGCTGTCACGATTCATCGAATGATTCGAGGACCTTGATTCATAAAATTCATTGAGGCAAATATATGTGTCTCGAGGCTTCATTACATTGTTCATTTATTCAGCGCTCTGTGTTCCGGCCAGGCGGCTAACACTAATGGTAGCCTAGCCTGCTAGTACATTGATGCCAAGTGTGGTTATCCGCTATGTCGAGGGAAAGCAATGGGCAAAAAGCAGCACAGAGAAATAGACCTAAAGTTTTAAAGGTGTAGGGACACCTTAAATTCACCAGAAAAGAAAACTACACAGCGAGCTGCCTGGTCTCGACTGAGCTTCTAGCTGCTAGAGGTGGGCGGATCGATCCTAGTATTAATAATATCGATACAAATGCTGGTATTGATATTGAACAATAGTCATTTAAAACGATTTATATGAGCATGCAGGCTCAGCCTGGTCAGCCCACTCAGCTCTCTCTCCACTCGACACAGAGACAACCGTCCTGCTGCTCCTCATACTACGAGAGAGCGAGAGACCGCCGGAGCAGAAAAAAACATGGAGAAGAGGAAAAGAAGTGCTGTTTGGCTATATTTAAATGCCGTAAATGAAACAACGGCAAGCTGTATGGTTTGTAAAAAGGCAGTTAAAAACTGTGGAAACACAACAAATTCATATAAGCACATGAAAAACCATGAGCAAGAAAACGTCGATCTACAGAAATGGAGAGGAGACAAAACTTCTCTCATTGGCCCGACAGACCCTCGACCCACAGACAGATGTCACTGACTGAGGCGTTTCAGTCCTTCAGAGAACATCCAGGGAGATAAGAGTGGTCATCTTCAGCAGCAGTCATATTAACTTTCAAAGTAGATATTATATGCCATATGTTACTGGAGCCCACTCAAAAGAGTATTTAAGACCACGAAAGAACCCAGTACATTTATCCCATTAAAAAGTGTTAGCTAAGATAAGATAACATATTATATTGTTACATTGTTCTGTAAATCAACTACTGATTTTTCATAAATCTTTAACTTGAACACTCAATTTTTATATGAATATTCATTATTATCAATTAATAATTGCACAGTATTTTTCTTTCTCTTCTGCTGTACATCTTAACTTTAAACTTAGCTTTTTTCATATTAAACAATCTGGTATGTAAAAGTCTGGTGTCTAGGCCCACCTGTTTTTGCCACTGTCACACAAATTTTTCCACTATGGAAATCCTCTTTGGCAGTTCCCATCTTTTCCTTGCCCCCGAGATCCTAGCTCTACAAGTTTTGCCATTATCTGGTCTTCCTCTAGCTTCCTTACTTGTGCCTGTGCCATGGCTCTCTTTTGAATGGAATATTTTTTTAATATATCATGCTGACCTTATCAATTTGATCTTACAGGAGATGTTTGACATCTATGGCAGTGCACCAATGCTAACACCTGCTTTGAGCAGGCAGCACTTTTTCCACACAATTTATCATGCAAAGAATTCTTGTAGAATAAAATATACTAGAATAGAATGCTAGTCATTATACATCAATGTACAATTAAACTGTTTCAGATGTCGCTGTTTGGTGCAAGAAATATTGCTGGTAGAGCTAGGAAATGACTTTGTGTCTAGATGCAAAATTAGAATGGCTTGCAATCAGAAGTTTTCCTCATGTTTAGGCCCCGCTAATAGCTTTGTCAATTTGCCCAGCTGAGTCTCCAATCAATCAATCAATCAATCAATCAATCAATCAATCAATTAGCTTTATGTTTACTGCACATTTAAAAAAATCGCAGGGGTGGGTAAAGCGCTGTACATTAAAATAAAAATAGGTTAAGAAAATAAGTTAAAAGCATACACAACATACACACACATCATCAAAAGCCAAACACCAGGTTAACAATGGGAGCATTTTAAGGTACCATACAAAACTGGATCACAGTGTGTTAAAAGCCAAGAAATAAAAGTGTGTTTTTAAAGGTTTAAAAACAGGAAGAAATTTGTTCTATAGGTTGGGAGCATCAACTAGCAAATGCTCTGTCCCGTCTGTGCTTCAGCTTAGTTTTAGGCACTGTCAGTCGCAGCTGATCAGCAGTTCTAAGGGATCGGGGTGGGCAGTGGGACTGAAGCAACTCAGATTAATATGGTGGAGAAATATTGTTCAAACATTTAAAAACCAATAAAAGCTTAACATTAATTCTATAGTGTACAGGGAGCCAGTGAAGGGACACTAGGATGGTAGTGATATGTTTGAGTCTGAGTTAACAAATGAGAAGCAGAGTTCTACACAAGCTGCAGACGGACAAGAGAGGTCTGGCTAATGCATATATACAGCGCATTACAGTAGTCAAAAAGAACTGTAATAACAGCGTGGACTAATTTCTCAAAGTCAGGTCTTGCTAAGATTGATTTCACCTTTGCTATTTGGCGAAGTTGATTAATTCTTTTTTGAACAACACTGCTGATCTTTTTCTCAAATTTAAAACCAGAGTAAAACTTTACTTCCAGATTGGTGACACAGTCCCTAAGGGAGAAAGACAGTGAGCCAAGATCACTGTCTTTCTATCTGCAGGCATTTAAAATAAAAGATCTCCTGAATATGATCACAAACACTGACTATTTCAGTTTTATGCTTTCTTCCCTTGGTGGTTCAGCACACCATGTTGGTTGTTACGCTGATTTTACTGAGGCAGAAAGAAGATTTCTCTTTATTACCTTAACATTATTCAATAAAAATCTCTAGACATGACAGCAAACACAATGATTAACTCTTTAGCTTACTTTAGCTTTACTTGTTTTTCATAGGTTGTATTAAACTGAATTTGGACTGAGTTCAATACATTTGGAGATAAATTAGATTTGTCCATTTTATGAATAGCATGGACAGGATATTGTGAACTGACTACATAGATAATCATAATATATTTGTTTAATTCAATTCTGATGTATTTATATAGTATCAATTCACAACACGTCATCTCAAGGCATTTTACAAAGTCAAATTCAATCAAATCATATGGACAGATTGGTCAAAACGTTTCCAAATTGGGTCATAATTTTTAAGCCGCGCAGTTTTCTCCGTTCTCAATTATGTTTTTTGAACAACTGCGTCACAGAATTTGCTGCAGAGCTGCTAAACAAGGTCATGGACTTCCGGCTAACCAATTTTGCAAATCCACGATTTTTATTTTTATAGCTGTGATTTAGGTAGTCCAAGCTGAAGGATGCCAGACCTACAAGTGGATAAGTGAAAATGTATTAAACCATAAAATTTATTACACCGTTACCCAGCATACTACAAAAATGGTCAAACGGGTTGGAGTGGAACACTCTGCGACCTGGAGGGGGGCGTGGAGTGAAGTCCCTCCTTTGCAACAAAGAGATAGCACCAAAACGAGTTGCTCTCAGAGAAAACCGCACAACAGTGGCAAAAGAGGGGCTGTGAGCTACAATAACTTAAGAAACCATCTCTTGATCAAGATGAGTTAGTAAATTACAGACCTATATCTAATCTTCTTTTCTTATCTAAAATTCTCGAGAAAGTAGTTGCTAATCAACTTTGTGAACATTTACAAAGTAATGACCTACTTGAGGAGTTTCAGTCAGGCTTCAGAGCTCATCATAGCACTGAAACGGCTCTGGTGAAAGTCACTAATGATATTCTCATGGCCTCAGATAATGGACTTGTGTCTGTACTTGTCCTGTTAGATCTCAGTGCTGCATTTGATACAGTTGATCACAATATTCTCCTACAAAGACTTGAGCATACTGTAGGGATTAAGAGGAAAGCATTAGGCTGGTTTAAATCTTATCTGTCGGACAGATTCCAGTTTGTTCATGTTAATAATAAATCTTCTTCAAGCTCTAGGGTCACTTGTGGAGTACCACAGGGTTCAGTCCTTGGACCAATTCTCTTTACTATATATATGCTTCCGATTGGCAAAATTATCAGACAGCATGGGATTAATTTCCACTGTTATGCTGATGACACTCAGCTATATTTATCCATAAATCCTGATGAATCCAATCAATTACTTCGACTGCAGTCATGTCTTGATGACATCAAAAGCTGGATGACTTTAAATTTCCTGCACTTAAATTCTGACAAGATAGAAGTTATATTCTTTGGACCAGAGTCCTCAAAAAATAAACTTCTTAATCAATCACTGAATCTGGATGGCATTAACCTGGCCTCTGGTAGTAAAGTAAAAAATCTTGGTGTTATTTTAGACCAAGACATGTCATTTAAATCCCATATTAAACAGGTTTCCAGAGTTTCCTTTTTTCACCTCAGGAATATCGCCAAAATTAGAAACATTCTGTCCAGGGGTGATGCTGAAAAACTAGTCCATGCATTTGTTACTTCAAGGCTGGATTATTGTAATTCTTTACTATCAGGAAGTCCACAAAATGCAGTTCAAAGTCTTCAGCTGATCCAAAATGCTGCAGCGAGAGTTCTGATGAAAATTGTTATGCAGTTTGAATATGCTTATTATTATACTTAATTATAATTTGGTATTATAATTTGAATAATAAATCATTCAACTCGAAATTTAGCTATAACAAATATAGTTCAAATGGTGGTGATGTTAGCTGGAAGCTTGTAATGATTTATACTACTAATGCATTAATTACTAGCTGTTATGAACTCATTTATGCTTTGATAAATGATCAGGTCGGATTTTAACGAACGAGGTTTATCCGGCAGACTGTGAGAACCCCAATATAAAACTGCAACTAGAGTTTAAATCCTTATTCCTTATCACCATCCAATGATATGTCTCTGTATTAATATCAGATGTCATCTCCAAAGGAGGTTAGCTCTGAATTCTGAATAGCCATGCAACTGTGAATTAGATTGTACACAAAACAATTTCTATTCCGCAGTTGTTGTTTTATTAAACCAAAAGCAATTCCCTGTTACAGTAATCCTCTGATTCAACGACTTTGGAAATCTTACTCACTACTAACTAAACATGCAAAATATATGTGGAAATAAAAGAACAAACAAGACAAAACAAAAACAAAAAAGGAAACAAATGGATTAAAATGAGAGGTAGCAAATCTTAGTTCAGCTCACGGTTGTTTAAACCACACTCAGAGGCGTCGGCATTTGACGTCACAGCATTGAGGAGCAGACACCCGCTTTGAGACACTCGCAAGATGGCGACTATGATGACGTAGGCTCTACAACCTTGCGTGATGCGTGACGGGAGGTCCTAATGACGTAACCTCGCTTACGCTGATGGGGTAATACCTCGCTTCGAGAGGGCGTGGATAACTGGGGAGTTTAAACGGAGACCGCGAACTGAGCTCGGACAAAGAAAGATTGCACCAGCTGATAAGCAAAGCAAATATGGAACAAAGAGAGGGAAAAAGAATGGAAAAGTTGAATAATCGACTCACGGCGGAGTCTCCACAAACGACAAAATAAAACAACAGCCAAGTCACTTTCACAAATGCATGCACATACAAAGAAAATAGTCAGCAAAATAAACAATTCCTTCTTGAAATAAAAAGCATTAACCTACACCTACAAGTTCCTACGTCTGCCCAGGCACTTCTAAACACCCTGTTGGTGAGACAGAAATAAAAGGGGAGAACCCGTTACTTTGAGGTGCTTTGGGGCTGGTCCGGAGCGCTCCGAGTAAGGCGGCTTCCTGGAGGCGTCTTGACGAACGCAGTTGTCTGCAGGCTGCAGCGGGACGAGGGAGAAGCTCCTTCGTTTCTTCCTCCGGGTTCACAGTCGCTTTGCTCTGCCCAGCAAAAGCGTAGTCCTCTTTCGATCACTGGGAGATAAGGCGGCTTCCAGTATTTGATCAGAGGGAATTAAAAGTACCTTTTAGAGTCGACCTCCTGTGTCTGCACAGGGAATAGTTTTGCTCCGGTAATCTTCGAACCAGCAAAGAGTTATCGAGCACGTGGCGTGGGATTGCCCCCACGAAGTGAAACAGCTGTGTGTCTTCTCAGGTTGGCAGCGCGCCAGTGAAGAAGGCAGAATGCCGTCTTCGGCCTCAATAAATACCTTTCCCCCTAGTAACGTTATCTCTCTGTCCGTCGTTAGGGGCGGCGGCCATTTTGGGCCGAGTTGCATGATGGGAGTTGGTGGCCATTTTGACCACATTGCATCATGGGAAACGCAGTCCGTCATGTCCCGAATTAATGCAGTCATCACGTCTGAACTGGCACAACAAAATCAACAAGAGGGATCATATTTCTCCAATTTTAGCTTCCCTTCACTGGCTTCCTGTTAAATCAAGAATAGAATTTAAAATTCTTCTTCTAACGTATAAAGCCCTTAATAATCAAGCTCCATCATATATCAGAGCTCTGATTACCCCGTATGTTCCTAACAGAGCACTTCGCTCTCAGACTGCAGGTCTGCTGGTGGTTCCTAGAGTCTCTAAAAGTAGAATGGGAGGCAGATCCTTTAGCTATCAGGCTCCTCTCCTGTGGAACCAACTCCCAGTTTTGGTCCGTGAGGCAGACACCCTGTCTACTTTTACGACTAATCTTAAAACTTTCCTTTTTGACAAAGCTTATAGGTAGAGTGGCTCATGTTACCCTGAGCTACCTCTATAGTTATGCTGCTATAGGCTTAGGCTACTAGAGGACATCAGGGCCTATTTTTCTCACTCTACTGATTTCTACTGTTCTCCAGTCTACTGTTCTCCAGATTTGCATTGCATTACATTGAAATGACTGTTGTCATTTCAGCTTTTAACTTTTTGTTCTCTCTCTTTTATCTTCATAGTAGGTACACCTGGTCTGACGTTCTGTTGACTGTGAAATCATCCAGGGAGGACAGATCACCGACTATTACCATCTAATGTAGAACAGATTACTAGATCAATGTGTGCTTCTGTGCTTTTTGTCTGTCTTGTTGTGTCTCTGCTCTGTCTTCTGTAACCCCCAGTCGGTCGAGGCAGATGACCGTTCATACTGAGCCCGGTTCTGCTAGAGGTTTTTCCTTCCCGCTAACGGGTGTTTTTTCTTTCCACTGTGGCTTCATGCTTGCTCAGTATGAGGGATTGCAGCAAAGCCATGTACAATGCAGACGACTCTCCCTGTGGCTCTACGGTTCCCCAGGAGTGAATGCTGCTTGTCGGGACTTTGATGCAATCAACTGGTTTTCTTATATAGGAACATTTTTGACCAATCTGTATAATCTGACCCAATCTGTATAATATGATTGAACTTAACTTTGTAAAGTGCCTTGAGATGACATGTTTCATGAATTGGCGCTATATAAATAAAATTGAATTGAATTGAATTGAATAACAATAAATTCAGACCAAATCATTTCAGTTCCACTTTATATAGACTACAACAGAATGATTTAAATTTCAAAGGAAGGATTGAAAAGCATATGTCCCCTTTGAGTAACACCCAAAACACTGAAGATTAAGTTCTGTTGATTAATGAAATCTTAATGAAATCTGTTCCAACCACATCTGCATGGAAACGTGTAATAAATTACTTTTTTTCTTTAACAGATCATGATTGGAGAAGGTATCTTGTTCTGCTGCCTCTCTCAGAGGAAGTGTGGCGGCGGTGGTGGGACTGAGGCCAACATCAATGCAGCCGGCTGCAATTTCAACTCTTTCATTCGGCGAGCCATCCGATTTGTTGGTACGCTTTTTTATTTCTTATTTAAGAGAAATAAATGTTTAGTAGAATAGTTATTCCCAACTCATTCCCAACTTATATTTTATTATCTATTATTATCACAGGTATGGTTTTCTTGCTAAAATATCTTATTAACTACTGCTCTGTATAGTAAGAGATAAAACAAAGATACAGCATAAACATAAAACAAGTGAAGGACATTTCATTGAGGTATAAGTTGCTCCTCTATGGATGCATATTTTTCACCTTCACAGCATGTTTAACAAAAAGTTACAGCTGAGTGTGTACATTTGTCTCACATTAAACCTTCGGTCCTCAGGTGTTCATGCTTTTGGCCTTTGTGCGACAGCCCTTATTACCGACATCCTGCAACTGATGACTGGATATCCGACACCCTACTTTCTCACTGTGTGCAAACCCAACTACACCACACTTAACGTCAGTTGTGACAAGAACCCCTATGTGATCGAGGATATCTGTTCAGGAGCAGACCTTGCAGCCATAAACCAGGGGAGGTGAGGAGGAAAAAGATGTATCTCTTTCAACACTAGAATGGTGAACTTCCCAGTGAGAAAAACTAACCAGCTTATCAGGGTATTTTAAGGTGCCTTCAGCAATGACAAAGTTGTTATAATTAAAGATGATGTATTTTATTCCTTTGCAACGGTTTAATAACTAGAGTATATTAATTGTTATTCATATGAAACTCAGGGTCCCTAGGCCTTATTTATTTAGGTGAGACCGAGCAACACCTAGTAGACCAGAAAAAAGTTAGAGTTGGAGATAAATACGTATTGGATGAGAATATAAATAAATAGAAACCCACATGTACCAAACATTGAGTAATGAACCTACATCAATGACAGAGGATCCAACTTTTCTCACACTGTAACAACACTGGAGTAATGTGGGGCATCAAGCTTTATACTACTGCCCAACAAAGGCCTTGTAATGGCTTAGATTTCTGTTGAATTTGCATGTTATCTAAGCCATTACAAGGCCTTTGTTGGGCAGTAGTATAAAGCTTGATGCCCCACATTACTCCAGACTTTTTGAATTGAGAAAGCTCCCTGGATAGGAAGCGAAAGGTCTTCAAACTTCGGAAAACAAGTCCAGTTGTTTTGTTTTTTACTTTTTTTGGAACATATATCGTGAGCAGTTAACTTTTAAACCCTGCAGATTCGTCGTATAGTTTGAGCTGTAACAGAGTATAATGATTGAAAATATCGTATAATGTATGCCCGGCTTAACCTGCCTGTAACATTAAGCACCCACCCAAAAAAATAACCCTTATTAGAAAGACAATCGGGTTTAGTTGTTTCCGCCCGGACCGCTAACAGTGTGACACATGCTGAGAGTCGGCATTTCATGGTGGTTATTTGTGTGCGTGATAAATAAAGTAAGTACTTTTAGAGATTAGTTTAATTTATTCAGACCTCTCAACTTTTATCAAAAGTTAAGAGTGAGATTATGCTAATTTTGGGGGCGGGGCTTGTTTGCGGGTGGAGCTAACCGGACCCTGGAAGAGCCGGTGGAGTCTCAACTCCATCTCATTTTTATCCCACCAGACATTGAAGTAGACATGTATTACTTTTGTTAAAAAGAGAAAGAGACGTATTAATACCTTTTTGTTCAGTTAAAGGCACACTATGCAACATTTTTCAGTTAATTAATATGTTCCATACCGTTTTGGATGATTAAATGAGTCATTTCAGGTTGAACAAAGGTTTTCTTGGCCGCCCTGGTGGTCTGTGGGGGAAATACCGCACTTGCAATTGCAGGAGTCCTCGGCCCGCGCCCACAGGCTCAGAATCTCGTGCAAGATCGCGAGAGTCGGTCTTGCTTTACGGCGAGAACTGCTACACGCCCCCAGTGAAACGTACGCTCGTTGCTAGCGCAGTGGCGATATCTGTGCAGTTATCATGGCGGAACCGGCGATAAAACAGCGAAAGCCCATGTCGGAGCAGACAAGAAAGAGGAAAAGGGCTGTGGAAAGAGAGAAGAGTCGTACACGGGTGAACATCGGGAAAGCTTTTTCCGAATGGCGAGAGCTAAAAGAGAAAGAAGGCTGCAAGGCTGACGCGGACCTCGCGTTTCTGCTGATGCGATTGTAAGTAACATTGGAATGGTTACTCTCTCTCTGTGTGCATGTTCATACTTTCACTGTGTTAAAGCCGGGCATACACTGTACGAGTTTTTCAGTCGTGGTACTTATATACATCTCAAACTGCGACTGGTTTAAAAGTTCACCGCTCATCTGTGTGCTGATCTGTGTTTTCAAACTGTGCGACGGAACTGCGGGGTTTAAACGTTCACCGCTCATCTGTGTGCTGATCTGTGTTCTCAAACTGTGCGACAGAACCGCGGGGTTTAAACGTTCACCGCTCATCTGTGTGCTGATCTGTGTTCTCAAACTGTGCGACAGAACCGCGGGGTTTAAACGTTCACCGCTCATCTGTGTGCTGATCTGTGTTCTCAAACTGTGCGACGGAACCGCGGGGTTTAAACGTTCACCGCTCATCTGTGTGCTGATCTGTGTTCTCAAACTGTGCAACGGAACCGCGGGGTTTAAACGTTCACCGCTCATCTGTGTGCTGATCTGTGTTTTCAAACTGTGCGACAGAACCGCGGGGTTTAAACGTTCACCGCTCATCTGTGTTCTCAAACTGTGCGACGGAACCGCGGGGTTTAAACGTTCACCGCTCATCTGTGTGCTGATCTGTGTTCTCAAACTGTGCAACGGAACCGCGGGGTTTAAACGTTCACCGCTCATCTGTGTGCTGATCTGTGTTTTCAAACTGTGCGACGGAACCGCGGGGTTTAAACGTTCACCGCTCATCTGTGTGCTGATCTGTGTTCTCAAACTGTGCAACGGAACCGCGGGGTTTAAACGTTCACCGCTCATCTGTGTGCTGATCTGTGTTTTCAAACTGTGCGACGGAACCGCGGGGTTTAAACGTTCACCGCTCATCTGTGTGCTGATCTGTGTTCTCAAACTGTGCAACGGAACCGCGGGGTTTAAACGTTCACCGCTCATCTGTGTGCTGATCTGTGTTTTCAAACTGTGCGACGGAACCGCGGGGTTTAAACGTTCACCGCTCATCTGTGTGCTGATCTGTGTTCTCAAACTGTACCGCGCGACGCTTGGACGCGGCTCGGGAGGCACCGGGCGTCGGGGGGAACGGAGGGGAGAGAGGAAAGACGAGACACCCCGGCGGCCGCGCGGCATACGGAAACAGATGGCCAGCGCGTCGCGCTGACCGGGACCCTCGCCCTCCCCAACCCCCCCGCGAGCCGATGTCCGGGCCCAGCGGGTCCCGGGCCAGGCGGAGGTCGTTTCGGGACGCCCGCTCCCCTCACTCCACTGGCGGGGACGGAGAGGATGGGAGGGCGCTCCCTCGTAGCTCTGCTTGAACAGCAGGATGGTGATTCGTTGCGTTCGCCTGTCTGCTAAGCTCAAAACAACCACGCCTGGCTTGCCGGAGAAACCAGGAGAACAGCTGAGCATATTTACGACAGTGCACTTTTACTTTCGCCCTCTGGGGGGCGCCTCGCTGGAAAATCAACCCCGGTTGCATAGTATACCTTTAATGGATTAAAACATAAAAAACACACAATTGTTCAAATAATACTTAATAAAATTAAGTAGTTTTAAGTTATTCACCGAATTATTACACTGTTACACATTAATCTATGGGTTTGTTTATCATTGTAGATCTAACCTGATTGGTGAATCAGGCTGAGTTTCCTTTATGGTCAACATTTTCCCCTCAGCAGCAACACTGAAGCACACAGAGGTTCCCGCTGCGTCTTTCTGCATGATCCAGCTGCTGATGTCTCCCTCTTTTCAGCTCAATGCACTTCTAGCCTGTTACAGTTTATAACCAGCCTGTTGCCAAAAAATGCATCCCCTGCTGTTTCATAGAAATATACACTTGTAGTTGATGTAACATTTTCTACGTGTTTACACGTGTGTTCTGAACTACTAGTCTGAATTTCAGGTGTGTGTGACAATTTTTAAATTAAAAACATAGGGGGATGCGTTTTTTGGCAGCAAAAAACGCATCCCCTGCTATCTCAGAGGAGTTGACACTTGTATGACTGTATTCTTGTATATCCATCCGTAATTAAAGGACAAGGGTCAGCAAATGCAAATTCTGCCCTGTAAAACAATGACAGCACAATTGTCGCTCTATGATCTGAAGCCCCATTTGGAGCTTTTAAACAGGCTTTTGAAAAACTTTGATAATTTGCTGCTGTAATATTATAGATTTTTCAGAATAAAAAGCTAGCAGATGTGCATAATCAAAACATAACAGAAATACAATTATAGAGAATTCAGTATTGTAAGAAAGCCCACACTGTTTCTGGATAAATACATTATTTTATGAGTTAAGTTCTATTCCGTTTTATGCCTCTTTCCTTGTAAGTTTGAAATGTCCCATGCTCCTGAATGCACCATAGCTTTCTGACGCTCACGAATGCATCCCACTGGTCTATGAACGCTGTGCTGTTTCTGCACGTTTGATCTTCCGCTTAAGAAAAACCTTTGCAGTTTCAAAACTCACGTCGGCTCTCACGGTTTATTGTTGTGTGTGAATGACAAGAGACCACAACAAATAAATCAGCCGTACCTCGGATAAAAACTTTGGATTTAATGTTCTTAACACCCGTACTTTTGTAAACAAATCTGCCAAATACACACATTTTTTCACACTAGAAGTACATTTAAACGTTTTTATATAATTAATATAAGAACAAGTAGCTCCGTTGGTCGTATTTTAATTCGTTTTCCGTCATATTCATTTGTACAGAGCGAGGCGCGCTCCCGCGACAGGGGATGCATATCTCGGCAGGCATGCACTTTTGAGCATAACACCGGCTCGCTTTCACCACTGGTTAAGACTAAAATTATTCATAATTCTGATCACTCTTCCTGCTGCTCTGTTAACACGAACTGCAGCAGGAATTACTGATGGCCACAAGTTGTGAAAGAAGCGAAACAGCTCAGCAGAAGGCGGAGTTTTGTCGTCCGCAGCCTAGATGGGCTTTGTGATTTTTATGCGTGAGAAATGCCATGTTTGCGTGTGAAATGGCATGTGTTGCGTGTGAGCGTGTGAAGTTAGTGAAATGCGTGTGTCACACGGTCAATGCGTGAGAGTTGAGAGCTATGATTTATTAGTATCGTTGTAGTGTGAATCCGTGATTTGCACCATATTTATGTGTTTCCTGCTTGTCTGGTAAGATATTCTTATTGCTAGCGCCTGTTAGCATTAGATGCTAATGCTAATTCGGTTAATACTGCTGCTGCTTAGAGTTACTTTAGTTGAAGTTGCGTGACTTGTGTCGTTGCTACTGATCCAGCAGTGATTGTATGGGGCGTGCTGGGGTTCTGATTGATTGTTTGTTTATTTCTGTAACGTTGCTAATTTGTTTAGTGAAAGTCCTATTTAGGCTCATAGGCACTTTGCTATGTTTGTTTCTTTAACAGAGCACACTCATATGCTTCATGAGTCCCAACATGTAACGTGTGTTTCACATGTAATAGACCCTTTTCACGGTGACGTCATGCAACTTCCGTTCTGCGGAGCAACAGGTTATCTTGTTTTCCGGTGTCTCAAAGAGCCGTGTTTTAGATATGGATTTCACACAGTCCCTCACAAATCTACCTAAATTTCGTTTGGGAGACGTGCACAGACTGGCACAGAAGCTGTCAGCCACGCCAGCCTCCAAACTTGACAAAGGTTACAAGTTCTTTGTAGAACAATACCTTTTTGATTATGAAGGTAAGTGCTTTGTCTTCTTAGCTCTGTTGTTAGCAGAGATGCTAGGATTATGATTGCTACACTACCAACAGGAGTTTTCGTCATTTATTAGTTTACTAATTCTCCATTAAGTTGCTACGCTAGCTTTATTATATTAAACTATTGCTATATCAGCTATTCTGTTTCACAGCTGTTAGCCAATGAGTCACACCAGAGATATAGTTGATGTATAATGTTGAGCCTTTTCATACTTTGTTTTGGAACAGTGTCAAATGCTGTTGGCCACTTGGTCACAGTTAGAGCACGCTGTCACAGGTCTATGAAGAAAAATGAGGAGCCTCATTCCCTTCAGCTTTTTTCCTTTTGTGTAGTATTTTACTACGGTTGCAGACTTTGCAGTGTCCCACAATGTAAGTCTTACCTCTGTGTGTTTCTCAGTCTCGTCAGTAGATTTGGCAAGTGACAAAAAAACATGGATTTTCAAAAACTTCAGACATCACACTTTGTATATTTTAGTTATTTATGACATAGATAGGCATACTTAGTTTTTGAATGCTCACATGAATTAGAGTTCTTGACTAATGGAGGTTTGAGCCTGAGAGTGCCATAAAAACAACAAGACCTGGTGTCTTATCAGATTTTTATAGCTTTCAGTCCAAATAACGGTGTCCTATAGGGGTAATTTGATTCTGATAACACTGATTATTATTCTGCACATGTAAATGTAGTCAGTGAGTGAAAAATAAAGTTCTTTACATCTACTGTTTCCAGCAGTCATAATTTTCATGTTTCTGTTTTTATAAATTAAACATGAGCTAAATCCACTTAAAACTGTCATGATTTTGGTACTGTTACCTGGTTTGTTCACCCATTTCACACCTGTTGTTACTCCGCCCTGTTCTCATTACTGCTCACCTGTTCCACCTGCGTTTGACAGTATATATTCACCCTTCAGACAAGACAGCAGTGCCAGTTTATTTCGTCCTAGCGATTGATCTATTCCAGCGTTTTGTATTCTGATTACCTGTTCCTTGACCTCCGAGTTTGCCTGTTCCTTCCTGATCCGTTTGCCTGTTTCTAGACGCCCGCCCGACTTGATATCCTGCTTGATCTCTTATTACCCGTGTACCGATCTCTGGACTGTGACCCGACTTCGCTCTGGATTATCCCTTGGTACCTCATCGGCTTTCTGACCTCCTGTTACCGACCATTGACTGCATTCTGGACATCGGCTCCTGCTCAACCCCTTCGGATTTTCCTGCTCCCGATTGCCTACACGGTTTTGACCTTAGCCTGCTCCCGGACCACCGCTACCCCAGAACTGAACATAAGACCAGGTTAGTGGCCCGCACGTTTGTGTTAAAACACATCCTGACCGACGGGGTCACTAACCTGTTGTCTCCGCCCGCAGAGGTTCCCGCTGAGATCACCGGCGCCGTCCGCTCAGTTTTTCACAATAAACTGTTTGTTCGTCCTGAATACTGGGTCCTTCTGTCTCTGGTTTCTGACAGAATAAACTGGCCATAAACATGGATCCATCGGAGGACAAACAGTGGCGTTCAGGGGTAGAGAATTCGATTTCACAGCTCGAAGCGGGGGTAAGCGAAATTCTCTCCCATCTTCGCAAGGAGGCAACCCCCGCTCCTACCCTTCCGCCTACGTCAGCCTCCGCAGCTGTGTCACCAGTTGTCAGGCAGACTTTTCATGAGCCGCGCCTCTCACCTCCAGAATTATTTAAGGGGGATTCCGATCAATGCAGAGCGTTTCTCACCCAGTGTGAGATCCAGTTCCAACTCCAGCCATCTGTTTATCCCTCTGATCGTTCAATGGTAGCATTTGTTATTTCCTTATTGGCAGGAAGGGCAAAATAATGGGGAACATCTGTATGGCAAAACAACCCTGGTCTCTGCTATTCTTACCGGGCATTTACGCAAGAACTAGTTCGGGTTTTTTGCCCAGCTCTTCCCAGTCGGGAGGCTTCAAGAGGACTTTATGCTCTCAGGCAGGGTGGTAGATCAGTCGCAGAATATATCATTGACTTCCATTTACTTTCTGCGGAAAGTACTTGGAATGAGGATGCTCTCATGGACGCTTTCAACCGGGGTTTAAATGAAGGAGTAAAGGATGTACTGTCAACCCGCGAGTTCCCGCAGACCTTGAAACAGCTGGAGGAATTGGCTACGCAGATCGATCTTCGGTTGACTGAACGTCGCAGAGAACGGGGAGCGCGGGCATCAACTTATCCTCGACCGGCTTCATATGTACCTGCGGTGGTTTCTGCTCCTGACCGTACACCAGACCCCGAGCCGATGCAACTGGGACGGACCCGTCTGACGCCAGAGGAGAGAAGCAGACGTCATCAGCTGAACCTTTGGCTCTACTGTGGCGGTGTGGGACATCGTGTCAGGTCGTGTCCGATAAGAGGTACAGACTCATTAGAGCAGAGGAGTACTCTGCTGAGTCACACCAAACTTGCCGTCTCCCCAGATCTTTTCTTTTTTTTTTCTCCAAAATATTTATTGATTTTTTTTGCATTGCATAACAATTCAAAATAGAACATTAACACATAACACCCCCCATACACACACAGACCTAGGCTAAACCTGCAAATTCCACCTATGTACAACTTAGCTTAAGAAATATATACATTTGAAATCAAGTACTCAAATGTAAAGAGGATCCCGCTTAAAAATATAATGAAAAACAAATAAATAAAACATTAAAAAAAATACAGAACTTAGGATAAATAAACATTATAAACATTATATCTCAGACTCTATAATGCTCATATATGGTTCCCAGAGATTATAGAACTCTTTCTGTTTTCCCTTAGCAATATACGTTAGTCTTTCCAGTCCAAGGCACTTGGAAAGCTCCTTTACCCAATGTTTCATTGAAGGAGCCTCTACACTTCTCCAATTAAGTGCAATCACCCTCCTGGCTTGTAGAAGTCCAAAGTCCCCCAATCTAGTCTTTCTGTGCATTTGCATAAAGTTCAATGGATAGATCCCAAGTACACATTGCTTAGCATTCAGTGGTATGTTAAGATGAAAGGTCTCTGACAGAGAATTTATAACATCTTTCCAAAACTTCTGAATCAATGGACATTCCCACAAACAATGAAAAAGGGTTCCCTTGTTATCTTTACATTTACTACAAGTGTCTGGAATGTTGCCAGACATATGATGAAGTTTGACAGGGGTCATATATGTTCTCATTAACCATTTATATTGGAGGAGTTTAGACCTTGTATTTATTGTCTGTACTTGTGCCTTTAAACAGGCCGCCTTCCAATCCACTTCAGTTATGTCTTCTTGTATGTCATCTTTCCAGGCATTTAACCTGTCCACTGCAGATTCTTTAGAAGTAGATATAAGCAAGTTATAATAGATAGAAAGTAGGTGTTTCCTTCCCATACGCCCAAGGGAGACTTCTTCTATTTTTGATAATGGTGGGACGTGTGTAAACGGTTTGTATCTGGATGAGATGAAATGTTTTAACTGCAGATATTTATAGAAATGCTTTGAAGGGATTTGATATTTTTCACACAATTGTCTGAAGGTTACAACACTCGGTCCATATATTTGCATGCCATAATTTAAACCCCCCATCTTTTTTACCAGGAGTGAACTGTTCATTACCCCAGATTGGGGTGAATTGAGAGATTACTGGAGAGTCCCCCATTTGTTTGTGTGCAGCATGCCACACTAAAATTGTGTTTTTCAGGAAGGGATTTTTTGTTTGTTTTTTAAGTCTTTTTTCATCTGAGGAATATATATAGCTACGTAAGGACAGTGGAACGGATTCTCTTTCAATGCTTACCCAAGATGGAGGTGATGCACTAAAATAATGTGTAGCTGATGTTAACTGGGCAGCCATATAGTACCACCTAAGATTTGGAAACTGGAGTCCCCCCCTCTCATATGGTTGATATAGCAGTTTTAGGCGAAGTCTCGCTTTCCTGTTGTTCCAGATAAACTGATTAAAAAATTTAGCTAAATTATCATAATACAGTGTTGGTAATGGTAGAGGAAGTGTTTGGAAAAGGTACAGAAATTTAGGTAAAATTGACATTTTTATAATATTAATTCGCCCCATCATAGATGTAGGCAAACCAGACCATCGGTTTAATAATTAAGTGACCTGATCTATCAAGGGGTCGTAGTTTGATGGGATTATTTTATTGAGATCAGGAGTAATTTTAACGCCCAGATATTTGAAACCTTCACTAGTTGTTGTAAAAGGTGTTGTTACTGTGGGGTTCTTCCTCTCTTCCTCATTAAGAAACATTAAAACAGATTTAGAATTATTAATTTCATAACCAGAAAATTTTCCAAAATCTTCCAATAATCTTGTCAGGTTTTGGATGCTCTTGTTTAGATCTGTCAAAAAATATATAATCTGCAAATAAAGAAATAAGGTGTTCTCTTCCTCCAATTTCTATGCCTGATATACCTTCATGTGTTCTTGCCGCTACAGCCAGAGGTTCTATTGCTAATGTAAAAGGTAGTGGTGATAAAGGGCATCCCTGTCTGGTCGATCGCTGTAGGTTAAATGGTTTTGAAACATTGTCATTAGTTAGAATTTGTGCTGTAGGATTTGTATATAGTAGTCGAATCCATTGGAGAAATGACTCACCCAACCCATATCTTGGAAGTAATTCTAGGAGATAGTTCCATTCTATTCTATCAAATGCTTGACGTGCATCCAGTGATAACATTGCGGTGTCTTTAGTGTTATGTTTTTCATATAATATATTCAGAACCCGCCTGATATTGTGATATCCCTGTCCATTTCTGACAAAACCTTGTTGATCATTAGTTATTAATTTAGGTAAATATTTGTCTAGTCTCTTGGCAAGTGCCTTACATAATATCTTAGTGTCACATTCCATGAGACTTATTCCCCTGTAGGAGGAACATTCAGTTGGGGGTTTGTTAGGTTTTAATATAAGAGTTACAGTAGCTATTCTCAATGAGTCTGGCAACATTCCCAATTCATATGATTCATTATACATGTCTAGAAGGGGCTGGACCAATTTACTTTTAAATTCTTTATAAAATTCTATTGGCAACCCATCTTGCCCAGGTGCTTTACCACTATTCATGTCACCTACTTCCTCTAAAAGTTCCTCTATTGTTAGTGGACTATCCAGCATTGTTTTATCCTCCTCTGGCAATGTCTGCAATTGTAATTGGTCAAGAAAAGTGTTCTGGGCTTCTTCATTTCCATTATATTCTGATTTGTAGAGAAGCCTGTAAAATTCTCTAAAGTTATCATTTATCTCTGTGGGGTCAATTGTTAAGTTGCCTTTTTTTGTCTTGATACTATGAATAGTTCTGTCAGCCTGTATTTTCTTGAGTCGCCAGGCCAGTAATTTACCAGCTTTTTCTCCTTGATCATAATATGCTTGTTTAGTCCGCATTAAATTCCTAGCCACTCTTTCAGCTGTCAGTTTATCAAATTTAGCTCTCATGGCATTTAGGCTTTGTAATTTTTTAGGATCTTTGTCATGATAGAATTCACTCTCTATTTTTTGAATTTGTTTTTCTAATGACTGTATTTCTTGTCTGTATTGTTTATTTTTGTTACTAGAGTATCTTATAAATTCTCCCCTTATGTAGCCCTTGAAAGCTTCCCATCTAATACTAGCTGTAGTTTCATCCCTATTTAATTCAAAATACATGTGTATAGAATTTTCCATAAATTTGACAAAGTCTGGATCCTTCAACAAAAATGATTGTAGTCTCCATCTTTTTGGACAATACCCAATCTTTCCCAAACGGACTTCCATTGACACTGCTGCATGGTCACTAATTACAATGCTATTATACCAGCATTTTTTAACCTGAGGTTGTAACTCTATAGATATTAAAAAATAATCAATTCATGAGTGAGTTTTATACGAACTAGAGTAACATGAATATTCACGATTGTTAGGATTACTAACCCTCCAGATGTCATATAATCTCAGGTCGTGTATATATTTATGTAATATATTTCTGGTTCTTGAATGGGTGCTGTCAGTTTGAGTAGATCTATCTAAAACTGGGTCTAGGGTACAGTTAAAGTCTCCTCCTATGATGTATAGGCCCTCCAGAGTAGATACAGTTAAGAATAGATTTTCAAAAAAGGACGGGTAATCATCATTGGGACCATATATATTAATAAGGTTTAGTTTTTGTGACATAATACTGACTTGTACTATAATGTATCTCCCATTTGGATCTCTGATGAGTTTTGTTGTCTGAAATGGTATCGATTTGTGTATAAGAGTAATAATCCCTCTAGCCTGACTACTGAGTGAAGCATGAAATACCTGACCAGGCCATCTTTTGGCTAACCTTTGCATATCTGTTGCGGTCAGATGTGATTATTGTATGAAAACAATCTTAGATTTTAGGTCTTTTATCCTGTTTAATACTTGCTTTAATTTATTTATTTTCCTCAATCCCCTAACATTCCAACTTGTTATATTAGCTATTAAACTATTTTCCTGTTTAGTCTTTTCCATTTAAATTTGTCTCTGACTGGGACACCAGTAATGGGAATAAAAAGAAATAAAATAAAATAATAAAAAAGGGAGACCCTATTGGAAAGATGCAGGTTTACACATACACTCAAACACACACATACACCCAACACTGAACCCCAAATAAACAATCCCTCACTGAACATTGGCATTTCCTCTGTGAAATGCCTACCCCTCCCACAGATTCAAAGTGGATTTTGAGAACGCTGATCTACCGTTTGAAGATCAACTATCAGCGTGAACACACAGTCCTCCAACCATATATCCAAAAACCGTGTTACGTTTACATAATGAACCCTTATAAAAATATCACTTATTTTAAAGACTTGCTTTCAACATATAATCTTGTACAAAAAAGTTGAAATGAAATGAAATTAATTGTATCCTTTGAACAACACAATAGCCTACAATATAGACTAATAAGAGAAAAGGGAAAAAACAAACAAAAACAATCTGCGCCTTCAGTGTAGCCTCCTCATAGTCCTACATGCATTTGTCAGGAAGAAATTCTAAAACATCACCTGCTTTGATTTAGCTACATCTAAATGTCCACCTGTTTCCACCAGACTCGCCTGAAATGTCACTCACTCATTGGATCCTCTCCTGTTGCTGCTGCCGCTTGTGTTGGGATGGTTTTATAAAATTCTTCAGCTTCCTGTAGTGTCGAAAATACACGCACCTTCCCATTGTAGAAGATCTTAAGTCTGCAGGGATTGTGCAAAAATCCACGGAAGGCGTTGATGTCAACAAACGACTGTATAATCGGGTGAAACCCCCGTCGGATGCGCATCGTCTCTGCAGAGAGGTCTTGAGCAAATGTAATCTTGGCCCCATCATGCTTGACCTCTTGTTTTCTTGTCATCCGGTATACAAGTTCCTTGTCTTGGTAACTTTGGAAGCGAACCAGCACCGCTCTGTTTTGATTTGGCTTCCTTGAGGCCAATGTGCGATGAACCCGCTCCAGGATGAATGTCTTTGTAGGTGGTAATTCCAACCATTTTGGCAGCATGACCGTCATAAAGTTGAGGAGTGTTTGGTCTCCCTCTGCTCCTTCTTTTAATCCAAATAAGCGCAGATTCTTTCTCCTTCCCCGGTTCTCTAGGTCATCAGTTTTTGCCTCAAGGAAAGCGATTCGCTTGGTAACTGCTTCCCAAGCTGTCTCGACTTTTTCTAGCACCCTCTCCGTTCGGTCAATGCGAGTTTCGGCTTCTTCGACACGTGCTGTATTAGTCAAAACATCTTGTTTCATCTCTGTCACTTTCCCCTCCAGAGCAGACAAAGTATTTGACATTCCGGCCAGCTTTGTGTCAATATTATCCAACTTTGTCCCAAACTCTGACCGTAATAGTTTTAGCTCATTTAGCACCTCCATGCTAGCATCTGTTTCTGGCCCACTGGATGGACTCGGTTGAGAAATTTTACTTTGTCTGCGTCCACGGCCAAAAATATCACACTGCTTAACTGCCGTTGGCTTTAACATACCTCACTGCGTCTTTATAAAGGGTTGTTGAAAGTTTGTAAGGGTACTTTTTAAAGAAATGTAGTTCACGGTTTCGGAGCTTCTCCTCTAAGCTGCCATATTGGTCACGTGACCTCAAATCCCCCCCAGATCTTTTCTTTCCAGTGATTCTCGGGGTCGATTCCAGAACTCACACACTGTCTGCATTAATGGATTCAGGTGCTGACACCGAGTTTATGGACGAAGGATTGGCTAGGCGACTGGGAATAAGGCTTTTTCCATCGCCAGATTCCCATAAGGTGATAGCCTTAGATGGCCACCAAATTAGTTGTTCCTCTCTCATTTCGGAACCTGTTGAGCTGGTGGTGGGGGGTAATCATTGTGAGGAATTATCATTTGTGATAATTGATTCTCCCCAGGTTCCTATTGTTCTAGGTGAAACTTGGCTAAGGAAACACAATCCTCACATTGACTGGCAAAATGCTGAGGTCTTAGGTTGGGCTACCTCCTGTTCGGATTCGTGTTTACGTTCTGCCCGGCCTGTACAATCAGCAGTCAATGAGGTGGAGGAGGTTTACCCAGACCTGTCAAGAGTTCCTACGGAGTATCATGACCTCATGGAGGTTTTCAATAAGTGCAGAGCCACTGCATTACCTCCACATCGGCCATTTGACTGTGGCATTGACTTGTTGCCGGGAACTACGCCACCTAGGGGAAGGTTATACTCTTTATCGGGCCCTGAATCCCAGGCGATGCAAGATTACATTTCCGAGTCCCTTAAAGCAGGGATTATTCGCCCTTCTTCTTCTCCAGCTGGTGCCGGATTCTTTTTTGTGGGGAAGAAGGACGGTTCACTCAGACCATGCATCGACTACAGAGGTCTTAATGAGATAACGATAAAGAATCGTTACCCCATTCCCTTGATGAACTCAGCTTATGACCAGATTCAGGGAGCAAAGGTGTTCACAAAGTTAGATCTACGCAACGCATACCATTTGGTGCGCATTCGAGAGGGAGATGAATGGAAGACGGCATTCAACACCCCCACAGGACATTATGAATATCTTGTTATGCCCTTTGGTCTGACTAATGCTCCAGCTGTGTTCCAGCATCTTGTAAACGAGATACTCAGGGACATGGTCGGACTTTTTGTGTTTGCTTATTTAGATGATATCATTATTTACTCCCGTGATTTGGAGTCCCATAAGATGCATGTCAGATCTGTCCTGTTGCGCCTTCTGCAGAACCAGCTTTTTGTGAAGGCCAAGAAATGTGAATTTCATGTGTCCACTATGTCTTTTCTAGGCTTTGTGGTGTCCCCGAACCACATAGCTATGGATCCGTCTAAAGTAAGCGCAGTTACTGACTGGCCCCTTCCTAAGGATAGAAAGCAATTGCAGAGATTTTTGGGGTTTGCAAACTTCTATCGAAGATTCATACGGAATTACAGTCAGATAGCTGCACATCTACATGCTCTCACATCCTCCAAGCTAAGATTCTGTTGGAATGAACAGGCAGACCTAGCTTTTCAGAGACTTAAGAATTAGTTTACTTCAGCACCTGTTCTGGTTTCCCCTGACCCAGAGAGACAGTTTACCGTGGAGGTGGATGCATCTAGTACCGGGGTTGGGGCTGTTCTCAGTCAGGAGGCCAAGGACGGCAAGATGCACCCCTGTGACAAGCAAGATGGGCTCTCTTCTTCGGACGTTTAAATTTTTCTCTGTCTTACAGACCCGGGACTAAGAATGTAAAGCCTGATGCATTGTCCAGGGTGTTCGAGGCGGATGAGGAGAGCACCAGAGGTGCAGAGGAGTATGTTTTACCTAAATCTGTGAGGTGTGCCATTACTATGGTTGATTTAGAGCAAGAAGTTAGAGGGGCCCTCTGTAACCACAAGCCCCCAGAAACCTGTCCTAAGGATCGCCTGTTTGTTCCTGACTCTTTGAGAAAGCGGGTACTAGAGTTCTGCCATGGGTCCCGCTTGTTTTGTCATCCTGGTGTTACTAAGACTATGGGTATTATTCGGACACAATTCTGGTGGCCTTCTCTGTCTGCTGATGTGCAGGAGTTTGTGGCAGCATGTTCTCATTGCAATCAGGCTAAAACATCCAGAAGACCCCCATTCGGTTTACTACGACCCTTAACCTTTCCATCTCGGCCTTGGTCTAATATTGCTATAGACTTCATCACCGGTTTACCCAGTTCAGAAGGTAACACAGTTATACTAACAATGATTGACAGATTCTCCAAGATGGTCCATTTGGTTCCGCTGCCCAAACTCCCATCCGCTAAGGAGATGGGGGAGATTCTGGCCCGTGAGGTCTTCCGCCTCCATGGTCTTCCGACGGACATAGTCTCCGACAGAGGTCCTCAGTTCGTGGCACGTTACTGGAAGGAATTCTGTGCCATGCTGGGGATCTCTGTTAGCCTGTCGTCAGGTTTCCACCCCCAGACAGATGGGCAGACAGAGAGGGCCAATCAGGAGGTAGAGACCAAACTACGGTTGTTGTGTGGGTCAGATCCTACTAAGTGGTCAAACCAACTCTCATGGATCGAACATGCCTTGAATTCCACTCCTTCTAGCACCACTGGGCTCTCTCCGTTTTATGTTGTTTTTGGTTTTCAGCCACCGGTGTTCACCATCCAGGAGAGGGATTCAAAGGTTCCATCAGCCCGATTGTCAGCTATGAGGTGCCAGCGAGCCAGGAGGAGAGCTCGAAGAGCTATTAGGAACTCATTGGAGAGTCAATCCAAGGCTGCTAACCGCCACAGGGTTCCGGCACCTCAATATCGGGAGGGCCAAAAGGTGTGGCTGTCCACCAAGGATTTGCCTCTGAGGGTGGAGAGCAGGAAACTGGCACCTCGGTTCATCGGGCCGTTCCCCTTTGCTAAGGTGGTGAACCTGGTGGCCGTCCGCCTCCAGCTTCCTAGCACAATGAGAATTCACCCTACTTTTCATGTGTCCTGGGTCAAACCTGTTGTGATTTCTAGATTCATGCCCACCTCCAGACCCCCTCCTCCCACCCGACTCATCGACGGTGATCCTGTCTACACCGTCAATCGCATCCTGAGGTCCAGAAGGAGGGGCAGGGGGTTCCAGTACTTGGTAGACTGGGAGGGTTATGGTCCAGAAGAAAGGTCCTGGATTCCTGCCAGGTTTATCTTAGATAAGAACTTGATCAAGGCCTTTCACAAGGACCATCCTGATCAGCCCAGAAGGGCGTCTGGTATCCGCCCTTAGGGAGGAGGTTCTGTCATGATTTTGGTACTGTTACCTGGTTTGTTCACCCATTTCACACCTGTTGTTACTCCGCCCTGTTCTCATTACTGCTCACCTGTTCCACCTGCGTTTGACAGTATATATTCACCCTTCAGACAAGACAGCAGTGCCAGTTTATTTCGTCCTAGCGATTGATCTATTCCAGCGTTTTGTATTCTGATTACCTGTTCCTGACCTGTTCTGTTCCTTGACCTCCGAGTTGGCCTGTTCCTTCCTGATCCGTTTGCCTGTTTCTAGACGCCCGCCCGACTTGATATCCTGCTTGATCTCTTATTACCCGTGTACCGATCTCTGGACTGTGACCCGACTTCGCTCTGGATTATCCCTTGGTACCTCATCGGCTTTCTGACCTCCTGTTACCGACCATTGACTGCATTCCGGACATCGGCTCCTGCTCAACCCCTTCGGATTTTCCTGCTCCCGATTGCCTACACGGTTTTGACCTTAGCCTGCTCCCGGACCACCGCTACCCCAGAACTGAACATAAGACCAGGTTAGTGGCCCGCACGTTTGTGTTAAAACACATCCTGACTGACGGGGTCACTAACCTGTTGTCTCCGCCCGCAGAGGTTCCCGCTGAGATCACCGGCGCCCTCCGCTCAGTTTTCCACAATAAACTGTTTGTTCGTCCTGAATACTGGGTCCTTCTGTCTCTGGTTTCTGACAAAAACAGCATGTCTCTATTTCCAGTTTACACTGGACAACAAAGATGACCCCGTGGCTCTGGAGTGCCTGTCGTGTTCTTGTGCTGCAGGTAAAGCTCTATGTAATCACATAGTAGCCCTGCTATTTCAGACGGCACACTACAGTACCATTGGCTTCAAGACTGCCACTGCCATGCACCAGCTCGCTGCAGACATGGCATCGGCCAAGGACACAGGTTAATTAGTATTTACTACTCTTGATAATCTATTTCCTATATTGTTGTCATTATTAATGTTGTTGATATTTTATTATTGCCGTTATAGGGAATTGCACCAGAGGCAACAAATGAGATGAAGGTGTGTAAGCCACAGAAAAAAAGAAGTGTAGGAACTGGTGCTAAGTGCACACTTTACAGAGCGTATACTGGTGAGTTTAAATTAGTTTTCCTCTCCACTCATTTAACCATCAATGCCTTTTTTTATGCACACCTCCTTTTTGTTTTGTTTTTTATCTGTTAAAATCAGTCCACCAACATTCACCATTGTTCTTAGTCATCGCTCATGTTTATTTACTCTGATTTCACATTTAATCTTAAGAAGTATGCAATATTTCCTGTCTGGCATTTGACTAATCTCGCCTTCTGACTGAACACCACATGCTGCAAGAGCAAACCTATTTTATCTATAATTTTAGCCTAAATCTTAAATAAAAAATAATCTTGCATACAAAAACATTTTAAGACGGAGATGGTCGCTGAGAGCTGCCTGGAAGTGAGTGTAGATGCACCCGCGTCTGTTGGAGAGCGGCATTTCAGCACCTGAGTGGGAGGGTCGCAAATCTCCCCTGCAGGTTGCAGCAGAAGACGATGATTCTAAAGCAGGATATTGACCATAATTACCCATAATTGTACATTCATATTACAAATATGAATGTACAAATATTTAAACAAATATGAATACACAAATTAGAATTATTCAGTTTTGAATGCTTGAAAACTGAAGTCGATCTATGGTTAAAGTGTGATTATGGAGTGAAATTGAAGCTTGAATGGAAACGATGCAGTTTGGCTGCACCATTTCAGGCCCCACTTGCATACACAAGCTTTATAAATTAGATCCTACATTTAAAATTCTGAATTGTTTAAATTACAGTGACAATAGCTCCTCGCCTGACTCTTACTATCCTATCTTTTCTCTGCTCTTTTTTCATCTTCCTTAACAAATATTTTTATGAGTTATTTTATAGATGACATTGTAATGTACATTAAATCAAACTTATTTGTCTTTCAATTTTTGACAGGGCCTCTTCCAGATCCTCATGTGATGACTATTGCTGAAAAACTTAAAGACATTCGTCCACAGCCTGGGATATGCAAATTGTTACACGAAATTCAGGAACTTAAATTAGTGGACTCTAAATTTGGCCCTGTCCCATTTGGCTCTGTCCTTTCCTACCAATGCCCTCCTGAAACAAGTAAAGACTGTATTAGACACCCTGATGCCCCTGCATTTCCCAAGTTACCAGTTGATGGGTACAGTTTTAAATTCCCAGTAAAAACTGAGCCCAACTACAAGCAACAATGCCAACTGGAGAGCCTGAAGGTTTGTATTAATTTATTTTACCTTTATTTTTCTGAGGTAGTCAAATTGAGAGTGTGATATTTTTTCATTGATTTATTTTTCTTTTTTGAAAAGGTAACGCAAGAGATCTCAGCTTCTATTGAAGCTGCTACCAGGCAGCAATCAGAATGCCAGTCATGGACTCTGGTACGCAAACCCCGACTCACAGCCAGCCAATTCCGTGAGATATGCCATGTTCGTGGGGAGTCTTCTGCCAAAGCTTTGGCCTCTCGCATCCTGAGGGGAACTCCTCAGACAGCTGCCATGAAACGTGGCTTAGACCTGGAATTTGACATACTGCGGTGGTATGCAGATTTTTGTGATGTCACAGTGACATTTTGTGGGGTAATCATCCACCCAGATGCACCTCACCTTGGGGCTACCCCGGATGGTAAAGTCTTCGACCCTTCTGAGATGTCACCATTCGGCCTGGCAGAGGTTAAAACTTGTAATGTACAAAGTATTGAACACGTTAAACACCTGACCACAGTTAAAGGCAAAGCATCCTTACGGAAGACTCACAAGTACTATTATCAGGTACAAGGACAACTAGCCATTACCGGCCTTCGGTAGTGTGATTTCATCACAGATACACACACTGACTTTACAGTAGAAAGAATCTATAGGGATGAGGAGATTATCCACTAAATGCGGGAAAAGCTTGATGATTTCTACTACAACATTTACATGGATGTCTTCTTAAGTCACAACTCTTCAAACAGTAGTACAGTGTAAATAGTTGTTACAGGTGAATGGTAGCACCTGTGAAGCTGAAATAAGCAATTTAACAGATGTATAGAAATGAAAAAATGTTGTTTAAATTTGTTATAAAAGAAATATTTACAGCATTGATGGATATTTGTTGATTGTGATGTGAGCAATTTTCTGATTAAGTTAAAAACTTGTAAACAGTGGACATATTTGAGAATTAAAGTAACCATTAAATGAATAATGCATTCTTTTTTTCTTTTTACTTTTATTTCAGTTGTCCTCAACTTCAAAGCAAGACAATTTAATTTTCAAAACAATCATTTAGCATTTACATGCAACCATTTACAATCTTACAGGGTCATAGCTGTTGTTAAAGCCGTCTGTGCTTCCCCGGGTTCGTTAATTTGTGTGCAGGACTTAAAGGAGAAGTCCGGTCAAAATCAGAATTCAAACTGCTGAAAGTACTTTAAATATAAAACTACTACATACTGTGCAAAAAATTATAAGTTTTTTTAATTAATAATAATTCTCATTTAATCATGTTTATGTGGAGGAATCCATCTTGGTCAAGAATAGTACTGTCACCTCCCATTTTTTGATGTCACTCGGCGGACCCGCTGTTGAGCAAGTTTCAACGCTCTGTTTGTCACGGCGCACTAATTTCCAAGATCAAACTCAGTCGGGTCCTACAGTATATATCTATACACGTGTGTGTGTGTGTGTGTGTGTGTGTGTGTGTGTGTGTGTGCGCGCTCCGCGCAGCACGGCTTTGCATCTAACAGACGGGGTTTCAGTTTCAGTTTGCAGCAGAGCGCGCGCGCACACACACAGACACACAGCGGAGGAGAGATCGCTGAAGTGACTTAAGTTAGCTGATAATTATAGTATAAGTATTAAAATATAAGAGCATTCCAGCACATGCTGGGCTGAGCACGGCTTTGCACCGGCGCTGCAGCTGAGCGCGCACACACACACACACACACACACACACAGCGGAGGAGAGATCGCTGAAGTGACTGTGTTGAAATAAGCAATGTTTTTTCCACTTTTACCAGTTGTGTTGGAACATCCGATGGCCATGCACGTGGGCATTGTTGCTTCAGCAATAGCTCTTGGGAATGTCAGCGGTGAAGTCCTCTGGAAATCTGAAATAATTATTGATGATCGCAGCTGTGTAGAACGGCTCCTATTGACTTTGCATGGAAAGCGGAGAGAAATGCTGTCGCCGCTTCCGCTCTTCCACGTCGCAGGATGTGATGTCAAACGCCCCTTACTGCCCATATTTGGGCAGTCATGTCAGCCCCCATACACAGTGATTCAGACGACAATTTATGTTTTTATTTTCTTATTGATTAAAGATAAGTTCATTAAATAACCACAAATGTATTAGTTTTAGTTATAGCTAATGATACCCTGATTTTTCCTTGTTGACCGGACTTCCCCTTTAAATCAAAAACTCAGCCATGGACGCATAATTCAGTTTCACCTTTGCAAAGGGAGAGATGCACCTGCCAGCCCCTCCGGGCAGCAACTCTCTCTCCCCCCATTTAGGCTTGTTTTTATTAAAGTTAGAACATAGATTATACAGAGTCACACAATGAATGATGCCCACATCTTATCGCTATCTTACTCCCTAATAAATATCTTCATGTGAACCGGAGTTGCTGTTCTTTCCCACTGCCTAGGACTGGCCTTGAAACTCTCTCCTGATACTTTTGCTCGTAAACAGCTCATTTAACCTTAATCTATTCACATTCTATTCTTCTGACAGACGCAGTCTCAAAGCAAATATATTGCATATTAAAAGCATGTTATACCTTCATAAATGTGTGCTAAAAACACGGATCATAGTTAATACATTCCACACTGTAAAGCCTTTTGCAGTAAGATAACATCCAAGCTAGGGGTATCAGACTGGCGTTTTCTTGCTCACCTTGCAGCTTGCTCACCTCTTCCTACAATAAAAAATTTTGTTATTGTTTTGATGTCATTTCTAACCAGCAATGTGATTGCCATACTTAAAACAGCAACCGCTATTTTAAAAGAAGAAGTACTCAGAACTCAAGAACTTACCTTAAGGGGTTCATGCTAAAAGGTTATCTTGTAATTTATTACCAATTTAAATACAGTACTCTTACCTTTGCCCCAGTCATTCCACAGGAATTTAGATGGTACTGCTCCCTTCTTTAACTTCTTTCGACCACAGACAGAAACGTAGGTCCAGTGGCGTATTTAGGCCATTTAGGCCTAAATCTTAGCTCAGCACCCCTAAAAAAATTACTGATTCAGAGTATTCCTGCGTGTCAGTTCAGCTCTGCCAGACGTGCGTACATGCACAGGTTTGCCCGGAGCGCCTCCGTTTGAAGCGCTCGGCGTGTCATTTCAACTGCTTGCTTTTTCTTTCCCGTCCCTTTAAATCTGCAGCACACCGGACTGTGCTGTGTGCTGTTTAACTCCACTCTCATTGGTTGTGCCGCCTTAAATCCCGCCTTCCCTCTTCCTGATTGGCTGTTTTCTATTGCGCATGTGTGCCTGCATGTTCGTGCGTGCTTGGAGCGCGAGATTTGTTTTGATTCATACTGGGATACTGCCGTTACCCCAATTAATACCAGGCTACGAAACTAGTCCCAGTTAAGAATTAAATATTATCTGCACTAAAATAGGTGAAAGCCGCTGAGTGCAGTTCTGAACAGAAGCAGGAGAGTTTTGATTTGTGGAACTTAAGAAATGTAAGTAACCAACGTTAATATCTCAAAATAGCATTTAATTCTGAAGTATAATGAATTTTATCAACAAAAACCTAATCTCTTTTATAAAACTAAATAATATGTGCCAGGCAGGAGTTCTGAAGACTGCTGGAAAGATGGAAAAACAAAGACTGAAGGCTATTAAAAATTCAGATTCTTAGCCACAGCCGAAGAAAAGGTGAGGGTTTCCCTTTTACTAATATTTCATTGTTATTGTTGCTTTCATTTTTTGTCGACCATTTGAGGCAGTTCAGGCATAAATAGCAGGTGATATTTCTTTTGCATAATATACAGTATAAGAACACTAGATGCCGCCTAAACAACTGCTATATTTTGTTTAGACTTTTACGTAGTTATAATAGTTATAATAGTATGATTAGGATTCCACAAAATAATAGTGCTATTTATTTGACTATTTCTACTTCTAGAATTAGGATAAAGACAAATAAAACAGATGAACACTATTTACATTGGTTTTATTGTACATAGATTTCCACACTCTCCATTACTAAATTAGTCTAAACCAGGGGCGGACCTATACATTTCTCATTATCAGGGGTTTAGCCCATAAAATATTTCATCAATATGAGGGTAATCTGGTACACCAAAAAGTAAGCAATTATTTAATCTGTTACAGTTGGTCGCAAAATTAATTTAATATAGGCCTTTACATATCTTAAAGTTTAATCTGCTGTTCTTTAATAGTCGTACTAGTATATACCAATAGTATATTAATATGTTCTCATTTGAATGATGAAAGGGACAACCACTCATGTAACAATTCAGTTTTGGTGTCACCGTCTTACTCAAAGTACAGTATTGGGTCCTCCATGCTGCTTATGTATTAAGGTTTACTGCACATTTAAACATTGACAACTCACTATTGTTAGGGAAATAATTAGTTGTCTGAGAAGATGTAGGTAAGGAGAAGCTGTTATCTACACTTTAGATATATGATGTAAGAAATGTGTTTGGAATGTTAAGATAAATTACATGAAATGGGCTAAAGAGAGTAACTACAGCCAGTTATACATTTGTTGTTTGAATTTAATATTTGAAATGCTGTCAGTGTCAGTGACACTTCTACTTCCAGTGCAGAGTAAATACATGAAATTTATTTGCAGTCCCTTGAATGTATAATTTTGCTGTGTTTTATGATACAGAGAGAGTATCTTAGATAAAAAAAAATAAGGGTGGGGTTTATCTCTGCGCATTTCTATATCTTCAAAAGAAAATACAGGATAGACACAGTAGTAATAGCAGCCCTTTTTTCAGCCAGCTGACAAACACTGTGCAGCAAAAGGTTTTTGTGGGCTACCACGTTTTGCTCTGTTAAAGGCATACTATGCAACATTTTTCAGTTAATTAATGTGTTCCATACCGTTTTGGATGATTAAATGAGTCATTTCAGGTCGAACAAAGGTTTTATCGGCCGCCCTGGGGGTCTGTGGGGGAAATACCGCACTTGCAATGCAAGAGCCCTCGGCTCGCACACACAGAAGTCTCGCTTTACGGCGAGAACTCCATGTGTTTTTGCCCTGCCATTCACTATATGCACGCGCGAAAGCAACAACAAAGAACCGCGTGTTAACGTCAAATAAACATACAAGCATATCGAGTTTTATTATTATTATTATTATTATTTGTTTTGTTTTTTTTATGTTGGCGAGACGCTACCACGGCGGCCGCGGCGAGGTGGCGGCCGCGGCTGCGGCTTGGCGAGGCGGCGGCTGCGGCTTGGCTAGGCGGCGGCGGTAGCGTCTCGCCCACATTAAAAAAAATAAAAAATAATAATAATAATAATAATAAAACTGGCGAGGCGGCGGTGGCAGCCGCGGCTTGGCGAGGCGGCGGCGGCGGCGGCGGCAGCCGCGGCTTGGCGAGGCGGCGGCGGCGGCAGCTGCGGCTTGGCGAGGTGGCGGCGGCAGCCGCGGCTTGATAGCGCTGCGGGAAGCTTGATGTTCATACCTTCACTGTGTTAGTCATTGTTTGTACTGCCGTTTTTTCCACTTTTCGTTGCGTTCGCCTGTCTGCTAAGCTCAAAACAACCGCGCCTGTCTTGACGGAGAAACCAGAACAGCTGAGCATCTTTACGACAGTGCACTTTTACTTTCGCCCTCTGGGGGGAGCCTCGCTGGAAAATCAACCCCGGTTGCATAGTATACCTTTAAGCCAGAGAAAATTAAATTTCAAGAAAGCTAAGTTAGTTTTTTGTCTTTAGGGAAATTATTCCTCACTTTTACCAATATAGCTAGTCTAACTATTGCCATCATGCAGGTTTTACAAATGCACAAGGTTTTATCGCGTAAAAACATTTCAATGTGTTTGTCACTGCTTTTGGATGGGCCTATATTGTAGCTTGTTTGACGAGCTTTAGCTCAAAAATGAGTCAACACTAAGAATCTTACTTCTGGACTAAAAATGGAAAGCCTGTTGTTCATGCCAGGAATCACAGTCAACACTGGGGGCTGAGCACCCCTAAAGGTCAGATCCTAGAATCTCCCCTGCGTAGGTGTCCTCTGAAGAGAAGTGCTGACTGCAGACGTAAGTGCTGCCGCGAAAGATTTTAAAATTTGGCCCCTCGTCTCTTCTTATTGCCCTCACCCAACGAGCACGAATCTCAGCATCAGCCGGGAAGTCGTGAAAACTGAGATATGTAAAGTTTTTTTTGTTGTTCGAGCACTGTGGAACACTGCAGTACCAGTGTCTCAGTGATTGTGCCATGCTTGGTGGATATGATGCTGCTGAGAGATGGACACAAGGAGGACAAGGGGAGAAAAGTAAGATTTTTTTTATTATTTTTATTAAACCTTTATTTAACCAGAAAAAATCCCATTGAAATTAAGATCTCTTTTTCAAGGGTGACCTGACTAAGAGATCAGCAGCACATGTCATTACTAATACAGTATAATAAACAAAACAATTTAAGGCATCTACTTAAAATGCAGTGCTTTGTATAAAAACTAAGAAAAGGGAAAGTGCATTCTGGGCTGCCCTCTGGACTCTGTGGAGGAAGTAGCTAAGAGGAGGATGTTGTCCAAGCTCACATCTATCATGGACAACACGTTCCACCCCCTGCACCAGACTGTAGAGGAGCTGAGCAGCTCCTTTAGTGCAAGACTTAGACATCCTGTCTGTAAAAAGGAGTGCTACCGCAGGTCATTCATTCCTGCTGCTATCAGATTTTACAATGCTGCACTGTAACTGTGATCATAACTGTAATAAGTAATGTGCAACAACTAATGTGCAATAATCTAATTAATACACTGTCCTACAACCCGTGCAATAATCCTGATGTAGTGACTTCTGCTGCTATTAACACCTGAACATAAGTCAGTACACATGTATGTATGTATGTACAAATGTATGCACGTATGTATATGCACATATATAAGCGTAGGTACGTATGTATGTAGGCGCATAGATATATGTATATATTTAAGTATATAGATATGTTTATATATATATAGAGAGAGAGACCACTAAGAATGTAAATAAGACATCATATGCCCATTCCTATTTCTTTTTTTGTAATTTTTTGGTATTCTTTTTGATCCATTGTATATATGAAGATTCACTGTATATAACTGAATGCACCTTCCCTACTCTGCACCTTCTTGTATGAGCCGATGTGACGAGTGAATTTCTCCATTGTGAGATCAATAAAGACCATCTTATCTTATCTTATCTTATTAGTATAATGTGCAAATTAAATTATGAGAAATGCAACACAGAAAATTCACAATTCAGAAACAGGTACTGTCCAATAGACCCACGGTCATTATTTTTTTAGGAATGAACAAAAAGATTCAAATGGAATAAGATCTTTTGAATTCAGTGACTGCATGCATTTTGATGAGGCACTTATATATAACACGTCACCATAATCAAGTAAGGGGAACAATACATGTCTCTTTTTTTCACTCAGTGAAAAACAAGATTTATTTCTATAATAACAAACGAGCTACAGTATTATTTTAATAAAATCTACATAAGATTTCTGATAGGTAAACGTTAGGTAAAGCTGCTGCATGTTAGCTTTGATCTTCATCTTACTGTCCCGATCAAAGCATCTATATAACAGCAATGATCGCTACCAAAACTAAGGAAAATAAAGATAGTCAATGCGACACGTTTAATGTTGTGGTCTCAGTCTTACCTTATGAAATCTCGCTGAGTTTCGGTGAAAAATGTCTTGATGTCCCGAATTTTCAACATAAAAGCATGTAACCGGATGTAGCGATAACCTGCTGCGCTTCAAAACGGAAGTTGAGTGACATCATGTGAAAAGGGTCTATTATGCCACTTAGCCTGTTATGGACCATGTTCCGTGTTTGGAGTTATATTAAATTTGTCGTTGTTGATCTCCAGTCTCTTGATTCTCTACTCGGAATCTCCCATTCATGGTGCCACTTCAACCAGCATCCATATTCTAGTTCAGATGTAGGAGTGTTTGCTAAAACCCTTGTAGTTCCGCGTATTCAGTCATAATTGGGGCCCATTATAAAATCCGCTGCGACAGTCAAATCAATAAGGCATAGCGCTCACCAGCGTCTCTCCTCCTCCTGGCTTTCCGTGGCATTCCGTTCATCTGTCAGTTTCAGCCGTAGCTCCTCCAGGAGTCCTCCTGATCGCTCCGGTCAACCAAATTTATACTTCTTCTCCGAGAATCCTGGTGTTGAGAAGATCTGGCCATTTCCTGTTAAACATTTATTTTTCTTTCTTTCATATAAGGAGGAGCGCCGTTCACCATCTGGCCTGACGCGCACTACCTATGCCCCACCCCCTGGCAACACTCTGACATAGAGTCCGTAAACCAGATGTTTCTCATAGTGGACAATTATGCAGCATCATATATGACATCCTTGTTAGTCTTGTTTATATATATGTCAGTCTTTTAGGAGACAGGTGTTTATGTTTTGAAACTCTGCGACACAGGCACTGGAGGTGTCTTTCAGAGTCAAATATGAAGAAGGATCTTACATGGTTTATGCAAGCACCGGAAACATGAAATGTTTTGAATGTGGGGATGTTGGACATAAAAGGGCCGTTTGTCCACACAAAAACCCGACAGAGCAGGCTAAAACAAGTCCAAATGGTGGGGCATCGCTGACTGCTGGTATTCCTCCGGCAGCGGAGGAGGGGGCGTCTCCACGTGTCTGATGTTGGAGAGGGAAGCAGTGCTATGGATAGACAGCCTATAAGGGATGAAATGGAGAAACCTGGAACTAATATTCCGAAAGAGTCCTCTAACTGTGGTCATCTAGAGTCAGAAACAGATCATTCTGTCTGTGTTGCTGCTGAGGCAGCGTTGCTGCCCGCAGGTGAGGGTGTGATGGCCCAGCCTGCAGCTGAAGCTGCACAGGTAGATCAGAATCAGAATCAGAAATACTTTAATAATCCCAGAGGGAAATTACTGTTTCAGTACAACCGCCATCACATACATCACAAACATTTCAGGGGGGGACGATTTACTGAGGCCATGCTGCCAAGGACACTAATGTGCCCACAGGGCGCTGCCATTGAATCTGTGGAAAGATAGAATGCTACAATAGGGGAGAAGAGGGAAAAAAGCCAAATAAAACACACCCTATCCTCTCACGGTACAGTGTGAGATATCTGACAAAAAAAACCTCATGCACGAGAAGCACAAATAGACGAGATACATATAGCAGAAGGTAAATATTTGAGACTAGTCGCGTGTAAGTTCACCTGTTTTTGTGAGCATCAGTTATGTGTGTCTGTTTGGGTGAAGTCTTTATATTTCCATGAACCCTCTCCAGAGGCCATTGTCCTTGATGTTATCAGCCGGTCAACAGTTCAGAAAGCATCCGCAGGTGTCAGCGGGGGAGGGGGTAGCAGGGTAGAGTTCTGAGCTCGTTCCTAATAACAATCCAGGAGTGATTAGATAGGGAAGGCATAGTCCAAATACTTTATTTGTTATGAGGACAAGCAGCTCTGACTTTCCTGTCAGCTTTAAGTCTTTGCTGGCTTCAAATGGTGAATCCAATATTGCAAATTGTTGGGCTTTTCTGCGTTTCACTTCCAGATTTTTCCCCATCTCCCCTTGAGTTCAACCACCGAAGCCAGTCTGCGTACCAGCACATCCAGCTTTTCGGCTCTGCTCCTCCACCTTCCAGATCTGTCCGTTCACCTTAGTGATCGCATCATGCAACCGGTAGACTGATCAAGGCCAAATGGCTACCGACATCTGCTGTATTTGCTGATACATCAAAAATCCACCAAGTCCAATAAGTAGAAATCCAAGTATCGTAAATCCAAACATATAACGTTTCAACGTCCAGGAATGACAAAGTCGAAAGACACACCGTTTTCCATCCAGGAATGTAGTCAATGAGTCAATCGGGACACATGACGGGTCCCCTTTATGCTGCCTACCCATCGAAAAAGTTTGGTCAATAGCATTGAGAGACCAGCTTACCAGATCCATGGTTTTCAGAGTTCTGATGATATGAAGAAAGTGCTCAGAAAGACAAGACATAGCAGCAGAAGCAGGAGAGGGGGAGGGGGTGGGTGAGAGCCGGAGAGAAGAAAAACACAACTGTCCTCGAAGAGAGACAGAACAGAAAATGATGATATGGAGTATGGCAGTGATTCAGACACCGTTTCTATTGCAGATTCCCAAACATCCAGTGGTGACTTGTATACTTTAGTAGAAATTAATGTTTTCCTTGATGAAAGTTTGGAAAACATGTTAAAGTTCAATATTGTCCTGATTTGGAAAGATTTATGCACGAATGGTACAGATAATAGTTGGTTTTGAAATGCTTGATGAAAAGAAACGATTCCGTTTAAAAATAGCATATGACAAACGTCAGGAGACAATCATTGGTAAATAAAGGAAAAGGGTCAAAACGGTTAAAAATTCAGAAGTAAGGTTATGATTACAGAACACTGGGTGGTCTGTTCTTTAATGTCTTTGTTTGTCCTTCCTTTCTTTTTCACCTATATGCATAATATCAGAGTGGGATTTTTAAAAATCAATGGTGGGAGGGATCCATATAAAAAAAACAGTTTGGAGATGATCATTCAAAAGAAGTTAGATGTTGTGTTTTTACAGGAGACACATACAGATCATGAAAACGAGATAGAATGGGGTATCAGTTGGAAAGGGAAATATTTTTGGTCTCATGGGACCAGGGGTCCGTTCTTTGTACGTTGCTTAAAACATCCGAGATCAAATGACACATCCAAGATGATTTCATCCGGCTAATCATGATCCGGCTAATTTGGTTCTTCGAACACACCTGTTGTTTATGATTAGTATGGCTGGATTGAGTTATCTGAGATAACTGCGCGTTCATGCGTTTGTTTAAAAGGGGAAATGTATCGATAGTAGAAACATTGATCAGCAACGCTGCTATTGGCTGTTCAGCATGGCCAAAGAACGCCCACCGTTTTTCTCCCAAGCAGAACAAGAGCTTTTAATGGAAGGTTATGCCGAATTTGAGTCATTAATTAAAACGCCTCAAAATCTGTTAAAGCCAGGAGAGAGGGCTGGCAAAAAGCAGCAGACAAATTAATGCGTAAATACTGTCCATGGTAGATGTTTCTATCACTTTCTACAGTATGAATTTTTGCATTTTAATAATCTCATATTTACTTTGTTCTTTTATGTCAGAGCCTCCACGGGACCCACTAGAACATGGGGACAAGTAAAAGTGAAATACAAGAATATTCTACAAAATGGTAGCCTTTAATTATTATACTGTATTTTAAAAAGGCACTTGTTATGTCAAGAGATCCAAATTTCAGTGTCATTCCTTAGACACGGGAAGTAAAGGACATGTGCAAACTGGGAATTTTAACAAAAAAAAAATCTTTATCCATAAAAAATGAACATTTTCCTTTTCCAAGTCATCCACAGTTTACACGGTAAAACTGTATTGTTCCGTGGCTAGATAATCAATCCATATTTTTTTCTGATACAATATACGGCTCGACAGGAAGCAAGCCTTTCAAAGTAAACTAAACTTCACAATAAAATGGCCCGAACAAATCTTCTTACTGGATAGGATTACGCCATCGGAGAACGGGGGTGTGCAGAAGACCCCGATCCTCCCTACGCCCGCTCAGATGTTGTGTTGTTGCATGTTGTTCTCAAGTGCGTTTAAAAACTGGGAGCGCCGAAGAGGGTGCGCGGCACAGCCCACTCCCCCTCCAAAAGGAAGCTGGTGCCAGCGCACCCCCTCCGGGCAACTGCCCAGAACCCTCAATGTCTAAGTGCGAGAGGAGGTGAAGGGAGCCGTCCGAGGTGAGGCTCACCCAACATAAGCCCCCCCCCCCAGACGTCTTCCCCCCACCCCCCCATACCATGGCCTACATGAGTGTGCGTTGTGAAAATGTTTGGGGTGAAAGTGTCTAAGATGCATGATAAAATTGGGGAGAGGGGCGTCACCAGAAAGTGGCAACCTCCAGTAACGCCCTCTCCCCCAGGACCTACATGTGTCCTGCTCCATGTGTGGAGCAGGCAGAGGGAGGATCCGGGGATGGGGAGCAATGGACTGGGAAGCCCAGGGAGCCAGCTCCCCAACTGACTCCAATAGGCACCCCCGCTCCCTGAAAGCACCACCGTAGCCCGGGGGCCAGGGAGAGGCCGCAGGGCCCGCCAGCTAACCACCCACCAGGACCAACACCTCAACCCCCCCCAGCCCACCCACCAAGCCTACTGGCTTTACCCCCCCCCCCCAAAAAAAAGTAAATAAATAAACAAATAAGAGGGGGGGACCCTGGCCAGCCAGCCCGCACGACCCATCCCAAACCCCACCCCCCAAGCGAAACCCGCACCAGGAGACGACACGGACCAGGACTGGGACAGGGGGCCGGACACAAGCCAACCAGAACGTCCACCCCCCCCCACACACACACACACACACCCGTAGATTTAATCCCTCCCCAACACTAACGTTCAAACAACTCACCATACATTCGACAGTAGACATCCAGGCTGGGTAAGTCCCTACTCCCCCTCCTTCCCCCTCCCCCCACTAGCAGAGTGCCTATCCAATGAAGGAGAAGAGCATCTGTCCTGAGATGTTAGTGACCATGCCCCCCCTACCAGCTCAACAGGCCCCCCCAGCGCACCAGAGGCCCCGCACCCGGGCGCGCGCCGGCCCACACCAAAAGCGGCACACCCCCCGGAACCGGAACCCCCGGGGCCCCACCGGGGCCCCCGCCCAAGGGCGGCGCGCCCCAGGGACCCCAGACCCCCAGACCCACCCCGGCCCCACCCAGCGGCAGCACAGCTACCAGGTCAGTAACCCACGTCCGTCACATGCAGCTCCCCAAGAGCGCCACAAGCGGCTGCTGTAGGCCGCCCTTAGGCCTCCCAAGCCCCTCCCAGATGGGGGCAACAGACCCTGGAGTCAGATCCACCAGGCGCCCTACTCCAAGTGCCCCCAGAGCCCCAGGAACCCCTCCATCCAGCCACTGCGCCCTGCAGGAAGCAACCCACCGCCCCCTATTCCACTAAGTGATGGTGTTGATCAGAGGAGCCCAAAGAGACCAATCAGATGTGGAAGCAGATGCTGTCTCTAGATTAATATGATCCAACAAAAGATCTCTATACTGATTGATACTGAGATTTTCTTTACTTTTCCAATTCATGAGGATAGTTGTCTTTGCAATACATAATGCAGTGAAAACCATGTAACCTATTTCTTTTTTCAGAGGACTTTCCTCAAAATTACCGAGCAAGCAAACTGATGCGGAAGGTGCAATTTTACAGCTCAAGCACTTTGATAAGTCCTTACATATCTGTGTCCAGAACCTCTGGACCGGTGTGCATAACCATAACGCATGAAAATAATTATCAGGATGATTGCCTATGCAGTGTGGACAGATATTAGATTGTGCCAAACCCATCTTGAATCATCTTTGTCCTGTGTAGTGTACTCTGTGAAGGATTTTGTATTGTATTAGTTGTAAGTTGGTGTTTCTACTCAATTTGAAAGTTCTTAGACATATCTGAGCCCAGAAGTTTTGTTCAAAGGTGACTGATAAATCCTTTTCCCATTTCATAATAGGAAGAGATATTGAATCATCTATTTTAGTCAGTGTCCTGTAAGATTTAGACAGTAGTTTGGGGGGGGGGGTTAAATCTAGGAACTCTAATATATTAGTTGGGATTTGTAAACCACCATTAATATGCTTATATTTATTTCTAATTATAGATTTAAGTTGTTCATATTCATATTCCAAGAATTTATTTTTACTAATGCCATATTGCATATTTAGTTTAGCAAAATTGATGAACTCGGTTCCGTCAAGTAGATGTTCCAGATATTTAATACCTTTATTCTTCCAGTATGTAAAGTTTATCATTTTATTATTTTGTAGGATATCAGGGTTATTCCAGATAGGTGTACGACTGCAAGGGATAAGGGATGACTTTGTCATTTTAAGGAACTCCCACCATGCTGTCAGAGTAAAACTAATGTTGATATTTTTGAAGCATGTATGTCGTTTTATATTTGAGCTAATAAACGGCAAATCTGAAATCATGATATTATTGCACAATTCCTGTTCTATATCTAACCGAGGCTCATCTAGAAGACTATTTTTTATCCATTTAGAGATGTATTGTAGCCTATTTGCTAAGTAATAGTTATGGAAGTTAAGCAAATCTAATCCTCCCATGTCTTTAGTCTTCTGTATTGTCTTTCAATTCAATTCAATTCAATTCAATTTTATTTATATAGCGCCAAATCATGAAACATGTCATCTCAAGGCACTTTACAAAATCAAGTTCAATCATATTATACAGATTGGGTCAGATTATACAGATTGGTCAAAATGTCCTATATAAGGAAACCAGTTGATTGCATCAAAGTCCCGACAAGCAGCATTCACTCATGGGGAACCGTAGAGCCACAGGGAGAGTCGTCTGCATTGTACATGGCTTTGCTGCAATCCCTCATACTGAGCAAGCATGAAGCGACAGTGGGAAGAAAAACCACCCATTAACGGGAAAAAAAAACCTCAGGCAGAACCGGGCTCAGTATGAACGGTCATCTGCCTCGACCGACTGGGGTTACAGAAGACAGAGCAGAGACACAACAAGAGAGACAAAAAAGCACAGAAGCACACATTGATCTAGTAATCTGTTCTACATTAGATGGTAATAGTCGGTGATCTGTCCTCCCTGGATGATTTCACAGTCAACAGAACTTCAGACCAGGTGTACCTACTATGAAGAAAAAAGAGAGAGAACAAAAAGTTAAAAGCTGAAATGACAACAGTCATTTCAATGTAATGCAATGCAAATCTGGAGAACAGTAGACTGGAGAACAGTAGAAATCAGTAGAGTGAGAAAAATAGGCCCTGATGTCCTCCAGTAGCCTAAGCCTATAGCAGCAAAACTATAAAGGTAGCTCAGAGTAACATGAGCCACTCTAGTTATAAGCTTTGTCAAAAAGGAAGGTTTTAAGATTAGTCTTAAAAGTAGACAGGGTGTCTGCTTCACGGACCAAAACTGGGAGTTGGTTCCACAGGAGAGGAGCCTGATAACTAAAGGATCTGCCTCCCATTCTACTTTTAGAGACTCTAGGAACCACCAGCAGACCTGCAGTCTGAGAGTGAACTGCTCTGTTAGGAACATATGGAGTAATCAGAGCTCTGATATATGATGGAGCTTGATTATTAAGGGCTTTATACGTTAGAAGAAGAATTTTAAATTCTATTCTTGATTTAACAGGAAGCCAATGAAGGGAAGCTAAAATTGGAGAAATATGATCCCTCTTGTTGATTTTCATCAGAACTCTTGCTGCAGCATTTTGGATCAGCTGAAGACTTTGAATTGCATTTTGTGGACTTCCTGATAGTAAAGAATTACAATAGTCCAGCCTTGAAGTAAAAAATGCATGGACTAGTTTTTCAGCATCACTCCTGGACAGAATGTTTCTAATTTTAGCGATATTCCGGAGGTGAAAAAAGGAAACTCTGGAGACCTGTTTAATATGGGATTTAAATGACATGTCTTGGTCAAAAATAACACCAAGGTTTTTTACTTTATTACCAGAGGCCAAGTTAATGTCATCCAGATTAAGTGATTGGTTAAGAAGTTTATTTTTTGAGGACTCTGGCCCAAAGATTACAACTTCGGTCTTGTCAGAATTTAGATGCAGGAAATTTAAAGTCATCCAGCTTTTGATGTCATCAAGACATGACTGCAGTCGAAGTAATTGATTGGATTCATCAGGATTTATGGATAGATATAGCTGAGTGTCATCAGCATAACAGTGGAAATTAATCCCATGCTGTCTGATAATTTTGCCGATCGGAAGCATATATATAGTAAAGAGAATTGGTCCAAGGACTGAACCCTGTGGTACTCCACAGGTGACCCTAGAGTTTGAGGAAGATTTATTATTAACATGAACAAACTGGAATCTGTCCGACAGATAAGATTTAAACCAGCCTAATGCTTTCCCCTTAATCCCTACAGTATGTTCAAGTCTTTGTAGGAGAATATTGTGATCAACTGTATCAAATGCAGCACTAAGATCTAACAGGACAAGTACAGACACAAGTCCATTATCTGAGGCCATGAGAATATCATTAGTGACCTTCACCAGAGCCGTTTCAGTGCTATGATGAGCTCTGAAGCCTGACTGAAACTCCCCAAGTAGGTCATTGCTTTGTAAATGTTCACAAAGTTGATTAGCAACTACTTTCTCAAGAATTTTAGATAAGAAAAGAAGATTAGATATAGGTCTGTAGTTTACTAGCTCATCTTGATCAAGAGAAGGTTTCTTAAGTAAAGGTTTAATAACAGCTACTTTAAAAACCTGTGGTACATATCCATTTACTAAGGATAGATTAATCATGTCTAAAATAGGACCACTGATCAAAGGGAATACCTCCTTAAACAACTTGGTTGGAATTGGGTCTAACATACAGGTAGAAGGTTTAGATGAAGCTAAGATTTTAGATAGCTCAGAAAGCTCTACTGCTTCTAAACAGTTCAGACACAGCGCAGGTTCTAAAGATTCCTCCAATGCTGCCTTACTTACTGGGGATGAGGTAATCATGTTTGGGAGGATGCCAATTATTTTATTTTTAATGGCATCAATTTTATTTATGAAGAATCCCATAAAATCATTACTACTAAGAGCTAAGGGAATGGATGGATCAACAGAGCTGCAGCTCTGAGTAAGTTTGGCAACTGTACTAAAGAGAAATCTAGGATTATTTTTATTCTCTTCAATTAATGATGAAAAATATGCTGCTCTAACTCTGCGAAGGGTCTTGTTATACAACAATAGACTGTCCCTCCAGATTAAGTAGGATTCCTCTTGGTGTGTAGAGCGCCATTTTCTCTCCAATTTCCTAACATTGTGCTTCAAGGAACGCAGCTCTGAATTAAACCAGGGAGCCAGCTTCCTGTGAATTATCACCTTCTTTTTCAAGGGAGCTACATTATCTAATGCAGAACGCAATGAGGAAGTCACACTGTTAGCAAATGTATCTATTTGTGAATGGGAAGAAACAGCATTGCTGCCATCTACAGGGCATTTCTGCAATACTGAGGATATTAAGAGGGGGACAGACTCTTTAAGTTTTGATACAGCATTATCCGATAAAGATCTACTATAATGGAACCCTCTTTTGGGGGTGGAGAAATCGGTTAGATTAAACTCAAATGTTATTAAAAAATGATCAGATAGGACAGGGTTGTGAGAGAATACTGTTAGTTCTTCACAATCAATGCCATATGTCAGCACAAGGTCCAAAGTATGGAGCCGAGAGTGCGTTGGCTTATGCACATTTTGAGCAAAACCAATTGAATCTAGGATAGTTTTAAAGGCTACACTAAGGTTATCACATTCAGTGTCAACATGGATGTTAAAATCACCCACTATAATAACTTTAAGCTAATACGTGGGGGTTTATCTTTCCAAAGAAATTTAGAGATAGAAGAGTCTAGAGATTTAAACCAGTCAGATGATGGTTTATTGGGGATCATTGAAAATAAATAATTAATTCTAGGTAGGACCATCATTTTTATTGAAGCTACCCTACCCATAAGTGAGATTCGAAGCGATTTCCATCTTTTAAGGTCCTCTTCTATCCTGTTTAAAAGTGGGGCGTGGTTAAGTTTAAGTAAATACGTTAATTTAGACGACACAGTAATACCTAAATATTTAATATTTCCTGATTGCATTTGTAAATCTAGGGAGTTTTCGAGAGAGCAATTAATTGACAGTACCGTAGATTTAGACCAGTTTAAAGAGTAATCTGATACTTTAGAGAAAGATTCTAGTATTCTAATTACTTGTGAAAGAGAATTCTTTGAATGCTGGAGATAAAGTAATACATCATCCGCGTACAGACTAATCTTATGCTCTATTTTCATGCATTTTATACCTTTTACAGTTTTTGTTTGTCTGATTGTTGCTGCTAGAGGTTCTACAAAGATGGCAAATGTGATGGAGAAAGAGGGCATCCTTGCCTGGTGCCCCTCTGTAGATAAAAACTGGAAGATATTTGATTATTTGTCCTGACACAGGATGTTGGAGAATTGTATAAAATTTTTAACCAATTTATGAATAATTCGCCAAAACCGAATTTATGAAGAGTAGCGAATAAAAATTTCCAGTTTACTCTATCAAATGCTTTTTCTGCTTCTAAAGACAATATATTGGTTTTAATGTTTTTACTGTAGGAATAATCAATTAAATTAAGTAATCTGCGTGTATTTGTGGATGACTGCCTTCCTCTGATGAAACCAGTTTGATCTGGATGTATTATGAGAGGAGTTACTTTGTCTAATCTTTTTGCAAAAGCTTTACAGATTATCTTAATATCCACATTAATTAAGGATATGGGACGATAACTGGTGGGCAACACAGGCTCTTTGTCTGGCTTGAGCAGAAGGCTGATGGTGGCAGAGTTCATATTAGCTGGAAATCTGCCATTTTCCTGTATTTCCTGCAACATTCTGTGGAACGCTGGGGCTAGAATATTCCAGAACTCTTTGTAAAACTCAGTAGGTAATCCATCTGGACCTGGAGCCTTTTTATTAGGCATGCTTTTAAGAGCTTCCTGGGTTTCAGCTGTTGTCAGCGGGGAGTCCAGTGTCATTCTTTGGTTATCTGATAATTTAGAAAGTGTAATTTTATCCAGAAATTGCTTAATATCCTTTTCTGATGGATTTATCTGTGGTGTGTATAAAGATTTGTTGAAATCACGGAAGGTATTATTTATACACTCCGGTTCACTTACTGTATTACCAGTTGAATCTGTAACTGCAAATATAGTAGTTTTCTCCTTATTTATTTTAAGCTGATTAGCTAGGAAGCTTCTTGACTTATTGCCATGTTCAAAATTTTCTATTCGAAGTCTTTGTATTAGAAATCTATTTTGCTTTTCAATATAGTGGTTTAGTTCTAATTTTACTTCACGGATTTTACCTAACTTTCCTTCTTCTTGAGAAGATTCTAGTAACTTTAGAGGAATTGGAGGAAAAACTTTCCTCTAATTGCTGAATCTTTTGGTTTTCTTTTTATGAGATGAGAAAGAAATAATTTTACCTCTCATCACTGCTTTTCCAGCTTCCCACAATATCGATGCCGATGTACCTGGTTGATCATTGTATTCCAAGTATGAAGCCCACTGTTCTCTGATGAATTTTATAAATTCTTCATCTTTAAGCAGTGATGTATCTGTCATGATCTGGTTTGAAGGTGAACCCGGAATTCAACCAAAACTCTGCTATGTAGATAACTGATTTATTTGAGGGATTATGAGGAGTGGGGAACAGACAGGCTACTGAACATAATCCAACAGAAGGTAAGGCAAAACATCCAGGCATCACTTGTACGGGAGCAGGCGAACAGAACTGGGCAAAAACAGACAGGACAGGGTCAATAAAACAGAAACAAGGTGCTGGGAGCTCTTACCAGATACGGGATGGAGTGCATGAAAGAATGAGAGACGAACCGACAACTAGCTGAGGAGGGGGTGAGGCTTAAATTAACAGACAAACAGGTGAGCGGAGTGAAAAACTAATTAACCAAAGGTGGAAGCAATTGCAGTACTGACAGGAGCTGGAGAAATAAACCAAAATCCAAGGACAATAATGAAAACAAATCGCAGAACTAAAATCAGAACTAATACAGAAAACAGGTAATGAAAATAATCCACAGGCTAAACAGAACTCAATAATCTAGAACGCAAATAAACCAAGAGGCAGGAAAATACTTAACCAACTAATAAACGTGAACCAGAACAGAATATAAAATAAACAGGCTAAACCGGACTTCAGAACTAAAAACACAGTAAACGTAAGGCAGGAAAATTCTAACTTAACCAAATCATAAACAAGACCAAATATTACAGTATTAAATCTCCAGCTTTTGTTTTGTGGGGTTATTTTTTTATTAATTAAGGTGAGAGTAACAGGAGCGTGATCACTGATAGCAATAGGATGAATTACCGTCTCTGAAACTTCCGACAGCAGTGAGCTACTTATTAGAAAGTAGTCCAGACGAGAGTACGAATGGTGAACATTTGAGAAAAAAGTGTATTCTTTACCATTAGGATGAAGAGAACGTCATGCATCGCAAAGACCAAAATCACTCATGTATTGTTTGACTACACTTACTGACTGCCAACTACGCTGAGTCCCTGTTGTATTCAACCTGTCTATATCGTTATTTAAACCAAAGTTGAAGTCACCTCCTATAATTAGTGAACAATCCTCGTGTTTTGAAAGTGCAAGGAAGAATTGGTGGAAAAAAGAGGGGTCATCAACATTTGGACCATATATACTGACAATACATAGCTTCTGGTTATGGATAGCTATTTTAATTATTATGTATCTACCTTCAGATCTCAGCCGCTCATCTCCGTCCTCACATCTTTCTTTTTCAACCTAGAGAGGAATATCAGTCAAACAAAACAGTTGATTGGCCTTCGGCTTCCAGATGGAACTCTGACCACTGATCCCAACACCATGAAGGAGCAGGCTGTGGCCTTTTATAGTGATCTTTTCAAGCGGCAGGACTGTAACAGAAGCTGTATGGAGGCTCTGGTGGATGGTTTTCCTCAATTTTCTGATGCAGATCGGGCGATTTTTGATGCTGGAGCTTCATTGGAAGAGCTGACTGCCGCTGTTGGACAAATAGCTCCTGGAAAGACTCCAGCTCTGGATGGTTTACATGCAGACTTTTATAAACGTTTTTGGAGGCTTTTTGGGGGAGGACTTGTGAGAGGTGCTTCAGGAGTGCTCCTTGACAGGCATCTTGACATCATCCTGCCGACAAGTTGTTCTCTCGTTACTTCCAAAAAAAGGAGACCTAACTTTGTTGAAAAACTGGAGACCCGTTGCCCTCCTTTTCGTAGAGTATACGTTATTTACTAAAGTACTTTCGAATAGGCTGAAGAACATTCTTTAATCCTTTGTACACAAAGATCAATCATACTGTGTACCTGACAGATCTATCGTGGATAATCTTTTTCTTTTAAGAGACTTGATTAATATCTGTAAACTATATGAAATTGATATTGGCATTACCTCCTTGGATCAGGAAAAAGATTTTGACAGGGTTGATCATTGTTTTCCGTTTTCTACATTGAGGACTTTTGGTTTTGGTGATGGCTTTATTTCTTTATTGGGTTTATTGTATAAAGAAGTGGTTTGTGTTGTTAAAGTTGGGGGAGGATTAAGTTGTCCTGTTAAGGTTCGGAGAGGTATTAGACAAGGGTTTCCTATTTCTGGACAATTGTATTCTATTGCAATCGAACCCCTTTTACACAAACTGCGCTCTGTTTTAACCGGTGTCTTCCAGGTATCCCAAATCATTCAGGTTTAGTGGTCTGTGCTTATGCTGATGACATAAACATTTTTGTTAGAAATCAGAACGATGTAAAGGGTCTTCAACACTGTTTGGAGCTTTATGAAAAAGCCTCTTCATCTAAAGTAAATTGGGAAAAAAGCTCTGCATTAAAAATTGGCCCATGGACTAATAATCTCCCTATTTTACCAGGTAATATTCATTGAGCTAACCAAGGTTTAAAATGTTTGGGTGTTTTTTTAGGGACAGATACTTTTTTGGAAAAAAATTGTCATGGAGAGAGTTTGTGTCAGACTATCCAAATAGAAATGGCTGCTTCCTCAGTTGTCTTACAGAGGAAGGGTTCTGGTGGTTAATAACTTGGTTGCTTCAGCCCTTTGGCATAAACTGACTGTGTTAACACCACCGACATCTCTCATACAACGTCTTCAAAGGAATCTAATAGATTTTCTGTGATCTGGACGACACTGGGTGAGAGCTGCAGCCTTGTACTTACCAGTGGAGGAGGGAGGACAAGGACTCATAGACATCATCTCACAGATTGCAGCTTTCAGGCTTCAAACAGCGCAGAAACTGTTATATGGTACTGGATACCATGGTTGGATACGGCACTTCTTTTAAGGAAAGCAGGATGTATTGGATATGATAAACATCTCTTTTTGTTACGACAAGGATCCTTGGACTTAACTGATCTTACTCCATTTTACCAATCGGTATGGCAATTAGCCTCTCACTTTTGAGAGGACGGCTGATACAACACCAGGGATGTGGATCTTTGAAGAACCTCTGTTTGAAAACAATTTCATCTTGTCACAGCTGTTGTCGTCTGGTACTTTAAGATCTTAGATGAGAGAAGCAGGATGTGTTAAGCTGGGTCATGTGATGAAGTTATCTATGTCCAACCTAACTGAGCGTCTTGATGTGCGATCCAACAGGCTTGTGTTAAGGATGAAAGAAGAAGCGTGTGCTTCTCTGCCAGACTCTGTCAGAGCATTTGCTGCTGATAGTACTCGTTTTGACCAATGGGATGACGAGAATGAATATGTGTTTCCCTCCATCATTGTTTCTCCTGCAGTGGATCAATGGCGGGATGAGCCAGAAAAGCTGTTGTCCTTCCAAGTTTCACCACTAGGTCATTTTGAAGGCTTGGGAAAGAAGGCCTTGTACAATATTTGTATGAAGGTTCTGAATTTACATTCTCTGGCAGAGATGAGGGTGTCGAAGTGGACAGAGGTTTTTGACACCAGGTCTACCCCAAGAGGCTGTTGGCAGTCCCTGTACAAACCCCCTATTAAAAAACGGGTGGGTGACCGCCAGTGGAGGATTGTACATGGGGCCATAGCTACAAACAGGTATCTGGCACACCTTAATCCTGGCACTAGTGTCAACCGTCCTTATTGTTTGCAGGAGGAAACTTTGCATCATATTTTTGTTGAATGTTTAAGATTGAATCCTCTTTTTGTTCTTTTGGATCGTTTGTTTGTTTAGTGGTTTTGGTGGATAGTTTTCTAACTGTATTATTATTTATGGTCCACGGTATTGTGCAAGGAAGAAATCTATTCATGTGCTTCTAAATTTCATTTCTGGAATGGCAAAACTGGCAATATGGATATCAAGAAAGAACAAAATTAAGGGTTATCAAACGGAATATGCTCATGTTTTATTTCAGAGACTGATAAAAAACTCAAATTCCACACAAACTTGAGCAATTAAGTTGAGAAAGAGCATGGATGTCTTTGTAAGTAAATGGGATTTTAATGGTGTTTTGTGTTTGATGGATGAAGAATCTTTAGTTTTTGCTTTTTGCTTTTTTTCTTTATTTTATGAACATTATTTAGTTTTTGTTCATTGCTGGAATGTGTAATAAAGGCAATTTTAAACTCAAACTCTTTCTTTCTTTCTTTCTTTCTTCATTTTTTCAAAGAAATAAGTTTGCTTGATCTTTGATGGGTACTTATTAGCAATGACAAAATTGCATTTAGGCATGTAGACATGGTCAAGACAATCTGGTGCAGTTCAAACCAAGCATCAGAATGGGGAAGAAAGGTGATTTAAGTGACTTTGAATGTGGCATGGTTGTTGGTGTCAGACGGACTGGTCTGAGTATTTCAGAAACTGCTAATCTACTGAGATTTTCACACAAAACCATCTCAAGGGTTTACAGAGAATGGTCAGAAATAGAGAGAATGTCCAGTGAGCAGCAGTTCTGTGGACGCAAATGCCTTGTTGATGCCAGAGGTCAGAGGAGAATGGCCAGACTGGTTCGAGCTGATAGAAGGGCAACAGTGACTCAAATAACCACCCGTTACAACCAAGGTGGGCAGAAGAGCATCTCTGAACGCACAGTACGTCGAACTTTGAGGCAGATGGGCTACAGCAGCAGAAGACCACATCGGGTGCCACTCCTTTCAGCTAAGAACAGGAAACTGAGGCTACAATTTGCACAAGCTCATCGAAATTGGACAATAGAAGATTGGAAAAACATTGCCTGGTCTGATGAGTCTCGATTTCTGCTGCGACCTTCGGATGGTAGGGTCAGAATTTCGCGTCAACAGCATGAAAGCATGGATCCATCCTGCCTTTTATCAACAGTTCAGGCTGGTGGTGGTGTCATGGTGTGGGGAATATTTTCTTGGCACACTTAGGGCCCCTTGGTACCAATTGAGCATGGTGTCATCGCCACAGCCTACCTGAGTATTGTTGCTGAACATGTCCATCCCTTTATGACCACAGTGTACTCATCCTCTGATGGCTACTTCCAGCAGGATAACGCATCATGTCATAAAGCACAAATCATCTCAGACTGGTTTCTTGAACATGACAATGAGTTCACTGTACTAAAAATGGCCCTCCATAGTCACCAGACCTTAATCCAATAGAGCACCTTTGGGATGGAACGGGAGATTTGCATCATGGATGTGCAGCCAACAAATCTGCAGCATCTGTGTGATGCTATCATGTCAACATGGATGTTTGTGGGATGTTTTGAGGGATGTTTTGAGGGATGTTTTCAGTTGTTGAATTTATGCCACAAAGGATTAAGGCAATTCTGAAGGCAAAAGGGGGTCCAACCCGGTACTAGCAAGGTGTACCTAATAAAGTGGCCGGCGAGTGTAAGATGTAATGTTCATTTGACAACCTAAATAATATTTAATTTTATTTCACTTTGTTTTATTTTATATATATATATATATATATATATATATATATATATATATATATATATATATATATATTTTTTTTTTTTTTTTTTTTTTTTTACGTTATTTCTTTTAAATACACAGTTCAACTATTTGTGTGTAAAAATGTAAAACAGGCGAGCTATATGTAGAAATACATTTTCCTGAAAGGAAATAAATAAATCAGCTTGAACTGCTGATTTCAGCTCTGAATTTAGGTCAGCTCTATGAGTGGCATTGTAGTCAGTTTGCACATTTGTATTAATTTGTTATGATTCTACAGATGTTTCAAATGGAAATGAAATCATGGCACACATGAATGCACACAACTGCTTGAATGCACCGAGATGCTCTGATTCACACACATGCTGTGCCAAGCTGGATAAAGGACTGAATTTGAGAAGCTGTTAGAAATAGGTCACTTGGATGGAGCTCAGTGAGAAACTGGGCCACAGGTTCACATTCCCTCTGCAGTTCCCAGTTCAGCTCCTACTGGAATACAACATAAGACTGGATTAGGCACTGTCTACATGTTTATACATGTTTTATTTGCTCCTTGCAGGGTAGCTAAAGTAAAATGTAAAGGTAGAAGGTCATAAAACAAGATATCTAATTTGGTTTGACGAGAGAACCCATACGAAACAAAATGCTCCTCCTTCTTATGTCAAATTATGCAGGACTTTATTTTTTTGCCTCTATGCTGACTCTCTTGTGCTCTTTACTTTGTTCTGTTACAGAAAATCCTTCCCATCCCAGCATGCCACCCTAGCGTCCTTTGCTGCTGTCTACATATCAGTGAGTAATTGAGCCTTTCTACAAACACACGTGTACCACGGACAGATTTAATTACACTTTTCAGTGATGATAATAGTCTTTTATTATCTGCTCTATATAGTTTGTTCCCATGCCTGGCAGCTGGTGTAGCTCCTGCAGCTTAAGTATAGAGTGATGTGAAATTCACTGTTCAGTACGTTTTTCAAGAGAAATAAAAAGTGCCCACTATAGACCTGATTGGAGATTTGGTTTTATTTTTCTATTTCATAAAGAATAAGTAGGTGTAGCCAATTCCTGGATGGATGAATGGATGGATGAATGGATGGATGGAAGATGGAATGTGCCATTTCGCTACTTATTCCTAGTAAGAAAATCCTTGACTCACTCAATTGCACAATCAATTAGTCAATTATTTTCATCAAATTAGGACTTTTAACTCAACATGCCATTAAATACAAATATTTTTTCTTATCCTGACAAAAATAGATTTAGTTCTTTAAAATAATTTAATTCTTTAAAATAAGAACTAATACGTAGCAGTGGTGTGACAATTTCATTCTTTTGTTTCTTTGTAACCTTTTTGATTTTATTGTTTTCTATGTTCTCTCTTTCTATTGTATGTTGTAATTTTACTCATTTTGTTAAGCACTTTGGACACCTGCTGGTTGTTGTGAAGTGCTATATAAATAAATTTGGATTGATTGAGCTGTAAAACCGAAAGTATTTTATAAAAAAAATGGGAACGTGTTTTAGAAACATTAATTAAATTCTTCTTAAAGGGATTTAGGAGTGGAAAAAAATTACCATTTCTGACCTACTTCTGATCTACAGCGTAATAAAAACGGGCATGGCTATGCTCATACCGATACCGGTATGGATGGCCTTGACAGGCTAAAGCTGTGAAGACAATCGTCCATCTGTAATCATCCCATGGAACCTTAACATTCACACAAACCCCTGCTTAGACAACATGCAAACAAGATCACATACACATATAAACACCACTGCTGACAATCAAACAGACCACCAGCCCATTTCATAGACTGTTTCAGCACAAACTGCACTTTATGTAAATACTACACACTACACTTCCATTTTCAAGGATGTTTATATCTTCTAACTATTTATATTTTTTTTAATATATTTTTTGTTTAATGTGAAGGGCACAGCAAAATTAGGAACAAGTCTCCCCAGGGCCGTTTTGAGTTATTTACAGATTCAGAAAGAGTGGACTTTAAGCTTTCCAACTAAGTCAAACTTGTGGAAATCAAATAAAATTTGAAAAGATATGACCTTTTGAATGTTGGCACTCAAGATTGGGGAGAAAACACACCTCAAAGTTTCTTTAGAATCACCCCAGCCAGGGGGGCATTAACAAAAGCTGTTACTTTGAATTTTCATACCCTTCAGCAACATCTCCCACCCAGTCCTGCCTTTTAATAGAGGGTCTCTGTTAGCTTATTGCACTGTGATGTGAACCAGGAGCGCTATTTTTCTATGTACAGATAATTTACAGCACTGGATTACAATATTTGTGTTTTTTGCATTGAACAGACAAACATCTTTTATTTGTTCAAAAAGTATACCTAATTTATCAGTCACACAAACAAAGAAAAAAAAGTTGGTAAATGACAACTGTGTTTTGTATCTCTGCAAGTTGCAACTCTGATGAAACTCTGAAGTAAACATGTTGGTACATTGTTATTGCTGCTATTTAAAAAATCATTTCAAATGTATTATGTTATGTAAATAGGCAGAAGTTTTTTTATTTCCACTGTCAAATATTTTCCATTGTGCTATATTTATTAAGGTATTTACTTTTATCTTCTACTCTTGGTGTTTCTTTAGAGCTAACTTTAGGTTAGTCTGGTTTGCTCTTTCTTCTTCTTCTTCTTCTGTGTGGGAGGAGTGTAACTGAAGAAGAAGGGAGAGAGCGTGAAAGTGAAAGTGTCTTTTTTCATATCTTTTGGCTTTCTTTGCTGTTTCACTGGGTGTGCTGTTTATATTATTGGTTTGTTTGGTTTTTGGGATCACTTGGTTGGAGTGTTCACAGTTGTTGTTTGGAGCATGGTCATCAGGCCTACCTGGCTGGCTAGCAGCTGCTAACACCATGGTGGTGGGTGTGGGAGGTTTCTCCATGCTGACACAGAGAAACGGCATCAAGGTGGGTGCTGGCTCTCCGTGCAGCGTGGAGGAAGTTTGTTTGACAGTAGTGGAGCTCATTGGACATAGGTCCATCAATTCCGCAGCCCGGATGAACAGGGCTGTAGTATTGTTTGTTGAAAAGGTGGAGCAGGCTCAACAGTTGGTTGAGGTCGGGATTTAGGTTAATGGCTTGTTTTTGCAGGTGTCGCCACTAACGATGCCAGCAATGAAAATCATGCTGTCCAACGTGCCACCATTTATCAGCAATGAGTTTTTGGTTAAGGAGTTGTCCCGACATGGGAAGGTGGTGTCCCCAATTAAAAAGGTGCTGTCTGGGTGCAAGTCACCATTACTAAAACATGTTGTCTCTCATAGGAGACAGCTTTATATGATCCTCAATAGGAAGCATGAAGAGTTCAACGTTAGATTTCATGTCAAGCTGGATGATTTTGAATATGTCTTGTTTGCAACTTCTTCCAATATGAAGTGCTTTGGATGTGGCCAAGAGGGGCCTATCATTAAAATGTGCTCAAACAGGGGTGGACCAGCCCCGCCAAAGTCAGAGGAGCAGCGCACTGCATCTGCTGTTCAGCTGGAGAGTGGGAGCGGGGTCGCAGGAGCACCCGTAGTTGATACGGAGGAACCTGCCGCGGTTGCAGGAGATTCTACCGCTGACGTGGACGCCGTCATGGAGGATTGTCCTCTGGATGTTGTGAAGGTGCCCAGTGTTGATTGAGGGAATATGGTGATTGATGGGTGCGTGAGGACAGATGGGTTTACTGCGGTGTGTGGCGGTGGGGGGGCGGGGGATCAGACCACGGTTGCCGGTGGGATGGAGGAGAGAGATGAGCGGAGTGCAGAGCGGAGGGGTGACACGGGTGTTGAAGAACATTTAGTATGTGGAGATCGGGGCAGGAAACAGGAGGAGCGGGAGGATGATGGAGGTGCGGAGGTTGAGAGTGGAGGGCCGTCGTTGGGAGTTAACGTAGAGGAAAGGACGGGGGAGGCAGAGGAGGTGATGGAGCAGGAAGCTTCAGCCATAGTGAAGAGCCAAAGCAAAAGAAAAAAATGTTGTGGCTGATGAGCAGGCAAACAGACAGACAAGCAAGATGGCTGCTGATGGAGAAGAACAGCTGGACTTTAGTGACAGCGAGGACGGTTTTTCTGACTGTCTATCGCTTTCACAGGTTGGTGGTAACGAACCCCGATATCCCGTCAAATCATTCTTGTCTTTTATTCAACAAACCAAAGGGCTGAGGGAACTCAGAGTGGAAACTTACTTTCCAAGCTTAAAACTGTTTTATACTTCAGCCAGATATTATATTAGGAAAAATGAAGAATCAGGGTTCACCGATCAACAAATTTTCCGACTGAAGAAGATAATGGGTAAAGTGAGAAAGCAATTTTAAATCCCATGAAACGCACAGGCACTTTAATATTTTGTATAGCTGTTTGGCAAGTTGTCTTTAATCTCTCACCCAATATGAATTCTTTTAAAATAGCATCCTTGAACATTAATGGGGCTAGAGAGGCAGTAAAATGTGCACAGATTTATCAAATAAACCATGAATGAATTGATGTATTATTTTTGCAAGAAACTCATATTAATCTGTCAAATGAAAAATATTGGCATAAGGAATGGAAGGGGGGAATTGTTTTAAGTCATGGCACCTCTCAGAGTGCAGGAGTGAGATTCCTCTTTTCAAGAACTTTCACTCCAGGATCACTGGAAGTAAAACACATTGTTCCAGGAAGGTGTCTTTTAGCCAGGGCTGGTTTTGAACATTTTAATGTGATTTTTATCAATGTTTATGCTCCAATTACCAATGCAGAGAGAAAGCGTTTTTTTAGAAGAAATTGGGGAGAGGTTGGGGGATTGCGGGTCTGAGGATTAAATTTTTATAGGAGGGGATTATAATTGTACAGAGGACGATTCCTCAGATCGCAAATCATGCAGATCCGCATGTAGCAGCTCAGCGCGCTCTGGGGCAACTGGTCTCGTCTCATGGCCGGGTGGACGTATGGAGGAGGATGAACGCAGTTTCCAGGCAGTACACGTGGTCCCACATGAAAGAAAACCACATTTCTTTGGCCCGTCTTGACCGGTTTTATTGTTTTAAACAACATTTTAACGTGTTTAAAACTTGCCAGATTTTACCAGTAGGTTTTATGGACCATTCCCTGGTTTTAGGTAGTGTTTTTATTAGAAACATTTTACCTAAAACCGCTTACTGGCATTTGAACTCAGTTTTAACTTATGACCGCAGTTTTACTTATGACCAGCCCAAAACTTTTGGGCTGGTTTTAGACAGCGGAAAGGTGATTTTACATGTCTGCAACAGTGGTGGGACTACAGCAAAGTTCAAATAAAACTGCTGTGTAAACAGCACACTCTCAATGTTACTCATGACATCACCAGATCTATTAGGGATCTGGAGATAAACATAGTGGAGTTAGAACACATGAGCATATTGACAGGAAATCAAGAGTACATTGAAGCTCTCAAATCTAAAAAGCTAGTTTTAGCAAACCTGCTGGAGACTAAAGTTCAAAGCGTGTTGGTCAGGTCCCGGATGCAGAAGATCACAGAAATGGATGCACCTTCCACCTTTTTCTTTAACTTGGAGAAAGTGTGGCCTCAGGAAACTGATCCACTCTGCTGTCAGACACGGGGCAGCAGCTAAGCAAACCGGGACAGATCAGGAGGAGTGTGGTGCAGTTCTACTCCTCGCTTTTCCGTAGTGAGTACGGAAAAGGGGAAAAAGCGAGCTGTTCGCGGATTTCTGTAGTGGACTGCCACAGGTTGCTGAGGGGACCGTCACCCAGCTAGAGCACCCCTTGGGGGTGCAGGAACTCCACACGGCCCTCCAGAGTATGCAGGGCCAGAAGGGCCCAGGCATCGACGGGCTCACTGTTGAGTTTTACAAAGCATACTGGGACATCTTAGTGGGGGCCCTGCTAGATGTTTTTAACGAAAGCCTGACCACTGGTTCGATCCCGCTGTCGTGCCACAGGGCGGTCATCACCCTCCTGCCAAAAACAGGTAATTTGCAGGTCATAAAGAACTAGTGCCTCGTGTCTCTTTTGTGCTCGGATTACAAAATCCTCTCCAAGGATTGCAAACAGGATGAGAGGAGCAACGGAGCAAGTCATCCTACTGCGTCCCCGGCAGGTCCATGGTAGATAACCTGATTCGGGATGTTTTGGAAGTCTCCAGCTCCCGCCGGAGTACCTGACTCTCAGGGGCCGTCCTCCTGGATGCCCACCGGAACATCTGTCACGCCGGGGCCGCCCTTCGAGACGTCCGCCGGAACCCCTGACTCTCCGGGGCCGTCCTCCTGGACGTCCGCCGGAGCAACTAATTTGCCGGGGGCGCCCTCCAGGGCGCCCACCGGACTCTTGCACTAGAGACTGTTTTCCACTCCTCATCATCCCTTCAATAAATCAGTTTACAGCATAGAGGTGTTTGGCTGAATTCCGGGTTCACCTCCACACCAGGTCATTACAGAAAGAGATGAATTCGAGCACTAGCGATCTTTTAACAGCAAACTCTGCACACACAGAATAAAGGAGTGACAACTTCTTTTCAAGTTCAAGAATTTAATAACAGAAATAAAATGAACATCCAGAGAACATCACTATGTAATGCTGTTTATCTGAATTAACACTATATTTCGATTAAAAAATCCTCTCTACTAGACTAGTGAAACTTAACTAAACTACTAAGCAAAATGAAGATAAAAGAAACTAAGCTAAGGAACTATTTACATGCAAAGGTAAACAAAAGACAAAACAGAAGTGGTTGATCATAATCAGAATAATTCAGTGAATCCCGTTCACTGCAGATCTGATTCAAAAGCATGGAATGGAGTTAAGTTAGCTTAACTAATTCAGAAAAACATTTGGCATGTGTTTCAATCCACTCACAATGCGAGTCCTGAGTTAAACAAAACATTATTTGATGAAATAATATTTTGTTTAAGTTAAAGAACCAAAGTTCAACTTAAAGAATGTGAATTGAGGTTAAATTAGCTTGACTAATTCAATTAAGTTCAATTCAATTTTATTTATATAGCGCCAATTCATGAAACATGTCATCTCGAAACTCAAAGTCAAATTCAATCATATTATACAGATTGGTCAAAAATTTCCTATATAAGGGAACCAGTTGATTGCATCAAAGTCCCGACAAGCAACATTCACTCCTAGAGAAGCGTAGAGCCACAGGGAAAGCCGTCTGCATTGTCCATGGCTTTGCAGCAATCCCTCATACTGAGCAAGCATGAAGCGACAGCGGAAAGAAAAACCACCCATTAACGGGAAAGAAAAACCTCCAGCAGAACCGGGCTCAGTATGAACGGTCATCTGCCTCGACCGACTAGGGGTTACAGAAGACAGAGCAGAGACACAACAAGAGAGACAAAAAAGCACAGAAGCACACATTGATCCAGTAATCTGTTCTACATTAGATGGTAATAGCGGGTGATCTGTCTTCCCTGGATGATGTCACAGTTAACAGAACGCCAGACCAGGTGTACCTACTATGAAGAAAAAAGAGAGAGAGCAAAAAGTTAAAAGCTGAAATGACAACAGTAATTTCAATGCAATGCAATGCAAAACTAGAGAACAGTAGACTGGAGAACAGTAGAAATCAGTAGAGTGAGAGAAATAGGCCCTGATGTCCTCCAGTAGCCTAAGCCTATAGCAGCATAACTATAGAGGTAGCTCAGGGTAACATGAGCCACTCTAACTATAAGCTTTGTCAAAAAGGAAAGTTTTAAGATTAGTCTTAAAAGTAGACAGGGTGTCTGCCTCACGGACCAAAACTGGGAGTTGGTTCCACAGAAGAGGAGCCTGATAGCTAAAGGATCTACCTCCCATTCTACTTTTAGAGACTCTAGGAACCACCAGCAGACCTGCAGTCTGAGAGCGAAGTGCTCTGTTAGGAACATACGGGGTAATCAGAGCTCTGATATATGATGGAGCTTGAATATTAAGGGCTTTATACGTTAGAAGAAGAATTTTAAATTCTATTCTTGCTTTAACAGGAAGCCAATGAAGGGAAGCTAAAATTGGAGAAATATGATCCCTTGCCTTTGTTTATGCGATTCTACCTCCGAGCGCTAGGGGTCGCTATAGCGATCGGTTACAGCCTAAAGTTATCAAAATTGCCTTTAGACCGACATTAATATTCAATATTAATGCGGGAATAAGGCTCATAGCTCTATCTAACGACGGCGGAGCGGAATACACAAGGTTTATGCTTGGAACGGGCTTTTGTAGAAAAAACGGAACCGTAAATTACCAGAAGCTAATAGCATTCTGGCTAGCGGACCTTCGGTGCTAACAAATAAAAGCTTCGGTTTTATTTTAGTCATAATGAGGGGGCCGGATAACATTAACATTAATGTCCCATCAATGTATGAAACCTTTGTGGAGATAACCTTTGTTATAACCACAAAAACACACTCGACAATGACATGGTACCGAATGCTAGCAATGAGCTATTCCGTTAGCCCTTTGTTTTAAAGCAACCATGTGTAACGATTTACAAAACATTTCCCAATAAACCATTTTGCTTCTCCCTCTGGTTTCTCTGCCCAAACCTGTCGGCGCCTCGTGTGAGTTCAGTCCACTTTGGCCATCCAAATTAAGTAGCACTGAAAAGCAGGAAAGTTGTTGGCTGTACAGCAGTGGGCTAGTGGCTTAGCTCTGCAGCTATGAGCTAACCGACAGCGTGGTCGGGCAGCTTGGCAAAGCGTGGTCGGGATCAGAGGCTCATAGGTCCTCCAGACAGCCTCTGACCCGGTTGAAGTCACGATTTCAGCAAGTTCTCCTCAGCATGCAGAAACGGGTTGCTTGTCGGCTTTCCAGCTCCGTCTGGGGTTCGCTTCCTGCAAAGGCTGAGATGAAATAAACAAAGCTGTTTTTGGCAGGGAGGGATTCTTCCTCCGGCGTTTTACGCTGAAGTTAAGAACGCAGACTTAACTCTGAGTTGACTAGTTCCATTTCCCGGGCGACGAGGGATTTCTCTGAGGTGCTGGCTTGTGCGTGGTTCAGGCCCGGCCAGGGCCCATGGTCAGAAGTCTGAGAGCTGGTCAGGAGTGAGGGTCTGGTCTCTGTCAGGTCCTCTGCTCCGCAGAGGAGGAGAATCTCCCTCTTTCGCCTGGTCACAATTTTATTTTAAATGTTCTGCCATATGAAATGTTCTGCCATATGAAAGGAAGTGCCATAGCATTTGTTCTGCAAACACTTAACATCAGCATTTTGTTTATACAGTAGCAGTTAAATAAAAACTGCCCACAAAATCCTGAGTCACAATCATAACATTAAAACAGGCAATTTCTGAGGTAACAGCAGAAACATTTTTTTTATCAGGGAGCAGCATAACCAGTCTAGTACCAAATGTCCCTGTTAGAGTAAGGTGAAGCACAAAAAAAAAGTTCACTGCTGGGATTTACTGTGCAGAGAAATAGTCTGTAAATATACTGAATTTCCTTTGCAGAATCTCAATCAAAAAAGAAACAGAAAACACTTTCAGTGGAGTTTGTAGATTCCTAAAACTTGACTTACTCATCTACACTAAGCCAGTTGCTAAGGCACACAAGATTATTCACATTTTCAGATGATAAAGAAGCTCTCTTTTTCTGTACAATATGACCAGCAAGAGAAAATAACCTTTCACAGGGTATGGAGGTTGCAAGTGTGGCCAAATACTTCTGTGCATAGGGGGCCAGCCTGCTGTGTGAGCCTGCATGTTTGGACCACCACTCTAATGGACAAGACTCTGGATTGATTGTGGGCTCTGCTCTGTATCGACACACACTGTTCTCAATTGAGTCTTCTTCCTGTTCAGAATCAGATTCAGATGAAGCAGCCAATAGGGTTAACCTTTTCTTTGCTGGCTCTGATGTATTTTCTTCCACAGGTTTCTCTGCAATAACCCTCTGTTCCTTGACTAAGTTGGTGACTGAGGTCCACACCTCACTCCTCTATCCTCTGGCTATACACTTGAGGTCCTTGAATCTAGGGTCCAATGCAGTAGCAATCTTCAGATATGCAATGTTGGCATTTTCCTTGCATGTCTCCAAGTCTTTTCTGAATGTAGACTTGAACTTGGCCACGTAGGCAGGGTCATCATCTGAGCTCTCCATCACCCGAGAGAGGCAAAAAGCAGGCAGGGCCACAGAGCATGAGACATACTTTTCTCCTCCCAAAAGTTCAGTCAGATACCTGCAAAAGAAAACCAACTCCACTTCAGTTAAAATAAATTGCATTCACTTATACACAAAAACATATCCTACATATTCATGCTGCATTTTACACACATAGTTATCTCTTACACTCAGCCAGAATAGTGAGAAATATGATGTAAAACATACCTGCAAGGCTCCAGTAGCATTTCCAACCTCTGTAGTTTGTCCATTTCAGCTGTAGTTGGCATGACAATCTTGGTGTTTGTGGTGAGGACATCCCTCAGTGGCTGTTCCTTTCTGCCGATGCTTTTTATCATGTCCACAGTTTAATTCCATCTGGTTGGAACGTCTTGTGTAAGCGACTCCTTCTTCTGTCCATGTTCAACTTGTCGTTGCTCCAATTCCGCAGCACTCGCTGGACTGTGTTTAAAGTGGCCAACAACTTTTCTGCACTTCGCCAGGACATTGTCAAACACACTTTTATGCAGGGATACTGTGACGGAACGCTGGAGACTGTGTGCAAAGCAAGGAACATGATCAAAAGGCATATGTCTCGCAGCGGCTATCATGTTTCGTGCACTATCTGTGCTAAGTGTGGTGACTTTATCTGATACATTCCACTGCTGTGCAACTTCAATAAAGTGTCCCGCGCACGTTTCAGCATAATGTCTCTCCTCTGTTTTCATTACCGTTAGAGCATGTGAGTGCAGAGCCCACTGTTCATCAATATAATGCACTGTAACTCCGAGGTAATTATGGTTACCCAGTGATGTCCAGTAGTCCCCAGTGAGAGCAACAGCGTGTGCACGTTGTAAAGTTGTCGCTTTTGCATTCCTCTCCTTTTCATACAAGTCGTGTATTCTTCTTGTGATGGTGCGTCTTGAGGGAATCTCATAACTGCCGTCATTTGTTGCGATTCTCAGAATGTTTCGAAGACCGACGTCCTCCACAACACTAATCGGCCTGCAGTCTGTAGCTATCCACTTTGCTATGGCTTTTGTTAGCTTCTCTTGGCTTTGTTTATCTATACTTCTCCCAAACGCTGCATCTAACGTAGTCTGCTGAAGCCTGGCGCCACTGTCTGTTTCCTTAAATGATTTGCTGGTATCAACTGTGTGTTTTGCATTTAGGTGATATTTTAGACTCGAAGTACTCCGGTGATAAGACAATTCAACTTTGCAGTGATTACAAATAACTTTGCTTCTGTCGACTGCACCGTCTGAAAGAACTTTAAAATGAAAATGGCCATGTAAAAGTGCCGTACCCTTCTCCATGTTTGTTGGTTTGTTTATCCGCCAATTTCTTTTCATTTCCGGTTCCTGTAGGCATAAGCGCGGCAGCCTTCGGCAACAGACTTTTAGTTTTACCAAATAAATGCCTGGGAGCAACAGACTTTTACACTAATAAAAGAAATAATAAAAACTGCGTTAATTCGAGATAAAATAATTGTCGGCGTTAATTGATTGATGAGTTAACGTGATAATAACGAGTTAACTTGCCCAGCCTTAATATATATATATTCACTGAATTCACCCCTCCCTCCCCCGTGTTGCGGATTATGAGTTAAAAGAGGTGGGGGCTGCAAAGAGCTCATGCAGCCAAGTACGTGTGGCATGCATAAACAAATGGACTGTTATCACTTGACGTTCATACCCCGGGAGCCAAGCTCTGTCTAATTGTGACATGGATCCCAGAAGACAACATGGGGGAATCGACCAATACTAAGCAGGCTTTGCTCATCCATATAAGTTGACGTAACCGAGAGTTTGACACTCTCGAGCGTCCGGAATTGCCAGTCTCACATTGTTTTCTGCCTTTTAGATTAAATATGTTAAAATATAGTTTAAAGTAATATATAGTAATAAAAAGAGCCTTTTTATTACTACAGAAGTCTACAATAGAAACACCACATCTTTCAAGCAAAGAACCTTGGGCTGACTGCAACTGGATGTGGTCAATTCTTATCACCTGCTCTGCTCTCACCTCTCCAGAACCAGCAGGTTTTTCATACAAACAAGCACGCCCACCGACAGGGGGGGACAAACGGGTCAGTTGTCCCGGGCCCAGGACAGAGGGGGGCCCCAAAACTGACACACCAACCATTAAAATGGTCATAGTGTCAGTCAGCGCGCGCGCTAACTGCAGCAGCAGTCTGTGTCACGGCACTTTGCTGCTCCCCCTCCCCTCTCGTACATGGCTCAGCGGCGCCAGCCAATCAGCACGCAGGCTCAGCCTGTATGTTTTGTAAAAAGCCGGTTAAATTCAGTGGAAACACAACAAATTTATATAAGCACGTGAAAAACCATGAGCAAGAAAACGTTGAGCGAAAGAAACGGAGAGAGGAGACGAAACTTCTCTCATTGGCCCGACAGACCCAGACCCACAGACTGACGTCACTGACTGAGGCGTTTCAGTCCTCCAGAGAACATCCAGGTAGATAAGAGTGGTCATCTTCAGCAGCAGTTCATGTTAACTTTCAAAGTAGATATTATCTATCATATGTTACTGGAGCCCACACAGAAATGTAATTAAGGCATTGAAAGAACCCAGTACATATATCCTATTAAAAAGTTTTATTTAAGATAAGATTAGCTAATCCTTTATTTATCCCACGACGGGGAAATTTATAGGATTAAAGCCACAGGCAGGTGCACACAACACAGACAAAATTACACAATTATTGAAAGATATAAAAGGTGGATTAGGAAAAAAACACTATGACCATAACATTATTATTATTAGTAGTATTTAATTGTAATAATCAAATAAAAATCACAAAACCCGAAAGGTCAACAGTTTCATGATACATCAAGCTTAAATGTCAAAAGTATCGGTATCGTATCAATATCGCCGATACTCACCCTGTATTTACTTCGGATCGGATCGATTAAAAATTCCCGGTATCGCACACCTCTAGCGGGGAGCGTGGGGGGGGGGGGACCCAGCGTGTGTTTGAGGAGGAGACAGAAAGAGCCATCCCTAGCGATAACAGAGACAGTGCAGGTGGAGAGGCTTACTGCCCGGTTGGATAGTCTGAGCATAGTCGCTCAGAGATGGATCACACCGTTAATTTCAATGATCCCGCGTTATGGCCAACAAAACCGACTGATTCTGATCGAATGAATGTTGTGCATTTAATGGCAAAAAGGAAGCCTTTCTCAGAGATTCAGAGGGCAGAGAATTCCCAAAGTATCTAACATATTCTACCTCCTGCAATGGAAGGGAAAACATTTGTTAGGGAGTGGCTAATATTTTGGCTGCAGTGCTGCTGTTCTCTTATGAAGAAAAGATCAACTAGTGCACTAAATTCAATAGATGGGTTGAAACTATCCAATATAAAATACAGAGATTTCCAGGGCATGAAGTATACAGTTAAGTTGACTTTTTTTGGTGTGTGTGTGTGTGTGTGTGTGTGTGTGTGTGTGTGTGTGTGTGTGTGTGTGTGTGTGTGTGTGTGTGTGTGTGTGGTGTGGTGGCGGCAGGTGTAGAGGGGGGGCCCAAAAAGACTGCGTTGTCCCGGGCCCTGGCAAAGCTGTCAGCTGGCCTGCAAACAAGCGCAAGAAATTTTTCAAAAGTCATGCACGCAGAGTGAGCCGTGCACCTGTGAGGGAGGAATTGCACGCGCAGAGGCAAATTTGAGAGGTTGTGTTCACTGACTTGAAGTTGTTGTGGGAAAATTGACAAGTTAAATAAAATGCCAACATTTAATGAATTAAGTGTGTGTAAAAAAATCTTCAGGTGGGAATTTATACACAACCTCAAATTGATTTTACAGTCAATATTTAGTTGTGCAAGTAAAAAACTTTTGCTTTGCAATTTCTCACACCAAAATTCACAGGTGTTCACATCTAACGTACACACACAGATATTACGAAACATATTTATCTTCATAGCTGGAGGCCCCACACGGATCTCTGCTGGCAATGCTAACAGAATAATGACCAGCTGATAAGAAGCGCAAACCGTCCAGAGGAGAGGAAGACTGCAGCAATCCAGTAGCAACAGGATCATCTTCACCTTGTTCAAAAAGAGAGAATCTTCTACAAAGAAAAGAATGTTGCCTGTAAAAAGACCTGCAACAACCATCAATTGTCCATTGATCCCTCCCCACCTCCAAGTAAGAAGATTAGGATGCACTACAGCTTTGGCTTTACACATCAAGTGTGTGTCGTTCATTGCATATACAGGACTGTCTCAGAAAATTAGAATATTGTGATAAAGTTCTTTATTTTCTGTAATGCAATTAAAAAACATGAAATGTCATACATTCTGGATTCATTACAAATCAACTGAAATATCGCAAGCCTTTTATTGGTTTAATATCGCTGATTATGGCGTACAGCTGAAGAAAACTCAAAAATCCTATCTCAAAATATTAGAATATTTCCTCAGACCAAGTAAAAAAAAAAATTATGACAGCAAAACAAAAACATTTGAAAATGTCCATTAATGCACTCAGTACTTGGTTGGGAATCCTTTTGCACAGATTACTGCATCAATGCGGCGTGGCATGGAGGCAATCAGCCTGTGGCATTGCTGAGGTGTTATGGATGCCCAGGAGGCTTCAATAGCGGCCTTTAGCTCATTTGCATTGTTGGGTCTGGTGTCTTTCAGCTTCTTCACAATACCCCACAATGACTCCATGGGGTTCAGGTCAGGGGAATTGGCAGGCCAATCAAGGACAGTAATGCCATGGTCAGTACACCAGTTACTGGTGGTTTTGGCACTGTGGGCAGGTGCCAGATCTTGGTTGTGCAGCGTTTCCTGCCACATTTCCCCCTTCCAACACACTTTTTGTGAATGTGCTTTGAAACTGCACTCTGTGAACAGCCTGCTCTTTGAGAAATTTCTTTTTGTGTCTTACCCTCCTGATGGAGGGTGTCAATGATGGTCTTCTGGACCGCAGTCAGATCAGCAGTCTTCCCCATACTTGTGATTTAGTTTACTGAACCAAGCTGGGTGTTTTTCAAGGCTCAGGAAACCCTTGCAGGTGTTTCGAGTTAATTAGACGATTCAAGTGATTAGTTGAATAGCCTACTAGTATACTTTTTCACGATATTCTAATTTTCTGAGACAGTCCTGTAGTTTCCTTATAAACTACAAACTACAATCACTTGGCTGTGGCGGGTCTCTAATATTTAATATTTGCGTTTTTTATTTTTTGTAAGGATGTCCTCTAAGAATGCTTATTTTTTTTCTATGTATGTGTTTGAAATTTCTGCTTGTGTCCTATATTTACATGCTGAGCTGGATATCCCAACAAAATGTCCTTATGATCTCATAATGTCAATAAATATTCTTTATTCTTAATGTATTTAAGTTGAAACTTTTACAGAAAGCAAGAGAAGGCTATTCAAATATGATTTTGTTTTTGTATGTGGTGCTCTCCTTTGTCATTTATTTACAGTTTTCTGTTGGCTTATTGAATGTCATATGACCTACTCAATGTAATGCACCTGTGAGTAAATAAATGGTGTGTGGGTAAGATACGAGGGAAGCGAAATAAGCGTGTTTTATATTTTACTCATTTAACACCGCACCATAGCCTACCCTGCTAACATAAAGACTACTTCAGGCTTCTGAAATGTATGTCCATTTCTGTGCACTTAATATTTGGTTGGTGCTCCTTTTGCATGTATTGCTGCATCAATGTGGTGTGGCATAGAAGCAATCTGCCTGTGGTTCTGCTGAGGTGTTCAGGAAGCCCAGATTGCTTTGATATCGGTCTGCAAGTCATCTGCATTGTTAGGTATTTCTCATCTTTCTCTTGATAATACTCCATAAATTCTCTGTAGGGTTCAGGTCAGGCCAATCTGCTGGCGCTCATTTTTACCACACTTTTTCCTTTCATTCAACTTTCAATCATTATGCAATTACAATTTCCCAATATTCTAATTTTTTCAGACACAACATTTTGTATTTTATTGTCTGTAAGTCACAGTTATCACAATTACAAGAAATACATATTTGAATAGTTTAAAATATTCAACTCCTGGCTTAAAACTTTCTTTTTTGAGAAAGCTTATAGTTAGGTTACCCTGAGACATCTCAGCAGTTATGAAGTTTAAACGAAAGCTCAAGCTGGAAGACTCATACCAACCCCCCCCCCCCCCCCCCCCCCGATTGCCTTATCAAGCATCAGGACCTCATCCTTCCTTCCCACAAGACTTTGCTTATAAGGCACCCCACTCATGGATCCTCCGGCTCTACAGCTGAGTTGTCAGCTGAGCTTCAACCCTCCTCCACCCCATCTCCTCCTTCATGCTGTCAAGCTTCACCTGATTACTTCTCTTATACAGCCTCCACCACCAGTGTCTGGACTCACTAATCCTAATCCTAAAATGAACATTCAGGATCATAGACATTCACAGCTTTCATGTCTTCTGCCGGGGTCCGAGCACCAAAGCACTTTTCTAATGTATGTCAATCCATCCATCCATCCATCCATCCATCCATCCATCCATTTTCCAAACCGCTTTATCCCTCATGGGGTCGCGGGGGTTGCTGGTGCCTATCTCCAGCGTTCACTGGGCGAGAGGCGGGGTAAACCCTGGACAGGTTGCCAGTCTGTCGCAGGGCATGTATGTCAATAAATCTCTCTAATTGCCTCTGTCTGGCTTAATCAGTGCAAGTCTCTCCAGAATGAACGGCTGCCAAAGGCTTAGGCTGCTGTGCTCCAGCAACCTAAGCCTATAGCAGCATTTCTGTTTCTCTGCTTCTCTAACCCTCAATTGGGCGAGGCAGATGCCCGTTCACACTGAGCCTGGTTCTGTTGGAGATTTTGCCTTCCTGTTAAGGGAGTTCCTCTCCACTATAGCTTCATGCATGCTCAGTATGAAGGATTGTTGCAAAGCCATCAACAGTGCAGACGACTGTCCACTGTGGCTCTACACTCTTTCAGGAGGAGTGAATGCTGCTTGTCAAGACTGCAACCTGCTGGGTTTCCTTAGATTGGAAAATTTTTGACCAATCTGTCTGTATGATTTGATTGAATACGACTTCATAAAGTACCTTGAGATGACATGTGTTGTGAATTGGCACCATATAAATAAAATGTAACTGAATGGAACACTTTGTGTAATGAATCAAAATAATATATTAATTTATTTTTGGGAAATATGTAACAAAAACTTCTGAACTTTTTCATTGATTTCAAATTTGCTGTCCTGTACTTCTAAAATATAGAAAAGCTAAAGAAATTCCCCAATATTTTTGCATGTTTTAGATGAGTGTGAAACAAGCCTTCTGGTTTATTTGCAGCTTTACTTTTGCAGTTTAAATGTAACTGTAATTGGACCTTTAAGGTTGGTTGTACCATTGGATAAAAGCAACAACATTCTAGTTTCCACTAAGTTGAGGTATAATTTGCTTTACATCGTACACAAATCATTTAATGTCTATATTGTTTCAGTCAGCAACCCAAATGTATTTGAATTTAAAATGTTAAATATTGGTATATGTTAGAAATGTGATTAATTGCGATTAAGTAATTACTAAGGCTGATTTAGATTTTGTTTTTAATAACATCCCACCACTGAAATAATGTGCATCTATATATACACTCTGTTGGCAGATCTACCTAATGAGCCTTATTTCCCATTCAAACAGACATCTGAAACATTTTTGGATATTCTTTATATGTGTTAGGTTATTGTCTAGCTAAAAGACCAAAGAGTTTAGAAAAACATGTCTCTGACACTACACAAAACCTTAAGGTCTTTGGAGGAAACATGAGAAAGAATTAATTAATATAGGTAACAACTTATGCTCACTGCACACAAACTAAGCACAAAAATCTGACATGACTTTTTTTTGGACATACAGTTCATTGGTAAGGAATATTTTCTTCTACAGAGCCAGACTGTCAGGATGCAGCTTATGGCTGCATGCTGAGCCTCTCTCCCTCTCTCTCGTTCCTGCGCAGCCTGATCGGTTTCACCTGGCAGGCTGCAATTAACCCGCAACTGCTTCCACCTGGTTCCACCCTTATTTAAACGTACCTCTTTCTGCTCTCGTCGCCGGTCCGTAGTGTTCACTCCAGCTCAGTCTCGGTCAGTCTCCAGTTCTGCTACTCAGTTCCACGCTCTCCAGTTTCACAACTCTGGTCCTCGCTCTCAAGTCCTGCAGCTCAGTTCCACGCTCTCCAGTTCTGCTACTCAGTTCCACGCTCTTCAGTTTCACAACTCTGGTCCTCGCTCTCAAGTCCTGCAGCTCAGTTCCACGCTCTCCAGTTCACTTCCACGGTCTCAAGTTCTGTTCCACGGTTCCAGCAGCTGTTTCACGGTCTCAAGCTCCCGGCTCAGATGTTCTGGTCTCAAGTCTTCGGCTCCTGTGTTCCGTCCTGGTCTCAAGTCTTCAGCTCCTGTGTTCCGTCCTGGTCTCAAGTCATCTGCTGCAGTATCACCTCCGGTCAGTCTCCCCACGCTCCTCCTGTCAGCCAGCTTCCGCACCCTTCATCTCCGTCCATAAAGACTCTGGTACCTCTTGTCATTAACCCTCCATTCTGTACAATAAAACTCACTTCAAGAACAAGCTCTGTGTGTGCGTGCTGTGTCCGGGTTCATCCAAAGACAAATCATGACATTACGGGCCGGCCAAGGGATGAACCCGAGCACGCACAGAGCCTGGTGCGGAAGCTGGCAGGATCTGCTCCGCCTCAGTAATGTCTCCATGGGTGCCTTCGCCGCTGAGCTCCGCTGGAGGGATCGTTCTCCGCGGAGCCCGCCTCCGAGGCAGCCCAGCGTCTCAGTTCCTGTCTGCGTGTTCAACTTCCTGTCCGCGTCTCAAGATCCCCGCTTTCGACTTCCTGTCCGTGTCTCAAGTTCCCACCTTAGATCTTTAGTTTCCTAGTTCAATTCAATTCAATTCAATTTTATTTATATAGCGCCAAATCATGAAACATGTCATCTCAAGGCACTTTACAAAATCAAGTTCAATCATATTATACAGATTGGTCAAAATGTCCTATATAAGGAAACCAGTTGATTGCATCAAAGTCCCGACAAGCAGCATTCACTCCTGGGGGACCGTAGAGCCACAGGGAGAGTCGTCTGCATTGTACATGGCTTTGCTGCAATCCCTCATACTGAGCAAGCATGAAGCGACAGTTAAGCTTTATTTTTTCAGATTTATTTTCCAGATTCTAGTTTTTAGTTAGACATCCAGTTCTCTAGTTTCAGTTGTTGTTTTTGAGTTATTTTGGCCCCGAGGTTTTGAGTTACTTAACATTCTTTGGTTTTACAGTTTTTACAGTGTTCCTTTAGAGTTCTTAGTTTGGTTTGTTGTTCTGCTTTCTGATAATTTACATAGGTTTAACCTTAGTTTGGTTTATCTAGGAATTTTGTGTTTCGGAATTATTTAGGAGTTTTTTCCCGTTCTCTTAAAAAGTATTTGAGTTTCTGTTTTGCTTTGGGTTTATTTTTAGTTCAGTTTAATTGTTCTAGGTTTCCCTTTAGGCTTTCGAATTTTGGTTCTGAATTTTAGTTTTCACCTTAGATTTCCTGTTTTTCCTCGTGTTCCTATTTCTAGCTGTAGTAATCTAGTTTTTCATCAGTTTAGTTGAACCTGCCCTCGTCTCCTTGTTTTGCTTGGTTTTATAGTTTAGCTCTAGGTTTCGGTCCCCCTCCTAGTTTTCTGGTTTGTTTTGGTTTTACTGTCTAGCCCCTGTAGCCGCCGCCAGAGCCCTCCGGCGCTCCCATGTCGCCGGCTGAGCCTCTGGCGCGCTCGGCCAGTTGCTGCTCGGTGCATTCCCTGTTCCTTGGCGTGTTAGGACGCCCTCCGTTCTTGCTTCTCCTGGCGTTCCCATACGCCAGTTCTTTCCCCAGGCGTTACCGTACGCTAGTTGTGCTCCACCGTTTCCGTACGCTGTTGAGCCCTAGCATATCAGTACGCCTGTACTTTCCCCTTGGCGCTGCCATGCGCCCGTTCTGCCTCGGCGTTTCCCTCACGCCCCGGCAATCTCTTCCCTTGCGCCCCAGCGTTTCCCTCACGCCCCGGCGAGTTTCTTCCCTAGCGCCCCGGCGTTTCCCTCACGCCCCGGCGAGTTTCTCCCTTGCGCCCCGGCGGTTCCCTCACGCCCTGGCGAACTTCTCCCTTGCGCCCCGGCGGTTCCCTCACGCCCCGGCGATCTCGTCCCTTGGGCCCCAGCGCTTCCCTCACGCTCCGGCGTAGTCTCCCCTTGGCGTTTCCATACGCCCGTTCCTTCCCCTTGGCGTTTCCATACGCCCGTTCCTTCCCCTTGGCGTTTCCATACGTCTGTCCCTTCCCTTTGGCGTTTTCATACGCCCGTTCCTTCCCTTTGGCGTTTCCATACGCCCGTTCCTTCCCTTTGGCGCTGTCGTGCGCCCGTTCCTCCCCTTTGGCGTTTCCATACGCCCGTTCCTCCCCTTTGGCATTTCCATACGCCCGTTCCTCCCTTTTGGCGTTTCCATACGCCCGTTCCTCCCCTTTGGCGTTTCCATACGCCCGTTCCGTCCCTTTTGGCGTTTCCATACGCCCGTTCCTTCCCTTTGGCGTTTCCATACGCCCGTTCCTTCCCTTTTGGCGTTTCCATACGCCCGTTCCTTCCCTTTTGGCGTTTCCATACGCCCGTTCCTTCCCTTTTTTTTTTTTTTTTTTTTTTTTTTTTTTCCCGGTGTCCTGTCTAGCAATGTGGCAATAGGAATTGATGTCTCAATGCCAGATAGAGCTCGACAGATTTTGCTTTTACAAGTGGAGCAAACAGCTTTCGCCATAGTGCTCCACTTGATTTATGCTTGTAAATAGCTTTATTATGATTCCTGCAAGGAGAATTTCAAATTATATGGACATGACAATGGGAGAGTAAAGGAAGAACAAAAAGTAAAAGAAAAGAAAAAAAAGAGTAGAAGTGAAAGAAAGAGGAGATAAAAGGGAGAGAGTGATACAACCTTCTTTGTCTGCTCCATCACCTGGAAAGAGACACAAAAAGAACAGCACAACCGACAGACATAAAGCAACAGATACACTCGAATAACACCTAGATGCCATTGCTAAATCATATATATTATTATGTAAGCTGACATGTGTAATGTGATATTTGAAAAAAGAAAGTGAAAGAACATAAATAAATAAATAAACAAATTATAAGATTACTGTATATAAGTGAACACTTAATACCTGGGACCCAGCACCTGTGGGAGATGTGAAAGTGCACTAGTTTAGGTGAAGATTATCCAGAAATAGCTTGATAGTGATTGTGGAGAACCGAAGACCCACCTTCCCCGAGCACAGAGGCAGGCGTCAGGGGACCCGTAACCCCGGACTCCCAAAGGGGCCCCTAAAGCAGGTCGCCCAGGAGGGGCCGACACAGGATATCTGCAACCCCCCCCCAAGGAAGGAGCAGAGACGACCCCGAGGAAATCCCCCAGCCACCGCAATGCCGACGCCCTCAAGAGCCGCGGAGACGAGCCCGTGGGCTCCGCCGGCAGCTAGCCCCGCTGAAGTGGTCCCGGCCATGGGCCCTGAGGGCCAGAGGCCCCAGAGGCGCCCCGCCCCCGCGACAAGGGCCCCGGCCGCCCCCCGGGGGGCCAGGCCCCGCGAAGAGGCCGCCGGGAGTGGGCCGGCGCACGCCCGGGAACCCGCCCCAAACCCGAAGCCAACCAACGCGCCAGGGGGCCAAGGCGCCCGCCAACGAAGTGGAGGAGGGCAGGATGTGGGGGGATGGGCTCCGCACCTAGCGGAGACTTGAGATGTTCTTGGGAGAGGGAGCGGACCACACCCATACCTGAAAAAAAAAAAAAAAAAAAAAAAAAAAAAAACTCATTCACCCCATCCCTCCCTTGTGCCCCACTCACCACACACAGAAAAAAAAAAAAAAAAAAAAAAAAAAAAGACGCAGTACACACATTCCCACATAACACTCACATCCAACACTGACCAAAGGGGGGGGGTCACCCCAAATCGACTATACGACTGCTTGTGCCCGACCCCCGGCCCCGGCCCCAGACCAGATGCCCCCCGGACCGGGCCCCCCCAAGAGGGCGGGCCAACACGACCCGCACGAGCCACCCGGCCAGAGCCCCCCCTCCCCCTAAATACCTAATAAACCCCCTCCCTCCCCCCACCTTACCCTTGCCATCCCTGCCCCCCGCCCCCAGGGGGGAGCAGAGGTATCAGCCCCAGACCTGGCAAGCCGCTGACTGCACACCGCAGCCCCCCACCAAGACCCCGGACACAGTGGCCCGCACCTCCTCCAGGCCCCAGACTCCTTGCCGCCATCGGAGAACGGAGGTGTGCAGAAGCCCCCGACCCTCCCTACGCCTGCTCAAATGTTGTGTTGTTGCATGTTGTTCTCAAGTGCGTTTAAAAACTGGGAGCGCCGAAGGGGATGCACGGCACAGCCCACCCCCCTTCCGGAAGGTAGCTGTTGCCAGCGCACCCCCTCCGTGTGACTGCCCAGAACCCTCAATGTCTAAGTGGGAGAGGAGGTGAAGGGAGCCGTCCGAGGTGAGGCCCACACAACATAAGCCCCCCCCAGACGTCTTCCCCCCACCCCCCCTACCATGGCCTATATGAGTGTGCGATGTGAAAAATGTTTGAAGTGAAAGTGTCTAAGATGCATGATAAAATTGGGGAGAGGGGCGTCACCAGAAAGTGGCAACCTCCAGTAACGCCCCCTCCCTCATGACCTACATGTGTGGCGGCGTGATGGAGCAGGCAGAGGGAGGAGTCCGGGGAAGGGGAGCAAATGACTGGGAAGCCAACCCAGGGAGCCAGCTCCCCTACTGACTCCAATAGGCACCCCCGCTCCCCGAAAGCCCCACCCAGAGAAGGGGGCCCCGCCAGCGGCACCACCGTAGCCCGGGGGACTGGGAGAGGCCGCAGGCCAACCACCCACCAGGACCAACACCTCAACCCCCCCCCAGCCCACCCACCAAGCCTACTTAAACTAAATAAATAAATAAATAAATAAATAATAATAATAATAATAATAATAATAATAGGAGGGGGGGACACTGGCCAGCCGGCCCGCACGAGCCATCCCAAACCCCACCCCCAGGTGAAACCCGCACCGGAAGACGACACGGACCAGGACCGGGACAGGGGGCCGGACACAAGCCCACCAGAACGTCAACGCCCCCAACCCCCCCCCCCCCTCCCGTAGATTTAATCCCTCCCCAACACTAACGTTCAAACAACTCACCATACATTCGACAGTAGACATCCAGGCTGGGTAGGTCCCTACTCCCCCTCCTTTCCCCCTCCCCCCACTGGCAGAGTGCCTATCCAATGAAGGAGAAGAGCATCTGCTCAGAGGTGTTAATGACCATGCCCCCCTACCATCCCAACGGGCCCCGAGGCCCCCCAGCGCACCAGAAGCCCCGTGCAGGGGCGGACACCCGGGCGCGTGCCGGCCCACACCAAAAGCGGCACACCCCCCGGAACCGGAACCCCCGAGGCCCCGCCGGGGCCCGCGCCCGAGGGCGGCGCGCCCCAGGGACCCCAGACCCCCAGACCCACCCCGGCCCACCCAGCGGCAGCACAGCTACCAGGTCAGTAACCCACGTCCGTCAACACGCAGCTCCCAGAGCGCCGCAAGCGGCCGCTGTAGGCCACCCGTAGGCCTCCCAAACTCCTCCCAGATGGGGGCAACAGACCCTGGTGCCGGATCCACCAGGCGCCCTACTCCAAGTGCCCCCAGGGCCCCAGGAACCCCTCCATCCAGCCACTGCGCCCTGCAGGAAGCAACCCACCGCCCCCTATTCCACTAAGTGATGGTGTTGATCAGAGGAGCCCAAAGAGAACAATCAGATGTGGAAGCAGATGCTGTCTCTAGATTAATATGATCCAACAAAAGATCTCTATACTGATTGATACTGAGATTTTGTTTACTTTTCCAATTCATGAGGATAGTTTTCTTTGTGATGCATAAAGCAGTAAAAACCATGTAAACTATTTCTTTTTTCAGAGGACTTCCCTCAAAATTACCGAGCAGGCAAACTGATGGGGAAGGTGTAATTTTACAGCTCAAGCACTTTGATAAGTCCTTACATATCTGTGACCAGAACCTCTGGACTGGTGTGCATAACCATAACGCATGAATATAATTATCAGGATGATTGCCTATGCAGTGTGGGCAGATATTAGATTGTGCCAGACCCATCTTGAATAATCTTTGTCCTGTGTAGTGTACTCTGTGAAGGATTTTGTATTGTATTAGTTGTAAGTTGGTGTTTCTAGTCAATTTGAAAGTTCTTAGACATATCTGAGCCCAGAAATTTTGTTCAAAGGTGCCTGATAAATCTTTTTCCCACTTCATTATAGGAAGAGATATCGAATCATCTATTTTAGTCAGTGTCCTGTATGATTTAGACAGTAGTTTGGGGGGGGTTAAATCTAAGAACTGTATTATATTAGTTGGGACTTGTAAACCACCATTAATATGCTTATATTTATTTTTAATTATAGATTTAAGTTGTTCATATTCCAAGAATTTATTTTTACTAATGCCATATTGCATATTTAGTTTAGCAAAATGGATGAACTCGGTTCCGTCAAGTAGATGTTCCAGATATTTAATACCTTTATTCTTCCAGTATGTAAAGTTTATCATTTTATTATTTTGTAGGATATCAGGGTTATTCCAGATAGGTGTACGACTGCATGGGATAAGGGATGACTTTGTCATTTTGAGGAACTCCCACCATGCTGTCAGAGTAGAGCTAATGTTGATATTTTTGAAGCATGTATGCCGTTTTATATTTGAGCTAATAAACGGCAGATCTGAAATCATGATATTATTGCACATTTCCTGTTCTATATCTAACCAAGGCTCATCTAAAAGAGTATTTTTTATCCAATTAGAGATGTATTGTAGCCTATTTGCTAAGTAATAGTTATGGAAGTTAGTTCCTTCCCTTTTTGGCGTTTCTATACGCCCGTTCCTTCCCTTTTTGGCGTTTCTATACGCCCGTTCCTTCCCTTTTTGGCGTTTCCATACGCCCGTTCCTTCCCTTTGGCGCTGTCGTGCGCCCGTTCCTTCCCTTTGGCGTTGTCGTGCGCCCGTTCCTTCCCCCGGCGCTGTCGTGCGCTCGCTCTTTCCCCCGGCGCTGTCAAGCGCTCGCTCTTTCCCCCGGCGCTGTCAAGCGCTCGCTCTTTCCCCCGGCGCTGTCAAGTGCTCGCTCTTTCCCTGATGTGCCGCGCCCTGGTTGTGCTCTGGCACGTCAGTGCTCTCTAGTTCCTTGGTTCCCCAGTGTTCTCTAGCTCCTTGGTTCCCCAGTGTTCTCTAGCCCCTTTGGTTCCCCGTGTTCTCTGGCCCCTTTGGTTCCCCGTGTTCTCTGGCCCCTTTGGTTCCCCGTGTTCTCTGGCCTCTTTGGTTCCCCGTGTTCTCTGGCCTCTTTGGTTCCCCGTGTTCTCTGGCCTCTTTGGTTTTCTGTGTTTGCTGGCTCTTTGGTCCCTCAGTGTTCGTTTTCGACTCTTGCCCGCCTTCCTGGGCCCCCTCCACCCGCCCAGCGTGGAGATTCTGGGCCGTCCGGTGTCCGGCCTTGGGGGGGGGGGGTACTGTCAGGATGCAGCTTATGGCTGCATGCTGAGCCTCTCTCCCTCTCTCTCGTTCCTGCGCAGCCTGATCGGTTTCACCTGGCAGGCTGCAATTAACCCGCAACTGCTTCCACCTGGTTCCACCCTTATTTAAACGTACCTCTTTCTGCTCTCGTCGCCGGTCCGTAGTGTTCACTCCAGCTCAGTCTCGGTCAGTCTCCAGTTCTGCTACTCAGTTCCACGCTCTCCAGTTTCACAACTCTGGTCCTCGCTCTCAAGTCCTGCAGCTCAGTTCCACGCTCTCCAGTTCTGCTACTCAGTTCCACGCTCTCCAGTTTCACAACTCTGGTCCTCGCTCTCAAGTCCTGCAGCTCAGTTCCACGCTCTCCAGTTCTGCTACTCAGTTCCACGCTCTCCAGTTCCGCAACTCTGGTCCTCGCTCTCAAGTCCTGCAGTTCAGTTCCACGTTCTCACGCCCTGCAGCAGTTCATCGGTCTCAAGTTCAGTTCCACGCTCTCACGCTCTGCAGCAGTTCATCGGTATAAAGTTAAGTTCCACGGTCTCACGTTCACCAGCAGTTCCACGGTCACAAGTTCACTTCCACGGTCTCAAGTTCTGTTCCACGGTTCCAGCAGCTGTTTCACGGTCTCAAGCTCCCGGCTCAGATGTTCTGGTCTCAAGTCTTCGGCTCCTGTGTTCCGTCCTGGTCTCAAGTCTTCAGCTCCTGTGTTCCGTCCTGGTCTCAAGTCATCTGCTGCAGTATCACCTCCGGTCAGTCTCCCCATGCTCCTCCTGTCAGCCAGCTTCCGTCCTTAACCTCTCGTCATTAACCCTCCATTCTGTACAATAAAACTCACTTCAAGAACAAGCTCTGTGTGTGCGTGCTGTGTCCGGGTTCATCCAAAGACAAATCATGACACAGACTGTTTTGGAAACTTTTAAATGGTTCTGATTAAAAGTTCTTTGTGCTTTCTAAAATCTTTTGATATTGGCTTCTTTTTGACTAATTTTCAGTGTTGACATTTTTTCACAGCATTCTGATTTCACAAACTCAAGCAGTGATCCTAGTATCTACACAAAAGAGAAATCTAAAAAGAATCAATTTAAAATTTGATCTACATGCACTATGGAGCAGTGGTTAGCTCTGCTGTTTCTGAGCCAGAAGGATGCTTTTCTTGAGTGAGTTTTGCCAGCACCCTGTTCCATCAGACAAATCTAACAACAACAAAATAAAAACAATAACACTAGCAGAAATACAAAGTGCAGTTATTTCAAAACACTGGGGATACAGCAGATTATCAGAGGAAGGATTATGTTTCTACATTGCAGGATTATGTTTCCTGAAGACGTGACTTTGTGGATTCTCTTTTCTTCTGCTGATAGTGTCAGGATTCTGTTTCCGTGCTCTACTAACTCTCCTCAACAGGTGGCTGCAGTTGACGGGTGGGCGTGGCCCGCACCTGCGGCTCATTTGGAACTCTCTGCTCTGGCTTAAAAGGAGTGCACTGACAGCTGGAAGACACCAGAGTGTTACCCTGTTGTGGTATGCCTAGACCTTTGACCCGTCTCCTGAGCTTCATACCTGTGAGTTTTTGAAAACCCTGTTTTTTTAATCTAACCTCGTCTCCTGTCTTCTCCAGTTCGTTGTGTTTTTGGATTTACTCACCTGTGTGGTTCCGTGCTTTGAAGACCAGCTTCCTGAATCCCTGCCTGCTCAGATTTTGCTCTGGCGTCTCCCCTCTTACTCATTTGGTGTTACCAAGCTGGGCGAGAGACCCCTTCTCCTGGATTCACGCTGGTTCTCCTGGACTCACTCTGGTTCCTCCAGCTGCTCCCCCTGCCTGCCGCCGCAGTGGTGCTGCTCGGGCTCCCCGCCTGTGTTACATCTGCCAGCCCTCCTGTCATTCAGCTACCTCCTTCCATCAGAGAGTTATGGTCACTGAACTCCTTTTCCACTCATCCCCCCCAGATAGGTTCTCCCAACCAAGAGGTAAGCAGAGCAGCTTCTGGAGAATTTTCCCCTGGTTCGATCCGAGTTAATTTATCCTCTTTCTTCCCGCAGTCATCCCTGCTCTGACATTCCGACCTCGCCTGTTGCACATATCGTGTGCTTTCCCTTATTGAGCCTAAATAAACATCTTTAGAACTGTTTCTGTTTCCGTCAGTGTCTGCATGTGGGCCAAACACCTTAAAACCATGACAGAAGAACACTCGGGCCAACCTGACCCAGCAGACACTTTCGGTCGGCAGCTCGCTGCACAACAGGAACATTTACAGGCTCTCGGCGTAGCGGTTAATTCGGCGCAAGAACAATTACAGTTTTTGACAGTTCAGTTTAGCCAGCTGACTGCTGCTTTAACTTCCGCGTCCAGTCAGCCAGTCACTACAGCTCCTAGCGCTCCGCCTCCTAGCAATCTGACAGCCGAATCCACCGATCAGTCCTCCCCTGTCTCTGAGAGCTCGTCTCCGAGCCCCGAGAAGTTCTCCGGAGACAGTGGAGATTGCGGAGGGTTTCTTTTTCAATGTGGCTTAGTGTTTAATCATTCTCCCCGCACCTTTGCCACCGATCATGCCAAGATTTCTTTTGTATTACGGTTATTAACCGGCAGAGCCCTTAGATGGGCTGAGGCTCGTTTCCCCGACCGCAGATCTTTCGGCTGTACCTTTGAAGAATTCATAAGCGAATTTAAGACTGTATTTTCCGCCGAGTTAGATCCTGTGCAGCAGTCTCGCCTTTTACTTGCGTTAAAGAAACGCGGACGCCGCGTCTCTGATTTTGCGGTGGAGTTCCGCACTTATGCTGCTGCCACCAGATGGGAGGCTCGGCCGTTAAAGGCTGTCTTTTTCCAGGCTCTAGATGAGACTTTAGAGGATGAATTAGCCCGCATTGAAGAGCCTGAGACATTCGAGGGTTTAGTTGCCCTCGCTGTTCGGCTAGACGCTCACCTACGCAGCAGAGGCCGGGGGCGGTCTGAAAGACCCATATGGCTGACATTTCCACCTGCACAGGGGGTTAATCCTCCTAGACCAGCTGTAACACCGCCGTCACCCCCCGAGCCTATGCAAATTGGCCGTGTACACCTCACCCAGGAGGAACGTCAACAGCGCTTTTCAGCTAATCAGTGTCTTTATTGTGGGGCTGCAGGACACTTTGTAAATTCTTGTCCGGTGCGGCCAAAAGATCAGGTCCGTTGCCTGTAGTGGGGAAGACGGCGGACCGGCGTAGCGTTTGATCCCCCAAATCTCCTCGTGAACCCGTTTTGTCTTGTTTCTGTCTCCCGGCAACATTAGTTCTAGACTGGGATAACCTTAGTGTTTCCGCCTTAGTAGATTCCGGCTCCGACTTTAATTTGATTGATCAAAGACTGGTCACACAGTCTCAAATTGAGACGGTCCCCTTGTCCGCGCCACTCCAGGTTTCCGCTTTAGACGGAGAGCGGTTAACATTAATCACCCATCAGACCAAACCCATAGAGGTAATAATCTCGGGCAACAACAAAGAGTTTTTGACCCTTTTCGTTTTCCCTGTAAAACATTCCCCGGTAGTTCTAGGTTTAGCCTTGTTACAGAAACACAATCCACATCTTAACTGGGCTGAGTCCTGCTTAGAATCATGGTCTCCTGGCTGTCATTCGCGCTGTCTCCTGTCAGCCCAGCCAGTTTGCCATCCGTCAGACCCTTCTCCTAAGACGGAGGACCCCATCGACCTTAGCTTGGTCCCCGAGATTTATCATGACTTGCGTTTGGTTTTTAGTAAAAGTAAGGCCTGTTCGCTTCCTCCGCACCGCCCTTACGATTGCGCCATTGACCTGCTACCTGGTGCTCCTTTACCCACCAGCCGACTGTACAACATCTAGAGGTCGGAACGTCAAGCGCTTGAGAAATACATTGGAGAATTCCCTGCGATAGGGTTAATTCGCCCTTCCTCCTCTCCATTGGGCGCAGAGTTTTTCTTTGTGGGAAAGAAAGATGGATCCCTCCATCCATGTATTTACTACCGAGGGCTAAACCAAATCACCGTTAAAAATAAATACCCGCTTCCCCTTTTGTCTTCCGCCTTAGAACCAGTCCAGAATGCGATCATTTTTACTAAACTTGACCTGCGAAATGCTTACCACTTGGTCCGAATCCGCCAGGGGGATGAGTGGAAGACGGCCTTCAAAACTCCCCTTGGTCATTTCGAATATCTAGTCATGCCCTTTGGTCTTTGTAACGCTCCGTCCGTGTTTCAGGCTTTGCTTAATGATGTCCTACGGGACTTTTTGAACATTTTTGTCTTCGTTTATTTAGATGACATCTTGATTTATTCTAGTGACCCCGTCCAGCACCGCCAACATGTCCGGCTAGTCTTACAACGCCTGCTCGAGAACCGCCTGTTTGTCAAGGCCGAAAAGTGTGAGTTTCACAAGTCATCAGTCTTGTTTCTCGGTCTAATCTTAGAGGGAGGACAAGTAAAATCTGATCCCAGTAAGATCAAGGCAGTAGTTGAGTGGCCGACCCCTGACTCGATGAAGCAGCTGCAGCGCTTCTTAGGATTCGCTAACTTCTACAGAAGGTTTATTCGAAACTATAGCCAGATCGCGTCCCTTCTTCATGCCCTGACATCTCCCAAGGTTCCGTTTATTTGGAGTCCAGAGGCGGAGGCCTCATTTAAGGAACTGAAAGTCAGATTTTTGCAAGCCCCCATTTTGGTACACCCCGAGCCCTCTGAGCAATTTACTTTAGAGATCGATGCATCCGACACTGGGGTTGGGGCTGTTCTGTCTCAGCAGGCCGACTCTGATCAAAAACTCCACCCGTGTGCTATTTTTTCTCGTCGGCTGTCTCCAGCTGAGCGAAATTATGATGTGGGGGATTGGGAGTTATTGGCCATTAAACTAGCTCTAGAGGAGTGGCGACACTGGCTGGAGGGGTCCGAGCAGCCCATTGTTATCTGGACCGATCATAGGAATCTCGCCTACCTGCAAACGTCTGAATCCTCGACAAGCCCGCTGATCCCTTTTTTTGTCACGGTTTAACCTGTCCATAACTTACCGCATCGGTTCCAGAAACGTCAAACCTGATGCCCTTTCCAGACAGTTTCCTCCCCAGGAACATGAAAGAGAACCAGCACCCATCCTTCCTCCCACATGTACTTTTGGAGCCCTCCGGTGGGATCTAGAGGACCGTATCAATCAGGCATTGTTGTTGGACCCAGACCCAGGCACCGGCCCCGCCGGACTCACTTATGTCCCTAGATCCGTCCATCCTGAAGTTCTGCGCTGGTGTCACGACTCTAAATTTTCAGCTCACCCAGGAATCTATAGAACCCAGTCTCAGGTGTCTTGTCGTTTCTGGTGACCCTCTTGGAGTAAAGACGTCCGTGATTATGTTCGTGCCTGTCCCGTTTGTGCTCAAAACAAACCATCCAACCAACCGCCGTCTGGTCTCCTTAATCCACTCCCCATTCCTAAACGCCCCTGATCTCACATTGCTCTGGACTTGAATACTGGACTCCCTTCGTCACAAGGCATGACCACTATTCTAACAGTCGTTGACCGGTTTTCTAAGTCCTGCCACCTCATTCCCACCCGCAAACTGCCCAACGCTTTGCAAACCGGCCAACTCCTCATCAAACATGTTTTCAAACTCCACGGTATCCCCTCAGACATCCTCTCTGACCGGGGCCCCCAGTTCGTCTCTCAGGTTTGGAAGCACTTCTGTTCTGCTCTCATGCCCAGACCAACGGTCAAACAGAAAGAATGAACCAACAACTCGAAACCACCCTCCGATGCCTCACTTCTTCGTCCCCTTCTGACTGGAACAAGTTTTTGCCTTGGGTTGAGTATGCTCTTAATTCTCATGTTTCCTCTGCCACCGGACTCTCTCCCTTTGAAATAGCCTTAGGTTACCAACCACCCCTCCTGCTGTCTGATGAACTCCATATACCGGTCACCTCAGTCAACCAGTACATCCTCCGTTGCCAAGAAACCTGGAAATCAACTGTCACCGCCCTTCATCGCAACGCAGAGCAGAACAAGAGGTTTGCTGACCAGCACCGAGTTCCTGCCCCCAATACTGCCCCGGTCAGAAGGTTTGGTTATCCTCCAGAGACGTCCTCACAAATCCAGCTGCCAAGAAACTTGCTCCCTGATTCACTGGCCCGTACGAAATAGAGAGAGTCATCAGCCCAACGTCCGTCTGTCTTCGCCTGCCACCACATTCCCGTGTCCATCCTACTTTTCATGTCACCCAGATCAAACCCGTTATCTCCAGTGAACTTTGCCCTCCGGCCGAACCCCCTCCACCCACCCTGGACAGTCAAGATCGCCGCATCCTCAGGATCGTGGACTCCCGTCGGCGAGGTAAAGGCCATCAGTACCTCGTCGACTGGGAGGGCTGAGGTCCTGAGGATCGGTCGTGGGTTCCGGGTTCTGCCGTTTCTGATTCGGCCGTCTACTTCCTCCTCTGGGCCGCCAGGAGGCAACCGTTGAGGGGGGTGGTGGTGTCAGGATTCTGTTTCCGTGCTCTACTAACTCTGCTCCACAGGTGGCTGCAGTTGACGGGTGGGCGTGGCCCGCACCTGCGGCTCATTTGGAACTCTCTGCTCTGGCTTAAAAGGAGTGCACTGACAGCTGAAAGATGCCAGAGTGTTACCCCGTTGTGGTATACCTAGGCCTTTGACCCGTCTCCTGAGCTTCGTACCTGTGAGTTTTTGAAAACCCTGTTTTTTTAATCTAACATCGTCTCCTGTCTTCTCCAGTTCGTTGTGTTTTTGGATTTACTCACCTGTGTGGTTCCGTGCTTTGAAGACCAGCTTCCTGAATCCCTGCCTACTCAGATTTTGCTCTGGCATCTCCCCTCTTACTCATTTGGTGTTACCAAGCTGGGCGAGATACCCCTACTCCTGGATTCACCCTGGTTCTCCTGGACTCACTCTGATTCCTCCAGCTGCTCCTCCTGCCTGCCGCCGCAGTGGTGCTGCTTGGGCTCCCCGCCTGTGTTACATCTGCCAGCCCTCCCGTCATTCAGCCACCTCCTTCCATCAGAGAGTTACGGTCACTGAACTCCTTTTCCACTCATCCCCCCTGGATAGATCCTTCCAACCAAGCGGTAAGCAGAGCAGCTTCTGGAGAATTTTCCCCTGGTTCGATCCGTGTTAATTTATCCTCTTTCTTCCCGCAGTCATCCCTGCTGTGACGGTCCGACCTCGCCTGTTGCACATATCATGTGCTTTCCCTTATTGAGCCTAAATAAACATCTTTAGAACTGTTTCTGTTTCCGTCAGTCTGCATTTGGGCCAAACACCTTAAAACCATGACAGATAGTTGTATAGGACTGACAGTTTACCCCCCAACCTCTTCCCTTGTTTTTTAAGCAGTCACTATGAAATATGTTGTCATGTTCAGGTACAAGGTCTCAAAAGAAAATGCCCAAAGACATACTCTAAATGATCCTCAGAAAGTATGTAGAGCTGATCAAGGCAACTTTAAAAGATCTTGTCACACCGTCTATTGTTATGACATAAACCACTAGATAATGCAAATGGACATGAAAATCATGTGACATGGCTTATTTTTTTGTGTTGACAGATGTATTTTAACAGCACACTCACAGACTCGTCCAAGCTGCTTAAGCCTCTGCTGGTCTTCTCTTTTATTATGAGTGCCATCATTTGTGGTTTGACCAGGATCATCCAGTATAAGAACCACGCTGTCGACGTTTACCTGGGATTCCTGATTGGAGGTGCTATTGCTGTGTACCTGGTAAGAGTCTATCAAAAGTAGCTTTCCTTGATCTCTCAGATGGTGAATCTAGTTACCATGAAAATGATTTCCTTTTAACTATGTTTTTTAAAACCACATTTTAATCACAACCAGATTTGAGTTTTTTGGGATGAGTTAATTTTAGCTCATTATGAAAAACAATTTTTCAGACATTAGGACAGCTAGAGATGAATCAATGGATTTTATGTAATCATAACCAGGCCATTCAATACAATCTTGCATAAAACCAGTAAATGCCTTTAAAAATGAGCAAGTATGAAACAAATGGACCAAAGGACTCACTTCCATGAGCATTTGTCAAAAACCACACATGCAACTGGTAGACACATGTTGGATATAGGTGAGATGATATTTAAAAGTTAGAAATCAGCAAGAGCAGTGCTTTAAAAGTCAATCATGGTTTTCCCTTTTGCCCATATTTCCTTTTTTACAGGCAATAAAAAACAACACCTGCATGTAGAATAGAAAAATAACTGCAATTTAATGTGGTTTGTTGAACATAGCACTCCAAACACTTTATTTCTAATGACTTTATTTGTGATAATTAGACTGATTTATTTTGTCTTACAGAAATGTTGGTGAAGCAGGAGTTTTTTTTAGTATAAATGAGTCAGCTTCTTCTAATTATTTACATTTTCACTTTCCTCAAAATACTGGGCAAGAAGAAGGAGTCAAATGTATTAATTAATCCCAGACCAATTAGTAGCTACAATTGTTTTCAATATCTAACACTTTATTTTCATAATCAATTAAAAACACTAAAACCACTTCTGTTTGTTTTATATCATCTAATAAATTTAAAATTTTAATTAGTTCTCAGATTTATCATCTGATTCCATGTTAAATACTGATAAGCTCATTACAGTGAAGGATAATAACATTTTTGACATTGCAAATGAAAACATAAATATAGCCATTATTGTTAGATTTTGGCTTTGCTCAAAACATTCACAGACTTAACCATTGTTGTCTTCATACTCTGGACCTTGTACTGACATATTGCATTGAGTGTGAACATATTATGTTCTGCGTGACTATTTTTTTTAATAACATTTAAGTTTAATCTGAGTACTCTGCCTCTGAAAAAAAATACATCATAGTAGGTCTTTATCAGATAATGCTGTAAGACATTTTGAAGAATCTGTTCCATTTTTAGTTTCTTAAGTATCACAGAACAAGACAGCAGACGGCAGCAACTTAATTTCTACCTCATCATAAATTGCCTGTGCAAATTCACAGTTATCCGGGTCATCGCAACAGCAAACAGGTTTAAATCGGAGGCAACTGGATTTTTGTCTCATCATAAACTAGCGTTCTTTTTCATAGTGCAATTTCCTCATTGTGTATTACATTGAACAATTTAGCCTCTTGAAAAAGAAAGTAATTATTTGCAGGATGCTGGCTACCTGGATTAATTCAGAGCTGCTTACATTAAAGCACAAATTGGAAATTGGAGAGTAAGATCTGATTTGCCTACGTTAGTGGCGGTAGAGCTTGCTCCAGCTGCTGCTGTGCTGTTTGCGGTAGCTAATGCGGACGTGACTGCGTTGGTTACAGAAAAGTAACTTGACATTGTTAGCTGTTGTCTGCCCCTTGCAGCTGATCTGTGGCTGTCTGCAGTGGTGTAGTGGTTCCTGGAGAAGTGGGTATACTCTCAAAGTTTGCCCTTTTAGACGCAGCTCAGAAAAATGCTGTTTTAGGAACAATGACATGTAACACTGCTCTATTTAGTTTACCCAAAAATCCATCACTAGGGTTTACTCATTTTAGCCTAAAATATTTAGCCTAAAACATTTAGATTACAATATTTCCTTGAGCTACTACGTGAGGTGTGAAAATACTGTTGTCTCTTTTTCAAAGATTGTGGGAATAAGAATTGATGTCTTAATGCCAAATAGAGCTCGACAGATTTTGCTTTCACAAGTGGAGCAATCAGCATTCGCCGTAGTGCTCCGCTTGATTTATGCATGTAAATAGTTTTATTGTGATTCCTGCGGGGAGAATTTCAAATTATTAAATCATATGTATTATTATTTAAGCTGACATGTCTAAAGTGATACCTGAGAAAAGAAAGTGAAAAATAAATAAATAAATAAATTACGGGCTTCCTGTATATAAGTGAACACTTAGAACCTGGAAACCAGCACCTGTGGGTGTTTGTGAGAGTGCACTTGTGTATGTAAAATTTATCCAGAAGGAAATTGCTCGATAGTGGTGAAGGTGAGCTTTCTGAGTTATCAAAATATTAGCTTCAGCTAAGCCTTCAGCTTGTATTTTAGACACACTCCTAACCAACCCATTTAAAGGCATACTATGCAACATTTTTTAGTTAATTAATGTGTTCCATACCGTTTTGGATGATTAAATGAGTCATTTCAGGTCGAACAAAGGTTTTCTCGGCCACCCTGGGGGTCTGTGGGGGAAATACCGCACTTGCAATGCAAGAGCCCTCGGCTCGCACACACAGAAGTCTCGCTTTACGGCGAGAACTCCATGTGTTTTTGCCCTGCCATTCACTATATGCACGCGCGAAAGCAACAACAAAGAACCGCGTGTTAACGTCAAATAAACATGCAAGCATATCGAGTTTTATTATTATTATTATTATTATTTTTTATGTTGGCGAGACGCTACCGCGGCGGCCGCGGCGAGGTGGCGGCCGCGGCTGCGGCTTGGCGAGGCGGCGGCTGCGGCTTGGCGAGGCGGCGGTAGCGTCTCGCCAACATAAAAAAAAAAAAATAATAATAATAATAATAATAAAATTGGCGAGGCGGCGGCGGCAGCCGCGGCTTGGCGAGGCGGCGGCGGCAGCCGCGGCTTGGCGAGGCGGCGGCGGCAGCCGCGGCTTGGCGAGGCGGCGGCGACAGCCGCGGCTTGGCGAGGCGGCGGCGGCAGCCGCGGCTTGGCGAGGCTTGGCGAGCCAAGATAGCGCTGCGGGAAGCTTGATGTTCATACCTTCACTGTGTTAGTCATTGTTTGTACTGCCGTTTTTTCCACTTTTCGTTGCGTTCGCCTGTCTGCTAAGCTCAAAACAACCACGCCTGTCTTGACGGAGAAACCAGAACAGCTGAGCATCTTTACGACAGTGCACTTTTACTTTCGCCCTCTGGGGGGAGCCTCGCTGGAAAATCAACCCCAGTTGCATAGTATACCTTTAAGGATGTGTTGCCTTTGATTACCACCCCTTTTCAGATATGATTAACCTGTCTTTGGTAACCAAAACGACACCACAGTCTTTTAAGGTAGCTGCTATTAAACTTTTACTTTAGAAACCAATCAAGATGACATAATACATTACAGATCTTTGTCATGTCCTCCATTCTTATATGAAATTCTTGAGAAGATAGTTACTAATTAAGTCTGTTAGCATTTTCAAAGTAATGACCTGTTAAATAAAAGAGTTTCCGTCAGGTCTCAGTGCTTACCATAGCACTGAAACAGCTCTGGTGAAAAGCCCTATATAAATAAACTTGCATTTTCTTCGAGAGGTTGAGGAAGGGGCTCACACAATAAACCCATCTGCTAGTCGACCAACACCACCTGGGAAGAAGAAGCACAAGAAGAAGAGAAGAAATCTGTAGGCATGATACGAGAGAAGTTCCTATTTTCCATGGTTTGGCTCACCAGGACCCTTTTTCCTTCTGATGAGCCTGTCCCTTTAACAGTGCAGCCTGCATGGAGGTGACCAAACAGAGACTCTCCACCACATTGTGCTGTCAATCTTCAGCTGAAAGATGGGCTTTACCCAGCTACATCTGCTCCTCCTAAGTGGAAGCTGGTAAACCGGAAGTGGAGGGCAATGGTGATTCTGGTGGAGTGACTAGTGACGGGGGAAAACATTGTCTCCAGGAAGAAGAAGCCTTCATCCTTTCCTGGTTCTACTTGTCGAATTTAATGGGCAAGGCGATAGGGTGTCCAAACCTTGAGGTGAATCGATGTGAGTTCATTTTAACTGAGTTTCCCACCCCCAAAAAGAAAGTTTCATGAAAGTAGATCTTTATCAGACAATGCTGTATCAAACTCTAAACAGTTATTCCCCCTTTTAATCTCTTCAGTATCACAGAAATGCTCAGCAGATGGCAGAAATATTGTTTGTTCCCATTCACAAATTGATTGCTTTGATGACTTTGTCACTTCCTCATTGTGTGTTGCATTAGACAATGTAGTTGTCTAATGTAGGTGATTATTCACAGGAAGCTGGCTCCCTGGTTTAATTTAGAGCTGCGTTCTTTGACGCACAACGTTAGGAAATTGGAGAAAAAATGCCGTTCTACACATCTAGAGGAATCCTATCTAATCTGGAAAGACAGTCTGCTATTTTATAAAAAGACCCGTCTCAGAGTTAGAGCAGCATATTTTTCATTATTAATAGAGGAGAATAAAAGTAATCTTGGGTTTCTCTTTAGCACAGTTGCAAAACTTACCCAGAGTCATAGCTCTTTTGATCCATCAAGTCCCTTAGCTCTCAGCATTATTAACTTTATTGGATTCTTAATAAATAAAATTGACTCTATTAAAAATAAAATCATTGGCATCCTCCCAAATATGATTACCTCGTCCTCAGTCAGTGAGGCAGCGTGGAGCCAAGCACCGCAGAACTGGTATGGCTGCGGCCCAACCTACTTTTGATGATTAAACATGTAAAATAAAATTTAAAATATATATCAATAAAATTAAACTATTTGATTGTTTTATCTATGCACAGTAGACTATGAGTGCCAAAATGATTATATCTAAAAATTGTAACATTGAGCAACTTTAAGAGCAATATTACCAAACATAAAGGGGGTCTTTTTGGGTTTTGTTATTTATGATCAACTGTTCGTTCTTTAAGAGGATGAAAGGAAGAAGACGTCAGCCAACTGATGCCTGCGCCGCCCAGGGCATATTTAATACAAACAAACAGTCATCTGCTCTTTAAGCCCGATTATTCTTAAGCTATGCACCATTATTCTTAAGCTATGCACCACCCGATACATTTATTTACGCATTGTCCAAACCCTGAAAAAAGTGTCTCTCAAAAATTGTGTTCCTCCAGGAAATACAAAAAAATAAGGCGTCACAAAAAATGACTCTTTCAATTCCGTGTATTCAGTCAGTTTCCCGCACAAAACAAAGAAAAGTTCAAAAAAACAAAACTGTTGGGGCCCATTATAAAATCTGCTGCGGCAGTCAAAGTCATAGCTCTCACCGGCGACACTCCTCCTCCTGGCTTAGCGGGACATTCCCTCATCTATCAGAGTATCACTTAGACTTAGACTTAGACTTAGACTTTCTTTATTGTCATTTTGTATGCACAGAGTACATACAGAACGAAATTTCGTTTTCACACAGCTCAGAAAGATTGCAGTAACTCTACAGGATACCTTGCAGTGAATTACAGTACAGGATAAAAAGTGCAGTGATAAATCGCAGTCACTTACAGGATAAGTTTCAATTGATTTCCTGATAAAGTGCAGCAGTGAACAGTAGGCAGTTGAAATATAAACAATGTAAAACAGATGTAAACAAATATGCAGTAAGGTGCATCAGTGATTTACCAGTAGACAGTTGTGCAGCGAGGTGCAGCAGTGATTTAAAAGTAGGCAGTTGCATTGTAAACAGTTTTGCAGTACGTTTCCGGGTAAGGTGCAGCCATAGATCCTCCAGGAGTCCTTCCAGTCCTTCCAGCTTGCTATTAGCAGTAGCTGCCATATCAAGGAGATATCCTGTGCTATTCTGATGTCTGTCAATGACAAAGGTAAGTCTGTACCCAATTTAGAAGCAGCCATAGCCACAACTGCAGATACTGCTTGGGATAGGGCATCTGGAACAGAGTTATGGAGCCGTTTTCTGTACTTTACTTTGAACTGGAACTCCTGTAGAAGGAGTAACCAACGAGTCAGTCGAGAGGATCTTTTGGGACAGTTGAACGCCCACGTTAACACAGCATGGTCTGTGTATACAATGAATTTGGTTCCTTCTACAAAATGTCGCCATTTCTCCACAGCCAATACAACAGCTAAGCATACCTTTTCTGGAGCAGAATAGCACCTCTTAGGATATCTGGAAGCCAGTGGCGGCTGGTGGAAAAAAATCTTGGTGGGGCTGGCCAATAGATTGCCTAACGCAGTACATGCATTCAAATTAAAAGTCGGAAAATTACGATTCCACAATAAGCATTTAATTCCCTTCTCAGAATCAGCAGTTTACAGATACATTCAACTATTTACAGCTAGATATTTAGGTCTTAATTTGGATAGGAACAGTATGAAATACAACACTCAAATTCCCTACTTGTCACCAAACACACAAAGTAGGCATACACCATACTGTACTGCCATTATCTTGAGCCAAACAGTTTCACAATGACACAATGGGTTTCACAACACAACAGAACAGAATTTCAAAATGTGAAAAAAATCATCAGCTGACAAAATTATTTACATGACACAATGTTCACAGTACCTTCCAAAATCCTTTCACTCTCTTCAAAACAAATAGCCCAACATTCAAACTCACTCACCACATGACAAAATGTGTGTCTCTCTCGTTCTCTGTCGTCGTCGCCATAATCTCTACGTCACTGCCTGACTGGCTACTAGCTACATCGCCTATTTATGTTAAAACGGCTTGCCATATTAGTATATATCCTATTTTTTTATTTATATAATTATTTAAGTAGAACAATGACTAGTGCAAAATTAAGTTGTATTTACCGGAGATGAAGTGTAGACTGCAAATTCTGTCGTGGTATGATGGCTTCCACATTCCATTGGGATTTTCTGCCTGCGTCCTTTTCATTGAAATTATCCATTTTTTTTCTTCTTTCTTCGTCCTTCGGAAAACGAAAGAAACGTACAAGCGACGATTTGGAATGCCTCTGTGTGCAACCGGGAGCACAACAAGTCGTAGGCATTGTTTAGATTCCAAAAATAAACTAAAAGCACGCTCAAATTCACCCGTTTTGAACCGCTGGTAGACGAAAACAGTACTGTTTTTGCCTACCAGCGGGACCTGGATGTAGCGCGGATGTAGCTCGTGACGTCACGCGTGAATTGGTCTATATCACTGTGTGGCAGTGGCAAAGACTCCAGGAGCCCCAAAGCCATTCATTTTGGCAATGCTGATTGGCCAAATATTTATAAATTTTTACTTAGCAACAGTATACGATTGGTTATTTCGCTACACTTCTAGGGCGCTTTGGATCAGCGCCCTAGAAGTGTAGAAGAAGAGAAATGATACGTTCTGTCGGTGGAAACCACTGTTAAATGAGAGTCAATTGGTAGAAGTGTTTTAGTAATTCATATTACATGTAGCCACATACTATTAAGTAAAAACTGACATTGATAATACTTTTAAAATCTATATATATTATCACTTTTCCCCTCCACATCTAGGGAGGGCAGCGCCCGAGCGCCCTCTATGGGCCAGCCGCCACTGCTGGAAGCAGAGGCGATGACACATTCCCCCTTTAATGTCATCTGGACCAGGATAGCTCCTAATGCAACATCATTGGCATCAGTATGTATCTCAAATGGCAACTGAAAATCAGGGTGCATTATTATGGGAGCCTTTGTCAAAGCACTTTTTAGTTGTTCAAATGTATTTTGGCTTTCAGATTTCCACTCTCACTTTATGTCTTTTTTGAGGAGTAGATATAATGGAGCGGCAATCTCAGCAAAGTGAGAAATTAATTTGTGATAACAGCCTGCCAACCCCAGGAATCATTGTAGAACACTTTAAAGGAACTGTTTCACCTGAAGCAGAGACAGAATGAACATAAGGGCCACTGAGCTTTGGCTGTTCCTCGATACATTAAGCAGATAAAATAGAGTGAGTTTCACCTGAGTCAACAACAAAAGAAATTTCTAAATCCATCATCATCATAGAAAACATAGGCATTTTTTAAAAGAAAGGGGTTTCTGTGTGGAGATACATGCTTGATGAAACAGCTGTGGCACATTCTAAGTGTGTGATGGCCTCTGTGAGCAAACTATGTAAATCAGTAGAAGCAGGTACCATTTCAGCATTCAAAGACAGGTGTGACGGTGTGTGTGTGTGTGTGTGTGTGTATGTGTGTGTGTGTGTGTGTGTGTGTGTGTGTGTGTGAAGCCTCACGTCCCTCGGCAGGTCCCTTCTCAACGAGGTTGGCCTCCGGATCCAGGGTCCGATCCCCCACCTGTCAGTTGCCGGCATCAGGCTCCTGCGGGCAGTCATTTTTCCAATGTCCCAATTGTCCACAGTTGTGACATGCATAACACACCCGGCAGCATAGGCGGGCATTGGGGGGCCGTGCCCGCCCGCTGAGCCAGCCGTGCCCACCCTGGACTGGAAGCTGTCTTTTTTTTGTTTCTTTAACCTCGGAGTGGCCAGTGGCTCAGACATTTATAGCCTTCAGAGACACCGCGGCTCGGCTGTGGTCACCGTGGGTGTCGGTAGAGCGGGATGGATATTCGGTCTTAAACAATTACAAGAAGCAAACGAGAGCGAGCTGGAAGCAGCGCTATTCATTTTTGTTTGAAACATCAGCATAGAAGTAAAAATGGAGTAAACATTGACGCTAGGAGGTTAGCTAGACAGCTAGGAGCACCAGGAACAGAACCAAGCAGGAAAACTGCCAAATTGAAGAAACTTGGGTTACTTGCAGGCAGAAGGGAACTCTGCTTTGTTCTGATCCTTGTGCTCCCTAGCTGCTGTACTTACAGAATCTCTTCTAGTATGAATTTTTACTTCAGTGTTCAGCCTGACACCAGCGCTCCTGTTTATCAGCGTGTAGCTTATGCTGGACTTTTCAGTCCAGACACAGCTCTACAGGTTATCCCGCTGTTAGTTTCCAGTAACCCAAACCCAGCATAAAACCTGCCCAGCTTAAAAGAGAAAAACAAGCCCAAATCTCTAACGCTCTAGTGTTAAAAGCACAGAACAATTAAACACATAAGAACATGCTGTTAGCACACAACTGCGCTGAAGCAAACAAAAAAACTTTGTTCATACGGGCTCCACACAAAATTTACAATCAGACAACCAATTAACACACAAGATCCCTTTAACAAGCATAATATATCAACTGGAAAAAAACTTATCAATAGCTTCCCAACATGAGTTGTAAATTTACCTTAATATAAACTTAATTTCTCTTACAGAATATAGCTCAACCAAAGATTTCTCTTTCACAGCCATGAAATATTTTTAAGTTGATCAGTAGAACTCAACCCCTCTTGGGGTGTTTACAGTGACCAAACACTTGATTAACCATTATTCTTTTCTTGTTTTATTATAACAATCAATATTATTCATTATAACTATTATTCATTGCTGATGTCAGATTCGACAGATTCAACACATTTAAAAAATAAATTGACCAGTAAAATGAGTTCAAGGAGATGGCATTTTATTAAAATGGTTTAAGTTTTCTTCCAGACATTGACAACTATTTTGATATATTCTGTTAGAAAATCTTTCTAAAAGCCCAACAAATGCTGCGAAAAGCTTTCCAAATTTTTACAACCTGCCCATATGCTAGTTTTGTTCCTGCTCAATGTGTTCAAAAGACCCCTAATTAGGTGGAAACCTGCCTAATTTGACAACACTGACTACACTATTGCTTTTTGTTTGTTTGATTTTTTAGATTTTGAGAATTTCTTTCTCAACACTGAAGAAGTAGTCACTGTTAGCCACTGTTTTTTGAAAAAGTGTGCCCCCCTAAAAAAAATGGAATGCCCCCCCTGTAATTTGTTTCTGCATCCGGGTCTGATGCATAAGAACAGGACCACTGTCCATGCCCATGGCTTCTGCCCCGACTTTCACGGCCACGTCCACAACGGTTAGCTCATCCTTGCAGAGATCCACCAGAATAGAAGTTAGGGCAGACTTGTGCAGATCAGTGTCTCTTTTGTCAGCTTTCTTTTTCTTTCCTTCACTGATGACAACACTGCTGTGCAGAGCATGTCTCTTTAAATCAGAAAGCTGCACGCCATGCTTCCAGTCCACATACAAAGTTTAAATTCTGCAGCAAACTTTTCCCCGTCCTCTATGGCAGTGGTCCCCAACCTTTTTATCACTGCGGACAGCTTCCTCGTAACATTGCGCCTACAACATTTGTTTAACATCAAAGTTTAACATCATCTCTGTCCCTAAATAAAAATACACGGGGAAAAATAAATAGAGAAGGGGAACCAGCAATTTTTCATTTATTTCACTATTATCTTATTATACGCAAACAACATTTTTTTATTAAGTTAAAATAAAGTTGTCAGCTTTAACAGCCTCCTCTCCTCTCCCTCACCCCCCTGTGTCAGCAACCAAAGTCCTAACGCTCTCTGACTCCGGTCACTATGGTAACGTTTAAACACATCAGGTGCACCAAAAAAAATAAAATAAAAAGGGCATGAATTTTAACTCACCATAACGCTAAATCATGGTCTCATCTTCGGGTAATGTCTTCAGAAAGTTCATCAAAGTGACGTTTAACTTTTCTGGCCCTGGTTGCTTCAAATCGAGTTTGACTTCCTCATTTAGTAGCGAGTGCGAGAATGGCAGACTTCAGCAAACTGCTCCCTAAACTCCATTAAAACGCTGATGGCGTTTTGCAGAACAGTAGATGCTCTCAGAATATCCACGTCTGTAGCTTGCAGGAGCTGTGAAGCAGCTCAAGGATCTTGGTTTGCATATTGACCAAAAAAATGAAAGAAAATTTCATTATGGCATTCGTGAGCGCACTTGCTTCACTACGCTGCTCTTTTTTGTCACTGGTCAGGGATACCAGGGATTTTGATGAGAGCCTTTATAATCTCACCATATCTGTGCCTCAACGCAGAAAGCGCATCATGTGGAGATGACCAGCGTAGGGACAGAGGGGTTTTAATGTTACAGTTCTACTCTCTGCCGTGATTAACTCACCGGGAAGCGGCCATCGTTTATACTGTGACCAAAAAAGTTGTTCAGGCTCTCTAGTGTCATAGAACTGCTTCACTCCAGGGCTCGATCAGTCGGAAAACATTCCAGATGAGGATTTTCATCAGCCCGCACCCTAACCCATCGCTAGATGAGACCTGCAGCTGCTTTATTTTCAGTGTCCAGCGCGGGTGAGGGGGAGGCTGCTGGTCAGGCACCAGGTCTGGCACTGCACCGGAGCAGCTAGCAACTGCTGGTTCTCTGACATCACCACCGCTCTCTCTCTCTCTCTCTCTCTCTCTCTCTCTCTCTCTCTCTCTCTCTAGAGAGAGAGAGAGAGAGAGAGAGAGATAAAATAAAATAATATGCACTTAGATAAAATATCGGCGATCTACTTGAAAATTTGCCTCATATAGTCATATAGTAAAATATAAGAGTAAAAATAAAGACCTCTGTGTCTGCATGTGGGCAAAACATAAAAACCATGACAGAAGAAGGCTCTGGCCATCAAAGCCCAGCAGATGCAATCGGTCGGCAGTTAGCCGCGCAGCAGGAACAACTAAACGGGTTAGGCTTAGCAGTAAATTCTACTCAGGAACAACTTCAGTTAGTCTCCGCTCAGCTCAGTCAGCTGATGGCTTCCGTCTCTTCCGCCTCTGCTCAGCCTGTCTCTCAGGCAGCTGAGATCCCGCCCCCCGCAGTTCAAACAACTGAGAACACCGATCAGACTCCACTCTCTGAGAGTTCATCTCCTGCTCCTGAGAAGTTTTCAGGAGAAGGTGGAGATTGCGGGGGGTTTCTTTTTCAATGTGACCTTGTTTTCAATCGCGCTCCTCGGACTTATCCCACTGATCAATCTAAGATCTCATTTATCTTACGGCTTTTAACTGCTTAAGCTCTGAGATGGGCAGAAGCCCGATTTTCTGACTGTCAAACATTCGGCTTTACTTTTCAGGAATTTGTTGCAGAATTTAAAACGGTTTTCTCTGCCGAATTAGACCCGGTCCAGTTGTCTCGCTCTTTACTTTCACTAAAACAGCAAGGGTGACGTGTTGCCGATTTCTCCGTAGAGTTTTGTACATATGCTGCAGCCGTTGGCTGGCAAGCCCAGCCATTAAAGGCAGTGTTTTTCCAAGCTTTAGATGAAAGTTTGAAAGATGAATTAGCTCGACTCGAGGAGCCTAGCACTTTTGAAGACCTAGTCACCTTAGCCATCAGGCTGGACACCCGGTTATGTAGCCGAAACCGAGGAAGAACTGAAAGACCTCTACGGTCTGCTGGTCCACCAGTGCTGGGATCCGCCTCTCAGCGGCCATTAGTCTCACCTCCCTCACCTCCTGAACCCATGCAGATTGGGCAAGTTCATTTGACTAGTGAAGAACGTAAACAACGTTACTCTGAGAATCAGTGCCTTTATTGTGGGGGTGAAGGCCATTTTGTTAAGAATTGTCCGGTGCGGCCAAAAGATCAGGTCCGTCGCCTGTAGTGGGGAAGGCGGCGGACCAGAGGAAGAGTTTACCCCCTAAGGCTTGTACCGATTCATCCCCGTCCCATCTTTGTTTGCCGCTTACGTTGGTCTTCGGGCAAGACAGTTTCGATGTCTCAGCTCTCGTCGATTCGGGGTCTGACTTTAATTTGATCAACTCTGATTTAGTTAATCACCTCCCATTAAGAGGGTGCCGCTTTCTACACCTCTCCAGGTGTCCGCGTTAGACAGAGAGAAATTAACTCTCATCACCCACCAGACTGCGCCCCTGGAGGTAATTATATCACCGAGAACAGTTGTCATTTTTCATTTTTCCGGTTAAACGCTCCCCGGTGGTCTTAGGTCTGGCATGGTTAACAATTCATAATCCACATTTAAATTGGGCCGAATCCCGGTTAGAATCGTGGTCCTTAGCTTGCCACTCCCGGTGTTTGCTCTCGGCCCGACCAGTCTCCCATCCATCTGCTTCTACCCCCCAATTGGAGGGTGAGATAGATCTGTCTCGCGTGCCCAAACAATATCACGATCTCCAGCAGGTTTTTAGTAAAAGCCAGGCGTGCGCTCTTCCCCCGCATCGACCATACGACTGCGCTATCGACCTGTTACCCGGTGCCCCATTGCCTTCCAGCTGCCTGTACAACATCTCGAGGTCTGAACGTCAGGCGCTCGAGAAATACATTGGTGAGTCTCTAGCGGCTGGATTAATTCGGCCTTCCTCTTCTCCTCTTGGTGCGGGTTTTTTCTTTGTGGGGAAGAAAGATGGATCCCTCCGACCATGTATCGATTACCGGGGGTTAAATCAAATTACAGTTAAGAAAAAATACCTTCCTCTTTTGTCTTCAGCACTTGAACCAGTCCAGATTGCTGTCATTTTCACGAAACTGGATTTACGCAACGCTTACCATTTGGTTTGGATTAGACAAGGGGATGAGTGGAAGACCGCTTTTAAGACCCCATTGGGGCACTTTGAGTATTTAGTGATGCCATTTGGCCTTTGTAACACTCCGTCTGTCTTTCAGGCCCTAGTGAATGACGTCCTTAGGGATTTTTTTAATGATTTTGTGTTTGTCTACTTAGACGATATTCTGATCTATTCCAGCAACCCAGATCAGCATCAGCATCATGTCCGCCTAGTTCTCCAACGCCTCTTAGAAAACCGCCTCTTCATCAAGGCAGAAAATGCGAGTTCCACCGTAGCACAGTCTCTTTCCTTGGCCTTATTTTAGAGGGCGGTCGTGTAAGATCCTATCCTGAAAAGATCAAGGCAGTTGTAGACTGGCCCAACCCTGACTCTAGAAAACAGCTCATTAGTTTCATAAAGAACTATGGTCAGATAGCTTCTCCCATGCACGCTCTCACTTCTACCAAGGTCCCGTTTGTTTGGAGTTCTGAGGCTGAAAAGGCTTTTCAGAATCTTAAAACCAGGTTTTCTCAGGCCCCCATACTGATTCACCCCGATCTCTCTAAACAATTCACCCTAGAAATAGATGCGTCAGACACTGGCGTAGGTGCAGTCCTTTCACAACACACCGACTCAGATAATAAACTTCACCCGTGCGCTTTTTTTTCACGCCGGCTGTCTCCAGCCGAGCGTAACTATGACGTAGGGGATAGGGAACTGCTTGGTATTAAACTAGCATTAGAGGAGTGGCGGCATTGGTTAGAGGGATCCGAGCAGCCCATAATCATTTGGACCGACCACAAGAATCTCGCTTATTTGCAGTCAGCCCGTCGTCTAAATCCCCGTCAAGCCCGTTGGTCTCTATTCTTCTCCAGATTTAATCTAACCATCACCTACCGTCCTGGCTCCAGGAATGTCAAGCCTGACGCCTTGTCTCAACAATTCGCATCTCAAGATCAGGAGAAGGAACCAGCACCCATACTACCCCCCACTTGCACCGTGGGAGCTGTTCGTTGGGAGCTAGAGGACCGGATCAACCAAGCTCAGCGACTTGATCCTGACCCTGGCACCGGCCCCGCGGGTTTAACTTGCGTCCCTAGATCCGTCCGTCCTGATGTCCTTCGTTGGAGTCATGATTCCAAGTTCTCCGCCCATCCAGGAATTTATAGGACCCAGTCTCAGGTTTCCCGTCATTTTTGGTGGCCATCTTGGACTAAAGATATGCACGAATATGTTTTGGCCTGTCCAGTTTGTGCTCAGAATAAGCCATCCAATCAGCCACCTTCCGGGTTATTGAACCCTCTCCCTATTCCTGGACGCCCGTGGTCACATATAGCACTGGATTTTGTCACAGGTCTCCCTCCGTCTCAGGGTATGTCTACTATCCGGACGGTAGTGGACAGGTTCTCCAAGGCTTGCCACCTCATACCTCTCCGCAAGCTACCCAACGCCCTGCAAACAGCCCAGCTACTCATCCGACAGGTCTTCAGACTACATGGCATACCCACTGACATTCTCTCTGACCAGGGTCCCCAGTTCATCTCTCAGGTCTGCACTTCTGTTCTGCTCTCGGTGCCCGCTACACCCTCACGTCTGGATACCACCCTCAAACTAACGGTCAAACTGAGAGAATGAATCAACAACTGGAAACTACCCTCCGCTGCCTCACTTCGTGTTCTCCGTCTGATTGGAACAAGTTTTTACCTTGGGTCGAGTATGCACTAAACTCCCATGTCTCATCTGCCACTGGTCATTCGCCGTTTGAAGTCTCACTTGGATATCAGCCACCACTACTACCCATAGATGAACAACGAATCCCCTTCTCATCTGTCAACGACTATGTCCGCCGCTGTCAAGACATCTGGAGGACTACTGTCACCACTCTCACTCACACCGCAGAGCAGAATAAGAGGTTTGCCGACCAGCACCGGTCACCTGCTCCTCAGTATTACAATACATTTATCCCATTAAAAAATGCTATTTAAGATAAGATGACATTAACTAATCCTTTATTTATCCCACGATGGGGGAATTTATAGAATTAAAGCAACAGGCAAGTGCACACAATGCAAACAAAATTACATAAGGATTGCAAGATATAATATAAGAGGTGGATTAGGAAAAAAACACTATGAACATAACATTATTATTATTATTATTCAATTGTAATAGTAAAATAAAAATCACAAAAACACCGAAAGGTCAACAGTTTCATGATACATCAAGCTTAAATGTAAAAAGTATAGGTATAATATTGATATCAGCGATACTGACTTTGTATTTACTTGGTGTCGGATCGATTAGAAATTCCCGGTATCACCCACCTCTAGTCAAAGGAGCTCTCAATGGAGGTGAAACAGACCATCCTGAGGCAGAAAAAAAGAAGAAATCCATCAGTCTGCATAGCAGAAATTTTAGGAGTGGCCAAATCAACAGTTTGATATATTCTGAGAAAAAAGAGCACACTGGTGAACTTGGGAACTCAAAGGCCTGGAAGTCCACGGAAGACAACAGTGGTGGATGATCGCAAAAAGCTTTCCATGGTGAGGAAAAACCCTTCACAAGATCCACTCAAGTGAAGAACACTCTCTAGGAAGTTGGTGTATCAGTATCTAAGTCTACCATAAAAAGAAGACTTCATGAGAGTAAATACAAAGGGTTCACCACAAGGTGCAAACCATCAATCAGCCTCAAAAATAGAAAGGCCAGAATTGACTTAGCCAAAAAAACACCTGAAGAAGCCAGCCCAGTTCTGGAACAGCATTCTTTGGACAGATGAGACTAAGATCAGCCTGTACCAGAATTATGGGAAGAAGAAAGTTTGGAGAAGAATTGGAACAGCCCATGATCCAAAAAACCACCACATCTTCTGTAAAACAAGGTGTGATGGCATGGGCATGCATGGCTTCCAATTATACTGGGTCACTTGTGTTTATTGATGATGTGACAAAATACAGAAGCAGCCAGATTAATTCTGAAGTGTATAGGGATATACTTTCTGCAGCTGTCTTCAGTTGGTGCCAAACGTAGCAAAAGTGATTGGTTGGCACTTAACAGTACAGGTGGACAATGATCCAAAGCATACTGCAAAAGCAAAGCAAATAAGCTGAATATTCTGCAATGGCAGAGTCAGTCACAAGATTTCAACCCAATCAAGCATGCATTTCATTTGCTTAAGACAGAACTTAAGGCAGAAAGACCCACAAACAAGCACCAACTGAAGACAGCTGCAGTAAACCATCACAAAGGAGGAAACCTAGCGTTTGGTGATGTCCATGGGTTCCAGACTTCATGCAGTCATTGCCTGGAAAGGATTCTCAACAAAATATTGAAAAGTAACATTTTACTTAGGGTTATGTTTATTTGTCCAATTACTTTTGAGCCCCTGAAATGAGGAGTGTTTGTATAAAAATAGCTACAATTCCTGCATGTTTAATCATATATTTTTGCTCAACCCCTTGAATTAAACCTTAAAGTCTGCACTTCAGTTATATTGTAGTTGTCTAATTTCAAACCCAATGTGGTGGGAAGCAGAGCCCAGCTCATGAAGATTGTGTCACTGTCGAAATATTTCTGGGCTTAACTGTGTATATATATATATATATATATATATATATATACATATATATATATATATATATATATATATATATATATATATATATATATATATATATATATATTTTTTTTTTTTAAGTAATGTCAGTGATTGTGGGGGAGTTGTGGCCTAGTGGTTAAAGCGCTTGTGTCCCGGAGGTTCTGCGTTCAACTCCCACAGACTGCCACTCTGGGTCCCTGAGCAAGACCCTTAACCCCAGATTGCTCCCTGGGTGCTGCACAATGGCAGCCCACTGCTCCCCAAGGGGATGGGTTAAATACAGAGAACAAATTTCATTGGAATGGACGTTGCAATGACAATAAAGATGATGATGATGATTATTATTATGCATTATTAACTAAAATAAATACTTCTGTTTGATATGTTTACAGGGGGTGTATGCAGTTGGAAATTTTCAGTCAAGTGAGGAGACCAGCTGCAGTCCTCCTGTCCTTGTGCACCACCCTTCTTGCTCACTGCCACATGTAAGTCAGGAGGCTGTTCTCCATCACCTCCAGATGAAAGCAAGTATGATTGGTGAGGCTGGCATCCCCACCTCCCACTCAGAAAGCGTGCTTCACCGGGGCCTTCAGCAGCAGAGGCCTGAAGACAGCCTGAAACGCTCCAATGCTAACGTGGAAGTGATGTTGCCCTGCAGCCCCCAGAGCAAAGATGCCATGATGACTTTTAGCCACACACTCCCTCGGGTTCACACCCCTCAGGCCATTGCAGCATATGAAGAAGCCGCCAGACGCCATGCTGCCACACTTCACCATGCATCCATGGACTCCAGTCGCTCAAAGCAGCTTTTGTCTCAGTGGAAAAGCAAGAACAACAACCATAAATGCTCCATGATATCCCCAGATTCCTTCTCCTCCTCTGTTGACTCATCCTCTGGCCATACCTCCCACCTTCCACATCATGGTAGCATTGAGCTCAGATCCAGCTCTGAACCATCAACTGTGGGCATAAATGGAGGCCTTGATCCCAGCAATTACATGTCCAAGCTACCTACTGGTATTAGTACCACCCTACCCACTAACTGCAGTGGAATCACTGGAGGGGCCAGAATATCAATGCAATCTAGACCTGGGTCTTCACAGCTTGTACACATACCAGAAGATGCCCATGAAAGTTACAACACCACCTCCCAAAGGACAGTCGGGGGAGGAGGTGGAAGTGACAAAACTGTCAACAGTACAGTTCAGGCTAACTGGCAAAGAGCAGCGGAGAAGACTGGAAATATGCAGAACACCCAGCCACGAATCATACAAATGATCGCTATGTCCAAGCAGCAGGGTCTGCTTCAAACCCATTCCAAAAGCTTAGATGAAAGCAGCATAGGTTTCAACGATAATGGAAGTTGCCAGGGTAGTACGCGTTACAGGGGACTCACTGATCAAGATCCTGTCAGCACCCCAGTACCAAGCTCACTGGGCAGCACAGCCAGTAGCATTTTAGGAAGCACTGGAGCAATTGTCAGAGTAGAGGCCCACCCTGAAAATAATAGACCAGTTATTCAGGCTCCATCCACAGATGGAAGTGGATCTTGGAGGTGGCGGTCACTGGATCATGGCAATGGAGTTAGTGGAAATACAGGGACTAGTTGTGTTGGCAGTGGGTCAGGTCCTGGGAGTCTCAGGCAGACTGTTGAGCACAATGATCAAAGCGTTGACTCGGAGAGTTCAGACTCAGTACGTGAAGGGTCAGTTGACCGGAAGCATGGCAATGATAGTATTACTACAACCTCTACTGTTGGGACCCCATCCATAGTTACTGTTCACACCCAGAGCACTGGCCAGTCAGAGCAGAGGCTCCATCCTCAGGGCCTTTCCACCATAAGAGTAACCCCAGGAGATGGCTGTGGTTCTGGAGCCGGAGGAGGTGGTGTTGTAGGAGGAAGTGTTAACGTAGGAGGAGAGACGTCTTCAGAAATCCCTTCAATTGCTTCGAGTCGTGAGTCAACACTGCGAAGAAAAAGCAATAACATTTTTCTGATCCCAGAGAGAGCCAACAGTCCTGATAATGCTAGAAACGTTTTCTACAAGGGGATATCAATTACTCCTACTTTCAAGGAATAAAATCAGATGTGACCAGACAGCCATTGGAAGAAAGCAAATAAGACAAGTTTATTTTCAGAAAACCTAAGTATATAAATACTAAAGAAGTTTTTATGTAGCATGGTTCTTGTACACGTTTACACTGAAGCACAACAGTTTGTGTTGTTAACTAATCACTGTGTATTTTTTTGTGGTAACTCCCAAGGAAACCTTTTTTAGAGTGTCATGTTTTGAACTAATAAACCAACAAAAAAAAAACTGAGAGGTCACATTTAGAACAATATTGTTTCATAGCTGTTAAGCCAATGTTTACTTCCCTACATTGTAAATACTTTGTATACTTGAAAGTGGTGCTACACCAGCTAAAACTATTTACATTATATAAAGCATTCTGTATTATCCAAATATGCCAATAATTATTTTACAAAGATTTACAACTATGGCAAGAAGGTTTTTATGATGCATCTTTTCTGTACAGATACTGCATCTTTCAAAGAATACTGTCGGAACCATAAGTGAGCTTAGCATTTATCATGTAGCTACAAAGACAAATTAGCTGGAACTTGCACTAAAAATGAGTTTACTCTGAATCACACTATTTAATACAGTATGATGTATATCTATATCTATCTATCTATCTATATATATATATATACAATATATATATATATATATATATATATATATATATATATATATATATATAGAGAGAGAGAGAGAGAGAGAGAGAGAGAGAGAGATCCACATCTATGGCAATCTAGTCCTACAGTTCAGCACAAACAGCAACAAAACAGTGCACTACTTTCCCAGTTTATCTCATGATTTAGCAGTGCTTTAAAAAGTCAAAGCAAAGCATTTGAGTTTTTCCGACTCCACTTTATTTGCTTTCTTATTTGAAATAGTATTTCAGTGAAACCTATTTTGTTTGTATGAATTAAGCAAGTTGGTAAGAGTGGCTAGAAATAGAAGACCTACTTCAGTTTATTTATTTTATTTATTAAAGGACAAAAAGCAATCCAAACCAAGCCCTATACGAAAAAGCAATTATGGTCTTTGTTAAATCATACACTATTGTGATGCAAAATGTTTTATGTTTATATTTCACTACCCACACCTAAGTCTGGTTGTCTGACAATATCAAGTAAGTTATACAGAAGATACAAATATAAAGAAATTCAACAACAGATGATAAATTGACTCATTGATCTCTATTAGACTAAAAAGTTACAAGGCCTCAAAAAGATAAATGGCAAAAATAGCTTTGCAGTTGCAAGGCCTACATGAGTGCTGAGGTAAAACAACACAAAGGTCCATCTCACATAAGCCAAAACAACATTTTCATGATGAGTTTTTTGGGAGAGGATTCTATGGTGAGACAAAAGTGTGATGATTCAGATGGTGTGCTTGCTGTTACATCTGGCGTAAACCGAACAGCATTTTTTGAAAAGAACATTGTGTTGATAGCCAAACATGATGGAGATAGTGTATAAATAGATCGTAAAGGATTTGGAGTGGCCCAAGTAAAGTATTAAAGTTTTGAAACCCATTCATATTGGCTGAATTAGAAAAAATCTGCAAAGACGAATGTGTCCTCCACAGTGATGTGAAAGACTCATTGGCATTTATTGCAAGCATGGCATGGTATCTGTTACTACCAAGGGTGGACCAAGCAATTATTATTTTAGATTATGAAAGGCCAGTTTGGATTGCATTTTCCTTAATGAATAAATAAGTATATTTATTTTCTAATTCTAAAAATAGTTTAATAAAATGTTATTAGTATATAGGCTCCTTTAAAGGATAAACTTGCAAGGCAGCAACTACTAGAAACATTTTTTTCCCATAATATCTAAATGCTGTAATCCACTGTTTACACAAATGTAGCAAACAACACAGATTTTTTTTTTTTACAACCTATTGTGGCTTGCCACCATTGTAGCAATGTTCAACATATCCTAAAAGATTTGATAAATGAAAACTTTAATTCAAATATATTCAACTGGTTTTTAATAATATTTAGCTGTATTTATATATCGGGTTCTTTCTATTTTCTTGCTTCACCAGGAACTTAAAATGAATTTTTGTGGGTGGAGATGGTATCTTTTAATGAACACTTGCAAAAATATTTTTTATTGTTAAAAGAAACAAACTTGAACATTAGTCACAAAAAAAATTAAATTAACCCAGATTTTGCTTTATAGGAAGTCACTTTGAGTACAGTGCCACTGGTATTATCTCTTCCCAGGGTCTTTCTGCATGGAGTTTGCATGTACTCTGGCTTCCTCCCACAGTTCAAAAACATGACTGTTAGATTAATTGGTCTCTCTCTAAGACAGAATGTGTGAATGTGCATGCATGGTTGTTTTTCCTGTGTGTCTCTGTGTTGCCCTGTGTGTGCCCAACACAGACAATCGGGCAATGACGATAGATGGATATAAATTACACGGTGGTTACCATGGAATAGATGACCAATTGCAGCTTTTGCAGTCTGCTTATGAAACTGGAAAAGGTGTTGAAGATGCAAAGCTTGACATTTTAGTTAGATTGTACAAGTAGAGAAACCCATGTTGCGTGCAAATATTTTATTTTCTTATTGTTTTTTGTATTTATTTATATTTTGTATTTATCATGATTTTTTTTATCGCTTGCCATTTCTCACAGATTTCTTTACAGTGTCAATGTCCAGGAGGCGTTTCCCTCTTTCAGGCATTTCTAGGCCAGTCAAAACACAAACTGTGCAGAGTTAAACCAAGTGTGGAGGAGCAAATTGGGTGGGCCAAACCGAGTTGGGTCGATGGAACTGGAGCTTAAAAACAAACAAGCAACAACTATGCATTGCCAAGTCAACAACAATGGTCGCACATGTGACGTCAATGCCACATTATTTGTTTCAGACTGTGATGTGCAGGACCCTAAAACTCCAGTTAGCTAAGTACACACGGAAACATTAAAACAATGTTTTCTCAAATATACACTTTGTTTGCAGTTTTCAGAATGAATCATTTGTAATGTAAAACGGAGTTTTAAATATTGGATGAAAGGCAAAAAAGCATACAAGTATATTTGTTTTCCCAGATATATGGCTATATATGGGGAAGGTCTTAATATGTGGCTTCTGAATGTAAGGACTCAAAACAAAGGGGGGTGGATACACATAAAAACACAATTCTTTGCCATTTCACTTCAGTGACTTTCAGTACTTTTTGCAGTTCTATTTTTATAACCAAAATCTATTTAAGTTCCTGGTGATGAGAAAATAAAACAAAGAATTTCCTAGGAGGCATATTCTGACCAGCACTTTCAGTTAATACAGTGCTTTGATTTTGTTATGTGCCAAAAGGTACTAAGTGAACTTTCTGAAAAGTTAATGTTTGTTATTAGGTGCTTATCTGTTTATTTTATTCATTATAAAAAAACACACTTTTTATATTTCCAAATTTGTTATAAAAAGAAACTGGGAAAATATTAAGATTATTGTATAAAAATATGTGCCAAAGTTAAGATTTTTCCACACAGTATATTTGTGTAGCAACCTTGTGTAAGATGGAAGATTTTGTAGACCCAGAAACATTGTAAGCATGGTTTTTATAATATACATCAGGAGAACTTATTCAAATTATAACTACGTATGCCTGTTTTTGTTTTTTAGTCTGACTGTCATAATACAATCTTTGTTTCTAAGTACTCTTTAGTTAGCCCTTTACACTTGTTGCAGTACATTATGTTATTTTAAAAGTCAAATTAAACAATAAGTAGTTTTGAATGCCAAACAAATTTCTCAATTAGGTAGTAATCATTTACAGCTTTTTTTCTTTTTAAATATGCTGACATCTTTTTATTACTTTGGTTAATTTATTGCTTCTCTACTAACGTCAATAAATTGCCTTTTAAACCTCATCTCAGAAAAATTTCATTTTTGACAAGTGCCAAGAGAAGCTACCCTATCTGCAATATAATGTGAGTGTGTGTGCACACACACACACCTTGTCGTATGGCTCAGGAACAGAGGACTCAAATGCAAGACCTGACACAGTGGATTCAAACTCAAAATTCCTTTAATACAGTCCAGGGTCGAACACCAAAAATCCAGCAGAAGCAGCGGTATCAAATACGGAGGCAAAGACAGGTCCAAATTTAGGCTGAGGTCAAAAACACTAGAAAGCTAAGTCTTACAGGCAAAAAAGGCTGGAACGCTAGGCTCTAAGAACAAAGACAACCTGACAAACAGAAGCTGCATGAGTGAGAACTAAATAGTCTAACAAACAAAAGAGGAGCACAAACACCAGGTGAATGGCATTAGGCTGTGGCAGATCCTGATTGCAGGGAGGAACTCAGGAAGTGAAGCTGCCTAAAACGAGTGAGGAAATGAGCACAAAATAAAACAGGAAGTAAAAAGAATAGGTAATACAAGTAATACAAGAGACACATCTAATCAGGACTGCCCCTGACACACCTTACAGATTTCACAAAACCTTTAATGTAAGCAGCATCCTGCAACCCTGCGTCTATGTTTTTTTCTTTTGTTTTTTTTTTACCAATGTGCGTTTTTTTCTTTTTGTGTCAGTTTGCAAACTGTAGTTATATGTATATTACATCGAAAATATGGAAAAAGTTGCAGGGGGATTGATAATAAATTAGGATCTGCCTCTTGTCTGAGTCAAAATGACGACTGTGAAACAGCCCTGTTGTCAGTTAACGGGTCACAGAGTCTAACTGTATCCTGACTGTTGCTCCCAGGACCAACCTCAGTAGTTCTTGAAAATGTGGCTTTTGACATTCACTGAGGTAGATTTTATGATGTGAAAACTCTATATACATGTAATTCCTACATATATATATATATATATATATATATATATATATATATATATATATATATATATATATATATATATATATACACACTACCGTTCAAAAGTTTGGGGTCACCTAAACAATTTTTGTGTTTTCCATGAAAAGTCATACTTATTCACCATCATACGTTGTGAAATGAATAGAAAATAGAGTCAAGACATTGACAAGGTTAGAAATAATGATTTGTATTTGAAATAAGATTTTTTTTTTACATCAAACTTTGCTTTCATCAAATAATCCTCCATTTACAGGAATTACAGCATTGCAGACCTTTGCCATTCTAGCTGTTAATTTGTTGAGGTAATCTGGAGAAATTGCACCCCACGCTTCCAGAAGCAGCTCCCACAAGTTGGATTGGTTGGATGGGCACTTCTTGCGTACCATACGGTCAAGCTGCTCCCACAACAGCTCAATGGGGTTCAGATCTGGTGACAGCGCTGGCCACTCCATTACCCATAGAATACCAGCTGCCTGCTTCTGCTCTAAATAGTTCTTGCACAATTTGGAGGTGTGTTTAAGGTCATTGTCCTGTTGTAGGATGAAATTGGCTCCAATCAAGCGCTGTCCACTGGGTATGGCATGGCGTTGCAAAATGGAGTGATAGCCTTCCTTATTCAGAATCCCTTTTACCCTGTACAAATCTCCCACCTTACCAGTGCAAAAGCAACCCCAGACCATCACATTACCTCCACCATGCTTAACAGATGGCGTCAGGCATTCTTCCAGCATCTTTTCATTTGTTCTGCGTCTCACAAACGTTCTTCTTTGTGATTCAAACATCTCAAACTTGGATTTATCCGTCCACAACACTTTTTTCCAGTCTTCCTCTGTCCAATGTCTGTGTTCTTTTGCCCATCTTAATCTTTTTCTTTTATTGGCCAGTCTCAGATATGGCTTTTTCTTTGCCACTCTGCCGTGAAGCCCAGAATCCCGCAGCCGCCTCTTCACTGTAGATGTTGACACGGGTACTATTTAATGAAGATGCCAGTTGGGGACCTGTGAGGCGTCTGTTTCTCAACCTAGAGACTCTAATGTACTTATCTTCTTGCTCAGTTTTGCAACGCGGCCTCCCACTTCTTTATCTACTCTGGTTAGAGCCTGTTTGTGCTGTCCTCTGAAGGGAGTAGTACACACAGTTGTAGGAAATCTTCAATTTCTTAGCAATTTCTCGCATGGAATAGCCTTCATTTCTAAGAACAAGAATAGACTGTCGAGTTTCAGATGAAAATTTTCTTTTTCTGGCCATTTTGAGCGTTTAATTGACCCCACAAATGTGATGCTCCAGACACTCAATCTGTTCAAAGGAAGGTCAGTTTTTTAGCTTCTGTAACGAGCTAAACTGTTTTCAGATGTGTGAACATGATTGCACAAGGGTTTTCTAATCATCAATTAGCCTTCTGAGCCAATGAGCAAACACATTGTACCATTAGAACACTGGAGTGATAGTTGCTGGAAATGGGCCTCTATACACCTATGTAGATATTGCACCAAAAACCAGACATTTGCAGCTAGAATAGTCATTTACCACATTAGCAATGTATAGAGTGTATTTCTTTAAAGTTAAGACTAGTTTAAAGTTATCTTCATTGAAAAGTACAGTGCTTTTCCTTCAAAAATAAGGACATTTCAATGTGACCCCGAACTTTTGAACGGTAGTATATATATATATATATATATATATATATATATATATATATATATATATATATATATATATATATACACACACACACGTATATATATGTCCTACAAACTTTGTAACTCTTTTTCAAGAGAAAAATGATTTTGATCCAAAGCCTTAAAGTTCTAAATGCCCCCTACAGGATGAACATATTGTATTTGAGTTCACTGAAAGAAAAAAAAGAAAATTTTGTTTTAAAATTAGAAGAAAAAAAGCCTGGTTCTCTGTCTACCTAAAAGCCAGTGAAATATAAAAGTGTAATGTAGCTCTTATCCAGATGGTGAAATTGAATGGAGGATCTTTGCATGTGTAGATTGTTGTGCTGTGTGTGGATAAACAATAAATGTTTTCTTATTCTTTTGTCTGGTGTATGAATTCTATGCATCAAAGTGAAAAGACAATTGTTTGCTACAATCCAAATGACTAATGTTGAAAATAAGAATAATATGAAGCATTGCAAGGAAGTATTAAAAATATCACAATAATATGTATTATTGCAGCCACACCATGGTCAGATGTTGCATTAAAGCAAAGCATTAGATTACAATTACAGGAAGAAAAAAATCATAAAATACAATTAAAGCTACTAGCAGAACTGAGCCGCACTCAAAGCTCAGCGACATTCCAGGCTGTGTCCCGACAGCGGGAGCACAGCATCACAGCCTAGTCACCTCTGCAGAGGTTACTTGCTATCCCCCAGGTTGCCACCAGGGGTCACTGAGTGCAAGACTTAACATTACCGTCCACCAGGCTTAGATGTGCTCCAGTAACAAGTGTTGAAGCATTTGCCCACATCCAATGTACCTCTTGGAAGCTGTGGTCACTTTGTGTTTGGTGGCGAAGGATTATTAAAGACTTCCTGTCATATTTTGGAAATGTCATCTTAAATTATTATCTGATATTAGATAAAGTTTGAAACCTATAAACACTATTAGTGAGGGTGGAATTGGCCGTTCACTTGAAGTTATAGTTGGTAATCCTGTTCAGAAATACTTTTGTTATAGTGGGAGAAATGGTCCTTCCATCCTGACAGTAGTCAATACTTTAAGTATTCAGAAAAAAGGAGGTTAAAAAAAATAGATCTCTGTGAAAGCTGCAGGCTTGTAAAAACTCTGATCAATCCTGTCATTTACATCGAATTGCAGGGATTGGTCCTGCCTTCACCCCACTCTGTCCCTCAACTGGGATAGATAATCGCCTTATCTATTGGTTGTCCCACATGCCAATCATTCTGACTCGCTCACCTAATGCCAATGTGCGTGGAGATTCTTTGTTAGTTTCCACTTGCTGGTTGAGCACGCACACTTCTAGTGTTTATGACTCCGATTAGCTTTGGTGTTAGCCGTTCATTGTAGGTCCACTGCTCTCACACTTTGAAAATGGCTGAGAGTCACAAGAAGCAAACTGTGTAAAAGTTTATGAGACGAAGAGGATGGCTTTAGTAGAAAGAAATAAGACCAGAGTGGATTTGGGAGATTTTTTTCAAACGATCCCCGTGAGGAGCGGAAGAGCAGGTAAAACGGTCTTGTGCATGCACAGTTATTCAAAAAGGGATTTGGAGAAACTTCCGGAAAAATCGGCAACTCTACCCTCAGTGGGCGGGGCTAAAGAGATGTCATCGACTGACCACTCCAACCTGTCAAACAGTCATCCACTGTGAAGCACACCAGATTTGGTAAGGATCAGATGATGTATCGGAGATACAGACCTTTAAGTATTGTAGGGGGCGACATTGATCCAAATTCCAATGTGATCCAATTGAGTTGTTTTTGGGCTTGACAGAGATCATTCACATAAAGTTTGGAGTACATCAGACCATGCATGTAATTTAAGAGCCAAAGATATGGAAACGGCAAGCTATAGAAATTTTCCATTCAGCCACACTGTCCAGCCAACAGTCACTGTTCAGAGTAGGATTCAACATCAACATGTTCTGTTGGATAAAACTCTGCTTGAAACTTTTTTTTCCCACATTTGGCTACGCCCATTGTTAATTCCAATAAAATCTGTACATTTTCATCAGGGGGCAATTTTGGGTAAAGTTTGATTAGTTTTTAAATATGTTAAGGCCTCCAAAGACATAGCTCATCACTAATGAAAGAAACAAACATTTGTTACAAGGTTGTTTCCATACACCTCTCAACTGTGAATACTTCCCTCACATTTGATGTGTTTTGATTTAACTAAAAAATGTCATGTTTCCAAGTGTTTTGCCCACATGCAGAAACGTACGGGAGACCAGCACACAATTTTAAGATGTTTATTTAAAGGAAAATAATGCAGAACGGAGGTAGAGCTACTAGAAGCCTGGAACGAGGCCTGAACATCGAAGCGGGGTTGACTGTAAGGAGAAAGAGATAATGAGTCAACAGGTCGGAACCAGGAAGGCGCCTGATCGTGCGCAGCTTACCCTTAGTCGGAGAAACCAAGCTGGGGAGAGTAGCACCGAGGGAACTAGTGTCTGCTCTAATAAGTGGATGGTGACTGGAGGGCGGCTGATGGAGCTGACGAGAGACCTGAGGCAACCCCCACAGGCAGGACTGACAGACGGATTGACCAGAGTCTGGGAAGCAGAGGATGTCAGTGGAATCCGGGAGGGGGAACCTCAACCCGACTTGGTACATTCAAGGAAGTTTGAGGGGGAACGCCAGAGCAACATCTGAGCTTGGAAATTCCACTGGAACCAATCGTCTTCAGAACTCCAGGACAGGTGAGTGCATCCATGCACACCAAACTGTGACAAGAACAGGAGATCAAAAATGAATCCAGAGTCAGGAAGAACAAAAACTAACGGCAAGCAAAAATCCAAGGTTGGTCAGAGGCCACGTCATACCACGACTGGTTTAAGGCTCTGGCATCTTCCGTCTGTCTCTGCACTGCTTAAGAAGCCAACGGAATCTGCTTCTGATGAGCCGCAGGTGTGGGGCACGCCCCCACAGAAACCAACACCACCTGTGGGAAAAAACCCAGAGCCAGAGCAAACAGACAGCACCCTGACAAAAAGGATTAAGGTTTATTAGATAATGAATTATAGTAAAGTAGGGAATGACAATTTACAACAAAATAAAAATTACTATTAACTTTTTAAAAAGTCATTTTATTAGAAGTCCTTGTAAGCCAGAACTCTGAGCCTCAGAACAACATGAAGAATATGTCTCAGATTATCCACTGTTACATGTAAGTAACTGAGGTATCTGTTATTCAACTAAGTTTATAAGTTATCTGATCAGAGATTCACCATACTTTTTCAACCCCCAGCACACAGCTCTTCAGAGGAAAGTCAGGCATTTGTTTAGTGAAACACGCACATTTCTGTTAAGCAAAACACTACAGGAGGAAACTGCATCTATTGTACTTAAAACGATTTTCACTGTAAGGGCCATAGAGAAGTCATCAGGATAATTTTGTGAAAGTCAGTGTCATTTGTATATATCATTTAACATAGTCCCTCAGTAAATCAGAGATCGAAGAGAATGAAAAAAAACCTGCCATTGGGCTGCACTTCACCAGTCATCTTTCACGGAGATATGAACAAGATTTATAAAAAAATATATATGTAGTTGTCATTACAGTATTTGAAAATAGTAGCATTAGTTTTCTTTATGAAGGTTTCTGGAACCCTATCACTTTGATAATGCATGTAGACACAGTATTGAGGTTTGTTACAGCTATTTTTAAAAAAGTGTATCATAGAATAACTTCAGTTATTTGTAAAGCACATTTCAGTAAAAAGACAGATGGAGTTTAGATGAAAATTCAGACTGGAAAACTCACCTGTGCCCTGATCATTGCGGCATGCACCTGCAATCCAGCCAATGTGCACCAAATCCTACAAGGCTTTGCTTATAAAACCCTCCATACACTGACTCTTCTGATCTTCAGCCGAGCTTCGACCCATCTCCTCCTCTGCTTTCACAGATTCGACCTGGCTTCCTTATCTCCTCTGGCCTCCATCACCAGTGTCTGGACCCCGGGGAGAAAACTTCACTAATACTAATCCTAAAATGATCATCTAAGCTCATAGACATTAGCAACTTTTACGTATTCTGCCAGGGTCCGAGCGGCAAAGAACGTTCTGATTTATGTCAATAAATGTTTCTAATTGCCTCTTCCGTCTGTGTAAGTCTTTCCAGGTTGAATGCAATATGCTGTACATGAACAGAACATAGGGAAACAAAACATACAAAGGAAAGCACGATGCAGGGGAATTGTAGCAGTTGGTCCAGATAAATTGGACTACAAACTTAATCTAATGAAGTTTCGGTAAACACCAACAGTTTAAATTAAACATTAACATTCAATGGCAAGTCTAAACAAATTGGATTTTAACCTTGATTTAAAGGGACTCAGGTTTTCAGCACTGTTGCAGTCTTCTGGGAGTTTATTCCAGATACGTGAAGTATAAGAACTATTTCAAAGTGTATTCTCTAATATACAGGGCGTCAGTGTAAGGACTTAAGAACTCCAGTGATGTGCTCTACTTTTTTAGTATTAGTGAGGACGCGGGCAGCAGCGTTCTGGATCAATTGCAGCTGTCTGATCAAATTTTTTGGCAGACTTATGAAGACACCATTGCAATTCCAAAAAAGCTGAAAAAACAAAACAACTGGACTTTTTTCCGAAGTTTGAAGACGTTTCCCTTCCTATCCAGAAAGCTTTCTCAATTCAAAATGTCTGGATTATTGTGGAGTAGCAAGCTTTATAGTACTGCCCAACAAAGGCCTTGTAATGGCTTAGATAACATGCAAATGGAACCGAAACAGGTCCACCCCCTTAGTAATGGGGAGTCGTTAAGGTCGTTGTTGGCTTGCAAATTAAACCGAAACTGGTCCATGCCTCTGAAATGGGGGTGGACCTGTTTTGGTTCAATTTGCATGTTTCCTAAGCCCCAGCTAAATATGTTCATACTTATTTATTTACAAAAAAGTATATCCACTCACATGGAGTTTGTCATATCACAACGTACATAAGCAATAAAGTCTTGTTGCTGTCAGTTGCTTTATTGAATTGTAAGGCAAAACTTTATCTTTGAGTTTCTCTACCAGCTATTCTTGAAGATCATTAGCAATGTCATTTACACGTTGGGAGACAGTATCATTGGACTGAGGGATAGTTTTTATTTTTGCACCACTTGCATCATCCAGCAAGACAGTAACCATGTCAGTATTACCTCCTCTGCCAGTGTTTTTTTTTTTGCAGAAAGCAATTTGGTATGCCACCTTGTATGATGCAAACAGTGCTCACTGGTTTACTGAAGTAGCATTCACAAAGTGGGACGAATCTTGGCTACATTTGCAAATTTTCATGGAAAAATCCAAGCATCTTATCAGTGTTATTTATCAGCGGTAAAGTATGTTATTAATGAAATAAAGCGCTTGACTGAATGTTGCTCTCTCGTCGCTGTTCACCCATGTGTGGTGCATAAAATGGACCGTCACCTGTCATTGTTGTCCAGGTAATTTATTGAGAATGATTATCGTTATTAAAAGCAACTGATATTTAACTACTGGCTACGACAAAAGTAAATAATTTACACTGGTGCAAGGACACAGTTTGGCGCTCTGGTACAGAAACAAACTTGCCTGGTCTTCTAACATGGGAGATGGTGAGTAGAGAAAATGATTCAGTGGCGCCTGCAGCTGTACAACTGTTACAGATCATGCCTTGCCTACCTGATTTTGCTTTGATTAAAAAAAATCTTAGCATAATTATTTTACTTTCAGGTTTTGCCCCTTTTACTATGATCAAAACCTACACACATCCTTAGTAAAATTTAATTGCTGACGTCTTTTCCATGAGCTTACTGTGACTGTGCAGTGAAGCTAACTAAAAATAAGAAAATTGACTGTTAAATCTGGTTGAAACGTTTGCCAAAGAGTAGAAATGAACGAATGTTGTTGCTTCACTTGTTCTCCTGACAGACAGTCCCCGAACCTCAGAATCACAGTCCTCCTTCTCACCAGCATCACCGAGACTCATGCTGGTAGATGCGGCGCAACAGACAGGGCAGAGCCAATTCGGATCACACTTTCTTAAAACAACAGAAACCGTGTCAAGCTTGCAACACAGCGAGCAAATATTGTACATGTGCAAAAGTAACATTTATGTCATTTGCCAGTATGTGGCCTATTAGTTGATGTGGGGAGTGACTTATGAAGTTGTGAACTATTACCAAGCCCAAATCTCCTCAGAATCTTCCCCCTTCTTTCCGTCTCTTGCAAAGCAGTAGCTGCAGTGCACTTTGTTCTGCTCCAGGCTGTCTGTCAGGAGTGGATGTGAAGAGTTGATTAAGATGCTGTTTGGACCAGGGCTTTGAACCGTTTTTTTTTCCCAATCGGTTCGTTCCGAACAGAAACGGAATTATAACGTTTCCGGTTATGAGTTCCACCAATAAATTGACGTTCCCGAACCGGTTAGAACAAAAAAATACTGTTCCCGGAACGGTTAATTTCGTTCCTGTCAGCTGTTTAATGCTATAGAATTATGTCACATCTTTCTCATCCAGCTTAAACCAAATGTAATTATATTATTAATAATAATAACAATTAAAAAGTACTACAATTATTTCAAATGTGTAGTTTATTGTTAAAACAACAAATTCCAACCTGCCATTTTTAAACAAACAACAAAAAAGATTTAGGCCTAACGAGGCTAAATTGCCTTGTTGAACAGGTCCGGGTGACGCCTTTGTATATGCCTCGGCAAGTTCCCCCCATGGTCCCCTATTTCGGCTCCACATCCCTCAACGTTGCACTTCGATTTCTTTGTTGCTGGGTCAAAGGAAAAATGTTGACGATTTGGATTCTCAGTATGTCTTCCCATCTACACAAATAGAAAATGTGCCACAAATGAGAAAGATAATCCGTTTAGTGTGTTACCAAGAATAGCTAGCTATCTGTGCATTAGGCAAACAGAGGTGTTGGCGCCATTTAGCCAAATGTTCGCTAGTCCATCATTAACGTGGATTTAACAAATATAGCTATTGATATTGTTTGGAATGAGCGTTTTACTTAACAATGGATCGTAATTTACCTCTTATTTAAGATGTGTAGCTCTAGTGGAGACACCGCTCTCTCTCCATTCACCGCTCTACCCCTCTGCATGATCTTACATCCACTAGGGTCCCATTTGTCTGGAGTCCTGAAGCTGAGGTCTCCTTTAATCACCTTAAGACCAGGTTTTCGCAGGCTCCTATTCTCATCCACCCTAACCCCGCCAAACAGTTAACTCTGGAAATAGATGCTTCTGACACCGGGGTCGGTGCAGTCTTATCCCAGCAGTCTGAAACCGACGGTAAATTACACCCATGTGCGTTTTTTTCTCGCCGGCTGTCCCCAGCCGAGCGGAACTATGACGTGGGAGACCGCGAACTGCTGGCTATAAAGTTGGCTTTAGAGGAGTGGCGACACTGGTTATAAGGATCCGAGCAGCCCATAATCATCTGGACTGATCATAAAAACCTCGCCTATTTGCAGTCAGCCCGACGTTTAAATCCTCGTCAAGCCCGCTGGTCATTGTTCTTCTCCAGATTCAACCTCAATATAATCTATCGTCCAGGATCCAGGAACATTAAACCACACGCCTTGTCAAGACAGTTCGCGCCTCAAGAACAGGACAGTGAACCTGCAACCATCCTCCCTCCCTCATGCACCGTGGGTGCGCTGCATTGGGACCTGGAGGATCGCATTAACCAAGCATTGCAGCTTGACCCAGATCCTGGAACCGGCCCTCCTGGCCTGAAGTATGTACCCAGATCCGTTCGTCCCGATGTGCTTCGTTGGAGTCACGACTCCAAATTCTCCGCCCATCCAGGAATTTTCCGTACACAGTCTCAAGTATCCCGACGGTTTTGGTGGCCGTCATGGACTACTGATGTTCGCAATTACATCCAGGCCTGCCCCGTTTGTGCCCGTAATAAGCCATCGAATCAACCTCCTTCTGGTCTTCTTCAACCCAGGATCCCCTTTGCATCTGTAAATGAATACATCACCCGCTGCCAGGACATTTGGAAATCGACCATCACTGCTCTCTCACGCACCGCAGAGCAGAACAAGAAGTTCGCCGACCAACTTTGTAGACCTGCCCCTCAGTACCGCCACGGTCAGAAGGTCTGGTTATCATCTAGAGACGTTCTCACCAACCCTTCCGCCAAGAAACTAGCTCCCCGGTACACTGGTCCCTACGAGATCAAGTCAGTCATCAGTCCCACCTCTGTTCGTCTGCGTTTGCCTCCTCACTCCCGAGTACACCCCACATTCCACGTCTCCCAGATCAAACCCGTGGTGGATCTGCTCTGGCAATCCACGTAGACTCCCTTGGTGTTACCAAGCCGGGCCTGTGACCCCTTCCCTGGATTCAGCTGGTTCTCCACTCTGGTCAACCATCTGTCCCTCCTGTCTGCTGAGGCGCGCTCCGGATTCCTCGCCAGCTTACCATCTGCCCTCCCTCCAGCCACTAGCCATTGTTCAACCACTGAGAGCTGCGGTCACAGAATTCCCTGTCTCTCTCCCCCCGGTTAGACTAGCTCGACTAAATGGTAAGCGGCACGGCTTCTGGTAATTTCCCCTGGTTCCCACTCTCTTGTTAAGTCCCTCTTGCTCCCGCAGATACTCCGGCTCTGACGTTCAGACCTCGATCGATCCAGCACCTTGTTGATCCTCTGTAGCCTGAACCTCTAATAAACATCTTAAAATTGCGCCTGTCTCCGTTCGTATCTGCATGTGGGCGAAACACTTGAAAAACATGACAGAAGAAGGCTCTGGCCAGAGAAGCCCAGCAGATACCTTCGGACGGCAATTAGCCGCGCAGCAGGAACAGCTACATGCGTTAGGCCAAGCTGTCAACTCCACACAGGAGCAGCTTCAGCTAGTCACCGCTCAGCTCGGGCAGTTTACGGCTACTTTCACTTCCGTGTTTGTTCCGCCTGTCACTCAGGCTTCAGATACTCAGCCCACCGCAGCTCAAGCAGCGGAGGATTCGGGAGATCGTCCACTCTCAGAAAGTTCTTCCCCGAGTCCTGAGAAGTTCTCGGGTGACAGCGGGGATTGTGGAGGATTTCTTTTCCAATGTAACCTTGTCTTTAATCGTTCCCCTCGCACATTAAATTCAATTCAATTTCAATTCAATTTTTATTTATATAGCGCCAATTCATGAAACATGTCATCTCAAGGCACTTTACAAAGTCAAGTTCAATCATATTATACAGATTGGGTATATCCTATATAAAGGGAACCAGTTGATTGCATCAAAGTCCCGACAAGCAGCATTCACTCCTGGAGAAGCGTAGAGCCACAGGGAGAGTCGTCTGCATTGTCCATGGCTTTGCAGCAATCCCTCATACTGAGCAAGCATGAAGCGACAGTGGAAAGAAAACCCACCCATTAACGGGAAGGAAAACCTCCAGCAGAACCGGGCTCAGTATGAATGGTCATCTGCCTCGACCGACTGGGGGTTACAGAAGACAGAGCAGAGACACAACAAGAGAGACAAACAAGCACAGAAGCACACATTGATCCAGTAATCTGTTCTACATTAGATGGTAATAGCGGGTGATCTGTCTTCTCTGGATGATGTCACAGTTAACAGAATGTCAGACCAGGTGTACCTACTACGAAGAAAAAAGAGAGAGAACAAAAAGTTATAAGCAGAAATGATGACAAGCAATGCAAAATAGAGAACAGGAGAACTCAGCAAAGTGAGAGAAATAGACCCTGATGTCCTCCAGTAGCCTAAGCCTATAGCAGCATAACTATAGAGGTAGTGTTATGATCGTGAATCAGGCAAACCCAGTATTCAAACCCAACAAGTGAGGTTAAGGCAAAAAACAGGATTTTAATAATGAAAACAGGAACAGGCGGGCTCAATAGTCAAAAGGGCAGTCCAAAATCCGGTACACAAAAAGCAGTCCAAAATAGGCAGAGGTACAGACAGGGCAAAGCAAGCTCGGATAACCATAGGACAGAAACTAGTCGGTAAACCGGTAAATCAGTCAGACAGGGCAGGAAAAACAGATCAGGGAACAGGCTGGCTCAGAATCAAAAAGGCTCTCGGGTTATCGTCAACAGGTCAATCAGAATAAAGAATGCTGGAACTAAACTCACCGTGGCTCGTTAATTGATCTGGCAGATAGCAGAGGTTTGTGGCAGGACTATATAGGGGAGTGAGCAGGTGAACAGGAGTGAAGGCTAATTATAAGTAAGCAGGTGGATCTAATCAAGGCAAGAAAGCTGACAGATTGCTGAGGGGAGACCGAACAGAGCTGATAAAGTGACAGGTGGAAAACAGGTAACCTAAACAGAAAAACATGTCTAAATCAAAACCAAACAAGACCCCAAAATCAGAAACTTAACTAATAAATCTGATAACATAAACCAAGACAAAACCCAAATCGTGACAGAACCCCCTCCTCAAGGCCGGATTCCAGACGGCCTCAGAAACAAAACAGACTAGCTCGGGTGGGTGGAGGGAGGTACAGGATGGAGGGCTAGAATCAAATAAATGTCCAAATAAAAACTCAAACAAAACAAGACGAGTCAAGTTCTCAGGCGGGCGTCCAGGAGGACGGCCCCGACGAGTCAGGTTCTCAGGCGGTCGTCCAGGAGGACGGCCCCGACGAGTCAGGTTCTCAGGCGGTCGTCCAGGAGGACGGCCCCGACGAGTCAGGTTCTCAGGCGGTCGTCCAGGAGGACGGCCCCGACGAGTCAGGTTGTCCGGCGGACGTCCCGAAGGACGGCCTCGGTGTGTCAGGTTGTTCGGCGGACGTCCCGAAGGACGGCCTCGGCGTGTCAGGTTCTCCGGCGGACGTCCCGAAGGACGGTCTCGGCGTGTCAGGTTCTCCGGCGGACGTCCTCGGCGTGTCAGGTTCTCCGGCGGACGTCCTCGGCGTGTCAGGTTCTCCGGCGGACGTCCTCGGCGTGTCAGGTTCTCCGGCGGACGTCCTAGGCGTGTCAGGTTCTCCGGCGGACGTCCTAGGCGTGTCAGGTTCTCCGGCGGACGTCCTAGGCGTGTCAGGTTCTCCGGCGGACGTCCTAGGCGTGTCAGGTTCTCCGGCGGACGACCTCTGTGAGACAGATAATCCGGCGGGTGTCCTGAAGGACGGCCCCGGTTAGCAACGATGTCCGGCGGCCGGTGGCGGAGCAGGTCTCTCATAGACCGGCGGCGGAGCAGGTCTCTCATAGGCCGGCGGCCGAGCAGCAACCTCGGGGACCGTCGGTAGAACCGGACCCTCAGGAACCGACGTCTGGAGAGAGAAAGAACAGAACCTGCCGCCGGACTAAAGGCTGGAGACAACGCCGGACTAAGAGCTAGAAGAGAGGCCTGGTTAAAGAGTTCAGGAGGCGTCTGGCTACAGAGTTCAGGAGGCGCCTGGCTACAGAGTTCAGGAGGCGCTTGGCTACAGAGTTCAGGAGGAGCCTGGCTACAGAGTTCAGGAGGAGCCTGGCTACAGAGTTCAGGAGGTGTCTGGCTACAGAGTTCAGGAGGAGCCTGGCTACAGAGTTCAGGAGGAGCCTGGCTACAGAGTTCAGGTTCAGTCGGCCCCTGGCTACTGGCTTCAGGTTCAGTCGGCCCCTGGCTACTGGCTTCAGGTTCAGTCGGCCCCTGGCTACTGGCTTCAGGTTCAGACGGCCCCTGGCTACAGGCTACAGGTTCAGACGGGGCCTGGCTACAGGCTACAGGTTCAGACGGGACCTGGCTACAGGCTACAGGTTCAGACAGGGCCTGGCTACAGGCTACAGGTTCAGACGGGGCCTGGCTACAGGCTACAGGTTCAGACGGGACCTGGCTACAGGCTACAGGTTCAGACGGGGCCTGGCTACAGGCTACAGGTTCAGACGGGGCCTGGCTACAGGCTACAGGTTCAGACGGGGCCTGGCTACAGGCTACAGGTTCAGACGGGGCCTGGCTACAGGCTTCAGGTTCAGACGGGGCCTGGCTACAGGCTTCAGGTTCAGACGGGGCCTGGCTACAGGCTTCCGGTTCAGGAGACCCCGGGCTACAGGCTTCAGGTTCAGGAGGCCCCGGACCACAGACTTCAGATGCTCCCAGACCCTTTAACACCCAGAACCTCATCAATAACCCTTCCAGAACCTCCGACAAAGACAGTTTGGTCAGCCACTTGGGAAATTGGCTGTCAAGCCAAAGATGAGGGGGTAAGAGCTTCCGAAGAGGTCCAGGGGCCTCTAAGTCTCCATGGGGCTCTGGGTGCTTGTCTTCTCGGCGAGGCCCCCGACGGAGCTTGTCGTTCGGGCGAGGGCCACGACGCCGCTTGTCGTCTGGGCGAGGGCCACGGCGCCGCTTGTCGTCTGGGCGAGAGCCACGGCGCCGCTTGTCGTCTGGGCGAGGACCACGGCGCCCAGTGTCCCGATGAGCCCCCGAGTTGCGGCCTGAAAGAGGGCTCGTCTGAACCCCCTCATCGTGGCCCTGTGGTAGACCCTCCTGGGTTCCCACGTCGCATACTGGCGGCGGACCCTCCTGGGTTCCCACGTCGCAGACTGGCGGCGGACCCTCCTGGGTTCCCACGTCGCAGACTGGCGGCGGACCCTCCTGGGTTCCCACGTCGCAGACTGGCGGCGGACCCTCCTGGGTTCCCACGTCGCAGACTGGCGGCGGACCCTCCTGGGTTCCCACGTCGCAGACTGGCGGCGGACCCTCCTGGGTTCCCACGTCGCAGACTGGCGGCGGACCCTCCTGGGTTCCCACGTCGCAGACTGGCGGCGGACCCTCCTGGGTTCCCACGTCGCGGGCCGGCGGCGGACCCCCCTGGGTTGCAGCGTCTCGGGCCGGCTGCGGACCCTCCTGGGTTGCAGCGTCTCGGGCCGGCTGCGGACCCTCCTGGGTTGCAGCGTCTCGGGCCGGCTGCGGACCCTCCGGGGTTGCAGCGTCTCGGGCCGGCTGCGGAGCCTCCGGGGTTGCAGCGTCTCGGGCCGGCTGCGGAGCCTCCGGGGTTGCAGCGTCTTGGGCCGGCTGCGGAGCCTCCGGGGTTGCAGCGTCTTGGGCCGGCTGCGGACCCTCCGGGGTTGCAGCGTCTTGGGCCGGCTGCGCAGACAGTGCTGCCTTATAGCTGCCGGAGGCCGGCACTGGAGCTGAGGTAGGAGGCGGGTCCTCTGGGACAGGTGCAGGTGCCGGGGCGTCGGCTGGACCCTTGGGGACAGGATTGAGTCCACTATAGAACCCTTGGAGAGCCGCTCTATAGTGCCCCTCGACCTCCTTTAATTTTGCCTCCAGCTCCTCTGAATACTGGCAGAAAAGAGCCTCCCTAAGGTCTTTAATAATAGGGGCAAAAGCTCTTAACTGGTCCTCCAGAGCCAGATCCTCAGCATCACGGGCGCCAACAGGAGGCGCTGTGGGCTGCTCAGCTCTGGGAAGCACCGGACTCCGATCCACTGGGCAGGAAGTGGCAACGGACGGGCGCGGTACTGACTCGCCTGTCGGCCGAACAGAACGGGTGAAGGAGCGACCCACAGGTTTCCGTCCCCTCCTCCGACGGCGGGACGGCAGGACTTGCTGGAGGTTTGATCCTGTCGGTAGAGCCGGGATCGGTGGAGCCCACAGCGTTCCCTGCATCTCCTCCTCTGGAGGGAGAGAGAAAAAAAGATCCGGACGAAGATCCCGCACCACCTCCGCTTCGACCTCCATAAACAAAGTTGGTTCTGGATAAAACCCATGGGCAGAGCCGACAGCGGTGTCGCTGGGTGAGTGATCCCTTCTATTCTGAGTTGAATCTGAATTTGTGACAAAGAGCCCTCCCAATCGTAAACTCGGAGCAGGCAGCGGGTTACTGCTGCTGCGGCTGCTGGAGAGATGGCGTCTGGGACCGATACCAGGGGGACAGAACGCCAATCTGGAACCCTCCCAAGCCATAGCGTGTGGAGGGGGAAAAAAAAAAAAAACCTCTAAAAACTTGTTGGGCGATAGGTTTTAGTGGGCCAGATCATTCTGTTATGATCGTGAATCAGGCAAACCCAGTATTCAAACCCAACAAGTGAGGTTAAGGCAAAAAACAGGATTTTAATAATGAAAACAGGAACAGGCGGGCTCAATAGTCAAAAGGGCAGTCCAAAATCCGGTACACAAAAAGCAGTCCAAAATAGGCAGAGGTACAGACAGGGCAAAGCAAGCTCGGATAACCATAGGACAGAAACTAGTCGGTAAACCGGTAAATCAGTCAGACAGGGCAGGAAAAACAGATCAGGGAACAGGCTGGCTCAGAATCAAAAAGGCTCTCGGGTTATCGTCAACAGGTCAATCAGAATAAAGAATGCTGGAACTAAACTCACCGTGGCTCGTTAATTGATCTGGCAGATAGCAGAGGTTTGTGGCAGGACTATATAGGGGAGTGAGCAGGTGAACAGGAGTGAAGGCTAATTATAAGTAAGCAGGTGGATCTAATCAAGGCAAGAAAGCTGACAGATTGCTGAGGGGAGACCGAACAGAGCTGATAAAGTGACAGGTGGAAAACAGGTAACCTAAACAGAAAAACATGTCTAAATCAAAACCAAACAAGACCCCAAAATCAGAAACTTAACTAATAAATCTGATAACATAAACCAAGACAAAACCCAAATCGTGACAGGTAGTTCAGGGTAACATGAGCCACTCTAACTAAGCTTTGTCAAAAAGGAAAGTTTCAAACTTAGTCTTAAAAGTAGACACGGTGTCTGCCTCACAGACCAAAACCGGGAGTTGGTTCCACAGGAGAGGAGCCTGATGACAAAAAGATCTGCCTCCCATTCTACTTTTAGAGACTATTGGAACCACCAGTAGACCTGCAGTCTGAGAGCAAAGTGCTCTGTTAGGAACATACGGGATAATCAGAGCTCCGATATATGATGGAGCTTGATTATTAAGGGCTTTATACAGTACGTGAGAAGAATTTTAAATTCTATTCTTGATTTAACAAGAAGCCAATGAAGGGAAGCTAGAATTGGAGAAATGTGATCTCTCTTGTTGATTTTCATCAGAACTCTTGCTGCAGCATTTTAGATCAACTGAAGACTTTGAACTACATATTGTGGACTTCCTGATAGTAAAGAATTGCAATAGTCCAGCCTTGAAGTAACAAATGCACGGACTAGTTTTTCAGCATCACCCCTGGACAGAATATTTCTAATTTCGGCAATATTCCGGAGGTGTAAAAGGACACTCTGGAAATCTGTTTAATATGGGATTTATTTTTTTTACTTTATTACCAGAGGCCAAATGAATGCAGATTAAGTGATTGATTAATAAATTTATTTTTTGAGGTCTCTTGTCCAAAGGTTACAACTTCTGTCTTGTCAGAATTTAAATGCAGGAAATTTAAAGTCATCCAGCTTTTGATGTCATCAAGACATGCCTGTAGTCGAAGTAATTGATTGGATTCATCAGGATTTATGGATAAATATAGCTGAGTGTCATCACCATAACAGTGGAAATGAATCCCATGCTGTCTGATAATTTTGCCAATCGGAAGCATATATATAATAAAGAGTATTGTCCCAAGGACTGAACCCTGTGGTACTTCAGAAGTGACCCTAGAGTTTGAAGATTTATTATTAACACAAACAAACTGGAATCTGTCAGAACAGGGGTGTCAAACATATGGCCCGCCGAACAATTTAGTCATATTTCATTATAGTGATAGTTGCTGGAAATGGGCCTCTATACACCTATGTAGATATTGCACCAAAAACCAGACATTTGCAGCTAGAATAGTCATTTACCACATTAGCAATGTATAGAGTGTATTTCTTTAAAGTTAAGACTAGTTTAAAGTTATCTTCATTGAAAAGTACAGTGCTTTTCCTTCAAAAATAAGGACATTTCAATGTGACCCCAAACTTTTGAACGGTAGTGTACTTTTCTTAAAAATGCTGAGGTTATTCATAATATATTGTGTAAAAGTGAAATTCATTTAATATATATCAACAACAAGTCCACTTTTATTAGTTCTATTTAATCTTGCAATGAGTTTACTTGTATTGCCCTCTTGAGATCAGATTAAGCTGTATGCGGCCCCTAAACCAAAATGAGTTTGACACCCCTGTGTCAGACAGATAAGATTTAAACCAGCCTAATGCTTTCCCCTTAATCCCTTCAGTATGTTCAAGTCTTTCTAGAAAAAGAAACTGTATCAACTGTATCAAATCCAGTACTGAGATCTAACAGGACAAGTATAGACATAAATCCATTATCTGAGGCCATGAGAATATCATTAGTGACCTTGACCAGAGCTGTTTCAGTGCTATGATGAGCTCTGAAGCCTGACTGAAACTCTTCAAATAGGTCATTACTTTGCTAATCAACTATGTGAACATTTACAACTACTTTTGGTCTTTAATTTATTAAGTCATCTTGATCAAGAGAGGGTTTTTGAAGTAAAGGTTTAATAATTCAATTACATTTTAGTTATATAGCGCCAATTCATGAAACATGTCATCTCAAGGCACTTTACAAGTTAAGTTCAATCATATTATACAGATTGGGTCAGATTATACAGATTGGTCAAAAATGTTCCTATATAAGGAAACCAGTTGATTGCATCAAAGTCCCGACAAGCAGCATTCACTCCTGGAGAAGCGTAGAGCCACAGGGAGAGTCGTCTGCATTGTCCATGGCTTTGCAGCAATCCCTCATACTGAGCAAGCATGAAGCGACAGTGGAAAGAAAAAACACCCGTTAGCGGGAAGGAAAAACCTCTAGCAGAACCGGGCTCAGTATGAACGGTCATCTGCCTCGACCGACTGTGGGTTACAGAAGACAGAGCAGAGACACAACAAGACAGACAAAAAGCACAGAAGCACACATTGATCTAGTAATCTGTTCTACATTAGATGGTAATAGTCGGTGATCTGTCCTCCCTGGATGATTTCACAGTCAACAGAACGTCAGACATAACAGCTACTTTAAAAGCCTGTGGTACATATCCATTTACTAAGGATAGATTAATTATGTCTAAAATAGGGCCATTGATCAAAGGGAATACCTCCTTAAACATTGGTTGGGATTGGGTCTAAACATACAAGTACAAGGTTTAGATGAAGCTAAAATTTTAGATAGCTCAGAAAGCTCTACTGCTTCTAAACAGTTCAAAACTGTGCAGGTTCTACAGATTTCTCCAACACTGCCTTACTTACTGAGGATGAGGTAATCATGTCTAGGAAGATGCCAATTATTTTATTTTTAATGGAATAAATTTTATTTATGAAGAATCCCATAAAGTCATTACTGCTGAGAGCTAAGGGAATGGATGGATCAATGGAGATATGACTCTGGGTAAGTTTGGCAACTGTACTGATGAGAAATCTAGGATTATTTTTATTCTCCTCAATTAATGATGAAAAATATGCTGCTCTAACTCTGCGAAGGGTCTTTTTATACAACAGTAGACTGTTTTTCCAGATTAGGTAGAGCGCCATTTTCTCTCCAATTTCCTAACATTGTGCTTCAAAGAACACAGCTCTAAATTAAACCAGGGAGCCAGCTTCCTGTGAATAATCACCTTGTTTTTCAAGGGAGCTACATTGTCTAATGCAAAATGCAATGAGGAAGTCACACCGTTAAAAGTTTCTATTTGTGAATGGGAAGAAACAGCATTGCTGCCATCTGCAGGACATTTCTGCAATACTTAAGATATTAAAAGTGGGACAGACTCTTTTGATACAGCATTATCTGATAAAGATTAACTATAATGAAACCCTCTTTTGGGGGTGGAGAACTCAGTTAAATTGAACTCAAAGGTTATTAAAAAAAATGGTCAGATAGGACAAGGTTGTGAGGAAATACTGGTAATTCTTGACAATCAATGCCATATGTCAGCAAAAGGTCTAAAGTATGTAGGCAAGAGTGCGTTGGTTTATGCACATTTTGAGCAACCAATTGAATCTAGGATAGTTTTAAAGGCTACACTAAGGTTATCACATTGATATTCAGCTTGATTAAAAGCGGAACTCACGATATACTCAAGGGGGATCTGTCACAGCAGTTATTCCCAAACTATTGTTTGCGTACCCCTGGGGGGTACGCAACGTCATGACAGGGGTTACGGGAAAAGATTTTGGGAAAAAAATAAAAATGCAGGGAAAAAAAAAATCAAATGCCGTACAATAGTGGCCTCGTACGCGAAGCAGCAACCTTAAATTCAATGAATAGCACGAGCTCGAGTAGGGCTCGGGCTTGACACTGATAAAGTTGGTTAGAGGCGACCTGTGACGTCCCCGGAGAAGGACAGGAGGAGCCGCAGGGTTTCTGCTGGCGCAGAGGGAGAGGAGTGCCGTCATCAGCGGGCGGTGGAGGGGGTGTGGTTCCTCCGCTGATCGCAGCCGGCGGGGTCCAGCCGCTGTGGAGAGGCTCCGTCATCGTAGCCGCGGAGGTCATTATGCGGCCGGGAGGTGAAGAGGAGCCGAGCACCTCAGCGCACGGAGGAGCTGCGCGCAGCGGAGTGTGCGGCTGGCGGGGAGAGCCCTCCAGGTCCTCCTCGGTCTTCACAGCCTGGTCCAAGAAATTAATGCCATTCGCCACTACATATTTATGTGAGAGAGGATTTTCATGTCTGACCAGCCTGAAAACTAAATACCGACACAGACTATGTGTGGAAGACGATTTAAGACTGAAACTGTCGCCGATTCGGCCAGACATACAGGGGTTATGCAGTTGCGCACTGCGGTCAAGTGAGCCCTCACTTGATTTTGTTGGTCTCGCAAACACTAAGGATTACGGCACAGACGGCTGAGACTACTTTTCAAAATAAAAGCAGCATGTTCGCGGTTTATCGACTACTTTTTCACACATATTTACATAATTTATGATATATTTATATTCATGCTTCATGTGTCATTTTTTCCATTATTCTGGCCTGCTGGTGAAAATGGAAATATATACTTTGGTCACACTCTTGAGCCTCAAACAACTTATTTTTTCCAGGTAACTACCTTCACTTACAGATGACAGATGATAATCTCCAGAAGTCCATCTACATGATTTGTGATTTAAAAATAAAAACATTTAAAAACCCTTACATTGACTCAAGTTAACCAGTTTTGACAATATTAAACATCCTTATGTTGCTCAACAACTTACATCCAAATGTGATGTAGAATTGAAAAATAAGAGCCACTTGAAATCAGTATATATTAAGTAATTTTTAACAAAGTTGCTGCCACTGCAGTAACTAAACCGTAGATAATCAGTCGATGCAACCACTTCAGCATGATAGTAGAACCCCTCCTGATGTGGCTCAACAAGTTTCAGACAATTCTGATGTGTAATTACAAAACAAGAGCCATTTGAAAATGCTATATATTAACTCATTATTAACAAAGTTGCTGTAGCTCTAGCAACTAAACCGTAGATAATCAGTTGATGCAACCACTTCAGTATGACAGTAGAACACCTCCAGATGTGGGTCAACAAAGCTCATTAAGATTTGATGTGGAATATCAAAACAAAAGACTGTTAAAACATTAAGTGCATTGGCCATAAACTATATTGCCAAAAATATTTGCTCACCGATCCAGATTATTGGAATCAGGTTTTCTTCCACTTCTTCACTTCCATAGCCACAGTTGCTACATAGTCACTCTCAGGAGCTCAGTGAATTCCAGCGTGGAACTGTGATAGGATGCTACCTGGGCTACAAATACAGCCATGAAATGTCATCACTCCTAAATATTCTTTAGTCAACTGTATCACAACAACATTAAAGCGTTTGGGAATGACAGCAACTCCACCAAGAAGTGTTAGGCCATGTAAACTTTCGGAGCAGGGTCAGTGGATCCATCCATCCATCTTCTGTCACGCTTGTCCCTATTGGGGTCAAGCGTGACAGAAGTAACAATCTGCAATCAACTGTAAGAATCTGTAGTATACAAACGTTTACTGTTATTTTTCCTTATGAACATAAAATATGTTATTTCTTCGGGTAAGTTATCTTTTGTGGCAACCACTATTGTCGTGATTTCTTTTGATGAACCCAGACAGAGCACACACACTCACGGAGCTTATTTCTGAGAGTTTATTGAAACAAAGATGAGTAGTGGATGAGCAAACCAGAGAGGCTGTACTGGACTGGAACTGGGGTGTAGATGGGAGCAGGAGCTGGAGGACCAGAGAGAGTTCTTGAGATGTAGGGCTGCTGGAGCACAGGGGTAGCAGACAGTCCAGCAACAGAGCAGAGAGCAAACCTGTGGCTCAGGGGTAGCAGGAAGTCCAACAGTTAGCAGAGGCCCTACTTGAAGCAGAGAGGTAGCCTTAAATCCAGCAGCTACCAGGGGCTTCACTTGAGACACAGAGGTGGCAGGAACTCCAGAAACTAAACAGGGAGCAAAGTAGGCTGACAGACGTGGAGTGAGTGGAGAATGATGACGAACCGGCGGGGAAGAGAAGACTGAGGGAGGCTTATGTAGGGAGGCTGGCAGGTGGAGTGAGTTCTGACTAATTAATGCCTAACAGGTGTGACTGATTGCTGAGGGAGTGGATGGTAAGCTGAGTGAGAGGAGGATGAACTGGAAAATAACCGGGAACAAAGCCAGACCAAAACTAAACCATGACAACTATAAATTTTGTTATTAAGAGTAACTGTATTGCACTACCCCTCCCCTGGACTGCCACCTTATCATGGTGGAGGGGTTTGAGTGCCTCAATGACCCTAGGAGCTATGCTGTCAGGGGCTTCATGACCCTAGTAGGATCACCCAAGGCAGACAGGTCCTAGGTGAGGGACCAGACAAAGAGCAGCCCAAAGACCCCTTATGATGAATGAAACAAATGAACGCAATGTAACGCTTGCCCATTCGCAGGTCACCGGGGCCCCACTCTGTGGGCCTCTCTGGTGTACACCGGTGATTCAATTCAATTCAATTCAATTTTATTTATATGATGAGGAAAGCTGTCAAGCTGAAGGAGTCCTGTCTGGCTTTCTGGCCTGTGGGTCTCTGGAAGCAGCTGATAGGTACCAGCAGTCCAAGCGGCAGGCGCTCGGCTGGTTGCTGAGGCAAAAACTCTGTACCAAAACTGTTTATAGTGGGGGAGATGTGCTGCTGACCTACCCAGGGCGAATCTCAATGATTGCTCTTATTTTAAAATTTTCTCTGAAAACTTACACAATAGTAGCAACATTGACAAATTGGTTCAGTGACTAAATGTAGAGATTTTGATTGGCTCTGATTTTTAAATTCCACATCAGAATTGTCTGAAACTTATTGAGCCACATCTGGAGGTGTTCTGCACTGTAACTGCAACTGTGACCATAACTGTAATAATTAATGTGCAATAACTAAGGTGCAATAATCTATTTAATACACTGTCCTACAACCCGTGCAATAATCCTGATGTAGTGACTTCTGCTGCTATCACCACCTGAACATAAGTCAGCCCACATGTATGTATGTACAAATGTATACAATGTATATGCACGTACATACGCGTAGGTGCGTATGTAAGTAGGCGCATAGATATATGTATATATTAAGTATATAAGTATATAGATATGTTTATATATATATATATAGACCACTAAGAATGTAAACAAGACATTTACATTCCTATTTCCTTTTTTGTATTTTTTTTTTTGGTATTCTTTTGACCCATTGTAGATATGAAGATTCACTGTACATAACTGGATGCACCTTCCCTACTCTGCACCTTCTTGTATGAGCCGATGTGACGAGTGAATTTCTCCATTGTGAGATCAATAAAGACTATCTTATCTTATCTTATCTTCTACTATCATGCTGAAGTGGTTGCATCGACTGATTATCTACGGTTTAGTTGCTAGAGCTACAGCAACTTTGTTAATAATGAGTTAATATGTAGCAATTTCAAATGGCTCTTATTTTGAAATGCCACATCAGAATTGTCTGAAACTTGTTGATCCACATCTGGAGGTGTTCTACTATCATACTGAAGTGGTTGCATCGGCTGATTATCTACGGTTTAGTTGCTAGAGCTACAGCAACTTTGTTAATGATAAGTTAATATATAGCAATTTCAATTAGCTCTTATTTTGTAATTCCTCATCAGAATTGTCTGAAACTTGTTGAGCCACATGTGGGGGTGTTCTACTATCATGCTGAAGTGGTTGCATCGACTGATTATCTACGGTTTAGTTGCTGCAGTGGCAGCAACTTTGTTAAAATTACTTAATATATACTGATTTCAAGTGGCTCTTATTTTTCAATTCTACATCACATTTGGATGTAAGTTGTTGAGCAACATAAGGATGTTTAATATTGTCAAAACTGGTTAACTTGAGTCAATGTAAGGGTTTTTAAATGTTTTTATTTTTAAATCACAAATCATGTAGATGGACTTCTGGAGATTATCATCTGTCATCTGTAAGTGAAGGTAGTTACCTGGAAAAAATAAGTTGTTTGAAGCTCAAGAGTGTGACCAAAGTATATATATTTTTAAAAACATGGTTACATCACTGCTTATTCCAAACATGGTCACACATCACTACATCACTCCAGATGGCCCCACCCCATTATGTTAACATTATTTACAAAATGGCTACACATCATTACATCCTTCCAGATGGCTACACCTCATTACGTTAACATCATTTGGCCATTCTGGACGGCTACACATCATCTCCCTTTCCGGACCATCACCATACACATATTGTTTACACTACAGTATAACTTGATCTTTGGTTCAGATGTTTCTATGATGCTATCTTGACCTCTGGACTGACACACACACACATTTTTCTTAGATACATGTTAAAGCACACTTTTTAACCGTTGTGACAAGAATACATTCATTGTGAGATATGTAAGCACACCCTTGAACTATTGTGACAACAATACATGCATTGTGAGATATTAATCCACTACACAACTCCTCCTCCTCTACCGGTACATCTGGGAATGTGGAAATTTAAATAATTGGAGGGAGTTGACTCATTTATGCTAACGTAGTCCTCTTGTATCCAGGTTTCTGTGAGACTAAATAAATAAATCTGATTGTCAGAAATTAATTTATTAACTAACAACGTCTGGAGGGAGAGACCTTATATTTAATAGACCACATTTAGTTGTTTTATTTTTTGGTTCAAGTTGAGTCATATTGATTTTTATTAGATTTTTATGATTTGCTCCTTTTAGATCCATTTATTATCTGTTCAGTTTTGGCCATGGGAAAGACACTGTTTCAATGGGGTAATGTGTGGGTAACAGTACAGAAGCTGCAGAAAGGTGTGTTAAACTACGGCTCTGCTTCCTGGTCTGGACCCTGGGTTGTCAGCATTTAGGAGAACTAATAAATCCGGCAGATTCCTAGAAAGAAGAGCTGCACCATCCAAAGTGGGATGGATGCCGTCTCTCCGGATGAGAACAGGTTTTCCCCAGAAAGTTCGCCAGTTATCAATGTAGCCCACGTCGTTTTCAGGACACCACCTAGACAACCAGCGGTTGAATGGTAACATGCGGCTAAACATGTCATCACTGGTCAGCTCAGGCAGGGGACCAGAGAAAATTACAGAGTCCAACATTGTTTTCGCAAACTTACACACCGAAGCAACACTAACTGTAGTGACCTCCGATTGGCGTAACCGGGTGTAATTACCGCCAGCGTGGATAACAATATTACTGTTTTTACGCTTATCCTTAGCCAGCAGTTTCAGGAGGGATATGATGTCGCCCGTTCTGGCCCCTGGCAGGCATTGACTATGGTCCCTGGTGTCTCTAGTGCCACGTTTCTGAATATGGAGCTGCCAATCACCAGAGTCGGCTTCTCAGCGGGTGCGTCGCTGAGTGGGGAAAATTAGTTAGAAATGCAGACGGGTTTCATGATTGGTATTTCATACATATAATGTCCACACATGTTTTAAGCATGTGGTGTTGCTGGTAGACACAGTGATACTACAGTTAATGCAATCTATGTAATGTCATGGTTGAGTTTTGGTTTGGCTTCATTTTTCTGTTATTTTCCTTTTTTCATCTCATGTGGGTTTGGTTTGACTTTATTTATTGTTAGTTTTCATTGTCATCAGTTATTTTCTGTCATCTTCACTTCACCTCCTCAGCAGTCAGTCACACCTGTTAACAATTTACCAGTCAATTAGCCAGACCCTTATTCCACCTGTTAAGTGCTCTATTTAAACCTCCCTCTGCCTTCAGTTCAGCACTGGGCCGTCTTCTGCTATCCACCACTCCATGCCAGTCCCTCTGTAAGTCTTTGTATTCTGCTGTTCGTTCCTGGAGAAGCTCTGCCCTTTGTCCAGGTGTCTTCTGTGAATTGCTAACCTGTCAAGCTGCTCTGGTGAAGCTCTGCTCTGTGTCCTGGTGTCTCCTGATAACTGCTAACCTGGCTAGCCGCCCAGAAGAAGTTCTGCTCAGAGTCCTGGTGTTGCTATGAGGCCTGCTAGCCGAGAAGCACTTGTGAGTGGGGACTCTCTCTCTCTCTCCGGGCCGTCAGCTCCTGCCATCACCTACATCCCTGACCTTCTGCAGTCCTGAACCTCCGGTCTTCATCACTCACCACCCAGCACCCTTCCTTTAAATAAAAACTCTTAAACTTTAGTCCCGTGTGCGCTTCCTGAGTTCTTCGGTAAACAAATCATGACATGTAATACCATTTATTGACATTAAAACATTATAATAAAACCGAATTATAACTACATTGAGAAACACTAACCCAATCAGTAGTGGGAAGCCCAGATCCTGGGGTCTTCGAGAAGGAACAGAGTGTACAGTTGTCTTTGTTAAACACTGCCGTACACATACTGTATATGTATACATTTTACACTTTACTGGCAGCAGCAGTGCAGTCAAATTTCAAGCAGTTCAAATAGAAATTACAGTTTGTGATCTCCGAGCGAATAATTGGCATAATCAAAGGGGCAGTTTTTAAGGATGGATCCACCATCTGTGATTTGGTGGTCATTGTTATGACAAATACATTGTATTGTTGAAAATTATTTGTGTTTTGTATGCGTTATGTTTTCTTGTTCACTTTTGCACAATTCCATATGCATTTTTACTTGTATTTACTTATATTTATAAAATCCCATGTAGGGATCGGCGTTGCAATGTAGCTTAGTTTTACTTCACTTCAATGGCCACATGACAAGTCATGTCAGTTTTTGAAAAAGAAGCAAATGTACACAGTGGGAGCCCAACAAAAATATGCAGACATACTGAGACAATAAGTAACAATGACCACATTACATTTGTTACATGTATGCATCAAAGTAAAAATGCAAGAATGTATGTCTCCCTTTTTACTTTCCCTTTTTATCCCTTCTTATCTTGATGTTTTACATCTGCCTCCTCTAACCCCCATCAACATAACAGTAAGAGCAGATGGTGGCGTGTCCTGAAGCAGCAGTCCGCCGCACTTCCAGTTTTGACACAAACTTTATTTTTGTTGTGTTCTTTATGTGTTTTTGCTAGTACATTAGCGGCTGCTCATGTATAGGACAGCAGAGCTGATCTGCTAATGGTTGCAGATTATTATCTGAAATATATTTGATATTATTATTAATATTATTATTATTATTATATTGATTTCTCAAAATAAAAGCTAGGTGGCCTCAGTCTCTCCTCCTGCTTCTAGATGGCATCAGTCTCTCCTCCTGCTTCCAACACCCATTTGTCCTATGCTCAATTCACAGTTCACTTGTAGATACCTGCTCTCCAGATCGACTCCTATGCCTGATTGATTTGTGTGTTTGCCTCGGCTCTACAGTACTTCATTCCAGCCCCTGGGCTGAAATGAAGTACTGCCCAGACACACTACGGAGAAAACTCATTTCGGCCGCTTGTATCCGGGATCTTGTTCTTTCGGTCACGACCCAAAGCTCGTGACCATAGATGAGGGTAGGAACGTAGATCGACCGGTAAATCGAGAGCTTTGCCTTTTGGCTCAGCTCTCTCTTCACCACAACGGATCGGTACAGCGCCCGCTTCACAGCAGACGCCGCACCAATCCGCCTGTCGATCTCCCGCTCCATCTTCCCCTCATTCGTGAACAAGACCCCAAGATACTTAAACTCCTCCACTAGGGGTAGCACATCCTCCCCAACCCGGAGAAGGCACTCTACCCTTTCCCAGCTCAAGACCATGGTCTCAGATTTGGAGGCACTGATTTTCATCCCGGCCGCTTCGCACTCGGCTGCGAACCACTCTAGTGAGAGCTGTAGATCATGCCCTGATGAAGCCAATAGGACCACGTCATCCGCGAATAGCAGAGACGCAATCCTAAGGCCACCAAAACGGATCCCCTCAACACCTTGGCTGCGACTAGAAATTCTGTCCTTAAAAGTTATGAACAGAATCGGTGACAAAGGGCAACCTTGGTGGAGTCCAACTCTCACCGGAAACGAGTCCGACTTACTGCCGGCTATGCGGACTAGACTCTGACACCGGTCATACAGAGACCTGATAGCCCTTATTAAAGGGCCCGGTACTCCATACTCCCGGAGTACCCCCCACAGGATCCCTCGAGGGACACGGTCGAATGCCTTCTCCAGATTCACAAAGCACATGTAGACTGGTTGGGCAAACTCCCATGCCCCCTCCAGGATCCTGCTGAGGGTGTAGAGCTGATCCACGGCCAGGACGAAAACCACACTGCTCTTCCTGAATCTGAGATTCGACGATCCGACGGACCCTCCTTTCCAGAACCCCTGAATAGACCTTACCAGGGAAGCTTAAGAGTGTGATTCCTCTGTAATTGGAACACACCCTCCAGTCCCCCTTTTTAAATAGGGGAACCACCACCCCAGTCTGCCAATCCAGGGGAACTGCCCCCGATGTCCACGCAATACTGCAGAGCCGCATTAACCAACACAGCCCCACAACATCCAGAGCCTTAAGGTACTCAGGGCGAATCTCATCCACCCCTGGAGCCTTGCCACCGAGGAGTTTTTTAACAACCGCGGCAACCTCAGCACCAGAGATGGGAGAACACGACCCAGAGTCCCCAGGCTCTGCTTCTGCAATGGAAGACATGTTGGTGGGATTAAGGAGGTCTTCGAAGTATTCCGCCCACCGACGTCCCGAGTCGAGGTCAGCAGCACACCACCCCCACTATAAACAGTGTTGGTACTGCACTGCTTCCCCCTCCTGAGACGCTGGATAGTGGACCAGAATTGCTTCGAAGCCGTACGGAAGTCTTAAAGAAAATGTTATTCTTTAACTGAAAACAAGTTTTATCTCCCAGGTGTTTAATGATCACATTTGTGTTGTGTTGAAATATAAATTAATCTGTGGTGTTTATGGTTTTGTCTTAAATATGTATGGCAGCTTTGAATGGGGCATTTTACATGCTTTGGGCAATTATGATGTATTTGACTGCATTACTTCAATACACATTCATAATTTCCATAACAGCTTTATATAAAGAATAACGAAAAAAATGAAGAAAACTAACCTGAACCACTGAGTATTGAAAGTGCAAATGTCCTCACATAAGCCATCTCCTTTTTGGGTGTCCCAAAGGCCATATCTGGTAAAGCAGGAAAGGCTTCCATCACTGCCCTTGCCACACATAAAATCAAACATGTCATCTGTAATTCAATTCAATTTTCAATTCAATTTTATTTATATAGCGCCAAATCATGAAACATGTCATCTCAAGGCACTTTACAAAATCAAGTTCAATCATATTATACAGATTGGGTCAGATTATACAGATTGGTCAAAATGTCCTATATAAGGAAACCAGTTGATTGCATCAAAGTCCCGACAAGCAGCATTCACTCCTGGGGAACCGTAGAGCCACAGGGAGAGTCGTCTGCATTGTACATGGCTTTGCTGCAATCCCTTATACTGAGCAAGCATGAAGCGACAGTGGGAAGAAAAACCACCCATTAACGGGAAAAAAAAACCTCCGGCAGAACCGGGCTCAGTATGAACGGTCATCTGCCTCGATCGACTGGGGTTACAGAAGACAGAGCAGAGACACAACAAGAGAGACAAAAAAGCACAGAAGCACACATTGATCTAGTAATCTGTTCTACATTAGATGGTAATAGTCGGTGATCTGTCCTCCCTGGATGATTTCACAGTAATTGACGTTACATTGTACATTGTTTTTGCACAGTAAGCCAGTGAATTATAGCATTTACTTGACATTTAAATAAAAAATGTGTCAATATTAATACTGTATCCAATACCTGTCATGAGGTCATTAATACAGCTTCAAGTAACGTGCTCTCTCAAATGACAAGGCAAGGAAGTGAGTCGGTCTGTACCACGCAGAAGCGCTAACGAACTGATGCCCTCCTCCTGGTTCCAGCTCCTTATGAAGAGCTGCAACCAGGAGGATGATGTGGTGCACCTGCTGGGGAGAGAGAAGAAGAAACCAGACCTGCACCTAGACCTAAGAGTATGACACAAATTCAATATTTTGTTTTTTTTAGTCTGTCATAAGAGAACAAACGGGGTACATGTCACCGTTCCAGTTGCAAACCAAGAATCTAGTTTTCAAACTAAATATTTAGCTGCTAATTAAATGTTTACTAAACATTTACTTTGGAGCTAAATATTTTGCTTACTAATCAAATATTTAACTTGGAACTATGACTTATTTATACATTTATGAATAACAAAAATATGAAAAATGAACCCTGCCTCTCTTATGCTAAATATAGTTTGTTGTAAATCTTAAATTGTATAACTTTAAAAAACAGAACCCCATAGACCTACTAGCAGGGATGAAAAATGTACAGAGAGCACAAACCTAAAAGATGGCTGGCTTTATGTGAGAGCATAAGTACTATCAAGAGGGACACAAACTAAAGAATTAGAGTTAAATTTGGCTAACATAAACATCCCTTAGCTTACCTGTGTCTGCTCTCCTCTTGACATGTCTCCTTGGAGTTTTTATTGAAACTTCGCGGCCCAGCCACTTTTCTGGCATCGTGTTGTTGTGCAATTACATACTGTTTAAAAGTTATTTAATATTTAATAAATAACTTTCTGTCTGTTAGGTATTGTCCAGTGAATATCAGCTCAAGGGCTGATATCAGGACAATATTTGAAAGGGATGATTCGAGCACTGGCGTTCTTTTAACAGCAAACTCTGCACACATATGGAATAAGAAGTGACTTCTCTTCAAGTTCAAGAATTTATTAACAGAAATAAAATGAACATCCAGAGAACATCCCTATAGAATGCTGTTTATATGTTAACTTAACTAAAACTACTAAACAAAATGAAGATAAAAAGAAGCTAAGGAACTATGTGCACAAAATAAAGTGGTTGATCATCAGCATCATCAGAATAATTCAGTGAATCCTGGTTCACTGCAGATCTGAGTTAAAGAACCAAAGTTCATCTTAAAGAATGTGAATTACAACATTTCATATGTGTTTCAACCCATTCACAATGCAAATCCTGAGGTAAACAAAACATTATTTGATGAAATAACATTTTAAAGAATGATTTTCTCAGTAAACATCAGTAAACTTCCAGAACGCTATATTTATTAATGCGATTATACCTGCGGGAGGCTAGGAGTCGCTGTAGCGGTCTGTCGGCTAATCGAAAATTATACAAAACACCTTTAAATTGACATTAATATTCCATATTAATGCGGCATTAACACTCATAGCACTATCGAACGATAATGGAGCGAAGCGAAACAAACCTTATGTTTGAAACGAATCATGGCCGTGTATCCGGGAAGAGCAAAAGTTATCCGGAAGCAAATAGCATTAGGCTAGTGGACATTCGGCACTAATTTTTAAAAGCTTCGGCTTTATTTTAGTCGTAATGAGTGGACCGGATAACACGAACATCAATATCCCGTCAATGTATAAAACCTTTGTGGAGATAACAATTGTTAGAACCATAAAACACACTCGAATTACATCAGCAATGACATGGTTCGAAGAATGCTAGCGGGAGCTACCCCTTACAAAAGCACTGTGAAAACACATTAAGAAAACTTCTAAATAACCCATTTAACTTTCCCTGTTTTTTTTCTGTGCCAAACCTGTCGGTCCCTCTGTGCCAGTTCAATTCACTTTGGGGATCCAAGGGATAGCAGTACTCCAGGAAAAGCAGCGGGCATGCAGCTCTGCGATAAGCCGAAACGCAGTCGGAGCAGGCTTGGGCCGTAGTTGAGTCCCCAGCACGCTGCAGGCAAATCCAGCCCAGATTTTTCTCTCAGCTTGGGAACATGGGTCCTCTGCTGGCTGCTCCGGCTAAGACTCTGTCTAGAGTCCGTTTCCTGTAACAGCCCTGATTCGGCCAGTAGTTCTCCAATGCCAGTCAGGTCCTCTGCTCTGCAGAGGACAGCGAAAATGTCCCCCTTTGTCGCTCCATTGGAGCGATGGGAAATGTGTTTCACAGAAAGCACATTTTACTCAGCTCGTAAGCCTTTGAGCCCCATGTGTGGCCCGCATGGCTGGCTAGTCCCCCAGGGCGGACCCTCCTTCAGAGTCCCAGGCAAGAAGAAGAAGAAAGATAGTGAGGTGAAGCCTGGCTCCAGAGCAGGGTACCCTGCTGAGATAGGCTGTCTCTGCGTGGATGTATGAAATTCCTTTGCTTACAACCCATTTTGATTTCTCCTCAGGTTACATGTTGTTCCCAATTCAATCTGATTTTTGTCCATGGCTAGATGGCACAACAGTGTGGTCTTCTGTTGGTCTTTTGTCCACGAAATGAAAAGAACAAACATAGCCTACGGTTGCTTTGGTGGTTTCTTCAAATTTAAAGCTTTTAACCACAGGCGAAGGGATTTCTCATTCTTCTGGTGGGGGTGAAGGACGTAGGGCACCTCGCATTCACAGTTCTTGCACACTGTCTTTTACACTAGTTATTATGACAACCTCTAACTGTGCAAACAATCCTGGTCTTCCTCAAAGGGATAATGTTGAGTAATTTGGTATAAGATCTTGTTGCATTAGCCGCTTTTCAGCTAGCTAGCCAGTAAAAGGAAGTGACTGACCGGAAGTCTTGCACAAAAAAATGCAGGCATGCACAACTGATCCAGAGATGGATCCTGCTCCTTGCTGTTTATTAACCAATAGTAGAGGAGCTGGAGCAAGAGGGTAGCCTTCCTCATTTGCATAATAAAGGAGAAATGCATACGGTAAAACGCCAGGTGGAAAAAGAGGAGGTGGAAAAACAGGAGGCAATATGTAAGGAAAAGGAAAAAGACATACATTTGTTGATGAAAACCGCAGTGTAAGGAAAAGGAAAAAGGAAATATATACGTTTCCTGATGAAAACCGCAGTGTAAGGAAAAGGAAAAAGGAAATATATACGTTTCCTGATGAAAACCGCAGTGTAAGGAGAATGAAAAAAAGAAAATAAATACATTTCTGCTTTTATTTTTAGTAATGTCTTTTTCGGTCCTCCATATCATCCTAGGTTTCTGCAGAGATCATGTGGTGGCTGTTTTTGACTGAGATTGCATTCAGAAAAAGAAAATGATAACCTCACCAGGCTTCCACAGGTCCTGGTTATATATTTCTTCTATTATTTTAAAGAGGTTCACACAAACATAGAAGCTCATTGTTATTGTTTTCATCTGTCTGCATTTTCTCCATGTAGTGACCTCCCATCGGTGTACACTGCTCAGTGTTGTGGCACATTGCAGCTGCCTTTGGGACGATAATGAGCGCAGTTATATGCAGTTTTTGTGAATAACACTGCATGTGTTGTTTAAACATAATCGGGCACTGCATCGCTGAAGCAAACAAGTTAACTGGACGGGGGTGATATTTTGCGCTTCATACCTCGTTGCGCATGTAAATAAATTGCGCTGCGTATATTTTTGCAGATGCTGCTCGGTTTCAAAACATGCAAACATTTGGTTTGTGTCTTTTTCCTTCTCTAGACAGCAGGAGCATAACATAAAGAAGAGACGGAAAGATAGAGAGAGCTCTGTCACAGCCTCTCTGCACAATCTGATCCGGCCCGCGTTAATGTCTGGTGGGGCCAGATCACAGGCTCAGGCAGGGCCACAAAGTAAGGAGGGGTGGGAACTGGCCCGCCTCCATTCCACCGCCAGTGCCATGGTGTCTCTTTAGCACCACACTTCATCTACTGCTCTGTGCTGTGTAAATACAAAAAAAGAACAAAAAAAAACTACACTAACACCATGGAGCGAATATTCCCAGAAAACAGTGGAACTGCTTTGTGATAGAGCTGCATAGCAGGGGGACAGGAGCAGGTGCTCCAACTACCTGAAAAATCTGAAGTCCTGGATCTGGCTCTCAGAAACAGTATGTGAAGGTTTTACCTTGCCCCACATCATAACGAAAGCACACAGGATTGGGCCCCTTAACTCTAAACCAAACGTGGTAATAATGACGTTTCAGAGTTACTGGGCTGTAGAGGATTTTGCCACAGATGAACCAGGCTGCTGACCAGGACGACAACTGTTTTTAATGACACATAAGGGGTGGCACGGGCACTTTAAAGAAAGGAAAAAATTATAAATCCTCTGTGCAGCAAAAGTGGCTTTCCATTAGGCCTATCTAACATATCACTGTGTGAGAAAGTGACGAGTTGCCGTTACTTGCAGCTGGAGGCACCCTGCCTGCTGCGAGAAGATGCCATAGCCATGCACATTGCACAGAGGCTGACAGACTGCAGGCTTATGTAAAGCACTTTGCATTGTCTCTGTACTGAATTGTGCTATATAAATAAATTTGCCTTGCCTTGCCTTGCCTTATGCAGGCTTATGAGACAAGGAAAGGCCATGGGGAGTGGCGGTTCACCCGGTGGGTTTCAGGCCTAACCAGCTGATGGTCAAAATGTTTATTTTTTCCTCTCTAGGCCTACCCGATAATAATTTCCATGTGATGTGCGGGCTCTCATGGCCACAAGTGGCACAGTACAATGTCAGACTGGGTCCATCTGATATTTTGCATTTAGTGGAGATACAGAGTTATTTAATGGAGAGGTATAGTGAGGATTTAACTATATATACAGATGCATCTAAACTAACTGATAAAAGAATGGGTGTTGCTTATGTCATTCCAAAATTAAACATTAATCAAATCTCATTAAACAACCCTATATATACAGATGCATCAAAAAACACAGCTAGTAGGGTAGGGATAGCATTTATCATACCACAGTTTCATATTAAGGTAGGAAAAAGGATTAGTGATAGAGTTTCAGTATATACAGGAGAAATGCTAGCTTTGCTTTTAGAAGTTCAATGGGTGGAAGAGGTAAGACCAGTAAAATCTATAATTTGCTCAGATTCTAGTTCATCATTAATCAGTTTGCAAAATAATCAGTCAGACAGTAGACCAGATATGCCAGACAGACAGACACAGAGAGGGACAGAAAGAGGCTGAACAAGCTGGTGAGGAAGGCCACTTCTGTCCTGGGCTGCTCTCTGGACTCTGTGGAGGAAGTAGCTAAGAGGAGGATGTTGTCCAAGCTCACATCTATCATGGACAACACCTTCCACCCCCTGCACCAGACTGTAGAGGAGCTGAGCAGCTCCTTTAGTGCAAGACTTAGACATCCTGTCTGTAAAAAGGAGTGCTACCGCAGGTCATTCATTCCTGCTGCTATCAGATTTTACAATGCTGCACTGTAACTGTGATCATAACTGTAATAAGTAATGTGCAATAACTAATGTGCAATAATCTAATTAACACACTGTCCTACAACCCGTGCAATAATCCTGATGTAGTGACTTCTGCTGCTATCAACACCTGAACATAAGTCAGTACACATGTATGTATGTATGTACAAATGTATGCATGTAAGTATATGCACATATATACGCGTAGGTACGTATGTATGTAGGCGCATAGATATATGTATATATTTAAGTATATAGATATGTTTATATATATAGAGAGAGACCACTAAGAATGTAAATAAGACATCATATGCCCATTCCTATTTCCTTTTTTTGGTATTCTTTTTGATCCATTGTATATATGAAGATTCATTGTATATAACTGAATGCACCTTCCTTACTCTGCACCTTCTTGTATGAGCCGATGTGACGAGTGAATTTCTCCATTGTGAGATCAATAAAGACCATCTTATCTTATCTTATATATTAATTGAAATACAACAAACGCTTTACAGAATAAATATGATGGGGTTAGTAGTAAATTTTATTTGGGTTCCGGCACATTAAAGGAACGAGATTAAAGGAAATGAAATGGCAGACAGAATGGCTAAGGAGAGTACCAATAAGGTAAGGGTAGATATTAATGTTAGTTTTGGTATAACAGAAATAAAGGGTATAATTAAACAAAAAGCCAAAGATAGGTGGCAAAAGTTATGGGATGAAGAAAAGAAAGGAAGGTGGCTTTAATAAATACAAAAGAGAATTGGACAAATGAGAATAACAGAAACAAACAGGAGAGAAGAGATAATTATTTCACGGCTTAGAATGGGACACACTGGATTGAATAGATCGTTATTTTTGATAAGTAAAAATCAGACAGGGAAATGTGTGGGGAAGATGAGACTGTGGAACATGTCATTTTGAATTGTAATAAATATTGGATTCAGAGAAACAGGTTGACAAGTAAACTTAGTAACATGAAAATTAAACTTGATATTGTTGATTTATTGCGAAAGGAATCAGGAAGCAGAGGATACCAGGTCATATTTGAGTTGTTGAAACAGAGTAGGTTGTATAATAGGATATAGTTTTTTTTTTTTCTCCCTGTCATGCGGTCCACACTCAATACCAGTTGGTGGCGGTAATGCTCACCTAAACGTTTTTTGCCAACCGCCAATAAAAATCAAGAAGAAGAAGAAGAAGAAGAACAAGTAGAAGAAGAAGAAGAAGTGGACTGTCTCGTACAACATACTGCCGATATGAATGAGCGGTTCACTCAACTGCAGAATTTGGTAAACTCCAGGTTGCTGTCCATAGGGGACAAGTTGGCGGCTCTGCAGTCGAACGACTGTGCAGGAGAACTCCAAGAAGAGAAGACGGGTGCACAATCCCAAGCTTGCGGTAAGAATATGTTCGGTGAATGCTAGCTAAGCTAAAAGTAGCCTAGCCTAAAACCAACACTAAGAATAGCCTAGTAGCCTTGCAAAAGAACAAGCTTTATTAAAGTGTATTTTTTTCTTACAGGAAGCAGTACGCCGTCTTCACAACTCGGAGACAAATTGCAGGCGCTATGAACCGGAGCAAGGCGGTGACCTCCTATTTGCTCGGAGCAATATCTCCAAGTCCAGATTTACACGATGTTGATAAAGACGAAATTGTGTGTAAGTGACTCGTTTTTACTGTTTCTCCTTCCTTGTTTAATGTTACTGTGACTTGCGTTTGATTTTTATTCATACCACTCTCATTTTATTGTTTTCCAGCCGCTTGTAAGACCTATTATGAGACGGTACGCAGGACGGTACGCAGCCAGAAAACTCATTGCGGGCGGAAGCTGCGGTTCAGCTCGGAGTCGAGCGAGAAGAAAGAAGGCAAGACTTTATTTGGTGACTATTTTTCAGGTGCATTGATAGATGTGTTGTGTCCATACGCAGTGCATCCCATCGCACACTACTGATTCATTTGTTTTTTTACAGCTGCTGGAATCGAGGCAGAGCCTGCTAGCGGATGAGGAAGTCCGCCACCGTCGACCTCATGTCTGGCGAAGAAGATGGCGTCGTTGGCGGGGTCTCTGGATGGATTGTATGGCCAACGTCATTTCGTAGGCCGGATCTCTCTGAACTCTGGGTGAAGCTGCAGTCCCGGTTAGAGGTGACGCCGAAGTACGGAGCCACGCACAGTAGGCGTCTGCACAACGGACCTGCCTCGGAAAGAACGCCGCCAGCATTTACCTACAACCCCGAGGAGGCACACGGACAGTTCACGGAGTTGTAGTTTTTTGGATACCCATGTGTGGGCAGATCATCGCGTTGTATATAGTTGTGTTTGTTTTAATAAAGCTCTTTCTTTGCATAAACATCTTCCTGGCAAATGTTCATTTCCTGTGTAAATTCATTCATGTCCTTGATGGTAGCCTAATAATAGTGTAGTAGCCTACATAGGATAACATGAATATACAGCATAATATGAATATATATATATATATATATATATATATATATATATATATATTATATATATATATATATATATATATATATATATATATATATATATATATATATATATATATATGCCAACCAATCACGAGTGATTTTACTTGTTTGAAAATAATGGTTTCATCCAATACTCAGTAAGAACATTCAAGCCTGGCCTGGCCACGTGTGGTTTTGCTGCCAATCAGGAGCGATTTTACTTGTTTGAAATAGTGGTTTGATCCAACACTGAGTAGGTTATTCAAGCCAGACCTGGCCAGCCGCGCGGGTTCGCTGCATTCATATGCTAATTAGGGCCATTAGTACAGCTGATCGCTCTCCACATACGTCATTGTCCGGTTCCGACAATTTGTGGCACTGACAAACGGCGACAAGCGCGGGTTGCAAATTGTCGTCAACTGCCGAAAATGAGGGAGATCTGCGGTAGTTTACGGGGACGAAAATCTCACTTTTCATGCAGTGACTCTTCTCATGTTCTTCCAGTCTGAGGCGCTTCAGCCTCCACACCACACAGAGAGACAGCTGGTCACAATGCTCTCTATGGTGCTTCTGTAGAAGGTCGTGAGGATGAGCCAGGACAGGTGGGCTCTCCTCATCCTCCGCAGGAAGTACAAGCGCTTCTGTGCCCCCCTCCCCAGTGACGTGGTGTTCACAGACCAGGTGAGGTTGTGCGTCATGTGCACCCCGAGGAATTTGGTGCTGCTGACCTCCTCCACAGCTGAGCTGTTGATGAGCAGTGGAGCGTGGTGAGGCCGGTTCTTCCTGAAGTCCACAATGATCTCCTTCGTTTTCTCCAAGTTCAGGATCAGTCCTGGTCGTTGTCGTCTCTAATCAGGCCCACCACCGTCGTGTCGTCTGCAAACTTCACGATGTGATTGGTGGTGAATCTGGGGATGCAGTCGTGTGTCATCAGGGTGAACAGCAGGGGGCTCAGGACACAGCCCTGAGGGGAGCCCGTGCTGAGGGTGATGACATCAGAGGGGTTCTGTCCGACCCGGACCAAATGAGGTCAGGAGGTGAGGAAGTCTAGCAGGCAGTTGCGAAGGGGTGTGCTAAAGCCCAGATGTTTCAGTTTTTCCACCAGATGCTGTAGGATAATGATGTTGAACGCTGAACCGAAGTCCAGGAACATGCTCAAGGGGGTGGGGCGTGGGTGGGCTTGGAACCCGTTAATAACTGCTTGCAGTTCTAGTTTTTATTGTTTTACTGCTTGATTTATATTGCGGATTCAATGTTATAACAATACATTTATATAAATGTATAAATCCAACTATTGCTAAAAATTTAACAACAGTCCACATCCTTTAACTCTTAAGTCATTGTTACTAAATGTCTACATTAATAATGGCAGAAGTTTTAGTTCTGGCACACCTGTATCTATTCTAAAGACTGGTACAACACATATAAATGGCTTGAATTGAGCCTGGTAACCAGAGTTGGAGATTATGGATCTTTGCTGGGTAGTTCTTTTTGTAAAATTAATAATTATTTTTGTTTCAGACTAAGTAAAGGTATAACTGTTTTCTTACACATACAGTATAACCTTGTAATCAAAATATAACTGTTGTTCCCTGTTTTCCCTGTAATTCCTGTTACATGAATAAAGATATTGTTTCTGTTCTTGCTTCTATTTTTATTTGCCAGTATCTGCTTTTCCCCAGTAGCTTTCAATAAATGAAAAAAATTACACCTTATTCCTAACATGATTACACAATACAAAGCAATTATTGTTCAATTCAAAATGTTAACTGTACTGTTATTGGTCTACGTCTATGCACATTAGACCATTAGTATTAACATTAAAATCACACAATACACCAAAATATGTCAATAGGTGATAGGCACCAGCAACGCTCGCGACCCTATGAGGGATTAAGCGGTTCAGAAAATGGATGGATGGATGGATATCAATAGGTGTTTACTTAAGTCTTTCTGATAGTTTTCTACAGGCAGCTTTATTACAAGTGTAGAATAAAATCCTGAAATTATGGCTTTTAGTTTTAGTTTGCCACCCCAAGAGTTTTAGTGGCCCCATCTGGCCACCCCTATGAAAAATTGAAAAATATTTGTAGGGATTTTTTAACTTAATGCGCTGGTCATATATATATATATATATATATATATATATATATATATATATATATATATATATATATATATATATATAGAGAGAGAGAGAGAGAGAGAGAGAGAGAGAGAGAGAGAGAGAGAGAGATAGATAGATAGATAGATAGATAGATAGATAGATAGATAGATAGATAGATAGATAGATAGATAGATAGATAGATAGATAATTCAATTCAATTTTATTTATATAGTGCCAATTCATGAAACGTGTCATTTCAAGGCACTTTACAAAGTGAAGTTCAATCAGATTATACATATTGGTCAAAAAAAAAATCCTATATAAAGAAAATTAGTTGATTGCATCAAAGTCTTGACAAGCAGAATTCACTCCTGGAAAAGCGTAGAGCCAAAGGGAGAGTAGTCTGCATTGTCCATGGCTTTGCAGCAATCCCTTATACTGAGCAAGCGTGAAGCGACAGTGGAAAGAAAAACTCCCCATTAACGGGAAGAAAGAACTAGGCTCAGTATGAACAATCATCAGCCTCAACTGGCTGGGGATTAGAGAAGACAGAGCAGAGACACATCGAGAGAGACAAACAAGCACAGAAGCACACATTGATCTAGTAATCTGTTCTACATTAGATGGTAATAGTGGGTGATCTGTCTTCTCTGGATGATGTCACAGCTAACAGAATACCAGACCAGATGTACCTACTATGAAGAAAAAAAGAGAGAGGACAAAAAGTTAAAAGCAGAAGTAATGACAAGCAACGCAAAACTGGGGTAACAGTAGGAGAACTGAGCAGTGAGAAAAATAGACCCCTGATGTCCTGATGTCCTTGAGTAGCCTAAGCCTATAGAAGCATAACTATAGAGGTGGCTCAGTGTAACATAAGCCACTCTAATTATAATTATTTCCCTTTGTCAAAAGGGAAAGTTTTAAGACTAGTCTTAAAAGTAGACAGGGTGTCTGCCTGACAGACCAAAACTGGGAGTTGGTTCCACAGGAGAGGAGCCTGATAGCTAAAGGATCTGCCTCCCATTCTACTTTTAGAGACTCTAGGGACCACCAGCAGACCTGAAGTCTGAGAGCGAAGTGCTCTGTTAGGAACATACGGAGTAATCAGAGCTCTGATATATGATGGAGCTTGATTATTAAGGGCTTTATACAGCTGAAGACTTTAAACTGCATTTTGTGGACTTCCTGATAGTAAAGAATTACAATAGTCCAGCCTTGAAGTAACAAATGCATGGACTAGTTTTTCAGCATCACCCCTGGACAGAATGTTTCTAATTTTGGCGATATTCTGGAGGTGAAAGAAGGAAACTCTGGAAACCTGTTTAATATGGGATTGAAATGACATGTCTTGGTCAAAAATAACACCAAGAGTTTTTACTTTATTACCAGAGGTCAAATTAATATCATCCAGATTAAGTGATTGATTAAGAAGTTTATTTTTGGAGGACTCTGGTCCAAAGATTATAACTTCTGTCTTCTCAGAATTTAAATGCTGAAAATTTAAAGTCATCAAGCTTTTGATGTCATCAAGAAATGACTGTAGTTGAAGTAATTGATTGTATTCATCAGGATTTATGGATAAATATAGCTGAGTGTCATCAGCATAACAGTGGAAATTAATCCCAGGCTGTCTGTTAATTTTGCCAATTGGAAGCATATATATAGTAAAGAGAATCGGTCCAAGCACTAAACCTTGTATAGATATATATATAGATATATTCTAGAAATCCACTGGGTTCATTAAATCCATCTTCAAAACACGATTTACTACAAGCTTACTAACTATAGCTGAAGGACCTGTGTAGATATTAATTTTATTTTTACTGTTATACTGCTTGATTTATATCACCCATTCAATGTTATAACAATAGATTTATATAAATGTATAATTCCAACTGTTGCTAAAAACTTAACAACAGTCCACATCCCTTAACTCTTAAGTCATTGTTACCAAATGTCTACCAGGGAATACTTGAAAATTGTTGTTAACTTGTGTCAAAGTGAATGGTTTAGCACCACAATACAAATATAAAAGTCAATTTATCAACAGTCTACAGTTCTTAATTCTTCTAGTTCAAACATACTTCACATAAATTAAAATTATTATTGTTCATTAACATTAAACTAAAGAGTAGACATTTTAAACCCCATTTACATCTGAGTCAATTAGATTAAGGCTGTATAGATATTATACTATCTTTTACAGCCAAAATCATTGAAGGGAACCACAAACATTAAAGAGACAAAACGTTTTGTATTCTTCAATACAAAAGTATAATATCTGCAAACCTAAAAAATAACAGTTTTCCACTGAACTTCTGCCCCACCATTTCAATTGTATGTAGCAAGATTATTCTATTAGACCAAACCCTCAGAATTTTAGAGCAAACCGTTAATTTTTAATGAATTTTCTTTTTTTAATTTGACATAGAACATTTTATAAAGATGGAGCATTTCAGAAAATGAGGCGATGGCTCCATCTCGTGGCTTTTTTTGCAACTACAACAACTCTGACCATTCATAGTTTAAGTCAGGGGTATTCAATTAAAACTTAAAGAGGTCCACTTCGATAATAATGTATATATATATATATATATATATATATATATATATATATATATATATATATATATATATATATATATATATATATATATATACATATATATGTGATCAACATCTGCATGCCTTGATTCAAATGAAATGAATTTAGTCTTATTTAAGTACTTCTTGACAATATTTATTGTCATGAAACAAGGAGCTGAACATCCATGTCTAATTTACTGAGTAAAAGTAGGATGTCATATACAAAATAAAATTAAGCATAACATTAAAATTGTGCATGCTCTGGAGTGTCTGCTTTAAAAAAAACAATAGAGGAAAGCTGGATTTCCATTTTGTTTCCCATCTGGACTCAACTGTCTCAAACTATTGAACGATTTAAATCCTGAACACATTTAATAACTAAACATTTTGAACATTCAGTTTTTTCTTTTGCTTTCAGTGAGAGAAGTGAGCTCTTGCTTGCCCTGCCAGGATTTTAAACCTGGGCTTAAATGTAGTCAGAGCCATTCTCATGCATGTGTGGAGGTATTCATTGGTGAGCCTGGAACCATATTTAGTTTTTATAATGTTCATTGTGAAGAAAGCTGCCTCACAGTTGTGTGTGGAGCCAAACATAGTCAAGATTTGCAGGGCTACTTTTTTCAGAGCTGGGAAAGCTAAATCAGGAACTATTTGGACCCAAAAAGTGGAATTATCACTCCTAACAGACTGTTCCTTCAGGGTCAAATCTGGCTGGAGGTCAACTAACTGCATCTGTAAATGCCCAGCATATACCCCCTTAAAGTGCTGTGTAACTTCCTTTGAGAAGGTCCTGATATCTGTGATGAGAAATGGGTTTTTAATGAACACGGTAAGCTGCTGACCAACACTGAAGCTGTCAAAACGATTGCTGAAGTTTACAATGAGCTTCTCAATAAAGTCAACAAAAGAAGATACATGTTTCTGTCCCTGAACCTGTTCTTGCACTGCTGAGAAGTGGACACAGTCTTCCTGCAGGTCTTCCTTGAACATCTCAAGTTTCCTTTGAAAGGCACGGACAGCTGTCATTAGTTCACAAATTGAATTGTCTCTGCCCTGTAGCTTCAAGTTCAGTTCATTTAGATGTGAAGTAATGTCAACCAAAAAGGCCACATTGTCTTGCTGTTTCTCATTTTCTAGAAATTGAGAAAACTGTGTTGCCTTCTCAATTTTTAGCTCTGTCAAACAAGATGCTATTTCCCTCCTAATGGCCCAGAAGCGTGCTAAAACCCTGCCTTTGCTGAGCCATCTCACATTGGTGTGCAGCAGAAGATCATCAGCATTGGCATCAACTTCTCTGAGGAATTCCCTAAGCATGCGATGCTGGTAGGAAGAGGGTGACCTAAGGAAGTTGATCATCTTCATCATTGTATTCATCACCTCAGCATGTTCATCTGGCAGGGAGGAACAGAGAACTGACTGATGAATGATGCAGTGCTAAGTTAGGAGATCATGATTATCATTCTTCAGTCTTGTTACAGCTCCCTTTTCTTTCCCTATCATAGCGGGAGCTCCATCTGTGGTGACTGAGATCACTTTTTTTTAGCTCTACTCCTCTCTGTTCCAACGTCTCTTTAATGGCCAGGTAGATGTTTTCTCCTGTTGTACTGGTCTGAAGAGGTGTAATAGTAGTAGGTGTTCACAGAATGCTTTCTGCTCTGTGTTATAAAACCTAACATAAACTAACAGCTGAGCATTGTCACACATGTCAGAATGAAAAAGGCCCCAAGGCTTAGCCGTGGATGAGTCCCATCCACGGCTAAGCCTTGGGGCCTTTTTAATAGGCTATGTGCACAAGATGGCGCCCGCTAACTTCCGGCCAAGCGTGGTGATGGCATCCACTTCCGGTTGTAATAGAACTATTTTTGTCAGTGAGACAAAACTTGCTAAAATGTCTACTTTGACAGATGTTTGACCTGGTTTAGTTCTGTTTTAGACCATTTTCATCCTTGTTTAGCTAGCTTAAGTGATTTTCCACAAACTAATTAAGTTGTGAGATTATTAAAATGTGAATATAAACGATCCCGTCTCACTGCCCCCTAGTGACTGAATTGAGAATTGTGCTTATTTCTTTTTTCCCCTTGTGAAGTTTGTTACTTGTTTGTAAAGGCCACAAATAAAATACTTTATAAAACCAATACTTCTTAATTACTGATTACATTAAAACACTGTTTTGGGGAAATCTACATTAATTAACAAACTGGAATACTCAAACAACAAACTTTTATTGTGCTGTTTAAATTCTTAGCATCGTTTTTCTTACATTTGCAACATACCTTAGCAAAACATGGGTTTTTAAAAAAAACTCTTAAAAGCTACTAAATCCACAACATGACATATAGTGGTAAGATGTTAGAACAGAATTAACTAAATAGGACAATAGAAAATTAGTGTACAAAACCATTACTAAGCCATACATAAAATAACAAAATACATAGTAACAAGCTCAGACAGTAAGTAATAGCAGTAATAGTAATAGCATCTTTATTGTCATTGAAACATACATTGAAACATACATAACAATGAAATTTGTTCTCTGCTTTTAACCCATCCCTTAGGGGAGCAGTTATACCTGCAACCTTGACATTTTGGAATCTACACTTTTTTAAATAGCGACAATCCACATAACTCAACAAACCAAATTTTGGCCTCTCAGTCGGGTCAAAAACAACACCATCTGGAGAAGAGCCCAACCATGAAGCATCAGGGTGAATGATGAACCCACAGGGCCAAAAGTTGGTGTTTTTGATCCTGCAGTATTCCTGGATAGCTGATGGTTCAAGTGATAGGCCCCTTTTCATGGCGGCTGTGGCTGCTGTTGCCTTCTTGATGCGCTGCGCTAAGCACAAAGCAGAAGTGGCTCATCTCACATGACATACTTCCCAAAACCGAGAAGTAGTAATACAGGGCCTCCTGACATCATGCCATTGAACTGTTGCGCTCTGCTCCCTGGTGGCATCTTCAGTTTGACGGGACTGTTCCGGCGTTGTCACAAGACACTCCAGTTCAAGTTGTTGCTGTTGGCTGCAGACAAACTGGACACAGATGGGCTCGAGATGGTGGTGGTCAAGAGGCAGTGACGGCGGTGGAGGGGCATCCACATGGCGAATTATTACCCGACTGACTGGTAGTGGATGTTGAAAAGTGAACGGACTGCCTTCCTGGGGTCCGTTCTTCGTACGTTGCTTAAAACATCCGAGATCAAATGAGACTTTCAAGATGATTTCATCTGGCTAATCATGATCCGGCTAATTGGGTTCTTCGAACACACCTGTTGTTTATGATTAGTATCGGTGGATTGAGTTATCTGAGACAACTGCGCGTTCATGCGTTTGTTTAAAAGTGGAAATGTATCAATAGTAGAAACAATGATCAGCAACGCTGCTATTGGCTGTTCAGCATGGCCAAAGAACGCCCACAGTTTTTCTCCCAAGCAGAACAAGAGCTTTTAATGGAAGGTTATGCTGAATTTGAGTCATTAATTAAAACAACAGGGAACACCTCAAAGTCTGCTAAAGCCAGGAGAGAGGGCTGGCAAAAAGTAGCAGACAAATTACATGCATAAGTGCTGTCCATGTTAGATGTTTCTATCACTTTCTACAGTATGTATTTTTGCATTTTAATAATTTCATATTTACTTTGTTCTTTTATGTCAGAGCCTCCACGGGAGCCACTAGAACATGGGGAAAAAAGTGAAGTACAAGAATATTCTACAAAATGGTAGCCTTTAATTATACTGTATTTTAAAAAGCCACTTTCTATGGCAAAAGATCCAATATCGGTGTCATTCCTTAGACACTGGAAGTAAAGGATGCGTGCAAACTGGGAATTTTAACAATCCATCCATAGTTTTTTTCTAATACAACATACGGCTCGACAAGAAGCAAGCCTTTCAAAGTAAAACTAAACTTCACAATAAAATGGCCCGAACAAATCTTCTTACTGAATATGATAAAAAATAAAAAGCAAACCATCATACAAATAACTTAAATATTTTCTATTTATGGCTCTAACACCACCTTTTCCTCTTTAAAAGCCACTGTTAAATTATGTGTTTGTCTGTTTATAACAGCCACCAAGAAAAATCTCTCTACAATTAAACTGTCGCGCTGCACTAAAGGATCCTGTCTATTGCACAATATACCATTAATTCGAAAAGCTCTGAAAATACTCTTGCACCTTCCGCAAATAGTTGTCGTCGTAAAAATGGACAAGACATGGCTACGACAGACTTCCCTATCTCCTCCGCTTATAAAGCTGCGATCTAATCCTGTTTACATGAAATAAACCTGCTCGCCAGCAGGCTTAAGCTGGCGCACATGTTGACAAGTCCAGGATGAGTTTCGAAGAACCAAACGATCCCAGATCATGCCAAATCATCAATAATCAAATCCAGCTAACTGAGTTAGCGACGTACGAAGAACGGATCCCTGGACTTTACCAAAGGCCGAATCAACTAAAGGGACATCAGCACTGATTGCCATGGTAGTAATGAGAGGTGCAAGGTCTGCTGAAAGTCCTGATACACCTCTGCTACTCTGAGAACATCAGGGTCTGGTGTGTCTCCTCGCACTGCCTTGTAACGTTTGCTCCTTCAAAAAAACAAAACAAAAACAAGACATCCAATTAATACATGTTACTCAAAATAAGTATTCAAAGAACATATTCAGTTACTTCAACCTTACATTTACAATAATTACCTTACACCATTTCCAACTGTGCGCTGCTGTTTTGGTGTTGCAGATATAAAAACCATGTCACGCACGCGGCCTGGTTTAACACCCTGTAAAACAATTAAATCAAATGCTTAAAAATAATAACATTGATGATAACACACAGAAAAGGTACAAACCCAGGAAAGCTCCATCAACCTTGACAGAGTTCAGAGAGCATGTGTTCTTTTTTTAACACTTACGGTTTTTGTAAAAAGTTGGTTCAATAATGGGTTGTGTTTGAATCCATTTATCTAAAGATAGGTCATTAAGCAACAACATAAAATGGCCAGGGCTGCACTTAAAATGTATATTTTGATTGTCATAATTTTTTAGCAAGCCGAAAAAAGACTGGAAGAAAGTGCAGGACAAAAATTTGCTTATTTTTTTAAACCTTAGCCGATTTATGCTCACGTCTGTTCTTAATAAAGATGAATGAATGCACTTTGGGTTGACATCCCAATTCTTTTTTTTTATAACTATTTGCAAAGATACAAATGAAAGTTTGCAGTTGTCTACAGAGTAAGAACTATCTCTGCAGCACAATGCTTTTAATCAATTTCAAGCTTTTTTATGCATCACAAAGCGTCTAAAACTACAACTTTGAGCAGGCTTATACGAACGAATGTGAAATAATACAAGATAGTACAATGAAGAAACTTTGTTTACAAAAATTAATGCTTCCCTGGCGTCATAACTTAAATAAGATGCACATTTCTGAACATATTTGCCAACCAAACGCACGCAACGTAAACAACAGACGTCGCTCACATAGAAACTGCACACCGCGGTGAAGTTGGTTTGATATTGAACATTCAAACTCCGCGGAGTGAGCGGGATCTAGCTCACGGTTGATCCGGTTGAAGCACTCCGATTTCGGCCAGCGTCTCAACAAATCTTTGAACCAAGCACTCTTGAGAAACAAAAATCAATAAATTCCTTATCTTGTGACCAGCTAACTTGAAACTAAAATAAATTGATCCCGCAGAGCTTGAATTTCCAATATCAAACCAACTTCACCGCGGTAAACTGCACTGTGTTCCAGTCTTTAAATTAAGTAAAAAGAAGCAAAAGAGCAGAATGAACAGGCCTAGGAACTGGCCTTAGCATTAACAGAGTCATATATATTTGAACTTACAATATAACAAAAATCTGCAGTCATAACAGACTAGCTTCTGTGGCTCTCGTGTAGCTAAGCTAATGCTAAAGTTAGCAACTTATATGTGCGCTACTACTCCAACACACAACAGCTATAAATACTTACAACTTACGCTGCACAGGAGCTACATAAGACCCCCAAAATATAGTCCTCTTTGCATAGAACAGATCATCATTTTATGTGATTTCAGCCTACTCTGAGTTCATGAGGCTTATCATTTTTGCGCACCGATCTATAACAGACCGCCCTGACGCTCACTATCCCTGACGAGTCTTTGTTGGACACTGTGGTTAAAACATTAAAACTGAAACAATGGCTTTGAAGTTATGTTAAAACAAATATATTATAAGTGAAAACGAGACAGTATATGTATGTACAGTATAAAAAAACTACATAGGTAGTCAACATTGGCTCAGCAGTGACCGACTGGTACATTACTTACCTTCAAAGTTTTCAATGTAGTTCGACATGTAAAACTTGAAGCCTTTCTCTTTTTTACTCCGTGGAGCAGATGATAAGGTTCGTATAACCCGGAGGACGTCGTTAATTGTTATTTTTGGAAGGTCCTGCAGGCAGCGTGTAGAACGCCATTGCTTGCCGTGGGTGAACAGCCTAACCGGAAGTATGCTCCCTTACCCCTTTCAGTTAGCGGAAGTTGCGTAGCAACATCGTGCACATAGCCTATTGCTTCGTCAAGTTGGGATAGCACATCCTGAGTTAAAACTTCACATTTCTTTGTAGCAGTTGATGCAGACATGGGGATTTGCTTTATTTTCTCACAAAGTTAAAGATCAGGCTGTTGTCTCTCACCGGCCCACCAGCTGCTCCACCTCCTCTCTGTAGTCCTGGTCACTGTCGTCTCTGATCAGGCCCACCACCGTCGTGTCACCGTTGCCGTCTGCAAACTTCACGATGTGATTGGTGGTGAACCTGGGGACGCAGTCGTGTGTCAAGAAACTGTTATATTAGCTAAATATGACTCTAGGAGTCTTAAACTAGATTAACAAGATGTCTTTTCAGGGCGCTGCCATCTTGGAATGTAGTCGCCGTTGTAAGGTGAATTCTGATTGGTTGACGCACACAATTTGTTCCGTGTGCCCTGATTAGTCCTGACAGCACGGGATCACTAATTCCGCAAAAATGGCGAGCAGGAAAAGGTCTACGTTGGATTCTTGGCTGCACGGATCACCTTCTAAAAAGTCACGGGTGCCAGGTATGTATACGACAATGTGTTCGTCTCTAGAATCCTCGCCGATGATATGATATCGTGTGTGTGATGAGTGCAAGTGAAATTAAACTGTGAGATAAGAGATTTCAACAGCGATATGACTGAAATAAATTCAACATGTAAATTCAATTTCAAATTCAAACCCTGTATTTTTATCATAAAAATTCGACTTTGTGCGTGAAGAAATGTTACGATCGTTTTTAGAACCGAACTGTGAATAATAATAATAAGATGAATAGACTAGACAACACGATCAATGTATTGATCGTGTTGATTTCTAGCTTGATTTTTCCAATAATTAGGATTTAAATTTAATTTTTTTTTTTATTAATGATAGCCTAATAAATAATATATTTAATTATTTATATTTTCATAGGCCTGGCCTACTATAGGCTAAGGCTTATGGCTACACTGTCCTGCCCAGAGTCATTTTAACTAACAGTGACAAATGATTGGTGTTAGGCCTAATAAATATGACTAAAATTCAATAAAAATATTTTTCATATTTTTCCAGGAGAGTCTGAAGAGTCCCACTCTCCCTCACTTGCAACTGATTAAAAAATAAATTTTCTCCAGAACCCATATCCTCCACCACACCTTCATGTGATGATGGATTGGATTTGGAAGCCACCCCATCGCTGATGGTGCCAGACTCTCCAAGGTCCCAGTCCACCACATCTGGAATAGAAATTGGAGGTGAACCTTCTCTGGTGTTTTTGTTTACTTGAAGTATTTATAATGTTTACATTTTGTTTTTCTCTCCACAGAATTAATTTTTGAAAGAGCCATGTTAAAAATGTATTAGGTATAAAATATAATAAAATTATTCACTTTTTGGTGGTGGTACTCTTCTGAGTTTTCAACATACCTGGTCCTGCACGTTCTTCAACCAGCACTCACTCATTGCTAGTTTTTCAGAGCTTTTTCTCTGCATGATGTATGTCCCACAGTATGCAATTGCACAAACTCACTTTTCAGCTTTAACTTAATAGTTTGTATTGCTAATAGTAGAAACACGTAGCTTAATTTTATTTTATTTACCATAACATAGTGAGCTAGCTAACCTCCTGTCGTCTGCTTCTGTCTTTGTATAATTGTTATGTAGTGTACCCTGTCAGCAAATTTGCAACTTCATTCACCTCATCATAAAATATTTAATTTCCATATTAATATTTTTCAGGGGCCCTGGAAGAAAAGTCCAGCATCACCACAAGCAGTAACAGCAAGATTCCTGATAAGTCAAGCCCAAAAGTTGATGCTGACGAAGTGAAGAAACTGGTCGAGCAACAGTTCCCAAATGCAGAGACCAAAGTGCACCAGTACCATGTCTGCCGGGAAGCAGGTTGTGTCAAGTTGACACCAAATGACACTATGAGAATAGACAAACCTAATAAGCGCAGGGAATATTTTTCTCACAATTGGGTCCTTGATTCACAGGTGGCATATTGTAAGGTAACAGGGATGTGGTGGCTCTTATATGAAGAAAATGTTGGTATGTTTGCCTGCTGTGTAAAAAACATAATACATCCAACCTCCAGAACAAGGCAGCTGAGTACAATCAGCAACCAGCTATCAGGTTCCGCAAACGGGCTGTTCAACAGCATGCAGAAAGTGACAAACACAAAGCATCCATACAGGCAGAACTTACCAGCAGAGTGTCCATGTTTAAGAGAATCTACCAAGAAAAGCAGACTACAAAAGTGTCCACCATCTCCAATGCCTTTTTTGCTGCCTATTGGCTAGCAAAGGAGGAACTCCCTAACATCAAACTATACTCATTGCTAGGTTTACTGCAGAGGGTTGGAGTGGAGGAGATGAAACACTTAACTTATACCAGTAAAGGTATTGCAAGAGAAATCTTCCTCATTCTTGGTGAGGTGATAAGGGATGAAGTTGCTAATCATGTCACTGAAGCTAACTGCTATGGCCTTTTAACTGATGAGGTGAGAGACATAGCAACTGTTGAAGTCATAGTAACCTTCGTCCAATATGTACTCAATGGTGGAGAGGTGTGCACAGATTTCCTCTTTGCTGACAACCTGCTGGCCAACTCAGATTCAGCAAATTCTGAAACAATTGTTAAAGTTCTCATACAAAATTTGGAAAAATTAAACACTTCTCCAGAAAACATGACTGCCTTTGTTTAAGATGGAGCATCGGTCATGACAGGCCGGACAAATGGGGTGGCAGCCAAACTCATGAGAGATGTCAACCCTGCTCTGATTAGCATCCACTGTGTGTGCCACAGACTGGCCTTGGCGTGCACCGACACTCTGGCAGATGATAGTCTGAAGTACATTAATAAGGTACATGATTGGCTAGTATCTCTTTGGAAGTTTTTTGAAGGCTCTCCCAAGAGGTTGTCTTTGTACCTCAGCATACAAATGAAGTTGAGAGGCATTGAACTTGCTAAAAGACAACCTCTTGGGACAGCTGCTGCAGGGTCCATTTCTCCATGCTCCAGGTCCAGGGTAGAAAGACGCCTGAAGAAGGCATGTACAACCAGATGGTTGTCATTTGACAACTCTATAAAATCTGTCCATCAAGATTATGTTTCTATTCTCCTAACACTGAGCCAATTAGCTGACAGTCAGCCAAAAGCCTCTGGTCTTCTTGCAGAGTTTCGGACTCCCAAATTCCTTGGTGTTGTCTACCTTCTCCGTCAAATACTGCCAGTGCTGTCTATCATGAGCAAATCTCTACAGGCAGGTGATGTTGACTACAGTGCCTTACAGCCAGCTATCACCAAAACCCTTAAAGGCATACTATGCAACATTTTTCAGTTAATTAATGTGTTCCATACCGTTTTGGATGATTAAATGAGTCATTTCAGGTCGAACAAAGGTTTTCTCGGCCGCCCTGGGGGTCTGTGGGGGAAATACCGCACTTGCAATGCAAGAGCCCTCGGCTCGCACACACAGAAGTCTCGCTTTACGGCGAGAACTCCATGTGTTTTTGCCCTGCCATGCACTATATGCACGCGCGAAAGCAACAACAAAGAACCGCGTGTTAACGTCAAATAAACATGCAAGCATATCGAGTTTTATTATTGTTATTATTATTATTTGTTTTGTTTTTTTATGTTGGCGAGACGCTACCACGGCGGCCGCGGCGAGGTGGCGGCCGCGGCTGCGGCTTGGCGAGGCGGCGGCTGCGGCTTGGCTAGGCGGCGGCGGTAGCGTCTCGCCAACATAAAAAAAATAATAATAATAATAATAAAACTGGCGAGGCGGCAGCGGCGGCGGCGGCAGCCGCGGCTTGGCGAGGCGGTGGCAGCAGCTGCGGCTTGGCGAGGCGGCGGCTTGGCGAGGCGGCGGCGGCAGCCGCGGCTTGGCGAGGCGGCCGCCGCGGCCGCCTCGCCAAGATAGCGCTGCGGGAAGCTTGATGTTCATACCTTCACTGTGTTAGTCATTGTTTGTACTGCCGTTTTTTCCACTTTTCGTTGCGTTCGCCTGTCTGCTAAGCTCAAAACAACCGCGCCTGTCTTGACGGAGAAACCAGAACAGCTGAGCATCTTTACGACAGTGCACTTTTACTTTCGCCCTCTGGGGGGAGCCTCGCTGGAAAATCAACCCCGGTTGCATAGTATACCTTTAATCAATTGAAACAGGTGACAGATTCCAAATCACCCATTTTATCCCTTAGAAAGGATCTGGATCCTGAGACTGGCCGACTGAAGCTGATCTCAAATGTAAGGGGTCAGCCTGAGCCACCAACTTCAGATGATGAGCAGGACAACCAAGATGCTAGAGATGCTGAGAGTTTAAAAAGTCAGCATCAGATGACCAATGCTCCATCTGAAACGCCATCAGAGAGTTTAAAAAGTCAGTTGAGAAAAGCCACTGAAAGTGGTATCTCCCTTACTGGCCATGTAGAAAATGAACTGACAAGGTTGCTGGAAAATATGTAAATGCTCTAACAACTAACATAGAAAATCGTTTTGACAGTGGCCTTGAGATTCTTAATTGGTTTAGTGTTTTTGATCCTAGGCTCCTGCCAAAGGTAGGCACACCTGAATTCTCAAAGTATGCGGAGGACCAAATCACAGCAATAGGGAAACATTTCTTTAGCAGTGATGAAGTGAAGTGTGATCAGGTGCTTGCTGAGTGGAGTCTGTTCATGTACCAACTTGCTAGGTGGTGGAAGCCAGAGCTGGATAGAGAAATTGGTACAACTCCAACAGTGTGGTGTTTGAAGCGCTTAATTGCACTTCAGAGTAGTCTTCAATATGAAGTACTATGCTACCTGGCTGAGGTTGCCTTGGCAGCACCAATCTCCAATGCCTGGCCTGAAAGGGGGGCAAGTGCAATCAAACGCCTCAAAACCAGACTGAGGAGTAGTATGAAAATGGACATGCTGAATTCCTTGCTCCATATTTCCATTAATGGTCCAAAAGTGAATTCATCAGAATTGAACGTTGTGGTTGATAAGGCAGTAACAACGTTCTTGACCAGAAAAAGGAGGATGATGGGGAAGATGACATGTAAAAGCAAGTCCTCAAACAAAACTACTAGTAATCCAATTGTTGTGGAACAAACCCAAGTAGTAGTGGGCAAAGAAAAAGACAGACAGCAGATATCAGCTGATGAGGCAATTGCTGAATTGGGCCTTGATGAATACTCTTCAGATTATCATGGAGAATCTGACTCAAACTCTGACTGAACCTCAGTCTCTATTAGTAGTAAGACATATATCTAAGCACTCTTTTCACTTTATTGTACTTTATATGTACTATTAGTCTTTTGTTACCTTGTTAAAACATGATATCATGTGAAAAAAATGTTTTAAGAATAATAATAAAAAACAAAGGTTGTTTTTGAAGAATTGATCATTCACTTCTTTTTTAGACTTTTATTCAAATTAAAACATGCACTCTGACTCTATTCTTTAAATAATCACCTGTCTTGAAAGCTTCCAAAATACATCAGGGAGACTCTATTTTTCAAAATTCTCCCCTCCGGGGCTCGGGCACCGGCATAAGTGCACCCTCCTATCTGATAGTGTGTGGCCTGCTACTGTAAAAAAGTTTGACTGCCCTGCAAATATGGTGTAGAGTCCAGTTTAGAGTTGAACAGTCTGATGGCAAGCTGTTGCAGAACCTGGTGGACCTGCAGTGGATGCTGAGGAAAATCTTCCCAGAGGACAGCAAGGAGAACAGTCCATGGTGGGGGTGTGAGGGGTCTCTGATGATGTTATGGGCTCGGGACACGCAGCGCTAGGATGAAATGTCCTTAATGGAGGAAAGAGGAGCCCTGATGATCCCTTTTGCTGTCCTCACCACTCTCCTCAGGTTCCTCCGGTCAGGGGCGCTGCAGCTTCCACACCACACAGAGAGACAGCTGGTCAGAATGCTCTCTATGGTGCTTTTCTAGAAGGTCGTGAGGATGGGTGGGGACAGGTGGGCTCTCCTCATCCTCCGCAGGAAGTACAAGCTCTTCTGTGCCCTCTTCCCCAGTGACGTGGTTTTCACAGACCAGGTGAGGTTATCTGTGATGTACACCCCGAGGAATTTGGTGCTGGTTACCACCTCCACAGCTGAGCTGTTGATGAGCAGTGGAGCGTGGCGAGGCCGGTTCTTCCTGAAGTCGACGATGATCTCCTTCATTTTCTCCACGTTCAGGATCAGGCTGTTGTCTCTGCACCGGCCCACCAGCTGCTCCACCTCCTCTCTGTCGTCCTGGTCGTTGTCGTCTCTGATCAGGCCCACCACCGTCGTGTCATCTGCAAACTTCACAAAGCGATTGGTGGTGAACCTGGGGACGCAGTTGTGTGTCATCAGAATGAACAGCAGGGGGCTCAGGACGCAGACCTGAGGGGAGCCCGTGCTGAGGGTGATGACATCAGAAGTGTTCTGTCCGACCCGGAACAACTAATGTCTGTTGGTGAGGAAGTCGTTAATAACTGCTTGCAGTTCTAGTTATTTTTGCCATTTCACTGAAAGAATGAACTGAACTAACTGCATATAATTTATAGATTAATCACTGTGAAGATGGGCAGACATGGAAATGACTTCCTTTCTTAATGATCAATGCTGTGAAGGTCAGTAGGTGCAACAAAGTAGCTTAACATTACTGCCATACTGTTACTAATATGTTAAAACTGTGTTTTCATTTTAATTATTTATAGAGATATAGTCACAATTTCAACCTTATCACTTGTTTAATACCATCCTCAATGTTTTTTTAAGATAAAAGTAGGAAATAGGCTATCAATGTTAAAATACCTACCAGTTGGCACAGATGGGCTAGCAAAGCCTGCTTTCTGAGCCTCCTCCTCCGCACCAATCTTTACTTGCACGGATTTGCCTCCTCAATTGCGCCATCTCCTGTTCAGCCTCGTGGTAAAGCTGACCAACGACCAAAGCAACAGCAATATTGCTCATATTGCTCATTTTGCTTCTACAAAGTGCTGATTTTTTTAAAGACTTATTCCCCTCTACAACTACGACCAGTACAACTCCCAACAAAGAAATTCCCGCCATTACTGGTTTTATACTCACAATTCTGTAATTTTTTTAGATATTTTTTTAGATATTAAATATATTGTTTTAAAAATGTTTTCAATAAGATATGATGGTATAGTGTATAAAGAGTTTTTAATGTTAAAAAAAGGCTAAAAACTGTGAGTGTGATGATGTCAGGAGCACACGAGTCGCTTCTGTTCCAATACGTAGAGATACGTTCTGCGTGCTCGCGGTCTACCCAAGTCCGATCTTCCTGTGTTCTTGCCAAGACCAGACTTGACGAGACCGTGAGCTAGACCTTGGCCAATAGTTGTGAAGCTTTGCCGATGACGCCGCCCCCCCTCCCCTCCCCGGCATCGTTTTAACATTGCCGGCTGCAGTCAGACGGACCAAGTGGAAAAAGACAAAGTAGAAATAGACGAAGTGGAAAAGGGGGATAATAAAAAGAAAGGGCAGGCGAAAATTCTTTGGGTACAAAAACTGGCACAGGGAAAAGTTAGAGGCTGAAATAAATCATTGTTTCAGAAATAGAAGGATGTTAAAATAAAATTAAAAGTATCTACAAGATCTTGAATAAATTTATTGCTCTTGAGGGAGTCTGCAAAACCCCCATCCCAAGTCCAAGCCACCGTTTAATGATTGGAATTTAAGTAACTTTTACTGCCTTAAAAAAATACATGATTAACACAAAAAATAATATAGTACTCAAGGTTAAGGCATTAGATGATGCCCAGTAACAGGGCAAAGCCAGTAAACAAGAAAACACTTTATATAATAGTAAAAACTCAATCTAAAATAAATTATAAATGAGTCAAACTGAAAACAATACACGCTAGATGAAATCAAACAGTACTTTGCATTAAAAGCTAATACATACACACACATAACATTCAACTACTAGATGTCTTGCTATCCCAGATGAGATCACTATCTCCTGAATTGGACCCTCCCACTACTGCCAGCATCCACTTTTACCTCACCACTCTCCATTCCTTGACCACGATTGCCTCACCAAGTTTGATCTGACCACCCAAATTTTCAAACAACAAAGACTGAGTGTGTCTTTACATTTTAGACACCCTGCCCAATCAAAAATCACCTTAATGTAACATAAACGTCCTTGGAGTGATGAGCAGCTTTCTTTCAACACGGTATGCAGCAAGGGGGTGTAGTCATTCTGATCGTCAGGGTCAACACAGTTGCTGCAGGATCTATTCTGGTGAGCTGGTAACACCTTAAATGCTCCAGGAAGGTCACCGTGAATAGTTCCATAATGAATGATATGCAGCCATCCACAACACAGATCTTCAATAGAACAGCCCAGTTCTCATGTCCATTGCCACCAGTAGTTCCTTTTCTTTTTATTTTACAAGGTTTGCCTGAATTGTCTGAGGTTTGTTAGTTTTGTCATAAAACTGGAAAGGACATTATGCTAACTTTTTATTAAGTTCATTCAATGTGAAATACATTTTTGCAATCAAATCTGAAAGACATATGCATAGTTGCACAGGTACAATGTCCTCTAATACATCATGCAGAAAATCAGGGGGAAATCCTTTAGCAGGATGAGAGTGGGCAAGTCTCTTCAAACCATCAACAGATGAGGCATCAGTTGTGTTTAGTATATTAACAACTTCATCAAACAGTTACAGTTACACAACTTCTTTGGGAGGTTTGAGGCACTACACAGCACTCCAGCAGTGAAAGCTGTCCCCCATCAGGAAGAGGAGGTGCTCTGCCTTGACACCGCCGACGTGTGGAAGACTCTGAGGAGAGTCAACCCGCGGAAGGCCCCAGGTCCCGACAACATACCTGGGCGGGTGCTCAAGGAGTGTGCAGGTCAGCTGGCTGGTGTTCTCACAGACATTTTTAACACCTCGCTGGACCAAGCCACAGTGCCAGCATGCTTCAAGTCTGCCTCCATCATTCCGGTGCCAAAGAAACCTCAAGTCACCTGTTTCAACGACTACCGGCCTGTTGCACTGACTCCCATCATGATGAAGTGCTTTGAAAGGCTGGTAAAAGAACACATCGTCTCCAGTCTCCCCCCAACACTAGACCCATTCCAGTTTGCCTACCGACGGAACCGCTCCACTGAGGACGCCATCTCCTCCGTTCTTCATCTGAGCCTGGCACACCTGGAGGAGAAGAACATGCACGTGCGGATGCTGTTCCTGGACTTCAGTTCAGCGTTTAACACCATCATCCCACAGCACCTGGTAGGAAAACTAGAACATCTGGGCTTCAGCACACCTCTTCGCAACTGGCTGCTAGACTTCCTCACCAACAGACCTCAGTCGGTCCGGGTCGGAAAGAACACCTCTGATGTCATCACCCTCAGCACGGGCTCCCCTCAGGGCTGCGTCCTGAGCCCCCTGCTGTTCACCCTGATGACTCATGACTGCGTCCCCAGGTTCACCACCAATCACATCGTGAAGTTCGCAGACGACACAACGGTGGTGGGCCTGATCAGAGACGACAACGTTCAGGACTACAGAGTGGAGGTTGAGCAGCTGGTGGGTTGGTGCAGAGACAACAGCCTGATCCTGAAAGTGGAGAAGACGAAGGAGATCATCGTCGACTTCAGGAAGAACCAGCCTCACCACGCTCCACTGCTCATCAACAGCTCAGCTGTGGAGGTGGTCAGCAGCACCAAATTCCTGGGGGTGCACATCAGGGACAACCTCACCTGGGCTGTGAACACCACGTCACTGGTGAAGAGGGCACAGAAGCGACTGTACTTCCTGCGGAGGATGAGGAGAGCCCACCTGCCCCCGCCCATCCTCACGACTTTCTACAGAAGCACCATAGAGAGCATTCTGACCAGCTGTCTCTCTGTGTGGTGTGGAGGCTGCAGTGCCTCTGACTGGAAGAACGTGAGGAGAGTGGTGAGGAAAGCAGAAGGGATCATCGGGGCTCCTCTTCCCTCCATTAAGGACATTTCATCTCAGCGCTGCGTGTCCCGAGCCCATAACATCATCAGAGACCCCTCACACCCCCACCATGGACTGTTCTCCCTGCTGCCCTCTGGGAAGACGTTCAGCATCCGCTGCAGGTCCACCAGGTTCTGCAAAAGCTTTTTCCCTGTTGCCATCATACTGTTGAACTGCTGAAGCTATAAACTGGACTCTGTACCACATTCGCATATTTGCACATTTGCATCATTGCATCCTTATCTAGCATTACAAATGCTGCCGAACTATCAGTTTCTAAAATGCATTCTTGCACAAATGCCCTTTGCACAATAATTTCTGCACATACAAATGGTTTCTAAAAATACTCACCTGTACACTGTGATCGCACACTGTCTCTTTATCCTGCATTGTTTACATTTCAATTGTTTACTGTTAAATCACTGCTGCACCTTATCCTGTAATTTACTGTAATTTACTGTAATCTTCAAGCTGTATGCAAACGAAATTCCGTTCTGTATGCGCTCTGTGCATACAAAATGACAAATAAAGTTGTCTTAGTCTAAGTCTAAGTTCATGTGTTGTTAAAGCAAATGCCCCACTTCTGACATCATGCTGCTGAATATCTTTAAGGAAACTAAAAGCAAACTAAATCTGCAAAAATTCTCACCATTGAAAGACTCTTGATATCCAGCAAGGGAGTGTGCACCCAAGTTGTCTGCTGACACTTAAAAAAAAGTACCTTTGATAAAAGACCCACAACTTTTTACAAATACACCTGTCGTTTCTAAATGCTGAATATCTCTAATCAGAGGCTTCAAAACTTTGCTGTACAGTTTTGCACAATGCAGCTAGATGAATTGATGACAATATTGATCTAATGTAATAGTTTGTCTTCTGCCTCTGTTTAGTTTTCTCTGTTTTGAGTTTTCTTTTGTTCCTGTTTTGTGCACTTATTGTTTAGGTTTGGTTTCTGGTAGTGATGTTACGTGATGTGCCGAGGCTTCGAGGCGTGTGTCGAGTAATGGAGGGGGCGTTTCCGCAATGCGCGTATCGAGGCTTGCTTCATTTAGGGGAGGAGCCGAAAACGATGACGTCCGAATGTGACAGGTTACTTCTCCTGATGACCACAGCTCCACTTTATTGAGGCTTCATATATATATATATAGATGTCAGACGATGAAAGGTGGGTGTTACTGTTTTATTCTTTTCCTGCAACACAGCAGACGACACAGCAGCGGCGTGGGTAAACAGCAGTCTCGCGGGACAATTATGATCCATATAAATCCTCTCGCCGCTGTGGCGTTCAGTAAACGAAACAACAGAAAAATAACCAATTGTGGCCATACAAAACAGAAACAACACAAAATATATACTACATTGATCGTATATTACCTGCAACACAGCAGACGACACAGCAGCGGCGTGGGTAAACAGCAGTCTCGCGGGACAATTATGATCTAACACGTGAGGCGAAAATAGCATAGAAGCTAAGTTAGCTTCAGCAACAAAGTTCCTAATTGACTAAATACAGGCTCGAAACTTATAGTGAGCGCTAACACAACACACAGAGCAATGCCACACCACAGAACACAAAATATGAACACATTAAACACTCACAAAATCAATAACGTCCCAGACCGTGCGAGAGCACATCTTACCCATATAAATCCTCTCGCCGCTGTGGCGTTCCCCATGTACCCACTACGTCAGTAGGTGGCGGTGTTGCGCCTGGTTTCACATAATTTAACCTGAGCTCTTCTGCTCCGTTACACGAAGCCTCGCTGCCCGGCTGTACCACGTGACTGCTTTAGAAACCCCACAGGCTCCATTCAAAATGTGGGTTGTTGTAGGCGAGTTGCGGTCAGTTGAGAGAGTGGAGAGTTTTGATAGTTTGGATAGCAGAGTTTGGATAGTGGTTATTTAGTTTGAGACAGTTAGTTTGGTGTTTGGAGAGTTTAGGAGAGAGATAGATAGATAGGAGATCAGTGCTCTCAACTATCACGCATTGACCGTCACTGACTTCACACGGTCACACGCAAACATGGCATTTTTCACGCATAAAAATCCCAACGCCCATCTGGGCAGCGGACGATAAAAACTCCGCCTTCTGCTGAGCTGTTTCAGCTTCTTTCACAGCTTGTGGCCATCAGTAATTCCTGCTGCAGTTCATGTTAACAGAGCAGCAGGAAGAGCGATCAGAGTTATGAATAATTTTAGTCTTAACCAGCGGTGAAAGTGAGCCGGTAAGGTCCTGTACTACGTACGCAGGAGGGGAGGGGGCGGGGGAAGAGAGCTGCTGCCAGATATTGCCTTCATTCAGAACCAGTGATGGCTGCACTCTGGATCATAAAACAGTTCTGCTCACCAGATGCAGTTTAAAACGCTACGTCTGGTTATAAGTTGTTTTTATTAATTCTGCATTTTTTAACTACATGCACCGTATTTCTGTGCCTCAGCGCTTGCTCCTCTCCCCCCTCCTTTCCCTCTAACCCAGGGGCTTTTATCACCGTTCACCATTCAAAACGTGAATTATTACGTTTAATGTCCTCACACCCGTAGCAAAGTGTGCCAAATAAAGTCAATAGGAGAGTTATGGCTGTGTTTCATGATCTTTTGTTTTAAACAAAACAGAACCGTGGCGCTTCGGTGCGCTGCTGCCTTGCGCTTTAATTCAGGTGCGCAAAATTACGTTACTTGTAATTTGGGTGCGCACTTTTAAGAGTCATTTTAAAGAACTTGTAACATCAGGAGGTTGATCTCAGACCGGTCAGCTCCTATGATCACTGGAGCCATTTACAGTTTTTATTTATGCATTTCCCCACTGTTTATCCCTCGCACGCAGCGCACCATCGGGTAAAATCCTCCCACCTCACCGCCCAGAGCGCACTGAGGAGAGCAATAGAGATTTGTCTGGTCGACTGAGATGAGAAACCTGTTGCTGTGAAAGGTGATATAGGTTATAAACTGTTACTGTCTAGAATTGCATTAAGCTGAAAAGAGAGGAGACATCAGCAGCTGGATCGTGTGTAAAGACGCAGCGGGAACCTCTGTGTGCTTCAGTGTTGCTGCTGAGGGGAAAATGTGGGACCGTATAGTACTGGGCTAATCATTGGTCACAGTACCCCAATCTGTACATACTTGCACTTATTTATTTATGCACTCCGGCATCATCTGTGCCATGTGAGCGTGTCTTTTCAAAGGCTGGAGAAGTAGTATCAAAAAAGAGAAATCATTTGAAACCAAAAACTGTGGAGAAATTGTTGTTTCTTAATAAAAATGCATGAAATCATCCAAGTTTCACAAGCATTAGCCTATTCACTACCCCCTCCCTAGTTCCACAAGCACTTTCATTGTCCTCTGCCTGATTAAGCCCATGCCATCTTTCTAGAGTCACAGAAAAACATTATAACACAACATGCCATATCACGTCACTACTCTTTTGGGAATAATTACACACAGAGAATACATTCAAACAATGTTTTATTATACACATGTGTATACAAAATTTATGTAGACAAAATTATTTCGTCCTACACCTTTTGTGAAGTCATTCCCAAGAGTCATAATAGACAAAAATTCAATGCATCACACGTGTTAAGATACAGCTGGCTGTGATTATACACCTGGCCAGTAGGTGGTTTCGTGTGCACATGAAGCATCAAGAAATGAACCCTTTCTCGAACCAGTTGGTTCAAGTGGTTCAATGCCTCATGAGGCTTCATCTCACCATCACTAGATTCTGGTCTGTTCCTGAGTTCTTGTTTTGGGCCTCGCCACTGATGACTGGTCTGATTACTTACTCCGCACACCTGCTTAACTCCACCCCTCCTGCAATTACCTCTCACTAGCTTCACCCGTTCTAAATAAACTGTTGAGACCAAACATCAGTGCCAGGTCGTCTTGTTGAGTTTGGGGTGAGTCTTCTCCAACAAATATTCTGTTTCTGTTTTTACTTGTGGAGTTTTTCCCTATTTCTCCAGAGATCTGAGCCACCCTGTTCCTGCCTGTCTGTTCCTGCCTTACCTGCCCAGTTGGTCTGTTAATTTTTGTACAGCCTTTTTGGTTTTTTGTTCCAGTCCTTGAATCAGTTATTAAAGAGCTTGTTCTGAACCTCTGCTGGTCTGGTTGAATTCTGGGTCCCCTGCCTCTGATTCATTACATGAAAGTCTTACAGGCAAGTTGACTATCACCCAATATATGCCACAGCCTTTGTAGATCTTTTTATAAGTCCCCAGAGGATTACAGATTTCAAAATCATCAATGTATTATCCAAGAGTTACGCCCAATTCTTCATTGAGAAGCTAGTTTTCTTGAAAGTATTCATCATCTTGAAATTAACTATAATGACCTTCCTGCTCATTGTATCTTTGTATTCTTGGAAGAATCTCACTTCTTTCTAACAGCTTACTTAACATGTCTAAAATAGAAACATACACAAATGAATGATTTTTTTTCTTACGCATTTAGCACATACTCAACCGGTTCAACAACTGTAAAGTTCTTTCTGTAAAATTACTTTTACCTTTTTCGCTCTGTGCCTAAAGACCCTGCCCTTGAAAGAAATTTAAATGGGTTCAAAGACTGAATTTTATCTGACAACGATGTTGTAACAGAGGCATCAGCTGCACAGTTATTTTCCTCCACAGTTTTCTTCTTAACATCTTTATAAGCAAAGTCTTCAATAGCAAATACCTCATTAACTATTTCCTGTACTTCCTCCCTCTGCCTGCTCCATCACGCTGCCACACATGTAGGACCTTGGGGAGGGGGGCGTTACTGGAGGGTCCCACTTTCTGGTGAAGTCCCTCACCCCAATTTTATCATGCATTTTAGACACTTTCATTCACAACATTTTCACAACACACATATATGTAGGGCATTGTTTGGGGGAGGGTGGGGGGTAAAGACATATGGGGGGGTTATTGTGTAGGCCTCACCTATGATGGCTCCCTCCACCCCCACTCACATTTAGACATTGAGGGTTCTGGATAGGTTGCTTGGAGGGGGTGCGCTGGCACCAGCTACCTTCCGGAGGGGGGTTGGACTGTGCACCCCCTTTGGTACTCCCAGTTTTAAACACACTCGAGAACAACATGCAACAACACAATATTTGAGCAGGCTGAGTGAGGATCGGGGTCTTTCTCACACCTCTGTTCTCCGATTCCTGCCCGGAGTCTGGGGCCTGGAGGAGGAGCGGGCCACCTGGTCATCAGAATGACCGGGCGGTTGTTGTAGGGTCCGGGTGACTTGCCGGGACTGGGGGCTGACACTTGAGCTCTCCCTGGGAATGGATGGGGGGAAGGGTGGCTAGGGTATGGAGGGGGAGGGAGTGGGCCTGTTAGTTATTTGGGGGGGGGGGGGGGGGGGGTTCTGGTTGAGCGCCCCGTTCGGGTCATGTTGGCCTCATCCCCGGGGGGCTTGTGCCGGGGGTCGTCTGATCCGGGTACGGGATGGGGGGTCGGGAACGAAGCAGGAACTGGGTAGGTTGGGTTGTGGTGGTGCCGCCACCTCCCCCATCTTCATTTCAGGGTTCACCTGCCGGGTCCGGTGGCCTGGTACCCCTTTGGGGTGCCAGTACCCGGACCTGGGAATATTGGATATGAGGGGTATATGCGAATGTGTGTACGCGGTCTTTTTTTCTTTTCTATTTTCTTGTAGAGTCTGTGTGTTGTGCGTGGGGGCACTATGGTGGGAAGGTGTGAATAAGACTATGTATGTTTTTTTTTCTCTCTGTTTGTTTACTTGTCAGGTTTGGGTCTGAACTGCTCCCTCTCCCAAGAACATCTCAAGTCTCCGCTAAGTGTGGAGCCCATCCCCCCCCCCCCCCCCCGGTCCTGCCCCCCTCCGCTGAATGGTGCCTTGGCCCACTGGTACATTGGTGGTACTCCTCGGTGTCTGGGGGTGGATGTCCGGGCGGGTGCCGGCTCATTCCTGGCGGCTGCTTCGCGGGGCCTGGCCCCCCAGGGCTCGGTCCCTGAGGCCCATGTCCGGTTCCACTTCAGCGTAGCTGGCTGCCGGTGGAGCCCACGGGCTCGTCCCCACGGCTCCTGGGGGCTTCAGCGTTGTGGCCGCTGGGGGATTTCCTTGGGGCCATCTCTCCTCTTCCCTTGGTGGGGGGGGGGGGGGGGGGGGCAGATTTCCTGTGTTGGCCCCTCTTGGGCACCTTTACTTTGGGGGTCCCTTTGGGCATCTGGGGTTTTGGGCACCCTGGCGCCTGCCCCGGTGCTCTGGAGGGGGATGTAATTGGCTCTTCACAACCACTATTGAGCATTTTTCTTTTAGATAAACTTTACGTACACAAGCGCACTCTCACCAACAACTACAGGTGCTTGGTTCCAGGTACTTGGATATTCACTTCCATACAGAAAACCCCTATTTTTATCTTCAGCTGCCACATTATACATGTTGTATTAAATAATACTACATATACTTCAGCGATGGTATCAAGGTGTTTATTGTATCTGTAATTCTATATCCCTTGGTTGTGCTGTTCTTTTTACATCTCTCTGCAGGTGATGAACTAGACTGAAGACGTTTTATCATTCTCTCCCTTTTATCTCCTCTTTCTTTCACCTTTTCTCCCTTTATTTTCTTGTTTTTCTTTTCCTCTTCTACTTTCTCATTGTAGTGTCCATATAACATGAAATACTCCTTGCATGAATTATAATAAAACTATTTACATGTTTAAATCAAGCGGAGCACTATGGCGAAAGCAGTACTGCTCCACTTGTGAACGTAAAATCTGTTGGGCTCTTTTTGGCATTAAGACAACAATTCTTATTGACACATTGGCAGACAGGACACTATGGAGAGAAAAAAAACTATTTCCTGTACTGCAGAATTAGAAACATGCAGAATTGTTTGCATACGGACAAATAAAGATGCCAACTGATGTTTAATTACCTCTTCACTGTCAAGATCGGGTTCAGCCTCAAGTACTGAACCACATGAAGGTGATGCCTCAATATCAAAAACACAATCATCTTCTAGCACTGCTTTTGAGCTCTGGTCTGAAACTATTTAATGTGGAAAACCTGTGATAGCGACTTCTATGAGCAGTAAATGTTGACAGTATGCTGGACTTGAAAAAGCAATCAGCAAATGAACAGGCTCTGAGAACGTACATAATTCACAACAAAATCTAGTCCCAGTTTTATGATATTCTTTTACATGTTCTTTACAAGTTCAGCTTGGGTTTGAAATGTGTTCAAACAGTCTTCATAAATACTGACAAGCCCTGAAAACCTTTGATGATGTCCATAACGCTCTTTATAATGTACTGTTCTCCTTTGCCCATTGGAGGAGAACGGACAAAACTTACGTTTCCACTTAATGAACTGGAAATCCTCACTTACATTTGTGAACAAAAATTATTTGCTTGTTAAAAAGTGAAACCTAAGTATGTATTTATACATTTAGTAACTAAATTCTTTAATCTTTCTAAATGTGACAATGGTTACACTTTGTGATTTTGCAAAAAATGTGCTAAATAATACGCGTTTCCAGCTTCTACATTCAGAGAATATGTCACAACACCTGTTTCTGAAAATCAACAGCATGCTTGTCCAACATACTTTTTCTTCACAGTAGACCTCTTAACACTTTGGACTTAACAATACTAGAACTACATCAACTAGACTAATGAATTACAAACTGGACTAAGATTTACTTAACAATTAAGTGGTTAACAGTTTACTGTTAGCAACAAAAATAACTAGGCAAGGCAAGGCAAATTTATTTATATAGCACATTCCATATCTAATTTCCTGAAAGGCTTAAGTTAGCTTATTGTGTTAGAATTAGCTATATCTGTAGCTATATTAGCTACATATGCAATAGACTGTAACAACTTAGCAAGAATTACAAACGTTATGTTTAAATACTGTTTTTTTCTTATATTGCTCTTGACAATGTTTTTACCTAATATTAAAATAAAAATCACTTGGAACTGAAGCTCAACAAATTGTTGTCGAGATATGAACTAACAATCAGCATGGAGGAGCATAGTGCTGAAACTAGCTGAGAACATGCCACCCAGACAGATAAATGTCAGATGTCCACTAAACCATGTCAGCCACACAACTATACTTTTATATACAAATGGCATCCATTTCTACTTAAAGCTACAGTATTTAACTGTGAACCCCCAGCCTAAAACAACCAATCAGAGCCAGGAGTAAGATCTTAGCAGTGTCACTCAACTCCATACACTTGCTGCTAAATGTGCTAATGGCGGAGAAACAGCTTGCTGTTACAGGAAAACTTTTTATATGTCGTCATCAGTGGTCATGCTAGCTAGCCGGAGTATTCACAAAAGTCTCTGCCAGCTACAGCGCAGCAGAGAGCAAAGGGGTGGAACTTCCACTCAGACGTTGATTGACAGCGCTAAGACACGCCTTTGAATCCTTTTCCCCACAACTACAGGTCAGTTAACGAAACTTCTTGATCCTGTCCCTACACATGATCACCTCACCTCATTTAGATGGTCAACTCTCTTCCAGCACGTGTGACTTCTAAAACAATCCCTGCAGGTTGTTTTATCTAAAGCAAGCTGTGAGCACACCACTGACCAAAAAGTTACAAAATTACATTCTATAACCTAATACAGTATGTATTTGCAGTGCTTTGCAAAAGTATTAGCCTCCTTCAAATGTTTCCATTCCTTTTTTGTTGTCATTTGCACAAAATAGTCTTGGTGAAGTGAAATGAAAATAAATAAATAAAAAATTTTAAACAACAGTGAACCATATAATCAAGTCACTCAGGTTTTCACAATTTTGTATAAACCAGCTGTCAGGGTTCTCTGTGTTGCCTTGCTCTAACTCTGTTCCTCAGGTGGTTCTAGTTGGCTGAGGGGGCGTGGCCCACACCTGCAGCTCGTTGAAGGCGGCTTCCTCTGGCTTCTTAAGCGGAGCTCGGACAGATGGAAGACGCCAGAACCTTAAACCAGTCGTGGTACGGCGTGGCCTCTGACCAAGTTCTTGGAAACTTGCTAGTAAGCCTTTTTCTCTTTGACCTTGAACTAATTCTGGCTCTCCTGTTTTTGTCACAGTTTGGTGCTGTAGCACTTACCTGCCTTGACGCGCCGTCCGAAGAATTCACCTCAGAATCACAAGGCTCAGATGTTGCTCTGGCGTTCCCCCTCTTGCTTCCTGGAAGTTACCCAGTCAGGCTCGAGGTTCCCTTCCCGGATTCTGATGGTTCTCGTTTCTCTCTGGTGAATCCATCTGTCACTCGCCTTCGCAGAGGTCTGCTCCGGATCCTTCGCCAGTAAACATCTGCCGCCCTCCAGCCACTAGCCACCAACTAGAGTAGGCTCACAGAGTTACCTTGGCACACCCCTTCCCCCGGTTAGGTCTACCCAGCTAAAGGTAAGCGGCGCACGTTCTGGCTATTTCCTGGTTCTTGCCCTCGAGTAACATTCTTTCCTCTCTCTGCAGTCTCCCCGCTTCGACGTTCAGGTCTCGTCTCGTTATTCGTATCATTGACCTTGTTTGCATTCCCTAAATAAACATCTTAAACTGACTGTCGTGTCCCGTTCGTGTCTGCATGTGGGCGAAAAACCTTAAAACCATGACACCAGCCAGAGCACAGAAAAAGTAAATTACCTCGACTGCAATGTCATGATCTTTGGGTTTTAAGTGGACAATCTGATTTTGGCTTCGAGTTCTATTGTGACATGCTCGCTTAACGCCAATGTGTGTGCTTGTTCCTTGCTAGTGTTGTGCAATCTAGCCATGAGGAATAAAATCAGGCTAAAGTTTAAAGCTACTGAAATGTTGAGACTTTCACAGGCCCTCAGGGGACTGCTTCTCACAGCAGGGGGAATCATTGTATAAACAATAGTCCCCCAGGCTTATCTTTCTCCCTGGAGGAGTCCACACTGGGGAGACAAGCCACTGATGTGGGCTGCATGGGAGAGACTCACACGCATCTACAGGGTCGACCAAGCTGAGTAAAGGCTGCTTTCTGCAAAACTAACATCATAATCAAATCAGTGGTGGTCTGTCTAAGCTGTGCAGGAGAAAGCTGACCTGGTAGCTGAGCCATTATCCTGCAGGAGTGCAGAGTCCCCATGATGCGACCCCCCCTTCACAGGCCGAGCGCAACCCCTACCGGAGCCGTGTACAGCTCGCCCAGGCCTGGCTTCCCAAACGACGGCTGTTTTCCCCTTTCCAGCTAGCTGCCTGCTCGCTGTCGCTGCTTAGACAACCAGCCTTCACCCTGCTTCAACTGCTTCGAACAGGATGTCTCAAAGTGAACCGAACTGACACAGAGACACAGACAGGTTTGGCAGAGTTAGGCGGGGAAAGTAAAATGATTTATTTAAAATGGTTTTACTGTTTTGTTTTAAGGTTTGACTTAGTAAAAAGGCCTGGAGCCTACAGGCTAGCTTTTGCTTTTGCTGAAATTAAGCTTTGCGGATATGTTTTAGCGGTTATGACAAACTTTATTACTATAAGGGTTTTATACAGCAATGGGATAGTAATGTCTGTGTTGTCCAGTCCGCTCATAATGACCAAATAGATAATAGATTTAAATTAGCACAGACTGTCCGCTACTATATCACTATTAGCTTTCCAGATAACATTAGTGCTACCATCAAGTAAATGCAACTACGGGTTGTTTTAAACATAATGCTTGTTTTAGTTTCACTCCACCATCGTTTGATAGTGCTATGAGTGTTATTACAGCATTAATATGGAATATTAATGTTGATTTAACGGTGTTTGTGTAACATTAGGATCAGTGACGTGCACTAGGGTTCATAGCTGGTGAGGCACTGACGTCATCGGAGTCAGATTTACAAATATATACAATCTACAGAGTAGACTTATTGCAAAGTGCTGAAGGAGACTGATTGAGCCAAATAAATTCACCAAGAGACATGGAGAAAATATTGATTCTTTGATGAAAAAAAAACTAAACAATTTGAGTTATGATGGATTTCTGCATTTGTAACACATTCAAAAAATATAACACTCATTACGCACATTTCATTATGTAACCCAGAGGTAACTAGAGTTACTCTTTGGTGCGTTCAAGGTGCATCGTTTTTTTTGCACTGTTGCGACAGTTTGCAACAATTTACAACAGTTTTGCGACAGTCTGGCGGTTTGCTGCCCCGAGTGAAAATCGCGGGCTTTAAGCAACGTAGGAGATACCAGAGCAACGCATCTGTGCTCCTCCAGTTCATGACTGTGACTTTTTCATCGTTAGTGGCGGCGGTCACGGAGACACAACAGAGGGAGAGAGAGCGACCAAAGATACAGCGGTCGGTTGACACGGGTGAGAGAGGGAGAGAGAGAGAGTTTGGCTGAGGTGCCCCGGTGCTCACGGAGGACGTCTGGAAATTTCCTGATTATCCTGCAGGCAACACACAGACATATTCCCAAACTCCCCTCTGCAATACATACACGTGAACACTACCTAAAAAAGAGCTCTAATTTATTTTATTTTGCTGGCCAGCTTTTGTTTTATTTTATTTTATTTTTGAAAGGACAGTTAAGAGCCCTTTTTGTTGGACTCCTGAACGGGTGTATTATTATTTTTTTTTTTTGGAGTAGATACTCCAGAAAGGAAGGACAATATTTCCTGATAATTAAAATTACCGGAGTTATCTCCTTTGCTAGAAGATTTCAAGTTGTTCTGTGAATTACAGCGCTGGATGTCATTAGAAGGTCCTTATCCACAATATTGTTTTATTATTGTGTATTAATAAATGTTAAAGGATACTGAGGTGTGATGTATTTCTGTTCCAGAAATATATGAATAAATTCTGGTTGATAGTAAACTGCTATCGGGACTCTGAGTATATTGGTTTGGTTACAATTACAACAACAAAACATGAATAATTATCGCTGTCCATGCAGCGCTCTTTCTGCACAAAAATATCGGTCATTTTCCGGTAAAAGTCCTCTTTATCTTTCTTCAGTTTTAAAAGTCTCTCAGTCTCAGTGGAGCTCACTGCCAGGGAGGAAAGCCTTCCTTGATCAGTCCTGTTCCAGCTGTAAGTTTTGAGTCTTTTTAGTGCTTTACTTGTTTAGCAAAACTCGCTAATAAAACATCTATAACTTGCTGTCACTCTACAGTTTTGGGATCACGAGCATTGCCCCTTGAGCGCCCCCTGCCTAGAGGCCAAGGAACTGCCGGCCTCACCTACAACCAGTTCTTTGCCTTATGATCGCCCAGCAGCACGAAAACATGTTACCTGCACACAGTTTGATGACCAAAAGACAATAAGTAATCCGCATACATTAAATTATGGAAAATCAGTTCATAACTGTTTGAACAATTGAATTTATGATCTATTCCAAAAAAAGTAAAAAACAAGGCAACTGGACTTGTTATCCGTAGTAGAAGACGTTTCGCTTCCTCTCCTGAATTCTAGCATTAAGGGTCACAGGGCAGAAGAGATTCTTAGGAATGCGCAATACAAACTGCTTAGTGAGAGGATAAGACAGACCCACTTCACTATTGAAGCCCTCTCTTACAAAATAGATCAGACTAGGCAGAAGCTGTCGAGTTTTCTCCCTGAAACCTTGTTTGAGGAAGTTACCAGTTTTGTTGATAAGGTCCAACTTTCACAGCACCTTAAAACAAAAGAAAGACAAAAAGCTAAATTCAATAGACTGCAACAGAAAGCAGCACCTACACTAGACAACAACATACCCCAGGAGGAGGCCACTAACATCAATGTCCAGGACAAGTGGCTTAAAAACCTCTCTAGCAGGTCGCTGACGAAGCCGGAGATGGAGGTACTGAGTAAAGGCCTGAATTTTGCCATTTCTCCACAAGAAATACCCATTGTGGAACTGATAACGGCCACGGAATTGGCCATCAGGAACAACAATCTGGCTGAAACAGAGGCAGAACAACTCAGGATGAAAATAACAGCTACCCTATCCAGCGCCAAACCACCTCCTTCTAATCTCACACCACAGGAAAGGAAAGCCATAACATCACTTAGCCAGGACCAAAGCATCACCATATTACCAGCAGACAAAGGAAGATGCACCGTGGTCCTCAACACTTCAGATTACCAGGACAAAATTCACACTCTATTGAGTGACACCAACACGTATGAGTCTTTGAAAAGGGATCCAACCAACTCCTACAAAAAGAAAAATCACTGACTACCTACAACAACTAGAAAAAGACAAGGTAATTAACCGCTCATCTTATTATAGATTATATCCAGGGGAAGACATTCCATGCTTATATGGACTCCCAAAAATTAACAAGGAAGGAACACCACTCAGACCCATTGTCAGCAGCATTAACTCAGTAACATATAACATTGCTAAACAGCTTGCTAGTATTTTAGCCCCCCTGGTGGGGAACACACCACATTACACAGAAAACTCCAAAGACTTTGAAAACAAAGTCAAACATTTAAAGATGGCGCCAGGAGAAACTCTGGTGTCTTTCAATGTCACTTCACTTTTCACTTGCATACCTACATCAGAGGCAGTAGAAACAGTCAGGAAACGTCTTCAACAAGATAGTGACCTAAATAACAGAACAAATTTCACTCCGGACCAGATCTGTACCCTCATCTTGTACCTTCGTCAAAATCCAGTTAAAAGAGGTGGAAGCCTTCACAAGACACATCAACTCGGTGGACAACAACATCAAGTTTACCAGAGAGGATGCCAATGACAACAAGCTACCTTTTCTCGACTGTTTGGTGAACATAGAAGGAGATGGAAACCTCAACATTGAAGTATATAGGAAACCCACACACACAGACCAATATCTTCTTTTTGACTCACACCAACCACTGGAGCACAAACTTTCGGTCATCAGAACCTTACAACACCGGGCCGAGCATGTCCTACTAAAACAGAAGGGAAGCACAAGGAACAGAAACACATCAGAGATGCTCTCCAAACCTGTGGGTACCCTAACTGGGCTTTTGTCAAATCAGCAAGAAAATCCAAAAGACCCGCTGCAGAACATAATGGTGAGAAGAATAAACGCAAAAACATCGTCATCCCATATGTTGCTGGAGTCTCTGAAAAACTCAAGAGGATTTTCTCCAAACACAAAATCCCAGTACATTTCAAACCAAACAGGACCCTCAGACAGAGGCTGGTGCATCCCAAGGACAAAACCCCCAAACCTAAGATGAGCGGAGTGGTGTATGCAGTTCAGTGCAGTGAGGAATGTTCTGATCTTTATATTGGAGAAACCAAACAACCTCTCCACAGACGCATGGCGCAACACAAGAGAGCTACCTCCTCAGGACAAGACTCTGCTGTCCACCTACACCTTAAGGACAAAGGACACTCTTTTGAGGACCAAAATGTTCACATTTTGGACAAAGAAGACAGATGGTTTGAAAGGGGTGTGAAGGAAGCCATCTACGTTAAGAGAGAGAAACCAACCTTAAACAGAGGAGGAGGCCTTAGGTTCCAACTCTCAAAAACTTACAATACAGTAATAGGATTAATTCCAGCCAACCTTCACCTTAACTCTCACCCTCATTCGGGTGATCAAAACATCGTTCCTTTAAGCCAGGCCAATAACAACCCTAACGACTCCTCGTTACAGAGGAGTGGACCAGTTTCGGTCCAATCTGCTGGCTTAATGGCTTTAACGACCGCCCATTACTAAGGGGTGGACCTGTTTCTGTTGAATCTGCATGTTATCTAAGCCATTACAAGGCCTTTGTTTGGCATTGGTATAAAGCTGGTTACTCCACATTACTCCAGACTTTTTGAATTGAGAAAGCTTCCTGGAGAGGAAGCGAAACGTCTTCTACTACGGATAACAAGTCCAGTTGCCTTGTTTTTTACTTTTTTTGGAATGACCATGACCTGGATGACTGAGAATCTTCACCAGCGAATTTATGATCTAGAGACAGGACGATGCATTCACAGAATGGAAGCCAGCGCAGTTAACATGGGATTGCGCAATCCCAGGGAGGCCAAGCTCGCTGCGGCCTCACCAGCTTCACTATCAAGCACCACCAAGGATTTACATGAAAAATAGTGAAAAGTCTGCGATTTTAAAGAAATATTATCAAAAATAAGGAAATTAGATAAAAAAATAACTTATTACAAATGACTGAGTGAATCACAATTTATATTATGTTATCATTATATATTTCCTTTCATTCCATGATGACAAGTGAGGCCTGGCCTCACTTGCCTCCCCTGACTGCACGTCACTGGTTAGGATTAAACTGAAGCTAATGTAAACATTACCCACATGAAGTGCGATATGTCTTTTCCAGTCGATGTTATTAACTTGGTTGTTTAACCCTAAATGACCAATTTGAACATTAATCATTCCTGGAGAAATAATCGCATTAATAAAATCAAGTGTCCTAAAGATACCGATTTACTGAGCAAATCATTCTTTAAAATGGTATTTCCTCAAATAATGTTTTATTTAACTCAGGATTTTCTTTGTGAATGGGTTGAAACACATCTCAAATGTTGCTCTAAATTAGTCAAGCTAATTTGATCTCATTCCATGTTCTTTAAGATGAACGTTGGGTCTCTAACTTAGATCTGCAATGAACTAGGATTCACCGAATCATTCTGAAGATGGTTTTCAACTATTTTGTCTTTTGTTTCTTGTGTGTACATAGCTCCTTAGGTTCATTTTATATAAATTTTGCTTAGTAGTTTCAGTTAAGGTTCATTAGTCTTGTCAGGGTGCAGTTTTTGCCTGCTGCACCCTGAACACTTTCCAGCACCTTCCTCCTCCCATACAGCCACATCTGCGCTCTCCAGTCTCTTCTCTTCTTCCTGACACGAGTGTCGCTCTTCCCTCGTCGTCCATCTGTGAAGGACTTTGCCGCACACCCCCCTCAAGCTCCCGCTTGGATCCTGCTCCAAGCCCTGCTCGGGTCCCATCCCGAAGCTCTCCTGCAGCCTTGGGTCCCGCCCCAAGGCTCTCCTGCGGTCCTTCAGCTTCCTCCCGTCTGCCTGCTCCTGCCTTCACCTTCCACCTGCTCCACCCCGGTAAAGACTCTGGTTCTCATCCTCCACAACTCATCTTCTTCAATAAAGACTCTTTAAAGGCATACTATGCAACATTTTTCAGTTAATTAATGTGTTCCATACCGTTTTGGATGATTAAATGAGTCATTTCAGGTCGAACAAAGGTTTTCTCGGCCGCCCTGGGGGTCTGTGGGGGAAATACCGCACTTGCAATGCAAGAGCCCTCGGCTCGCACACACAGAAGTCTCGCTTTACGGCGAGAACTCCATGTGTTTTTGCCCTGCCATGCACTATATGCACGCGCGAAAGCAACAACAAAGAACCGCGTGTTAACGTCAAATAAACATGCAAGCATATCGAGTTTTATTATTATTATTATTATTATTTGTTTTTTGTTTTTTATGTTGGCGAGACGCTACCACGGCGGCCGCGGCGAGGTGGCGGCCGCGGCTGCGGCTTGGCGAGGCGGCGGCTGCGGCTTGGCTAGGCGGCGGCGGTAGCGTCTCGCCAACATAAAAAAAATAATAATAATAATAAAACTGGCGAGGCGGCGGCGGCGGCGGCGGCGGCGGCGGCGGCGGCGGCGGCAGCCGCCGCGGCTTGGCGAGGCGGTGGCTTGGCGAGCCGGCGGCGGCAGCCGCGGCTTGGCGAGGCGGCGGCTTGGCGAGGCGGCGGCGGCAGCCGCGGCGGCGGCTTGGCGAGGCGGCCGCCTCGCCAAGATAGCGCTGCGGGAAGCTTGATGTTCATACCTTCACTGTGTTAGTCATTGTTTGTACTGCCGTTTTTTCCACTTTTCGTTGCGTTCGCCTGTCTGCTAAGCTCAAAACAACCGCGCCTGTCTTGACGGAGAAACCAGAACAGCTGAGCATCTTTACGACAGTGCACTTTTACTTTCGCCCTCTGGGGGGAGCCTCGCTGGAAAATCAACCCCGGTTGCATAGTATACCTTTAAACGTGGCTCTGTGTGTGGCTGAATTCAGGTTCAGATCCAAAATCATGACAAGTCTAGTAGAGAGGATTTGTTGATTGAAATATAGTGTTAATTCAGATAAACAGCATTCTATAGTGGTGTTTTCTGGATGTTTCTTTTATGTCTTTTAATAAATGTTTTAACTTGAAGAGAAGTTGTCACTGATATATGCCAAATGTGTGCAGAGTTTGTTGTTAAAATAATGCCAGTGCTTGAATCATTCCTTTACTATTGTTCTGATATCAGCTGTTTGGGCTGATATTCACCGGACAATACCTAACAGACCGAGAGTTATTTATTAAACATGAAATAACTTAAAACAGTGCATTAATAGCACACTAGTTTCCTCTTGCTGGCTGCACATGCACATTTCTAGTGTTTATATATCCAGTCAGCTTCGGTTATTCCACTGCTCTGACTTTATGAGAGGTTTAAGAGAAGAAGAGGAAGGCCCTAAAAGAAAGAAATAATACCATAGTATATTTGAGAGACTCTTTCCCTTCAGGAGTGGGAAAACAGGTTGGATGGTCTTGCATATGCATAGTTATTTAAAAAGTGACATGGGCTTACCTACATTCTTACCTACATTTCCAGAAGAATCATCCATCATACACTTAAGATTTTGGGTTTTGAATTTTGGTTTCTGTTTTCTTCATTTTTCTGTTGTTTAAGTTCTTTAAGCAGTTGCCTTATTGGTTCATTCCTTTGTGTTTTGTTTCTTAGTTTTCTGTGTTTTGTTCACATTAGGTATTATTTCCAATTAGTGTTATTTTCTGTTAGAACATCATTCATGCTAATTTGACCCTCTTCCTCAGTCGTCCTGCGCTCCTTCAGTCCCCACAGTTTAAATTATCTCCTGATTAACTTATCTGAATTCTATGTCACTGTCCACTTGTCCCTCTTCTCACAGGTTATTATTGTCCTTCAGTGAACCCTTGTGCCACACCATCCTTATTTTATTATTGACAGGTATCTGCACTTGGGTCCTTTGCTTAACTGTTGAACATATCAGCGACTGATGTTGAATTACTTTTTCTATCCATTTGTAGGGCAGCACTGCCCTCTACAGCCCACCATGTGCACATTTTATGACTGTAAGCTGCTGAGCTACAGGCATGTCTACTTAATTACAGGATTCCAATCAAGCACAAATGTGAACACATGCAAAATTGGTTAAACTCCCCCACAGTTGAAATGGTTGCCCAAGTAGTTGCTTTAATTGTAGCAAATAAACAATGCAGGAGCCTGATGGATTTAACTAATGCACTGTTAAAATGTCCCCTACGAATTCATTGATGAGAGAGAACAAAGGCAAACAGAGTCAGTGAATGCAAATCAACCAAACATTTAATAAATGGAACCAAGTACAAAGATAACACTTATACCAGTGCTGCAAAAACGGCAGTGCAATCTGATCTCTTTACCTTCAAACCTCTGCTTTTATGCCTAAACACCGTATGTCAGCTGCAGACAACTGCCAGATGCAACATACTGTCATGATTTAGGTTTTTGTTTGTTTGTTTTGGACTTTTTCTAGTTCCAGCCTGTCACCTCTCAGCCACCAACTACTATCCAATCAGCTCAGTTTCTTTCCAGCCAACACTCTGCTCTTAATCAGTTCCACCTGCTGCACTAATTAGAGTCAACTCAGCTCACCTGTTCACATGCCTACTTATGTGCCTCAGTTATCCACTTACTGCTAGAACGTCTTGTCTCGCCTCATGGGCACTCCAACCTGATGTAAGTTTCCAGTGCCTGCATGATGCCCAGTTCTGCCCTGTTCTGAGTTCCAGCTGCTTGCTCTGCTTGATCCGGTGGGTCATCGGCCTGCACCTTCTGCACCTGATCAGCTCCTGCCTTCATCACTCAGCCTAAGTCTGTCACTAACTGCATCTTCTGGTCCCCTGCTTATCCCTGCCTGCAGGGATGCTCATGCATCATCAACCATTATTCATCTGTCAAGTCTGGTTCTGCTTACCTGCCTCAGCTGCCACAGCTCATCCTCACAAACTTTTTCTAAACTCTATTCTGTGTTTGGCTGATTATCGGGTTCTCCAGTTCAAACGTTACATCCTACACTCCACTTCTCCTGGGCTGTTATCTGGGGTCCCTTCTTCGTACGTTGCTTAAAACATCCAAGATCAAATGACACATCCAAGATAATATCATCCTGCTAATCATGATCCGGCTAATTGGGTTCTTCGAACACACCTGTTGTTTATGATTAGTATGGCTGAAATACCTTCAGCTAAGATACCATTAAAATAAAAATATACAATTTTTGGAGGAGGATGAGACGGGTATACTTAAAATCTTATTAGATTCCAGCAACGGAAGACTTCCCAAAAAAAAAACCAATATCCAAACTATACTCATGTCTACAAACAAAGAGAAAATGTAATACAACATATCTTAAGGTTAAATGGGAAAAAGTGTTCTTTTATTTCAGAGCCTCCATGGGACCCACTAGAACACGGGGACAAGTAAAAGTGAAATACAAGAATGTTCTAGAAAATGGTAGCCTTTAATTATTATACTGTATTTTAAAAAGCCACTTTTTCCTCTTTTTAAAGGCCACTGTTAAATGATGTTTGTCTGTTTAAACAGCCACCAAGAAATATCTCTCTACAATTACACTGCCGCGCTGTGCTAAAGGATCCTGTCTATCTCGCAATACGCAATTAATTCAAAAAGCTCTGCAAATTATTCTTGCACCTTCCGCAACAGGTGCTGTCGTAAAAATGGACAAGACATGGCTACGACAGACTTCCCCATCTCCTCTGCTTATAAAGCTGCGATCTAATCCTGTTTACATGAAATAAGATCGCGAGCAGGCTTAAGCTTGCGCACATGTTGCTATGACAGCAAGTCCAGGATGAGTGTCGAAGAAGCAAACGATCCAAGATCATGCCAAATAGTCAACAATCAAATCTAGCTAACTGAGTTAGCGACGTACGAAGAACGGCCCCCTGGTTCCTGACAAGGGGTTGTTTATGAGCATGGAGCATGTAGAATTTACTACTGCAGCTGCATTTGAGAACAAAGCAGGAAATTGTCAAGGAAACTTACTCCCTTCCCCAAGAATTCTCAAACAAAGCACATGATTACAGTTTACAAATTCCGCTAGAAAGACTACATACTTCACGTTGGTTACAATCATACACATAGTTCAATGAAACATAATTTTACTTATGAATAAAATATATGATTCCACAATACACATGTGTGTATTGTGGAATCATATGTTTTATTCATAAGTAAAATAATGTGTATATGTATACACAAATGGACAAAAGAACAGTCCCAAACTCCTTTGTACTAGGTACAGCTAATACCCATGTGAAATGTTTTTGAGAGCAAAAGCCCACTTTAGTGCAACAGCAAATTCTTTGCAAATCTTTGGTGAGGATCCGTTTGGATTAATTTAATTTAACTTAGTGTTGATATGTAGACTCTAACAATGCAAGGTCCATAAAGCCCAGAGAGCCACTAAAGGATCAATAATAATAATATTTACTGTTATTGCAACATACATTTCAATGAAATTTGTCCTTTATGTTTAACCCACTCAGTCAGGAAGCAGTGGGCTACCACTGTGAGGGGTCCAGGGGAGCACTGTGGAGCTAACGGTCTGGGAGTCACACCAGGAACAGCTTTTTTATTTACAGTTCTTATCGTGAACATACATTCTTCAACAACATGGAAAATCATATTACATGCAACTGTTACCATTCCCTTTCTCTTTTTATGTTCCTGTGCTTAGAGAAAAATGGAAAGAGAAATAAAGAATTCCCATGTTTTTTAGTCTGTGTTATCAATAGATGCAAGAAATATGTTTTTATGTTATATGGTTTCTGAATTCCTTCACTATTATTTATTCTGAAGCTGTGTGTCCTTTCGTTCTGGGAAATGATAACTTGGGGTGCCAGCTGTCGATTTTGTAAGGTTTCTATCTTTAGACAGTAGCTGCTAAATCACTTCACTTGTTGCCATAGTAACAGGATTGCTAGCTCAAAAGCACAAGAGTAAATCTGATGTACTAATGATGAAAGTGGGGATAATGATGAAATAATATAAAAAGAATACAATAGAAAAGAAAGATAATTTCTCCCAGTGGGGATATTTAGGTGTAGGCCTACCAACAGCAAAGAGCTAATTTACAACATAATTTAAAAAAACTACTGTACAGTTATGAAAACTAGCTGTTTAAGAAATTAAAGAAAGTGTCCAACTGAGTGGGGGAGATTTTAAGACAAGTGGAAAATGTGTATGCATGAAAAGCACCAGCAGACTACTTATAAGAATGAAAAATACTGCAAAAAACAGCAGAATTTGAAACACTTATTGAGTTTGTTGAGAGCAATGATGCTTACAAAGTCTGACAGATGCTGGGATCAATGAACTCCAATAGCACTATTTTGTGCATTTAGAATGCAGCAGTCTGTCATTGTTGGAGTTCTCCAGCTCTGCAACAGCGTTATGCATGGGGTGGGAGATATTGTCCAATGGTGATCTAATTTTTACCAGAGTCCCTCTCTCTCCAACTACCTGTACTGGGTTGAGGGGGCATCCTAACACATAGCTGTTTAATCTTAGCTGTATATAAGCTGCTGCTCCAAAGAACTACACCACAGACGAAGGCGGATGTCACCACCAAGTCAAAAAGTTCTCTAGGAGACAAAACTCCTTAGCAGGTAGAGTCTCCTCTTACCCTTGCTGTATAGAGCCTCAGTTTTGTGACTCCAGACCAGTTTATTGCTCGGGTGAATACCCAGGTACTTATAAGAGTCCACTAGCTTAATCAGTTCACTAGTGTCAATGTGGTGGGCCTGTACCTGCAGATATCCACCGCTAGCTTTTTGTTTTCCCCACTTTGATCAGGAGATTGTTCCGCTGGCACCAGTCCACAAAGTCCTGTGTGCACTGTGTCAGGACTCAGTTAGCAGAGCTGTGCAGCTTGCTGCCAGCTCTGCTACCTCTGCTTCTCCACAGGTGTTCGTGGTTGGTCGGTGGGCGGAGTGCGCACACCTGCGGCTCATTCAGCAGCACCTGAGCTTCCTATAAGAACTGCGTTCGAACAGCGAGAGGACGCCAGAGTGTTATCGTTGCGGTATGCTTGACAGCCTCGACCTCTAGCCAGCTCTATTTCCTCGACGCTAATCCTATGTTTTGTGTCTCTCAAGGTTCCCTTGTGTCCCTGCGAGCCTCCCGTGACTCTCGAGCTCACCTGTTACCATCAGATGAACCTTCACTCTGAACGCAAGGCTCAACGACTCTCTCTCTCCGGTTCCTCTCGCTGTTCTGGATCCCTGGATGTCCTCGGTGCTGCTCGGACCCCCTCGCCCCGCTCTCCGACGGCCCGAACACCTGCTCAAGACAATCTAGCTGAGTCCTCCTCACCACCTTCCCGTTCGGTTTTCCAATCCACTTGGTAAGCTTACGATTTTAGCTTATTCCTCTCACTTATTGCCCACAACTAATCACGTCCCCTTACCTCCTTAGACTGGTCCGGTTCCCTGGTCCCAGGGTAGTTCGAGCCGTCATCGTTCCCGTCCCGCAGATTAGCGCTGCGCTCCGTGTTACCCGAGCTCAAATAAATCCTTGATTCTGACCTGTGTTACCGAGTGTGTTTTCTGCATGTGGGCCCGACACCTCAAGGCAAACATGACACACTGTCTATAATCTGAGTTAGCAGTGTCATCTGAGAACTTCTAAATATGGGAAACTGGGGAGAAGATGGAAGATTTTGCAGTTTTGGAAGGTGAACAGGAACTATGCCAGGATACATCAGGCAGTCAGAGACACAGCCCTCTGTCCTCACATAATGTTTGCCCGCAAGTTAAATAGTCTAGTATTCACTGTGATAGGTGGTGGTCCACTACTTACAGCTCCATTTTGTCTGCCAGAATCCAAACTGGATGGTATTAAAAGGACGCAATTCTCACAGTCCTTCAAGGCTTCTCCAGCTGGATCAGAATTTGATGCAGGAGGTTGATGATGAGTGAATGACTGAATGTAGTGTAAAGCGCCTTGGGGTCGTCGGACTTGATAAAGCACTATACATGTAACAGCCATTTACCATTATTTTCTCCCAGCCCTTCAGAGAAAGTAGACGCCACCTTTTGTCAAATCACAAAACTCTGCCTACATTCCAAAGTGACAGGTGCCATGCCCACTTATGGCCCCGCCCCCGGAGGTCCTGCCCTCTAGCCTCCTCCCACTTCCGGTATGATGTCACCACGTGACCTATGACCTAAGATTTACAACCTGTCAGCCCACGACCTATGACCGCATGACCTATGACCGAAGATTCTCCTTACCAGATGCATGACCTGTGGCATGCGACCTATGCCCTAAGTTTTATCACATCAGTGACGTGCGGTAGGGTTCATAGCTGGTGAGGCACTGACGTCATCAGGGTCAGATTTACAAATATATACACTCTACAGAGTAGACTCATTGCAAAGTGCTGAAGAGACTGATTGAGCCAAATAAATTCACCAAGAGACATGGAGAAAATATTGATTCTTTGATGAAAAAAATAATACTAAATTATTTGTCATTTGATTGGTAACAGTTTATGAGTTATGATGGATTTCTGCATTTGTAAAACATTTGTAATATTCTGTCTTGGTTCCTGTTTATGATTCGGTTAAGTTAGTTTCCCTGCCTTATGTTTCCTTTGTGTTTTTAAGTTCTGAAGTCCGGTTTAGCCTATTTATTTTATATTCTGTTCTGGTGCACATTTATTTGTTGGTTAGTATTTTCCTGCCTCTTGGTTTATTTGTGTTCTAGACTACTCTGAGTTCTGTTATGGTTTGTTAGTGTTAGTTTTCCTTCTCTTCCCTGTCTTTTGTTATCTGGCTGTTTTGAGTTCTGTCTAGTCTGGTTTCTTGTTTGGATTAGTGTTTACTGTTGTAGTTTATTCTGTTATGTCTTCAGAAGTTTCTTAGTTTTGGTTTGGGTTTGTTCTTGTTTTGAGCCTCGGCACTGATGTCTGGTCTAATTACTTACACTGCACACCTGCCTAACTCCACCTCTGCTGCAATCACCTCTCACCGGTTTCACCTGATTCCACCTCCATATAAACTGCTGAGACCAGACATCAGTGCCAGGTTGTCTTGTTGAGTTCATGGGTGAGTCGTCTCCTGCAACATTCTTTGTATGTTTTGCTTTTGGATTTTTGACCCTGTTTTCTCCAGTAACCTGAGCCATCCTGTTCTGCCTGTCCGTTCATATTTTTACCTGTCCTGCTGGAAGGTTTGTTTTTCTGCCATCTTTTGGGTTTGACAGTGTTTGTTTGGCTTTTTCCCTGTTTTTGATTTTTTTTAATAAAAATACTCATCTGAACCTCTGCTGGTCTGGTGGAATTCTGGGTCCCATACCTCTGATCATTACATTACAACCTGGCCATTTTTTGGATCCATCGCCAGATCAGCAAGTTTATTTTTTGTTTTTTCCTGCCCCTTTTTTTTTCTTTTTCTCTCTGAGGTTTGCGGCGTTCCTTGGGCCCTGTCACCTGCAGAGCAGTTATGCAGGGAGTTTCTTTTGAAGGTTCCAGGTTAGTGCTCTGTCCCCCTGGTTTCGGTCCAGGACGCCACCGCCAAGGGCGGAGCGCATTGCCGGAGCCGTCCCGCCGCCGCAGACGTCGTCGGGCGGTTGAAGCCTCTGCTCCTGTCCCTGAGGGTCCGCCGCCAGCAAGCAATGTGGAAACCCAGGAGTCTTCGCCACCAGCGGGCGACGTGGAGGTCCAGGAGGGTCCGCCATCAGCAGGTGACGAGGGGGAAAATCTGGTCCTGGAGAATAAGATAAGGACGTTTGCCCCCATTATTAAACGCCTCAGGGAGGCTCTCCTCTGCCAATATTCAGAGGGGCTGGAGCAGAAATTAAAGGAGGTGGAGGGACATTACAGGTCAGCCCTCCAAGCTTTCTACAGCCGACCGAAGTCTGTCCCCGAGGGTCCGGCCGACGCCTCGGCCCCCGAATCTGTCCCCGAGGGTCCGGCCGACGCCTCGGCTCCTGTCAAGCCCAATGAGGGGGTCCAGGAGGACCTGCCTCCGTTCAAGCTCCGAGGGGGGGCTCTGAAGGACACGTCTCCGTCCGAGCCTCAAGAAGGGGTCCAGGAGGATCCGTCGCCATCTTGCGACGCGGAGACCCAGGAGGGTCCGTCGCCGACTTGCGACGCGGAGACCCAGGAGGGTCCGTCGCCGACTTGCGACGCGGAGACCCAGGAGGGTCCGTCGCCGACTTGCGACGCGGAGACCCAGGAGGGTCCGTCGCCGTCATGCGACGCGGAGACCCAGGAGGGTCCGTCGCCGTCATGCGACGCGGAGACCCAGGAGGGTCCGTCGCCGTCATGCGACGCGGAGACCCAGGAGGGTCCGTCGCCGTCATGCGACGCGGAGACCCAGAAGGGTCCGTCGCCGATCTGCGAGGTGGGAACTCAGACGGACGCTTCCACCTTCGGGTGCCCCGGGCCTCGGGAGAAGGCTCCGCACCCATGGCCTCCTGGAGACTTTGACCCCCTCAGCGTTCTTCTAAAGTCTCCACCCCTAGTCGCCCTGGTAGGCGGTCAACTTTGGGAGAGACTCTACTGGTTGTCACTGTCCGACATTCTCCAGAGGCTGGTGTTGAGACTTTTTGTCATTAAGGGTCTGGCTCCCTCCACAGTCATCTGGAGCCAGGCTTCCTCATCCACAGCCTGCACCCAGGCTTCCTCATCCAAAGCCTGTAGCCCGGGGCCTCCTGAAGCCTGTAGCCCGGGGCCTCCTGAAGCCTGTAGCCCGGGGCCTCCTGAAGCCTGTAGCCCGGGGCCTCCTGAAGCCTGTAGCCCGGGGCCTCCTGAAGCCTGTAGCCCGGGGCCTCCTGAAGCCTGTAGCCCGGGGCCTCCTGAAGCCTGTAGCCCGGGGCCCTCTCTAGTCGCCTGTAGCCAGGCTCCCTCTCTAGTCGCCTGTAGCCAGGCTCCCTCTCTAGTCGCCTGTAGCCAGGCTCCCTCTTTAGTCGCCTGTAGCCAGGCTCCCCCTTTAGTCGCCTGTAGCCAGGCTCCCCCTTTAGTCGCCTGTAGCCAGGCTCCCCCTTTAGTCGCCTGTAGCCAGGCTCCCCCTTTAGTCGCCTGTAGCCAGGCTCCCCCTTTAGTCGCCTGTAGCCAGGCTCCCTCTTCTGTGGCCGTTAACCAGGCGCCTCCGCCTGTAGCCAGTAGTCCGGCGCCGCCTGTAGCCAGTAGTCCGGCGCCGCCTGTAGCCAGTAGTCCGGCGCCGCCTGTAGCCAGTAGTCCGGCGCCGCCTGTAGCCAGTAGTCCGGCGCCCTCCTCAGCCTGTAGTCTGGCGCCTTACGTACCCTGTAGTCCGGCGCCAGGTTTTATTTTCTCTCTCTCCAGGTCGCGGCGATGGGCCCCGAGGTTCCTGCTCCGCCGACGGCCTCTGAGGTTCCTGCTCCGCCGACGGCCTCTGAGGTTCCTGCTCCGCCGACGGCCTCTGAGGTTCCTGCTCCGCCGACGGCCTCTGAGGTTCCTGCTCCGCCGACGGCCTCTGAGGTTCCTGCTCCGCCGACGGCCTCCGAGGTTTCTGGTCCGCCGACGGCCTCCGAGGTTTCTGGTCCGCCGACGACCTCCGAGGTTTCTGGTCCGCCGACGACCTCCGAGGTTTCTGGTCCGTCGACGGCCGTCTGTCACCTTGATCCGCCGACGGCCTCCTAGACGTCCGCCGGAGAGCCCGTCACGCCGGGGCCGCCCGCCGGAGAGCCCGTCACGCCGGGGCCGCCCGCCGGAGAGCCCGTCACGCCGGGGCCGCCCGCCGGAGAGCCCGTCACGCCGGGGCCGCCCGCCGGAGAGCCCGTCACGCCGGGGCCGCCCGCCGGAGAGCCCGTCACGCCGGGGCCGCCCGCCGGAGAGCCCGTCACGCCGGGGCCGCCCGCCGGGACGTCCACCAGACTTTTGTACCTAGAGACTGTTTTTTCTTTTAGTTTCTGGTTCGCCCTGTTGGGTTGTTTTGATTTTTGCCTGGACTCTATCCCTCCGTCCGATAACCCCCTCCTCCCACCCGGTCTAGTACGCTATGTGTTTTGTTTGAGGGACGTCTGGAATCCGTCCTTGAAGGGGGGGTTCTGTAATATTCTGTCTTGGTTCCTGTTTATGATTCGGTTAAGTTAGTTTCCCTGCCTTATGTTTCCTTTGTGTTTTTAAGTTCTGAAGTCCGGTTTAGCCTATTTATTTTATATTCTGTTCTGGTGCACATTTATTTGTTGGTTAGTATTTTCCTGCCTCTTGGTTTATTTGTGTTCTAGACTACTCTGAGTTCTGTTATGGTTTGTTAGTGTTAGTTTTCCTTCTCTTCCCTGTCTTTTGTTATCTGGCTGTTTTGAGTTCTGTCTAGTCTGGTTTCTTGTTTGGATTAGTGTTTACTGTTGTAGTTTATTCTGTTATGTCTTCAGAAGTTTCTTAGTTTTGGTTTGGGTTTGTTCTTGTTTTGAGCCTCGGCACTGATGTCTGGTCTAATTACTTACACTGCACACCTGCCTAACTCCACCTCTGCTGCAATCACCTCTCACCGGTTTCACCTGATTCCACCTCCATATAAACTGCTGAGACCTGACATCAGTGCCAGGTTGTCTTGTTGAGTTCATGGGTGAGTCGTCTCCTGCAACATTCTTTGTATGTTTTGCTTTTGGATTTTTGACCCTGTTTTCTCCAGTAACCTGAGCCATCCTGTTCTGCCTGTCCGTTCATATTTTTACCTGTCCTGCTGGAAGGTTTGTTTTTCTGCCATCTTTTGGGTTTGACAGTGTTTGTTTGGCTTTTTCCCTGTTTTTGATTTTTTAATAAAAATACTCATCTGAACCTCTGCTGGTCTGGTGGAATTCTGGGTCCCATACCTCTGATCATTACAACATTCTAAAAATATAACACACATTACGCACATTTCATTAAAACAACAAACCATGAATAATTATCGCTGTCTTCCCTTTGCTTATAAATGAAGTCCATGCAGCGCTCTTTCTGCACAAAAATATAGGTAATTTTCCGGTAAAAGTTCTCTTTATCGTTCTTCAGTTTGAAAAGTCTCTCAGTCTCAATGGAGCTCACTGCCAGGGAGGAAAGCCTTCCTTGATCAGTCCTGTTCCAGCTGTATGTTTTGAGTCTTTTTAGTGCTTTACTTGTTTAGCATAACTCGCTAATAATACATCTATAACTTGCTGTCACTCTACAGTTTTGGGATCACGAGCATTGCCCCTTGAGCGCCCCCTACCTAGAGGCCAAGGAACTGCCGGCCTCACCTATAACCAGTTCTTTGCTGTTTATGATCGCCCAGCAGCACACGTAAACGTGTTACCTGCACACAGTTTGATGACCAAAACACAATTCGTAATCCACATATATTAAATTGTGGAAAATCAGTTCATAACTGTTTGAACAATTGAATTTATGATCTAGAGACAGGAAGATGCATCACAGAATGGAAGCCAACGCAGTTAACATGGGATTGCGCAATCCCAGGGGAGGCCAAGCTCGCTGCGGCCTCACCGGCTTCGCTATCAAGCTAGGGTGACCAGACGTCCCCGGCTAAAGCTGTCCCTGGAAATGTCCCCGATTTTACCGAGGGAAAAAAAGTTGCGTGTAGACTGTTATTACGTTAGAGCTGTTGCGCGCAGAAACAGGTGTTACAGTAGCTGATTGCGCTGCTGACGAGGAACAGAGCGCACCATAGACATGTCTGTGGAGCGCACCACTAGATGCGCGGTAATGATCTTTTGGATGTCAGCTGCCATTAAAACTAACCTGACTCTCGCCAGATGTATGTCGCTCCGCCTAGCTTCACTCACATACATCTGGGACATCTCCCATAGAGAGTGATTTCTCCAACCAATTTTATGGTCTGGCCAATCAGGACACAGGGCGGGAGTTTCATGGATGTGACGTAGTGGAGAAGCGACCGTGAGATTCCAACAACAATGGCGGCTCGCATCGAGGAAGCAAGCGTTAGCATTGATGGTGCTATTTCTTCCGTGTTGTCCAATCTACCTAATATTGTTTCATTAAAAGAACATCAGAGAACGGCTCTGAAGGCTTTTGTTGGTGGAAACGATGTTTTCGCCCTTCTCCCGACCGGATTTGGCAAGTTTTGTTTTCCGGGGCATAAAAACATGTTTTCTTCCAATTTAAAAAATATTTACATTAAGTGCTTGCCATATTTTAATTCTTTTTAATCAGACACAGAATTCCCCTAAAACCCCAAAAAAGCACAAAGTCTTCTAAATTCCCATTGGATACATAAAAGCAGAATTCTAACCGCAGCCTGGTCTTTACATTGCACCTCCATAAACTATTGACATTAAGCTGAGGTCCATCCTGCAGTCTGTCCCGCCGAGATAAATAAATGGCCATTTTCGCCTCACAAAGTAAAAAATTTAAAATTTGGGACTTTGTCTTATTTGCTCTGCTGTAAGGAAATCCGTTAATAAAAATAGAATTTGTAAAAACCACACCGAAAAGGCTAAAAACACTCATCAATAGGTTAAAAAAAAAAGTTAATCTCTTACAATCCATAAAAACATGAAAAACGCTCTCGGACAAACTGCAAAACGGACATTCGTTTAAAACTCCGGGACTGATGATCGATAAAACCGAGTTTGTTGCAATAGCACCATGAAGAATCCTCCACTGAAGATCACCAGTCTGTTTTTTTATTGGAGGTTTGTAAAGATTTCTCCACTGGGGCTTTTGTCCTCTAAGCTTGTCCACCCATATGCTGATGGCCCTTTTTTCCAAGGTTCTTCTATTCATTATCTTCACACAACACTTATATGCAACTTTTGAGGTTATGTTGCATAAAATTTTGGAGTCTTTATTGCTTAAAAGGGGACTTCTCCCATCCACAAAACCAGGATCCAACTCTACTTGGGGGAATGGGTCTGCCGAGTCAGGTGAACGTTCTCCTTCAGCAAACAGTTGCAAAAGACACCTCTCTTTGGCCGTGACTCTCTCCTTCACCAGTCCCAGGAACCTCTGCACCAGCCTTTCAGACCGGATCCCCAGTAGTGAAGCCACTGCGTTGGTGTTGGAGAAACCTGGTCCAGATGCTTCGATCAGTTGATTTATGGTCATCGTACCAGATCGGCACAGCGCTTCCGTCAGGCCTGGTACTCTGCTGTCACAGACATCAAATCTCGCTCCACAAATTAAAGGTTCCTTTAAAAGCCAATGCAGAGCGTCAGGCGTTTGTGATCTTTTTAACTTAAAAAAACACATGACTTAAAAATACTCTAATAAAACTGAGGTAACCCCTTTAACTTTAAATGACTAAAATCGGTTAGAAACAGAGCATGATCCAAGCCCAACTTATTCACGCGTCTGAAAATGCAACTGGCCACGTCCCTCCAAATAACGTCAGAAGATCCTGACAAGTATTTCTGGATAAACTGTATGCGAAAAGTGGCTGTTCTACTAGCCAGGTGGACAAGGCCCTGGCCCCCCTCCTCTCGGGGTAAAAACAAAACAGACTGTGGCACCCAATGCAAAGCGTTCCAAAAAAACTTAACCATCTCCGACTGTATTTTGACTAAAAGGCCAGGAGGTGGATCTACAACAGAGAGCTTGTGCCACAGCTGCGATGCAACAAGATTATTTAAAACCAACACTCTGCCTCTGTATGACATTTGAGAATGTAACCATTTCCACTTTGCTAGTTTATTTTTTATTTTTTGTTCTACATTTCAGTTCTATAGTTTTATCACCTAGATGAATCCCAAGGTATTTAAAACCATCTTTTTTCCACAGAAGGTTCTGAGGGAGAACCGGGAATCCTTCAGGCCACTCACACACAGCGAGGGCTTCGCTTTTTCTCCAGTTCCCTTTAGCTGCTGACATACAAGAGAATTTCTCCACGTCACTCAGTGCATTAACATCTTGCTGATCTTTTATAAAAACAACAACATCAGCATATGCAGATAAAACTATATTGCTGTTAAAACCAGGTAAAATCAAACCACAAACACATGAACGAATTTTCTGGAGGAGGGGTTCCAGGGAGAGTGCATAGAGCATCCCCGAGAGAGCACAACCCTGCCGGACGCCTCTACACACTCTAAAAGGAGCACACAGGCTACCATTGATCTTTAACACACTCTCAATGTTACTGTATAGCGCCTGGATTTTGGCTATAAAACCAGCGCCGAACCCAAACCTCTCCATGGTTTCCCAAAAGAAGCTGTGCTCGACGCGGTCAAATGCCTTTTCTTGATCTAGTGCGATCAAGGCCGTATTCAAACCCAATGAACTGGAGACCTCCAAAACATCCCGAATTAGGTAGATGTTATCTACCATAGACCTGCTGGGGACACAATAGGTCTGATCCTGGTGGATGACCTGTTCCATAAGTCCTCTCATCCTGTTTGCCAGGGCTTTGGAGAGTATTTTATAATCAGTACACAGGAGAGACACGGGACGCCAGTTTTTAATGTCCTGCAAATTCCCCTTCTTTGGAAGAAGGGTGAGGACCGCTCTACGTCAAGACAGTGGGAGCAAACCAGACGTCAGGCTCTCATTATAAACGTCTAACAGGTCTGTTGCTATGATGTCCCAGTAAGCCTTATAAAACTCTACCGTGAGCCCGTCTATGCCAGGGGCTTTGTGGCCCTGCATGCTCTGGAGGGCTGTGTGGAGTTCTTTCAGCCCCAGGGAGCGCTCCAGCTGAGTTCTCGTTTCCTCAGAAACCTTGGGTAGCTCACAATGGAACTCCCTTAACAGCTCTTCATTCTTCTTGTATTCACTCTTGAACAACAATGAATAAAACTCCACAGCCCTCCTCCTGATCTGACCCGGTTCGCTCAATTGTTGGCCTGTGTCCGATAGCAGAGAATGTATTAATTTCCTCTGCCCACATTTCCTCTCCAAATTAAAGAAAGAGCTGGACGGGGCATCCATTTCCGTGATATTCTGAACCCGGGACCTGACCAATGTGCCTTACACTTTGGTTTCCAGCAGGTTTGCTAAAACTAGCTTTTTAGATCTGAGAGCCTCAAAATGTTCTCGATTTCCCGTGGTTTCACTCAGCTGTTCCAAATCCACAATGTTAATCTCCAGATCCTTGATAGACCTGGTAATATCACGAGTAACGTTGAGATTGTGCTGCTGATGTAACGGGTACTGAAACAGCGGCACCTTGGCTACAGATATATTCCTGAAAACAGGAGAGGAATGAGGACACGGCCTGTCAGTATTGAGGATCTTGCAGCAATTTATTAAAATGTTATCTGTTCAATACATTCCTTACGTTCAGTTTATTTTCTTATGTTCAACATATTCAGCAGTTCAATGTCCTTTGAACATTCTCAATGAATTTCAGTGTCCATGTCAACACAAAAACCACAGTGTCTTCTATTCAAAATCCATGACAAAATAAATCTCGTTGCTCCAAAATACATGTTCACTTACTCTTCAGCTTAATGTTTTAACCTATTTATCAAAAATTAAATACATTGACAATGGTATTATTAACCAGCATAATGTTCAGGTTACTTTTAAACTCCATCTCAAAGTAATTTACTCCGTTTTTAATCATTACAATACTGCATTTTACCCTCATAAACCTAAATGCTTAATGTAAACAAAACTCGTTTTAACAGTCATCTTTTTTTTCTTCATTTACCCATTTAGCAAAAACACAATTTAAACTAATGGTGGGGACCTTACAGACAGCAAAATAAACAATAGACATTGATATTACCCATTTAGGTGTATACATTAACCCGAGTGAGTTTTATACTAGCATGCAGGTCATGCGTAGTCACTACCCTGTTAAACGGCAAATCTTCACCTCCATGTTTCAAACTTACTTTTAACAAATTCAACATGAGGTTCGATCGAAAATTACAGCATAAAAACTGTTCACAAACGTCCCTAATACACTTCAACATACCTAATCCCTAATTTCAAAGCATATTTGCATATTTACAAACCTGAAAACAGGAGAGGAATGAGGACACGGCCTGTCAGTATTGAGGATCTTGCAGCAACACAGAGGAGGAGACGTGCACAGACTGGCACAAAAGCTTTCGACCACACCAGCCTCCAAACTCGACAAAGATGACAAGTTCTTTGTGGAACAATACCTTTTCGATTATGAAGGTAAGAGCTTTGTCTTCTTAGCTCTGTTGTTAGCATAGATGCTAGGATAATGATAGCAATGCTACCAACAGGACTTTTGTCATTTATTAGTTTTCTATTTCTCCATTATATTGCTACGCTAGCTTTATTGCTATATCAGCTTATCTGTTTCACAGCTTTTAGCCAATGAGTCTCACCAGGGATATAGTTGATGTATAATGTTGAGCCTTTTCATACTTTGTTTTGGAACAGTGTCAATGCTTTTGGCCACTTGGTCACAGTTAGAGCACGCTGTCACACCTCTATGAATAAAAATGAGGAGCCTCATTCCCTCCCGTTTTTTTGTTTTTTTTTGTGTAGTATTTTACTGAGGTTGCAGACTTTGCAGTATCCCTCAAAATTCCTCTGTGGGTTCAGTGTGTTTCTCAGTCTCGTCAGTACATTTGGAGCCTCAATTAATAAAATAATTCTGCCCATTCCTGTTAAAACTGTGATAGTTTAGGACATCATAGACTGAGAAAGACGCTGTCAATAATGTTGAATGCACACTGCATGCACACTAATAATCAGTTCACTATAGTATTTATGGATTATGCTGCTGTCGGGGCAAACCCCTTGTGTCCTATACTGTTATTTTTCAGGCACTGACCAAAAAAACATGGATTTTAAAAAACTTCAGACATCACACTTCATATATTTTAGTTATTTATTACATAGATACTTCATAGCAGCTCTGTCCATTTTACCTTTTACCTGTCCTGTTTATCCTGCTGCCTTGCTCCGGTTCCCCTCTGCCTTACAGAAGAGCCTGCTGCCGAGCTCTGGTGGGTTCTCCCCTGAACTGTCAATTCTCTTCCGAGCTGTGGACCCTGCTGCCTGTTCCTGGTTCCAAGAAGTCTCTCTCGGGGCCGTCAGCTCCTGCCAACACCATCACCCTGTTCCCGTGCAGTTCTACCTCGCTGGTTACATCACCCTCCATCCCATCAAACCTTCAATAAAGACTTTCATTTTAAGTCCCATGTGTGTGGTTCTGGGTTCATCCATAGACAAATTAGACTTAGACAACTTTATTTGTCACTATGTATGCACAGAGTGCGTACAGAACGAAATTCCGTTTGCATACAGCTTGAGAATTACAGTAAATTACAGGATAAAGTGCAGCAGTGATTTAACAGTAAACAATTGAAATGTAAACAATGCAGGAGAAAGAAACGGTGTGCGATCACAGTGTACAGGTGAGTATTTTTAAAAACCATTTGTATGTGCAGAAATTAATTAATTTCTCAGATTAATTTCCTTTTATTAACAAATTGATTTTGACAGCTCTAATAAAAATTTACGTGGTGAGCCACTGAAATTATCTTTGGAATAGCTAAATAAACTTAGAACTGAATTATCTTTAAGAAAGAAAGATGTTTAATTTGTTAAAGACCACTTGCAGAAACATAGGTGTCCTCGGAAGAGAAGTGCTGACTGCAGGCGCAAGTGCTGACTGCAGGTGCAAGTGCTGCTGCGAAGGATTTTAAAATTTGGCCCCTCGTCTCTTCTTATTGCCGTCACCCAATAGGCTCCAGTCTCAGCATCAGCCGGGAAGTCGTGAAAACTGAGATATGGAAAGTTTTTTTTGTTGTTCGAACACTGTGGGACACTGCAGTAGCAGTTTCTCTGTGATTGTGCCATGCTTGGTGGATATGATGCTGCTGAGAGATGGACACAAGGGGAGAAAAAATAGATTAATTATAATACTTTTTAAAATCTTTATTTAACCAGATAAACTCCCATTGAGATTAAGATCTCTTTTTTAAAGGTTGATCTGATTAAGATGTCAGCAGCACATGTCATTACTAATACAGTATAATAAAACAATTTCAGGCTTCTACTTAAAATATACAGTATTTTGCACAAAAACAAAAAAAAAAAGTGCATTAATATAAGTGCAAATAATATTATGAAGAAAATTCATTATAATACACAGAAAATTCAGAAACAGAAGTACTGTCCAATAGACCCACGGTAATTTTTTTTTAGGAATGAACAAAAAGATTCAAATGGAATAAGATCTTTTTAATTCAGTGACTGCAATTATATATAACACGTCACCATAATCAAGTAAGGGGAACAATGTAGCAGATAAATGTCTCTTTTTTCACTCTGTGAACAAGATTTATTTCTATAATAGCAAAGCTACAGTAATCATTTTATAACATCTACATCAGATTAATGACAGGTAAAGTAAGCTAACAAGCTGCTGCATGTTAGCTTTGATCTTCATGTTACTGTCCCAATCAAAGCATCTATATAACAGCAATGATCGCTACAAATACTAAGGAAAATAAGGATAGTCAATAGGACACGTTTAATATTGTGCTCTGAGTCTTACTTAATGAAATCACACTGATTACTGATAGGTAAAAGTTTGGTAAGGTAAGCTAACAAGCTGCTGCATGTTAGCTTTGAGCTACATGTTACTGTCCCGATCAAAGCATCTATATAACAGCAATGATTGCAATGAATGTCCATGGGGTGGACATTACAAAAATAAATTACAAGAATTTGTATCCAAAATAACAGAATTATTCTCTTTTTACTATTATATTTTCTTTCTATATCAACACAAAATGTGACACTTTTGTGGTCGTCACACTGACACAGCAGTTTTATTTGAACTTTACCGTGGTCCCACCACTGTTGCAAACAAGTAAAATCACTCTTTCTCTGTCTAAAACCAGTCCAAAAATAACTCAAGAGTTTCGTAAAACTACGATCATACGTTAAAACTGAGTTAAAATGCCAGTAAGCGCTTTTAGGTAAAATGTTTCTAATAAAAACATTACCTAAAACCAGGGAATGATCCGTAAAACCTACTGGTAAAATCTGGCAGGTTTTAAACACATTAAAATGGTGTTTAAAACAATAAAACCGGTCAAGACGAGCAAATGAAATGCGGTCTTCTTTCATGTGGGACCACGTGTACTGCCTGGAGCCTGCATGCATCCTCCTCCATACGTCCACCAGGCCGTGGGACGAGACCAGCTGCCTCAGAGCGCGCTGAGCTGCTACATGCGGATCTGCATGATTACGATCTAAAGAATCGTCTTCTGTACAATTAAAATCCCCTCCTATAAAAACGTAATCCTCAGACCCACAATCCCCCAACTTCTCCCCAATTTCTTCTAAAAAACGCTTTTTCTCTGCATTGGTAATTGGAGCATAAATATTGATAAAAATCACATTAAAATGATCAAAACCAGCCCTGGCTAAAAGACACCTTCCTGGAACAATGTGTTTTATTTCCAGTGATCCTGGAGTAAAAGCTTTAGAAAAAAGGAAACCCACTCCTGCGCTCTGGGAGGTGCCATGACTTAAAACAACCTCCCCCTTCCACTCCTTATGCCAATCCGTTTCATTTGACAGATCACTATGAGTCTCTTGTAAAAATAAAACATCAATTCTTTTATGGTTTATTGTTTGATAAATCTGTGCACGTTTTACTGCCTCTCTAGCCCCATTGATGTTCAAGGATGCTATTTTAAAAGAATCCATAATGGGTAAGAGATTAAAAGCAACATACCAAACAGCTATACCAAATATTAAAGTGCCTGTGCGTTTCATGAGATTCAAAAATTCTTTCTAACTTTGCTCATTACTTTTTTCAATCTGTAAACTTGTTGTTCAGTAAAACCAACCTCTTCTTTATTTCTAATATGGTGTCTGGCTGAAAAATAAAAGGTTCTTAAATCTGGAAAATAACTTTCAACCCTCACCCCTCTCAACCCTTTTGTTTGCTGCAGAAAAGTTAAAAATGATTCTACAGGATATCTTGTCTCTCCACAGCTGGTCTGTGACAGAGACACCTCACTGCTGTCAGAGATCTCACCCTCACTATCACTGCTGTCAGAAATCACTTTTCTCTCTGTGGTCAGCTTGCTGACCTGCCTGCTAGCCTGCACAGCAGCCACCACGTTTTTCCTTTTACTGCGCCTTTTATTAGGAGCCTCTAGCTCCATCACCTGCTCCCCCTCACCTTCCTCCTCCACCTGCCACCACCTCACCTTTCCCTCCCTGATCTCTACACAAACCAGTCACCTCACCACCAGTCTCCTCCTCCTGTTCTCCACACACACCATCCTGCTCCATCTCACCCTGATTCTCCACCTCCTCACCAGTCACACAAGTTTCTCCACCACCACACACCACCGTGCTGCCCTCACTCACCACACACTACTGTTTTTTAGATCAGTTCTTTCCTCCACTAAACTCTCCTGCTTATCTCCAGCGACCGGAGCCGACGCCACGGCTTCCTCCGCGGCTACGCTGGAGTTCCCCGCAGCGCCAGACTCCTCCACCGCGGCAGGTGCTCCAGCCTCCCCGGACACACCCACCTTCTCCCCGGCTGCTGCAGGCTGCTGCTCCACCGCGTCTGACGGGGCTGATCCTGCGGTTTGGGCACATTTTTATCAAATGTCCCTCCCCTCCGCAGCCAAAGCACTTCATGTTTGAAGATGTTGCAAACAAAATGTAGTCAAAGTCATCTATTTTAACTTTAAAGCACAGACTGAGTTTCTCGTCACGCTTGTTTAATATCACATAGAGCTGTCTCCTGTGCGAAACGACGTGTTTTAATAACGGTGACTTACACCCTGACAAGATCTTTCTAACAGGGGAAACTATTTTTCCATGCCGAGACAGCTCTTTGACGAGGAACTCATCGCTGACGAAGGGAGGGACATTTGACAAAATAACCTTCGTGGCAGGTTGCCACGAAGCGGCAACACCTGCAGGAACGAGCCGTTAACAGAGATGCCTGACTCCACCAACAGGTGTGCCTGCTCCACCTTCTCCACAAACAAAACCACTGCTCCGTTCATGCGGGCCGCGGACTAAATCGCACCATGCCCAATAACTTCCCCCACAGCCAAACAAACTTCCTCCACGCTGCACGGAGACCCGGCACCCACCTTGATGCCGTTCTTCCGTGTCAGCGTGGAGAAAGCCCCGCCACCAACCACCATGGCGTTCAAAACGCCGACCTGCCCCAAAACCCACCAAAACAACCTAAAGCACAACAAACACCTATATACTAGTGATGTTACGTGATGTGCCGAGGCTTCGAGGCGTGTGTCCAGTAATGGAGGGGGCGTTTCCGTAAAGCGCGTATCGAAGCTTGCTTCATTTAGGGGAGGAGCCGAAAACGATGACGTCCGAAGCCTCGCTGCCCGGCTGTACCACGTGACTGCTTCGGGAAGTGGCTCAGATTTTGCCAGATGACCGGTTCATTCAGAACCAGTTATGGCTGCACGCTGGATCATAAAACAGATCTGCTAACCAGATGCAGTTTAAAACGCCACTTAGTCTGTTTATAAGTTGTTTTTATTAATTCTGCATTTTTTAACTACATGCACCGTATTTCTGTGCCTCAGCACTTGCTCCTCTCCCCCCCTCCTTTCCCTCGGAGCAGGTGCTTTTATCACCATTCAAAACGTGAATCACTACGTTTAATGTCCTCACATCGGTAGCAACGTGTGCCAGTTAAAGTCAATAGGAGAGTTAGTAGCTGTGTCTACCACAGTGGTAGTTTTGATCCAGCCTCACACCTTCATCATTCCTTAACTGTAGCAGACACAAAAGTATTATACTACAACTCAGTATTTCAGGACACCCACTCACATACACACACCCCCACACACTCACCCACTCACATAGTCACAGCCTCAACCACGCACACACACACACACACAGACAACCATTCATTCAGCACAAGTCAATACGATGGCTGAACATTGATGCTACCTATTTATTATAAGGAAAAGATACATTTATTTACTAATTGGGATAATTCTGGAGGTAATTGTATTTTATTTAGAGCAGAGAGTGATAAATATGAACGCACTATTGAGATTGCTGTAAAAAAACTTATATTACATGTTCTACACTCAATTATTTCTTTTCAAAATAATATAATATAATGACATTACTGGATACATTGTGACAGAAAGTCGAATTACATACCAAAACTTATTTTGGTAGAATCTAATGGTAAACCACTGTTTAAATACAGATAGGTTCACTTCTTCATCATCTATTTTTCTTGATCCTCTGTGAGCTCTAGCAACACCATAAAAAACATTCAGCTATTAGCATCAAGAGAGGAAAGAAACCTGTCTGAAATAAAGGGGTTGGACAATGAAACTGAAACACCTGGTTTTAGACCACAATAATTTATTAGTATGGTGTAGGGCCTCCTTTTGCGGCCAATACAGCGTCAATTCGTCTTGGGAATGACATCTACAAGTCCTGCACAGTGGTCAGAGGGATTTTAAGCCATTCTTCTTGCAGGATAGTGGCCAGGTCACGACGTGATGCTGGTGGAGGAAAATGTTTCCTGACTCGCTCCTCCAAAACACCCCAAAGTGGCTCAATAATATTTAGATCTGGTGACTGTGCAGGCCATGGGAGATGTTCAACTTCACTTTCATGTTCATCAAACCAATCTTTCACCAGTCTTGCTGTGTGTATTGGTGCATTGTCATCCTGATACACGGCACCTCCTTCAGGATACAATGTTTGAACCATTGGATGCACATGGTCCTCCAGAATGGTTCGGTAGTCCTTGGCAGTGACGCGCCCATCTAGCACAAGTATGGGGCCAAGGGAATGCCATGATATGGCAGCCCAAACCATCACTGATCCACCCCCATGCTTCACTCTGGGCATGCAACAGTCTGGGTGGTACGCTTCTTTGGGGCTTCTCCACACCGTAACTCTCCCGGATGTGGGGAAAACAGTAAAGGTGGATTCATCAGAGAACAATACATGTTTCAAATTGTCCACAGCCCAAGATTTGCGCTCCTTGCACCATTGAAACCGACGTTTGGCATTGACACGAGTGACCAAAGGTTTGGCTATAGCAGCCCGGCCGTGGATATTGACCCTGTGGAGCTCCCGACGGACAGTTTTGGTGGAAACAGGGGAGTTGAGGTGCACATTTAATTCTGCCGTGATTTGGGGAGCCGTGGTTTTATGTTTTTTGGATACAATCCGGGTTAGCACCCGAACATCCCTTTCAGACAGCTTCCTCTTGCGTCCACAGTTAATCCTGTTGAATGTGGTTCGTCCTTCTTGGTGGTATGCTGACATTACCCTGGATACCGTGGCTCTTGATACATCTCAAAGACTTGCTGTCTTGGTCACAGATGCGCCAGCAACACGTGCACCAACAATTTGTCCTCTTTTGAACTCTGGTATGTCACCCATAATGTTGTGTGCATTGCAATATTTTGAGCAAAACTGTGCTCTTACCCAGCTAATTGGACCTTCACACTCTGCTCTTATTGGTTCAAAGTGCAATTAATGAAGATTGGCCAAAAGGCTGGTCCAATTTAGCCATGAAACCTCCCACACTAAAATGAGAGGTATTTCAGTTTCATTGTCCAACCCCTGTAAGTACAATTTTACAACAAAATACCTCCCTACACTTGCATCAGCAACTTATACATTCCAAATAGCCACCTTTACTCACATTCGCAATGATTAAAATCTGTCTGGAGCTAAAGAAAAACTAGCCTGGGTGCCATTCCGAACTTAGTCCCGCCCACAACGTTTTAGGTCGGGAAGTTTGGTCTGGCATTGCTCAATAGTAGCGCGAGTATGCTCGCCCAATATCAAGCGGGCCAATCAAATTGTCAGGGTGGGCTTTATACGATGATGGACAGATGATCAACAATAACGTAATCAACCACGTCACCAAAGCGCGCTTGGGTTGAATTCGTTTCGTGAAAGAAACAACTGAAATGGGCATCACGGCGATGCAACTCGGCGTGAACGACGAGGTGAATATAGCCAGCGGTCGTTGCCAGCTCCTTTTCGGAAGCCCGGAATCCTGCCTGCTAAACAACAAGTGGAGGAACATGCTAGGCTCCGATGTTTTTCAAGCCAACGTTATGGGTATCGTCGTGGACGAAGTTCATCTAACTTACAAATGGTAAGAGATCATCTGACTGTCTGACTTAGTAAATAACTCGCAATGTCGTGATATGAATCCCATGTTGTAAACATAGTAGGTAACGTTGTACGTTCGCTAATTCAGAGTATTCAACTATGCGTCGCTTAACATACGTCACACACTCCGTTGCTCTTATTGGTTGTAGGTCTATCCAATTGAGTGCAGAGGAATTTTTTTTCCTGGTTCGTTCGAACCACGCCCCATAATCACAGCTCAATGGAGCAGTATCAGACTCAAATTCTGACTAGAATTGAGTATGACCATGTCAGGCTAAAGAAAAACACCTATGTAACCCTATTGTAGTTTACTCAAAAGTACATTTATGTATTTTACATGCTTATGGAAAGTGAAGGCAGAACATGTAGTTTGCAGCATAGTGAAAAAACAGAAGTTAAAACAAAGAACTTGCATTAGCGTCATTTTGGGGTGGAAATTCTATGCAAACATAGCATGAAAAAAGCACAACAAATTGCTGGAACGAGCTTTTTACCTTTTAAATCTGAAAAATATTTCTCCCTTATATAATATTTTTAAGTTGTAAAGGGTCATTTAAGAGGATTTTCAATTTTATTTATACAGCGCCAATTCATGAAACATGTCATCTCAAGGCGCTTTCCAAAGTCAAATTCAATCATATTATACAGATTGGTCAAAAAACTTGCTATATAAGGGAACCCAGTTGATTGCATCAAAGTCTTGACAATCAGCATTCACTCTAAAGATTGAAAGAGGCAACAGGGGTTTTTGAACCATAGGATGCAGACACCTGATACAATAATTACTTTGTAAGATTATCAGGGTGTCGTATCTAATCATTAGTGGGTGTAACAAGTAGATGTTTTGTTTCCATTTCATCAGCCATTGACTATTTTTTTAAAACTTCTTATTCACTACATTTTCAAATATTGAACTTTTTACGCAGGACACCGGAATTTGCATAATCGATTACATTCTCTAATTTAGTTTCTTAACTCTGACAATGAAGAAAGATAAAAACACAGCAGTTTTCAAAAAACCTTGCCAAAACATGCTTACAAGAGACTAGGTAAAATGTGAGACAGTGTTTCTGAATTTACTTTAGACTTATGTGTCTTTCCAAACCCTGAGACTAGAAAGGTTTCCGTGTCTTTATACTTTTATTCCCATTTGTTTTGTATAGCGATGTTAAACGTTATAAAGACTAATTTAAAAGTGTTGGAAAACAAATATAGTCTACATTTTCCTCACACCATGATAATTAGATGACTCACATGGCCCAGGAAATCAGCTTCTGCTCCTTAACACAATAAATATATTTTGCTGGAAGGGATGCAAAAGTTCAATCTTACATAGTAGTTGAACACAGACCGGCTTTAACTGATCCTTTACCCCAAATCATTTCTCAAAAAAAAATCCTTATTCTGACTAATTAAGTTAAATATAAGTCTACGTTTTTTAGTTAAAGAGATCAAGAAATCAACAAACATAACATCTCAGCTGCTTTACATTTTTTCGATTAACCTATTATGGATAAAAGTTTTTTTTATCCATAATATACATTTTAAGGAAAATGCATAGTCTTTTACAGAGGTGTGCATTTGTTTCCTGATTATGTAGCATTCTGATGAGTCACAAACATTGTTTCTTGATTAAAATTAATACAGAGTGTCCGTAAGAAACCAATAAATGTAATTTTCCCAAGGAAAGACAAGAGATTTTAAGACTACTCAATTTTATTACGAATCGTGCAAATTGAACTGTAAAGCACACACATACACGTATTTCTTTCATTCTTTGCAAAATAGACTAAGGCTAATAGTGTTTCTTTAATATCAGATGAATGAGGCATTCGTTGAATTGATAAAACACAAGGACGATATCACAAACTGCGTAACTTGTATTCACAGTCAATAAAATAACATTCTCAGTGTTTTCTCTGTTTAACTGTAAATAAAAAAATACACTGATCATTTATACTACAATGCTCTTTTCCAAAGAAAGGTTATATGACACACTAATCTATTAACTTTAACAAACCAACATGATCTACAATTATGTTTTTTAACCCATGCGTTAGTTATAAAACTTTATAAAACTATGGAAAAACTCTAGTAAGACAAAGATCTCATGAGCTTGACAGATTCTAAATTCAACATCTGTTTCTGACCGTCTGAAACTCTACTTTTTATTAATTCATTTTGTTTTTGTAACTGCTGTAAAATCTAAATATTCTTAAAGATGCTATAAGTAACAGTGGTTAAAATCCAAACAATATATACACAACGCCTTTCACTGAGACTGGGCATTTACTCAACGGTGCGTTGTTGCTGTGAAATGCCACTGAATATTTACTTTCACAGGATGCTGTTGTATTGTCTTCTACTTCTGGGCCCCGTTCTTCGTACGTTGCTTAAAACATCCGAGATCAAATGACACATCCAAGATGATTAAATCCTGCTAATCATGATCCGGCTAATTGGGTTCTTCGAACACACCTGTTGTTTATGAGTTATCTGAGACAACTGCACGTTCATGCGTTTGTTTAAAAGGGGAAATGTATCGATAGTAGAAACAATGATCAGCAACGCTGCTATTGGCTCTTCAGCATGGCCAAAGAACGCCCACAGTTTTTCTCCCAATCAGAACAAGAGCTTTTAATGGAAGGTTATGCTGAATTTGAGTCATTAATTAAAACGACACCTCAGCAAAAAAAACACCTCAAAGTCTGCTAATGCCAGGAGAGAGGGCTGGCAAAAAGCAGATAAATTACATGTATAAGTGCTGTCCATGTTAGATGTTTCTATCACTTTCTACAGTATGTATTTTTGCTTTTTAATAATTTCATATTTACTTTGTTCTTTTATGTCAGAGCCTCCACGGGATCCACTAGAACATGGGGACAAGTAAAAGTGAAGTACAAGAATATTCTACAAAATGGTAGCCTTTAATTATTATACTGTATTTTAAAAAGCCACTTGTTATGGCAACAGATTCAATATCGGTGTCATTCCTTAGACACTGGAAGTAAAGGATGCGTGCAAACTGGGAATTTTAACAAAAAATTCTTTATCTATAAAAAATGAAGTTTTTCCTTTTTTTATCTATAAAAAATGAAGTTTACACGGTCAAACACTGTATTGCTAGCCTGACATGGTCATACTCAATTCTAGTCAGAATTTGAGTCTGATACTGCTCCATAGAGCTGCGATTATGGGGCGTGTTTCGAACGAACCAGGAAAAAAAATTCCTCTGCACTCAATTGGATAGACCTACAACCAATAAGAGCAACGGAGTGTGTGACGTATGTTAAGCGACGCATAGTTTTTGTCAACAGAACTCAACTGTTAGCCTAGAATAAGAAGATGAGCGTGAACGATTTTTGCCGGTGTTGCAAAAAGAATGTAAGGATCCAAGGAGTCATTCTACACACCTCAACTCTCCAGCGGCAGCCATCGTTGTTGTAAACAAATTCAACCCAAGCGCTTTGGTGACGTGGTTGATTACGTTACTGTTGATCATCTGTCCATCATCGTATAAAGCCCGCCCTGACAATTTGATTGGCCCGCCAGATATTGGGCGAGCATACTCGCGCTACTATTGAGCAATGCCAGACCGAACTTCCCGACCTAAAACGTTGTGGGCGGGACTAAGTTCGGAATGGCACCCAGGCTACTGTATTACTCCGTGTCTAGATAATCCGTCCATAGTTTTTTCTAATACAATATACGGCTCGACAAGGAAGCAAGCCTTTCAAAGTAAAACTAAACTTCACAATAAAATGGCCTGAACAAATCTTCTTACTGAATATGATAAAAATAAAAAGCAAACCATCATACAAATAACTTAAATATTTTCTATTTATGGCTCTAACACCACTTTTTCCTCTTTAAAAGCCACTGTTAAATGAAGTGTTTGTCTGTTTATAACAGCCACCAAGAAAAATCTCTACAATCTACGCGCTGCGCTAAAGGATCCTCTCTATTGCGCAATACGCGATTCATTTGAAAAGGTCTGCAAATTATTCTTGCACCTTCCGCAACAGGTTGCTGTCGTAAAAATCGACCTGGCTACGACAGACTTCCCTATCTCCTCCGCTTATTAAACTGCTCTCGAGCAGGCTTAAGTTTGCGCACATGTTGCTATGACAAGTGCAGGATGTCTTTCGAAGAACCAAACGATCCAAGATCATGCCAAATCGTCAACAATCAAATCCAGCTAACTGAGTTAGCGACATAAGAAGAATGGGCCCCTGGTCCGCTTTTCTTACTGGCATCCATGTCTGCAGGTTGCTGCTCTTTTGACAAAATAAAATGCCAAATTCTGCACTCTGTTTTAGGAACTCTGAGAACTTTCATATGATTGGCTCAGGAACCAGGAAGTAAACACGGGCTACACTCTGAACTGAAGTAGTTCTGGACTGTACCTTTAGGTTTGAAAGGAGAACAACGTAACAAAGACATTGTTGATGGAGAGGACCGATTGTTTATAGGGAATGTTACTTCCGTCCTGGCAGAGAAATTAGAATTATTTAGGATGATTTTACAGTAAATAGATTACTTCTATCTTGTTTAAGCAAAAGAGGGTTTTTACTAATACCAATTTATTGTGACAAGGTTGTTTTTTATCTATTTAAATTTTAATTCGGTTCCATATAATCTATAAACTATTTTGTTTAAAACAGTAAAGGATTTCATGTTTGATACAAGTTTATGTTCTACAACACAGAAAAGCAAACGATCTCTTTTGAGTTTTTCAGATACCTCTCCCACACACAATGTTCCTTTTAAGCTCTATAACTGCATTAATTGCATAATCCTCCCCCACCTCTTGACCTTTATGTTTTTTTAGTTTCTTGTCCAATCAGAGATTCCCAATTAGGCATGTTAATTCATCTGCACGTTATCCTACTTGACCTTTACCAGGTTTTGTGACCTTACAATATTTTTCGCTATAGATGTCATCAATATCAATATAACTGCAGTGTGTACAGGAATCTCGGAGCAACTTGTGACGTAGGTAGGAAACGTCACTTCCTCCCATCTTTCTGAAACAAACACCAAAATCCTTGGCTAAATTAATGAATGAAAGATTGTCTACCTTCCCTAAAAGAAGATAATGAAAATAATATACATACTTCTTGCTAGAAATGTCTTTAAAATGCATGTAAACACAGTTGTTTCGCTTGAATGTTTAAAGTAGGCTGGGTTGCTATAATATTGTATGAGGGCACCCTGCAGTCAGATAATGACGAGAAGGGGGTCCCCTGTGGGTCAACTTGTGACACTGAGGCAACTTGACCAAGCGTCAATATATGACAAGTAGGGAGTACGAATGTGTAAGATATGCGTCACACTAAGACTGAACTGGCTGGCCACACCCATGGCCAATCACTGACTAGCAGACTGCTCAAGGAGGAGCTCTACCTTTACACGACACCACGCAACGCATATGTAAACTGAATTTTAAGAAAGCTTTCATGAATGTATACAAAGATCTTTGTTTAAATGTTCTGGCTGTTTGTCAAATCCACTGGGCTATGTGCAGATTGTGTGTGTGCATCTTCCTTCTCAGTGTCTGCTGCAGGTGATTCCGTACAGCTGCAGCCCATCCAGGCTGATCGGAGTATCACGCTCTTGAACCTCCACGAAATATTCATTTATGTTTCTGTATCAATAAACCATTTAAAACATCTTCATTTGTCTGCAATTTTGATCTTTTAATAAGGATCTTATATAATGCCAACATGATGCATTTTGCAAACAAACGTCATCATGCTAATTCTAACTGAGCTAAAGAAAGAAAGGATTACTCTGATTTGATGTAAGAACCAAATTATTTGCCTTTCTATGTAGTTTATGTGTAGACCTGATTTCAACTGTATCATTTAGCATTTGATAAAGATGATCGCTAATTTACAAAACGAAAACAAGAAATCTGGGATGAGAAATAGTATAGATCTGGGTGTGATCAGCAATTTTTTCATCAACAAGCGTGCAGATACTACGGAGCAATAACATAGCTGACCAAAGACTGCCTACTCTGATGAGCTAAAAGAGCAGCATCAGTTAGAGATGTCATCAGCCAGATTTACGGCTGTTTTAAAACCTCCTCTTTTTGAGCTGCTGGTAAGGACACAAACAGATGTTACTGGAAGATGTTCATAACCACAGTTTGAATTGTCAGTCAGAAAATGGGATTATGGAAAAACCATCAATAAGAGTAAAGCCCATTTGCTGCTTTTTAGACATACACATCCCCAATGACAGTTTGTCAGGTTTAAACATTTTTAAAATAACATCTGAAGTTTTACTTTTATATTTTTATGTTTACATTGATGTGAAAGCTGAATATTGCCTTATTCTAAAGCTAGCTTGATGGTCTTAGAGATGACTTCTTTGAATTGTCAGTGTTTTCAAGTCTGTCTGTTATAACATTTTACAGTCTTTATTTATTTTTAGTCTTTTTGGATGCTGTTTATATACAATGGTTTAAATGTAATGTTTTGTAACTGCTTTTATCTGTTTTATTTTTTTTGCCAGGTCTGCCTTGAGAAAGAGATTGTTCATTTCAATGGTGACTTTCCTGGTTAAATAAAGGTTTAGTAAAAAAAATAAAATCTTGCCAACTGTCTACTGAACACTGTAGGTTTACAGTGTTGTACAGCAACAAGGTGACTGTTCTCTGCCTCATTAAATAATCCAGCCTGGCAAAAAAATGACCCCCCCCCCCCCCCACACACACACACACACACACACACACAAAGAAAGGGCGCAATGTGTTTGGTATTTCTGAGATAATATTTCCTTAACTGGCAATAATGGGGAGAATGATTTTGCCAAGGTTTATACTTGGCAAACTGGCATTTGGGTTCAATTATAGTTGGATATAAAGAACAACTCTGTAATTCTTTTAATAGGCTCCCTGAAATTTGGAAAGACATTGTTGCTATGACAACAGCAGCCTCTCGAATTAAAGCTTTCATGTAAATCATCAGAGAGAGAACACAATATGCAAGCCAATTTTTTTTCTAATACTAGGCGGCTGTTATGGTAGACTGATTGAGCATTACTTCAGAATCTGGTTTGTGAGGCTGACAGCCTACACTGAACAACATTATATTTAAATAATTTAGCCTGATCTTTTTTTGCTGTGATTCTTTTATCAGTGAAAGCAAAAAAAATCTCTGTCAGACTCCATGGAAGCCACTCCTCCTACACTCTAGAATATGCACTGCTGTAGAAGCCCTGAACTAATCCATCTTCAGAGGGAGAGTTGGAGGGGAGTGGAGAGTGCAGCACAGGTGGCTAGCTTTTAATAGCTGGCTGTGCTAATGTTAGATACCAGGCTAAGCTGACTTTACTGAGGTTACTCTTGAAACACAGGATGTTTGTTTAAAAAAACCCTCAAGATCATTATTTTCTCATATAAAAGAACCTAACATTTTGTTGTCTTTGGATTACATCTAAACTCAGCAGATGTTCTCAGGAAACAGGACAGGCTGTCCTTGAGTTGACAAGCCAAAGACCAAACCAAAAGCAAGCGCAATTCTTACCCGCACTCCCTAGGACACAGCCGTGGAAAATTGTCAGCCAGTGATATTTCAGGCAAATAGCACAGGTCTATGACAGCCTCAGAGCACAGAAAGACACAGAGAGAGGCGGAGGAGGAGATCCTTCCAGCCAATCTGACTTGCTCTCAGCCTACACAAACTCCCAACACAGCCCCAGCCTCAGTAATGTTGAGTGCGCTGTGAGAGTGAGCTCTACCTCTTAGAAACACTCTGCTGTTGGAGGAAAGACAAAGAATAAAACCTGTGAGTACACCTTTGTATCATTTTTGCTGATCTTGTTTGCCTTAATACTGCTAATGTAAGCAATGGAGAATTTCACAGAAAAATTATATGAGGCAGTACACCAAACTAATGCTGCACTGTTAAATACCCGCTGCGTAGGTTGAACACTCAGCAGTTATCAGGACACTAGTTGTTGTTGAGTTGGAGATAAAATAAGGACCAAGGGTCTTTTGAACCCTAATCTTTTAATTCCTTTAAGCTATCAGCTGTTTGCAGCATCCCAGCAGGGGTCTGCTTTTAACTAACAAGTCTTAGTATTCACATATGGATAACTACAATAAATCAATGCATGGAACAATGTCATCTTTTCAAAAACTTTAACGAAGGCACAAATAAACTGCCATACTGACCAAACACTGACAAAACCATGATGTATGTGGATATGATTATTGTTATGTGTGAAAAGCAAGACTCGTGCCCTCCCACTCTGTAGTTCCTGGCTGCTTTTGGAGAGCCAGCCAGCCGCTACCCTTTCTGCAGCACAGGTAGCAGAGCAGAGGAGACAAGCAAAGATGCCATTGTCGCAGTGGCCATATCACAGCTTTTATCAGTACTTTAAATCACATTGATGTTCGTCACTTTCATTTATGTAGTATTAAGAAGTTATAATGACATGTTCTTCCTATGACAAAGTGCAACAGATTTAGCAGAATAATTAAATGTTTCCTTCTAATCTGCATAACATGCTTTAGGAGATGTCCATCCATCCATCCATCCATCCATCCATCCATCCATCCATCCATCCATCCATCCATCCATCCATCCATCCATCCATCCATCCATCCATCCATCCATCCATCCATCTTCTAACACGTCTATCCCTTGTGGGGTCGCGAGGGGTGCTGGTGCCTATCTCCAGCTGTCAATGGGCGAGAGGCGGGGTACACCCAGGACAGGTTACCAGTCTATTGCAGGGTTTTGGGAGATGTGCTCATGTAATTTCCTTTTCTAAGCATTACAGAGGTGTAGGATGCCAAGCAGGAATATTATCAGATTACATATACCGTGGAGCTTCAAACAGTGACTCACAGTCAGTCTGCTTCCGCTGGAATTTATTTTCATAATTTAAACCTAATCTTTATTTTTCTGATGCATGACAGTGTGTCCTGACATTGACCTCAGTTTTGAATGCTTGTGTTTCAGCAACTGTGGACCAATCACTAAGTTCATCTTTCTTTCCTGGAAAGGATTTTTGGTCTTTTATTACAAACTAGAAAAATTTGCATTTCCTGCGAAAATGCACTGTGAATGCAGATAGCTGAATGATTGAGCAAAAGATGCAGAAGATCTTTGAAGAAGAGAAAAAATAGCTGAAAAGCATTGAAGAAGTTGAAAAAGTTGAAGAAGTTGAAAAAGTTGAAGAAGTTGAAAAAGTTGAAGAATTTGAAAGAGTTGAAGAATTTGAACATGAAAGAACAATAGCTGAATGATTAGAAGAAGAAAAAACTGAGGGTAAGGCACCAAACATTTCCTAACTCATTCTAAACACTGAATCATTTAACAAAGGAGAAGTAGAATTTCAAACTTGAATATACTGTAGCCATATGTGGGCCTGCATTTCTAGGGAGTATAAGGGGTTTCGCCCCCATTGAAAAGCATTGGATGTTTGACACCTCCTAGCTTGGAGATGCTTTACGTGACGTGGCCCAAATTTATAGTGGAGTATTCTGTATAAAGGAGGTAAAGACTCTGTAAAGCAGAAGTTTGTAGGACCTTCCTAGAGCTACTTCCGGTTAGCAACATGCTAACAGTTAGCCGCTAACAGGGTTGTGTTCAGTATCACCAGGTGAGTGTACTCTGTCAGTTTGGTCCAAATCCTGTACTGGGAAGTGCCTCAAAAAGGGTGCCAATACTTAATGTCACCAAAGGTCACCAAAGGTCATGAGTCAGATTGGCCTCCTTTAGCAACTCAGCCTCACCACATCTGGGCCCAGAACTCAACATTTGACCAAAATGGTCAGTAGCGCCATTTCCCACATGTGGGTGGTGCTGTATTGGCCAATTATGTCGTGTCTGGGCATCATGCCAGATCCTGTTGGAAGCAAAGGCCCAATAGGAAAGCATGTGAAATCCAAAATGGGACAGAAAAGTGACACATGGCTGAAAGTCACTTGAAAATTTAAAAATGTTAAGAGGAAGTGACTGTGCGAATTTCAGATTCCTACATTAATCACAGCCGCTGCAGCGGGCGTCGAAAGTTGCCATTGTATCCCAATGGAGCTTCTCCCTCTGGCCCTCAGAGTTCCGTCGTCATGGAAACTCACTGACACACCTGCAGCGGGCCAGTCTACCGAAGTGCAGAGACTTTGCTCACAATAAGTCCCATTGGATTATAATGGAGAACTTTGCCCCGAACAACGCTCCATATCTCCTGATCCGTAAATGGTAGAGACGTAATTTTTTCTGCGTTTATTTCGTAACGGATAGGGGAAGAAGACAGGCTATCGGTTTTTGCTGGAAAAAGTTTAATAAAGGCGTGAAAAATTATGATATAAAGGTGATTTTTATGGACTTTCAGAAATCCTCTAAAAACGGTCCCGAACAAATCGCTGTAGCTTAAAAAGTATAAGAGATATCAAAATAATTCTTTCACTATGAGTATTAGCAGGCTTTTGAGGACTATGGTGCCCATTTTCATGTTTTTACAAAAATCGGTGTAGGCACAGCGACGATGTAAAAAAGTGGATGATGTGGGAAAATGCAGCTGAAAAGCGTTTTCAGGAATTTGCACATTCGCTACTCCCGAACAAATTGTTCCTGCGGTAAAACCGTAACAGTTATCCAAACAATTCCTTTTTTATGAGTGCCAGAAGGGTCGGGACATTCATGTGTGAAAGTCTCATGCTTGTACATGAAACGGTTTCGGAGTAGCGACGATGCGAAAACGTGTGATGTTTTCAATTTTCAGGCGTCATTTTTCAAAACCGCTCCATAGGAAATGAATGGGGGAGGTTTCGGGTTTGTGTCGCTCTGAGGTGATTTGCAAAAGATCTATAAATGCTACAGCAATGAGGGTTACATTTCCTGAATCCAGACAAAAATTCCTACGTTTTGATGTATAATTTATGTGGATAGGTTGAAAATTGAGCGACTGAGAAGAAGTTGTTCGGAGAAGAAGAATTTGTTGAATTTCTAGAGTGTGCACTCTATAACTGCCTCCTTGACGACCATAGCAACGCATGTTATTTGCTGAATTTCTTGAAAAGCCAAAATTATTTTAAGGAGGTACTATATGAAAATGGTAAAAGATATGAAAAAGCTGAAATAGACCATAATAGCTGAAAGATATCACTACATTTTAAAAGTTGAATGGCGTTTCTAGCTGAAAGTAGGCTGAAGCAGTAAGCTGTCAAAAAGCAGCTGAAATGAGCGGAATTTTAGTGAATTACATTCATTTCCTATGGGAGAAAAAAAGCTGAAAATTTGCAGAAAAAGCTGAATATTTTCAAAAGTTGAAGAGTTAAAAGTACAAAAAGATATAGCCATCGATTCCAGAAGAAGCTGAATAGTTTAAAAGTTGAATGGTTGAAATCGGAGAAAAATTGTAGGAGGAGAAGCGAATCAAACTTTAAACAGTAAAAACGCATTTGGAAGAATAAACACTAAGAATAAAGAATAAAGAGAAACAGGATCTCAAGAACTGTGAATGCCTACTGCATTCACAGTAATGATAATAAACTAACTGCATCCAGTTACTGTCAACCCTGGTTCTTTTTCCTGAAAGATGTGGCGTTCTCTAACTGTAGACTTAAGTGACTTCTGTAGTAATAAAAATACTCTTGAAACAGAAACTATGCTTCAACATATTCAATCTAAAAAGGCAGAGGGAAGTTTACAGCTTCTATACTGGACACTTATATACAAAAAACAATGCGAGACGGTCAGATTTCCATATGTGAGGGAGAGCCCCATTCATTCCTAACACAAACATTACGTAGGACCAACTGTGCACACATATTCAAGGGTGTGCACAGTATGACACCAGTGTTCCTTTCATCACATTGGTGGAGAAGATCATACTATAATGTAGACATGACCAAGCTGACCAATTTACTCCTAAATAGTCATTCTGTCCAACCTACAGTAAGTATGTCAGCCTCTGAGTCTCCAGTGCTTGTGGTTTATCTGTTGCTTCTGTTAACTGCGTTCTGCAGCTCTAGCTCGTTACCTCAGAATCCATAACACAAACAACAATGGTTTAGAAGTTTCCAACCTTATTTGGTGCACTTTTAGAGCAAAAGTCAAAAAATGTAATTTAAAAATGACTAATGACCTTCTTCTGACTATTGATAGAAGAGAAAGCTCCAGCTAGTTCTTCTAGACAGCATCGTGCATTGTCTCAAGCAGGCATAGCTGCTTGAAACAATGCATAAACTCAGTGAGATTTAAGAGTCTTTCTTTTATTGTACATATCTCTGTTTAGACCCCGAGTGTCCAAAGTGCAGCCCGGAGCCATTTGTGGCCCCTGGACTGATTTTTTGTGGTGCCCAATGACAATTAAGAATGATTTTGTCCACCAGCACAGGTGCTCGACATTGTTGAGCCTGCAAGTCTACATAACAGGACAGAATTTTAGAGTCCGGCGCTGACACCACATGTTCGGCATTGTTATAGACTTGGCCATACAGTGGAGTAAAAAATTAATGCTGTTAGATAGGTGCTGATTTCTACATTGTTGTTGTGATTGACTGTTTACAACATGTGTCTACTCAATGTTAAACTGGACAAATTCACTAATCTACTAGCCTGACATGGTCATACTCAATTCTAGTCAGAATTTGAGTCTGATACTGCTCCATAGAGCTGTGATTATGGGGCGTGTTTCGAACGAACCAGGAAAAAAAATTCCTCTTCACTCAATTGGATAGACCTACAACCAATAAGAGCAACGGAGTTTGCGCCATATGTTAAGCGACGCATAGTTGAATAGTCTGAATTAGCGAACGTACAACGTTACCTACTATGTTTACAACATGGGATTCATATCACGACATTGCGAGTTATTTACTAAGTCAGACAGTCAGATGATCTCTTACCATTTGTAAGTTAGATGAACTTCGTCCACGACGATACCCATAACGTTGGCTTGAAAAACATCGGAGCCTAGCATGTTCCTCCACTTGTTGTTTAGCAGGCAGGATTCCGGGCTTCCGAAAAGGAGCTGGCAACGACCGCTGGCTATATCCACCTCGTCGTTCACGCCGAGTTGCATCGCCGTGATGCCTATTTCAGTTGCTTCTTTCACGAAACGAATTCAACCCAAGCGCGCTTTGGTGACGTGGTTGATTACGTTACTGTTGATCATCTGTCCATCATCGTATAAAGCCCGCCCTGACAATTTGATTGGCCCGCCAGATATTGGGCGAGCATACTCGCGCTAGTATTGAGCAATGTCAGACCGAACTTCCCAACCAAAAACATTGTGGGCGGGACTAAGTTCGGAATGGCACCCAGGCTATAATCTACAGCATCTCTGGTCATTTATTTCCAACTGATGTTACCTTGGCCCACACAGCATTTCCCGTTTTCAAGACTTCAAAGTAAAGGTGTACATGGAATGATGAACATTACAGTTGTTTCACAGACTTTTAGTTTATTTGTTTTAACAAGCCCAGTTGCTCCACTATGGTGAGGTGCGAAGAGAAAAAGCGCTTGGAGGTCAGGTGTTTTACAGTGTTTTATTAGGGAAATGTGTTTTTTGTGTACAAGCAAAATGAAAGGGCTCTGTTTGATAATTATTACAAAAATATTACTAATTACTAATTACAGAACTGTGGCAAAACTCAAAGGCGCCATGACATCACAGTATAAACCATTGAATGTAGTTGATATTGCTATATATGAAAATTCTCCAAAGAATTCCATTAGAAAAATTACATCAGCTTGTTATTTTGTCAGGTCAGATGTCTCTCCTCAGTAAAAGGGTTGGGTGTGGTAATGATATGCAGCTGTACCTAGTTGACTTAATTCTGATTGGCTAAAACTATGTTTGGAAAACTGGTCAAAGGCTCCCCCACACCCCTTCCCCCTCCATCCACTCCTCTCCCCGCAAACACTCCATTATTATGGCTAGTGGAAGTATTTGTGTTGCTAGATGTCAGACAGGCGAGGCCAAACTGACTAAAGGCTTTAAACTGGCGGCGACATTTAACATAGTAGGACCAAAATACAAAGCTACATTGACCACGGCGGAGCTTGCTGGGCTGTGACACAGGAAGGCAGCCAACTCCTGCTCACCGTTGGCTGCCGGCTCCGGGGGAGAGCTGACTTCACCACCATGACAATTTAACGTGTCGTGGGTGTAAAGGCAGCCAACTCCAGCTCACTGCTAGTTCTCCTATTTGCAAGGTCTTCCAGCAGTGCCATTGCATCCCACCACACAGCATTACACATATTTTTTTTGACCGTTTACAGATATTAGTAATAGCCACACACCTGGTCATAATTTATTTGTTAATCTGTGGTACACTTCACCCTGGTGGTCATCGAGGACAGGAATGCAATGGTAGAAAAATGATGAAATGTGAAGGCTTTTATTTATGATGGCTTATGGGCATTTATTTAAAAGGTCCTTATGCATAGGGTTAGGGGGTTACCAGCGCAAAGCATGAATAACATCAAGGTTTTGATTGCTTATGATAAAGTCGATTTATTATTATAGTGAGATATGGAGTGAAATTTAACGTCTGAGAGGAATCATTATTCTTAGTCTTCTTGCAGTTCATCGCTTTACCTTCTGCGTTGCCAATTTCTCCCGTCTCCAAAATTAGCGTACATATGGGTTAGAATTGCCGTGAGGACGGCACAATTTCCTGTCAAGTTTTTTTTATAGATCCCAACCTTGGAAACGCTAGGAGGGCCTTTGAGGTCTAATGGAAAAGGACTTCACAGCAGTCTGAATGAAAGGTTTACCCAATTCTGGGCAGATCTCCTGCAGACTAATGAATCAAAATAGACCTAGTGGATGGGTACAACCTTCAGATCCGAGGTCATGTCTCAAAATCTCAAGGCTGCCATGGGTAGGAGACAAAGCATACTCTTTTGAAGTTGACAAAACAAACCATTATAATTACAAGTGATTGTTAATCTGAAGCTAATTACCTTAATAAACTCTAGCCAAAGCACTGAATTCTGAAAACCTAACGCTGTCAGTGAGTGCACTGTTAATCCATCAGGATTAGATTAAGAGAGGAGAAGCTTGGATTAGAAGTGAAAAGAGCATGGTTGAATATCCAGACAGACAGGAGGATAACAAGATCACATCTCTGAGACTGAAGGCTGCCACGGATAGGAGACAAAACAACGGTCAGGGCCAGACTCACAACACCACACTTGTGAAAATAATGTAACAAACTATAAAATGACTGAGCATTAATAATATAGTTTGGTAGAGTAGATTGTAGATAGTAGATAATTATGCTATGATTTCTTTTTTTTTCTTTTTGTAAATCCTGACTGACATTTTGCTAAAATGGTTTTAGAATGTAAAGAAATATTTTATGTTTACTGAACTAATTTTCAAGAATTTTAGTCCATGCTGATAGATTGAATATTGGTCTTTAATTATTTAAAATTTTTGCTGCTCTTTAATAAAGGCAGACCCAAAGCGGACTTTCATAAATAAGAAATTTCAGTCTTTTCAACTGTGGCCTTAAAAACGGAATGAAAGAGGCTCACCCAAAAAATAAAACTGATACCAATTTAAAAAAATACAGATCAATAAAATCAGGATCAGAAGATTTACTATTATCTAAACCTTTAAGAGGCCCTGCGACAGACTGGCGACCTGTCCAGGGTGTACCCCGCCTTTCGCCCAGTGAACGCTGGAGATAGGCACCAGCACCCCCCGCGACCCCATGAGGGATTAAGCGGGTCAGAAAATGGATGGATGGATGGATGGATGGATAAACCTTTAAGAGCTTTTTGAACTTCCTGAATGGAGCGGAGTACAAAATTAATAGACTCACCTGTATAAATTAGATAATATACACAAATAACCTGATGATATGAAATTCTTATTAAAATAATATGACCAATCTATTAGAAACAGGAACAGAATAATAAAAAATATGGGAGGAAAGAATATGATAACTTTTCCTTACCAAAAACGGTTTAATAACTTTCCAAAACAAACTACCCAGATCACATTCAGTTGTCTCTTTCTGCTCCTACTTCAGTCAATTTTATTTTCTGTTTTTCTGGGACCAAATCTTTTCCAATAACGTAATTAAAAAGGAAATAAATGCTGCTAAGTGGTAGCTCTACTGGACTCACTGAAGATAATCTGTTTTCAATCAGCATATGCTGAGTGCACAAATTAACTGTTCATAATTCTGACCCAGATTATCCGCACAGGCTTGTAGGAATTGTTCTGATTCTTAGTAATGTATGTATCCCACATCTGTGGCATGATACACTGACATGTTACTTTTCTCTCTGACTACCTTTCAATGTTGACACACAAGCATCCATTAAACATGCATGTGTTAGTATGTACTGCAATAAATCTCAAGGGAAGGCAGCAAACACTGTTTATTAAATCCTACAGTGATCCAATGGAAACACAGCAGTCATCCAGCGATGAAGGGCTGGAAAGTAATTTGGCATCCCTGCCCATTGCCTGGTGGGCCGGTGCACTTGTGGGCTGATAAAGATTTTTTTTATCTTAATCTACCTGCCCACATATATCTCATGATACGTTGGGCTGAACTCACAGAGGCTGTTTTTGCACATGTGGTTAGTTGTATCTGTCACTTCTACACATTCCCATATTTAGCAACATTCTTTGTGCAGTGTGAGAGACGCTCACTGCTGAAAGCCCATCTGTTTTGCAAGCATATACACAGATCAATATAAACATAGAGGGAGTAATTGTTGCTAAATAGTTGATTTCTTAAAAGCATCTAAAAAGTTACAGTTAATAGGTCTAAAAGTCAGATTTTTTATGAATACCTTAGTTAGAAACAAGAAAAGTAGCATTATGGGCAGAAACTTGTGCCGTCAGAAATTTAATTTGAATTGCAAAAGACGAAACTGGAATTGCACAGACAGAATCTGTATATGCATAGTTTGAAATTTAATGTATTGGTTTGTCAGTCGATTTCACTCAATTGAGACTGAATTAATTTGCCTTCAAATTGTATTTCTTTGTAAAGAAAATTCAGTTTGATTGAATACTAATTTTAACTCTTGATGAATTTCCACAACATAAATTAAAGTTTTACAAATCACAAACTAGGCCTGCAAGATTTTCTCATTAGAATATAACATTTATAACCAGGTTTAAAGAGTCTAGAATTTAAATTATTTGAGCTGGACCAGTTCTAATGAATGCAAACCTTTTAAGAAAGGAGGTTATGAAAATGTTGAAATATATAAAAAGGCCAAAAAAAATACTGTCATAGCCAAAACGTAAAAGAGCATTTTAAGTTTGAATGGTATTCCTGTCATGGTTTTTGGAGCCGGACCGTAGCGCAGAAAAAACCTGCATGTCGCATGGTGATCATTTATTTAAATAAAGAAAGCTTAAGAGATACAAGGATGACAGGAACCTGTGCTCGTATTCACAAAGATGCTCAGTCCTCTCAGAGAGCTCCTATCTTAGCCTAAAAATTCCCACCTTGGAGTGTTAGCTTAAGAGTGATTCAGATCGCTGCTGAGAGCGACTCTAAGGAAGGAGATGACAGAAATGACCATCTTAGTGAGGAGGTGTGGCTGACCCCGTTGCTATGTGTGAGGCTGTCTTTCAAGAGCTGTGATTGGTTGATAGTACAAGAAATAAACAACAACACGAATGCGAAATTAACCGATTACACTGGGTTAAGAAATGTATGACATGATGAAACTTGGCAAAATTAATTGACTGTCATACAGCATCAAAATGTTTGAACACCTTACATGCTTCAACTTCCGGCAGCGCCTCCGAGGCAGCGGCTAGCGTACAGCTCCGACCAACTTTCAGACATTTTTCATAAAAAATGCCGCCGAACTCGCTAGAAACCTCTCATCTACCCAGCCGATCAGTGCTTGACCGCCAGCGCCTGCTGGAGTTACGGTCATGCAGTGTTTTTGGACTTGTAACCACTACTACACTCGATTGTTTACGTGGCTCTGGAGTACTACGGATATCAGCCCCAGGGGCCTGTGAGGCGGCGGACTCGACGAGCAGCTCACGCCGGTGGAGAGTGAAGCAAAAGTGTTGTAGCTGGCCGAAGAAACGCGGCTGCCGCGGGGGTTTAGCAGCTAAGCTAAAGGCTAACCCCCATAGACCACCGCTACCATCCATCCTGCTCTCCAACGTCCGCTCACTGGACAACAAAATAGACCATTTACAACTCAAACTCTCTGCAAAGAGGGAGTTTAGAGATTGCTGCGCTCTAATCCTGACCGAGACACATCATCAATCCCGGACAACGCCGTTAGCTAGCTACTTTCCGCGCCGACAGAAACAAACAACTCAGCGGTAAGACCCGAGGAGGCGGACTCTGCGGTTACATCAAAAACCCTGGTGTAAAAATGCTAGATTGGTCAAAAGCTTTTGCTCTCTGCTAACTGTTAGCTGCAGACCGTTTTATCTGCCTAGAGATCTGCCTAGTTGTTATCATCACAGCGGTCTATGTTCCTCCGAGCGCTAACACAAAAGAGGCTATGAGTGTTCTGTATCGGAATATCTCTGAGCTGCAATCTGCACACACAGAGGCAGTTTTCATCATTGCTGGGGATTTTAACCAGGCAAATATAAAAACTGTTCTCCCTCATTTCTACCAACACGTGGATTTTGCTACTCGGGGAGAGAACACTCTAGACTTAGTTTACACAAATATTAAAGGCGCATTCAAGGCAGCCCCCCGCCCCCACCTCGGCTCTTCAGACCACCTTTCTGTGATGCTATTCCCTGCATACAGGCCCCTGCTGATCAGAGCTAAACCTACAGTGAGGCAGATGAGGGTGTGGACCGAGGGAGCAATGGAGGCGCTCCAGGACTGTTTTGAGTGCTCTGACTGGGACATGTTCAAAGCTGCAGCAACTTATGAGGACAAGATCGACATCGATGAGTACGCCATGACTGTGCCAGCCTACATCAACAAATGCATTAAGGACATCAGCACCACAAAGACTATCATCACCAGAGCCAACCAACGACCCTGGATTACTGAGGAGGTCCGTCAAGTGCTAAAAGCACGGAACTCAGCCTTCAAGTCTGGTGACAAGGAGGCACTGAGGACAGCGAGAGCCAACTTGAACCGTGCCATCAGGCTAGCGAAGCGGAACCAGAGTCAGAAAATCCAGGAGCTTTTCCATGACGCCAGCAACACCAGGAGCATGTGGAAAGGCATACGGGCAATAACAGAATACAACACGCCCTCCCCCCCAGTGGGTGAAGTTGATGCTAACTTGCTCAATGGACTACATAACTTCTTTGGGAGGTTTGAGGCACTAAACAGCACACCAGCAGTGAAGGCTGTTCCCCATCAGGAAGAGGATGTGCTCTGCCTTGACACCGCTGACGTGTGGAAGACTCTGAGGAGAGTCAACCCGCGGAAGGCCCCAGTTCCTGACAACATACCTGGGCGGGTGCTCAAAGAGTGTGCAGGTCAGCTGGCTGGTGTCCTCACAGACATTTTGAACACCTCGCTGGACCAAGCACAGTGCCAGCATGCTTTAAGTCGGCCTCAATCATTCCGGTGCCGAAGAAAGCTCAAGTCACCTGTTTTAATGACTACCGGCCTGTTGCACTGACTCCCATCTTGATGAAGTGCTTTGAAAGGCTGGTAAAGGAACACATCGTCTCCAGTCTTCCCCCAACACTCGACCCGTTCCAGTTTGCCTACCGGCAGAACCGCTCCACTGAGGACGCCATCTCCTCCGCTCTTCACCTGAGCCTGGCACACCTGGAGGAGAAGAACACGCACGTGCGGATGCTGTTCCTGGATTTCAGTTCCGCGTTTAACACCATCATCCCTCAGCACCTAGTAGGAAAACTAGAACATCTGGGCTTCAGCACACCTCTTCGCAACTGGCTGCTAGACTTCCTCACCAACAGACCTCAGTCGGTCCGGGTCGGAAAGAACACCTCTGATGTCATCACCCTCAGCACGGGCTCCCCTCGGGGCTGCGTCCTGATCCCCCTGCTATTCACTCTGATGACACACAACTGCGTCCCCAGGTTCACCACCAATCACATTGTGAAGTTTGCCGACGACACAACGGTAGTGGGCCTGATCAGAGACGACAACGATCAGGACTACAGAGAGGAGGTTGAGCAGCTAGTGGGCTGGTGCAGAGAAAACAGCCTGATGCTGAACGTGGAGAAGACGAAGGAGATCATCGTCGACTTCAGGAAGAACCGGCCGCACCACGCTCCACTGCTCATCAACAGCTCAGTTGTGGAGGTGGTCAGCAGCACCAAGTTCCTGTGGGTGCACATCACAGACAACCTCACCTGGTCTGTGAACACCACGTCACTGGTGAAGAGGGCACAGAAGCGACTGTACTTCCTGTGGAGGATGAGGAGTGCCCACCTGCCCCCGCCCATCCTCACGACTTTCTACAGAAGCACCATAGAGAGCATTCTGACCAGCTGTCTCTCTGTGTGGTGTGGAGGTTGCAGTGCCTCTGACTGGAAGAACATGAGGAGAGTGGTGAGGACAGCAGAGGGGATCATCGGAGCTCCTCTTCCCTCCATAAAAGACATCTCATCTCAGCGCTGTGTGTTCCGAGCCCGTAACATCATCAGGGACCTCTCACACCCCCACCATGGACTGTTCTCCCTGCTGCCTTCTGGGAAGAGGTTCACCAGGTCCACCAGGTTCTGCAAAAGCTTTTTCCCTGTTGCCATCAGACTGTTGAACTGCTGAACTATAAACTCTGCACAACATTCGCATATTTGCACATTTGCATCACTGCATCGCTGCATCTCTATCTAGCATTACAAATGCTGCCGAACTCTCAGTTTCTAAATGCATTCTTGCAAAAATGCCCTTTGCACAATCAATTCTGCACATACAAATGGTTTTTAGAAATACTCACCTGTTTACTGTGATTTTTCTCCTGCATTGTTTACATTTCAATTGTTTACCTTTAAACCACTGCTGCACCTCACACTGTGATTTTTTTCTCCTGCATTGTTTACATTTCAATTGTTTACTTTTAAATCACTGCTGCACCTCATACTGTATTCTAATTTATTGTAATCTACAAGCTGTATGCAATGAAATTTCATTCTGTACGCACCCTGTGCATACAAAATGACAAATAAAGTTGTCTAAGTCATGCTTAGACAATCATTATTTTGATTTGTTTACTTTTACTCGCAAGTCATTTTACTACTTTATATAGTAAAATATATTTTCTATTTGATATTAATGCGCACTTACCTGTCAGCATTTTAATAAGATCGCCTGCTTGTATAAAGTGGTTGTATTTTGCAAAATGAACAACATAAAATGGAGAAAGAAAAGGTGGAAAAAACTGAACTAGACAGCCGTGCTGTTCAGCACACAGCTCTGGGAGGAGAATACAGGAGTGTTGAAAAGTAAATTGGTCCCAGGATCATGGCGCAAATACACAGACTCTGAAGCATATTGCCGCAGATCAATGCATCTTTTTCCCTGCTTTTATGCACCAGCCTGATGAGAAGGCTTCCTTGTAGCATCAAAAGCAAGGAGATAGTATCACACAAACAAACTTCTAGATCACCATTTAGGCTATTGACATTATTTAGATTCAGATTCAGATTTTTTTTATTGCTCCATAGCAAAAATTACAAACACACTTTCTGTCATACATGAGAAAAAGGGAGCAGAAAGAATCCATCCATCCATCCATCCATCCATCCATTTTCCTAAACGCCCCTCTGTTGGGGGTGCGAGGGCTGCTGGTGCCTATCTCCAGCAGAAAGAATATAAAATCTTATTTTGTCTGCCCCTAGTCAAAAAATTAAGTATGGAACCTCAAGAAGCAGTTGCTGGTGGATGTGAAACAGAGGTGGACATCATCACGTTTTTGGCACTTGGCTTTACGTGTACTTTTGCATCCTGGTACCTTGCATCTCCCTTTCTTTTCATCCATGACCATCCAGTGGGGTCCAGACGCATATCAGGGACCGGAACGAGTGTAGTGGGTCCTCTTCTCCTCTTTTCTTCATAATCCCCAGCAATTGCGGAACTGGGACGTCCTCTCTTACTCTCCAGATTCTTTCCACTTCTGCACAAGCTTTCTGTGATATATGACTTGAACGTATAAAGCTTACTCTGTTCCTCTTTTCTCATCCCATTGCTGCAGCAGTCTCTCATGTAGAGCAGCCAGGCAGTCACAATGGCCATGTCGATAAAGTGGAACATCAGCCAGTGGTACCACTTCTTCAACCTGATTTTGTTGCTGTACAGTGCAATGAGAGAGTCCAGCAGGTTCACTCCACCCATATTCCTATTGTACTCTCTCACCACAGGGGACTTCGGTGATTTTCTTTAGTTGCCATCCCACCTATCAACTTCTGTGACTGGGTGTGCTCCAATGCAATTACTGAGAAGACTGACAGAATGGTTATCATACCACTAAACAGCATGCAAGGTGGTTTCTCCAGCCATGGCTGTCTTCTGTTGAAAAGATCCATGTTCAGCTCTCTTCAACTCAGCCTCACACATCAAGTTGACACCTAGTAATCTGTTGCTACGAACAGTACTAGTACATTCAATTCCCTGCTGAGCAAGTGTGAGTAAGAGAGGGACACTCGTGAACCAGTTGTCAAAGAACACCTTGTAGTTCTGTTACTTGGGTATTTGCTGGGCCAGGCGGAGGACATTGTTGCCACTTGCTCCTACATCTGGCAGTTCAGGGGGTTGCACAACTTTCCCTGTTTAGATCTCAAAATTGTGCAGGACATCATCAGAGCCAGCCAAGACAAGCGTCTTGTAGCACCATATCTTTGGTTTTGTTGTCAGGTATTGTTTGAGTCTATTTCTTTCCTTAAAAGGGACCTTTTGCTCATCTACAGCCAGCTTCTCCCCCATTGGGATCGTCTGCAGCCTTGAGGTAAGATGAGTGACCAATGGTCGGATTTTGTGGAGTGGATCAACATTTTCTCCTTGTCTCACTTCACTGTTGTTGAAGTGCAAAGATTTTTTGATGAACTCTCATCTGTTTAGTGCCATGATGTCAGCTACCTGGGACACTTGGGTAGCTTTGTTCCAAAACATGCAGGTGCCTGGTAGTCCAAACGACATCTACACTGCTGTACCCATGAACTGCTCCAGTTCTTTAGTAGTGAGGTTAAGGGGCTCGTTCGTGTCACACTTAATGGCATGCACATTAGACTGCTCTACAACTACAACCAGAATGCCTTCAGAAAAAAAAACATCTTGAAGTATTTGTAGGGGGACATGATATTGTCTGATTTTGGAAGGCTGGCCTGCCATTCTGGGTAATCAGTGATGTTGGCACAGTGGGGTGTTCTCCATCAGGGTAAGCGTGGAACATTTTCCTCTGATGTATCATTATAATTTTTCTCTTTGTCCATAGATTCATTGTCATCAGACAGGTCATCTGTTTTCAAATGAAACCTGGAAGCATAACAACAACAGTGGTCTAACTGTGCAATGTTACCCTGAGGCAACAAATGAAAAACTACCATTTTATTATATAAATAAAGACAAAAGACATCTTTACTCAATCAAATATGCTTTTTCACATATCCATACACATCACAGATATTATTTATACAAAGTATTATACATTTTTAAATTTTAAAAAGTTAAATTTATCTTACCTTCTGCTAGCAGTGCGTCCAAGCCGGCCGGCTATGGTCCCAAAAAGGACTGTTTCATCCCCAGACGAAAGATCAAAGCCACGGCAACCTAAAATTTTATTGGTCACAGACTTATTATCAAACTTTTAATGTGATGTTTTCATTTAAAAAAAATAAAGGGGCAGTGTGTGGGCAACAATAGTGGTTTGTTGCCTGAAGGCAATACCATGCCATAGCGGGTTCTGGATTTAAGAAATAATTTACTTGTGTGTTCATGATAACCAACTTTGTGTATAATTCTTACAGTTCTCTTCTGTAATATAAATAAAGGTTTTATATTTGACTTAAATGGGTTCCCTCAAACTTCTACGCAGTAGTTAAAGTATGGCACAACGAGGGAACGGTACACTATTTCCATTGTTTCATAATTTAATACATCCTTCCCTTTATTTATAACAAAAATGTTTTGGGAAATATTTCTTTTGATATCTGCTATGTGAGGTTTCCATGATAACTTATCATCAATAATTACACAGAGAAAACGAAACTCAAAATCTCTTTCAATGTCAACTCCATCTACAGATAATGTAACACCTTCTATTTTCCGATTTCCAAAAATCATAAATTTAGTCTTTTTTTAAATTCAATGAGAACCTGTTTACATCAAACCATTTCTTCAACTTTATCATTTCATATTCAATGCATTGTACAAGTTCCCGTACATTGTTTCCAGAACTGAATAAATTAGTGTCATCCGCAAATAAAACAAACTGTAATAATTTGGAAAGGTCACATATATCATTAATATACAAATGAAAGAGTTTAGGCCCCAAAACCAAACCCTGTGGGACGTCACATTTAATTTCCATCAGTTCAGATTTGACATCTGTTAACTGTACATATTGTTTCCAATTGTGAAGATCACTTCTCAACCAATTTAATACTATTTCTCTCATACCATACAAACTTAATTTAGAAATTAAAATATCATGACCCAAAATATTAAATTTCTCAAATCAATAAACACCCCTATTGTAAATTTCTTTTCATCTGTTGCTGTCATTATTTCTTCAGTAATATTCATTAAAACAGTCGCTGTGGACTGTTGTTGCCTAAAGGCATTCTGGCTTTTACTTAGCAGGTGATACTTTTCTAAAAAACTATCTAACTTATGAACAAAAAGCTTTTCAAGTACTTTTGAGAACTGTGAAAGAAAACCTATAATTATTGAAGCTTTGCTTGTCTCCTGCTTTAAATAGTGGAATAACTGTCTCTATCTTTATTCTGTCAGGAAATATCCCCTTTTCTGGAGGAAAGGTTATAAATATAACAGAGGGGTTTAATAATACAATCAATTGTTTTTTAAGATAACCATGTCTATCCCATCACAGTCAATGGAAGCCTTATTCTTTAATTTAGAAACAATAGACTGTTATGCCAGAAACCTGTTTGATTATGATTATTATTAATTATAATTTGTTATTATAATTTTAATAATAGGTCATTCAAACTCAAATGGTTGCGGTAACAAATATAATTCAAATGGTTGTGATCCCAGGGCTATAAGCTTGTAATGATTAATACCAATAATGCATTTATTAATTAGCTGTTATGATCTTATTTATACTGGAAAAGTGTGATCTGACCGGTTTCTGACTGATGAGATTTATTCAGCAAGCGTTGATAACTCAAATTGCAAACTGCTATTAGAGTTTAATCCTTACTCCTTTACCACAAACGAATGAAAATGTCTCAGTTGATTTCAGTTGTTAACTCAAAAAGAGGTAATTCTGTACTCTTAGAAACCATATAACTTCTGGATCAAAATAAACACAAACAATTACTATTCCACACGTTATTATTTATTAAACCAAAACAACTCCCTGTTACAGTAATTATTCTAATTCAATAAACTAGGAAACACTACTCGCTACTAAAAATAAACATACAAAAGAAAATAAATGAAAATAAACAAGTCAAAATGGATTAAAATGAGAGGTAGCAATTCTTAGTTCAATTCACATTTTAACACCACATTCAAGAAGTCAGCACTTTGACACAGCAGCACTGAAAGACAAAATAGCTCTGAGAAGACAGACTTGAAACTAGATGGGGACGCTTTGTATACCACAACCACTTAATCTAACCTTCCCAAGATGGCGACTATGACGACATATGACATACGACCTTACGTGGTACGTAAGGAGGAGGTCTTAATGACGCATCTACTGCACACGTTAGTGTGTAGGGCGGGCCCTGACCGGGAGGTGGTCCTGAACAAAGGGACTTGGAAACAAAAATGCGGGAACCGAACTTTTAGACAAAGGAAGAAAAGATGGAGAGATAAGAAGAGAAGAATGGAAAAGGAAGATTGATCCTCGGCGAGATCAAGGTGTAACCAACCAAACACAGCAGAATCACGTATTACATGCACAATATCAGAAATATCCAGCACAGTAAAACAACTCCGTCTCGGAGTAATTAAGCATTAAACTAATTCCTAATAGGTTCTGCCCAGGCACAAAATATCACCTTATGGGTGAAAAGAGAAATAAAAAGGAAATCCTTTCTTTACTCTGACGTTGCCTCAGCAGGTGTCCTGGTTTCGGGTCCGCGGATCTGTGGTTTCAGCAGCTTCGGGCGGTGCCAGTCCGTCAGGCAGCAAGGAACGGGAGGAAATTCCTTCGGTCTCTGGGCTCTTCAGATGCTTTGTTCGGCCAAACAAAAGTGTGGTTCCCGACGATCACTGGGAGATAAGCGGCTCTCAGTCTCTCTGATTGAAGTGAATTCAAAGTACTTTTAAAGTCGACCTCCTGCATAGGCAAACAGGGATGAATTTGATTCGGAAGTTCTCGGTCCAGCGAGATATCGAAACATGTGCCACGTGGGGAATCCCACGGGATGAAACAGCTGTGTGTGTCTCCTCAGTTTGGCGGAGCGCCAGCAAAGAAGGAAGAATCATAGCAACGTTATCTCGTTGCTAGGGCTGGTGGTCGCGCTGACCGAATTGCATGCTGGGAGATCAGTGGCCATTTTGACTATGTTGCATGCTGGGAAATGTGGTCTGTCACATCATAGAATGGCATAATAAGACATAATTTCTACTTGAGTAACAACCCCAAAACCATTGACTGCAATACTTTACTATCTCCTCTCCACCGTTCCTGTAATGAAGTTTCATGAAACTTAATGCTATATGCCAGATTTGGCCCCACATTTAGAAAAAAAAAAATTAATTGGCTACCTCATTCATATCACGCAACGTCCTATTATTGTTAATGAAATGCTCAGGCAGGGCTGTAGATGCTGATTTATTACCCATTACTTTATTCAGAATATCCTATGTTCCTTTAACATTATTTCTATTAACATCCATCAATTTATTATAATAATCCTTCTTGGCCTGTCTCATTATTAACTTATTTATACATATACTTTATATTTAATTTCAGCAGTCTTTGTTCTATATTTTATGAAATCTGTTTAAAGTTTATTTTACTTTTTACATGCATTCACCAATCCTCTTGTTATCCATGGTTTTCTCTTTTCTTTTACTTTTTGTTTGTTTAATACTATAGGGCATTGTTTATCATAGTGTGTTATATAAATTTTTAAAAAAGCATTACAGGCAGCATTAACATCTCCCACATAAACATCTCTCCACTCTTCATTCAGGAGATCATTCTTAAATCTATTTATAGCATCATTCTTTCTTGTTCTTATAAATCTATATCCAATCTTATCCTTCTTTCTCTTTAATTGGCTATCAAGAGTAACAAACATTGGCAAGCGATCACGTATATAATTTATAACTAATCCACTTGTAATACTTTCTTTAAAGCAATTTATAAAAAACTTTATCAATTAATGTTGCTGATTGTTTAGTAATTCTGCTAGGATACAATCCTCTGCCATACATTAATTCAAGAAAATCGGCGGTTGCCTTATGCTGAGTAATGTTTAGTAGGTCAATGATGCAATATCCACAGACAAGAAATGTTTTATTATCGTTTACCCTACTCAATAAATCCTCCATCGTAACTCGTTTCGTTGCCAGTCCAGTGATAATTACAGGCTCAATGCGTAGGTACTGTTCTAAATCATCCACTCTTTTCTCTAGTTCATTAATTCAGTTGTCTTTTGCTTTGATCATCTCTTCCACAGTGTTATTTTTCGCTTTGATTTCCTCCTTCAATCCATTGATCTTGCTGGTTAGGTTCACTAGTGTTTCTTGCTGTTGCTTTCCTCCAATTCATTCTTTATTTTCTCCATATTTTCTCTGGTTGACATTTCTCACCCTTTCTTCTTACTGTTCTTTTCTTAATCTTTTTCATTTTATTTTGTAAAGCAACAAATGCTATTTCTAATAAATTTATCACCAAACATTTATGGAATTCGATCTGGGTGTGACTGTGCACCGCCATCTTGAAAATGCACAAGCAATACAGAAAATACTTTCTCACCTCTTCTATATATTCTCTGTAAATGTATCCACTTTTTATTCATGATTAATTAATACTTTTCCTATTCTTTATTTATGCTCAATAAATTGACAGTTGAAGCACTGAAACTAATTATTTCCCCCTATGAGGATGATAAAGTTTACCTTATCTACATATTAATAATTATATGATTGTTAAAGAGGTTTATGTGCTCATTTCCTCCACAGCTCTCTGTTTCCGCCATCTTCCTGCTTCAGACACTTTTAGGCTTGCTAAAAGTCCTCCTTACTACTCCTAAAATTTTTCCATTTTTGGAACTCTTTTAAGGCCTAAGATGCTTTGTGAATATCTTTTATCTTACCGAGGTAAAATTCTAAGAAAAATCTTAGAATTCTGGAAATTTTAAGATTTTTCCTAAAATGACCTCACTAAGAGCTACTTTTAGTCTTAAGATTCTTTGTGAATATGGGCACTGGAGTATGGCATGGGATGAGACCACAGCAGGGTAGTATGACGGAGGAGCTGACGGCTGTATATGGCTGAGCTAACTGAGTGAAAAGAGAGGAGACGGAAGGCACAGCAGGTGGAGTACATTAAACAGGTGAGATGAGTAAAAGTCAATAAAGCAGAGAGAGAGGAGGGTAGTAAGCTGGCAGGAGCAGAGGGAGAACTGAATCTAACAGGGAAATACGAGAATGGCCAGATAAGAGGGAAAAACCTAACTGCGCTAAGGAAGAGCAAGCAGAAAGTGAAGCTCTAACAGAACATTCAAATAATAATGAACAGAAACTGACTAAAACAGGAACTGATTCTGACAGATATGAGAATAATACTATAATATAAAACACAAATACTGAACAGAAACGTACACTAATGACAGAAACAAGGATCTAAGGATTAATAACACCAAAGGTGTGAAACATAAGCAGGTGACAGTATTACCATGGAGCTACAATAAGAAATCAACACCCTGGGGATCCTGACAATTCCTAGCTATTATGAAGAAGTAATCGACTGTGAAAAAGCAGAATATACTAACAAAGTTTTGCAGAGTTTCAAAACCTTTACAGTCATTCAAATGGGCAAAGATCAACAGAAAAACTGAATATTGTTAGAGTTTTAAAGATATCAATACCTGTAATCATAGCCGCAATGTAATCATAGCCGCAATGTAAAATAGGGTGACCATATATCTTAAATAAAACCAGGGACACCTTCTGCCTGTTCCAACCAGGGTTAGACTGGGGGTAGGGTAGAGGGGTTTGAATTTAACAGCACATCTCATTCTCAAAGGGGAAAGGGAAAAGATGAAATAGGATTTTAAACAAAATAAAAACGTTACCAAAATGTGATCCTCAAGTAAATGCAGATTAGGGATAATAAACCCACGAAGTAAGAAAATAACCTAAAACCAAAGCTGTCTAGCTTCGTTAAGGTTTGAAATGAACTTACAATACCCCACAGGTGTGGTGTCTTCTGATAAGAGCACAGAATCTTAAGACTTCTTATTATCCTTTTAAAATGAAAAGCCCTAATAACTATTTCAGACATATTAAAAAGAAAGAAACCATCATTTCAAATTAGAAGTTTGGGTGTGCACCCCTAAAACTCATTAGCTGTTTTAACACCTCCATGAAGCCCCAGAACAATTAGACAACTCATAGAAACCAAAACATGCAACTTGATCTCATATTCTCACAAATTACACAAAAATTCAAGTCAAATGGTCCTTCTACATCAGGGATCTTCAATTCCGGTCCTCGAAGTCCAGTGTCCTGCAGCTTTTAGATGTGTCCATGGTCCAACACACCTGAGTCAAAAAATCAGGTCATTAGCAGGACTCTAGAGAACTTGACTGCAGACTGAGGAAGTAATTCAGCTATTTGATTCAGATGTGTTGGACCATGGACACATCTAAAAGTTCCAGGTCATTCAACCTTGAGTACCAGAATTGAGGACCCCTGCTCTACACCATTCAAACATCATTCATGCGGGCCTTTGTTCATTCTTATTTCACTCCACTCATCCAAACATTTCATTTATCTCTGCTCTTGTGGTGGAAAGGAATCTCTCTGACATCTGTTTAGTCTTTAATAAGGTTCATTACCAACATTGTCAGTCAGTGAGGTCCTTAAGTAAGTCTGAACCTTTGGTGATTGTGAACTAAGAATCAATAAAGTGCTTTTTTTTATTCATTATTTGGACAGGAAAAGAAAATTCTGGCAGGATCAGTCTGATAGTCTGTGTGCCCCCAAAATATGGGGAAGCTGTCGGCTGACTGTTCAAGACTGGGTGAGAAAGAAACAAAGAAAGAAAGAAAGAAAGAACACAAAGATAGAGAGCAGTAACTAATCATAATCTTAAATCTATGTAAATTAAAATACTAGACAAGTGGAGTAGATAGAGAATACAATTCAATTCAATTTTATTTATATAGCGCCAATTCATGAAACATGTCATCTCGAGGCACTTTAGAAAGTCAAAATCAATCATATTATACAGATTGGTCAAAAAATGTCCTATATAAGGGAACCAGTTGATTGCTTCAAAGTCCCGACAAGCAGCATTCACTCCTGAAGAAGCGTAGAGCCACAGCGAGAGTCGTCTGCATTGTCCATGGCTTTGCTGCAATCCCTCATACTGAGCAAGCATGAAGCGACAGTGGGAAGAAAAACTCCCCATTAACGGGAAGGTAAAACCTCCAGCAGAACCGGACTCAGTATGAACGGTCATCTGCCTCGACCGACTGGGGGTTACAGAAGACAGAGCAGAGACACAACAAGAGAGACAAACAAGCACAGAAGCACACATTGACCCAGTAATCTGTTCTGCATTAGATGGTAATAGTGGGTGATCTGTCTTCCCTGGATGATGTCACAGTTAACAGAACGCCAGACCAGGTGTACCTACTATGAAGAAAAAAGAAAGAGAGAGAACAAAAAGTTATAAGCAGAAATGATGACAAGCAATGCATAATTGAAGAACAGTAGAACTCTATAGAGTGAGAAAAATAGATCCTGATGTCCTCCAGCCCTCCTAAGCCCATAGAAGCACATCCCCATAGGTAGGTCAGGGCAACATAAGCCACTCTAGTTATAAGCTTTGTCAAAAAGGAAAGTTTTAAGATTAGTCTTAAAAGTAGACAGGGTGTCTGCCAAAACTGGGAGTTGGTTCCACAGGAGAGGAGCCTGATAGCTAAAGGATCTGCCTCCCATTCTACTTTTAGAGACTCTAGGAACCACCAGCAGACCTGCAGTCTGAGAGCGAAGTGCTCTGTTAGGAACATACAGGGTAATCAGAGCTCTGATATATGATGGAGCTTGATTATTAAGGGCTTTATACGTTAGAAGAAGAATTTTAAATTCTATTCTTGCTTTAACAGGAAGCCAATGAAGGGAAGCTAAAATTGGAGAAATATGATCCCTCTTGTTGATTTTCATCAGAACTCTTGCTGCAGCATTTTGGATCAGATGAAGACTTTGAACTGCATTTTGTGGAATTCCTGATAGTAAAGAATTACAATAGTCCAGCCTTGAAGTAACAAATGCATGGACTAGTTTTTCAGCATCGCTCCTGGACAGAATGTTTCTAATTTTGGCGATATTCCGGAGGTGAAAAAAGGAAACTCTGGAAACCTGTTTAATATGGGATTTAAATGACATGTCTTGGTCAGAAATAACACCAAGACTTTTTACTTTATTACCAGAGGCCAAGTTAATGCCATCCAGTTTAAGTGATTAAGAACTTTATTTTTTGAGGACTCTGGTCCAAAGATTACAACTTCTGTCTTTTCAGAATTTAAATTCAGAAAATTTAAAGTCATCCAGCTTTTGATGTCATCAAGACATGCCTGTAGTTGAAGTAATTGATTGGATTCATCAGGATTTATGGATAAATATAGCTGAGTGTCATCAGCATAACAGTGGAAATTAATCCCATGCTGTCTGATAATTTTGCCAATCGGAAGCATATATATAGTAAAGAGAATTGGTCCAAGGACTGAACCCTGTGGTACTCCACAAGTGACCCTAGAGTTTGAAGAAGATTTATTATTAACATGAACAAACTGGAATCTGTCCGACAGATAAGATTTAAACCAGCCTAATGCGTTCCCCTTAATCCCCACAGTATGCTCAAGTCTTTGTAGGAGAATATTGTGATCAACTGTGTCAAATGCAGCACTGAGATCTAACAGGACAAGTATAGACACAAGTCCATTATCTGGCAGTGTAGAATGAAGGAAGGCACCTGACATTAGAACAGACACCGAGTTGGAGATTATGGCGTTGACAAGGAAGACTTCCAGCCTGAAAGACTTGTGATCTTTACCAAAAAATGAGAAATTACCAGTAGAAATTTGCAAAAAGCTGGTTAGTCCTTATAAAAGCATTTTCAGTGTTTAAACGTCATTAAAACATTTTTCATTGATTATTGAGACTATAAATCATTTTCTACCTGCCATTTTAATACAATATCAATAAATACTCCCTATACATTGTTATATTTTGAAAGATACCTGCCTCTTTTCCACCCTACTCCTTCATTGAATTAAAATCTAGATCTGCCAGAGTTATGAATAATTTTGGGCATAACTTCATTCAGTGTTTACTTTATTATATTTCAGATCAATATCATATGATCCATTCATGCGGTCTATCTAGCAACAAAAAGTTGTTTTACAGTTATAGAGCAGCATTTTTGCAATGATGGACCGAAGGTGGATTTTTGTTTTTAGCAGGCTGAACTTCTGGAGATGAGCAAGAATCAGAGCAAATTGTATATTTGCCAAGCATCTACAAAAGACTACAGAAGAACCCTTTACTTGTTGCTATATTAAGTGTTAATGTTTACATGAATCAAGTTCACATAGACATGATTATCCTCATATAAGACAGAAATTCTCAATATGTTCAAATAATAATGTATAATACCACGTGAAAACAATGTGTCATTTTCTGTTGTAACACACTAAATCAATGATGAAGTAACAATACTTGTTTTTAAGATTTTGTTTTTAAGATTTCCCTGTTTCAATGGGAGACTGAGCATAATCTAGAGGGGTGAATGTAGACTTCTCCATCTGCGGGTCCAAAGTGGTATGCTATCAGTGGAATTTCAGCAGAACTCTCTGAGCTGATTGGGCGGTAGAACCCGCCTACTAAAGGTTGGTTTTATTTATCTGATTTTTATCTATATAAACAGCTCCATTTGTATTCAGTTTAGTATTTTTTTTATTGTCTATGTTTTTTAAGGTTAAAGAAATAAGTTGTACTTCTCTCTCCTTCCTCAATGCAACGAGCTCAGGACCGCACAAACGCTCCATTGGCTTTTTCAAAGTATAACTTATCTAATTCACTCTGTAGTTTATTTAGTTCAACAAGTTCCTCCGGGGACAAGTCTGTTTTCCCACTAAGATTATTAATATTGGTATCAAGATAAATGTGTCTCTCCATTTTTAGTTTTTTATTTGTATGAACTGTCAGTTCTAATATCTTAAATTTATGCCCATCCCCATTTGTTTACAGGTGACATCTCCAAGGCATTAATCTCCACAATTAGCTGTTTAGTATCTTTACAAAAGTCTGAATTCTCCAAAAGGCTATTATTAAATTTCCAAATAGGAGCAAGACCAGGATTGGACGGTGAAAATGAAAAAGATACATAAATAACACAATGATCAGTTAAAGGGGAAGCAGAAATATCACATTTAAAAACATCATTTGATAAGGAAGCAGAGATGAGCCAGTAATCTCTTTTAGAACTTACACTGTTTGCTGAAGCACTGAACCAGAAAAACTGCAGGGTCCCAAAATTTTTAACAGTGCAAATCAATCAGATTTGCACTGTTCATTAATTGAATAATCAGGTCCTCATATTTAGGACATTTAGCCCTGGGTGGGTTTCTGTCTAACCAAAGATCAGGCACCAAAATAAAACCACCTCCTACTATAATCTTATCGGTAGGATAAGTCTGCATACTATCTGTAATTTGCTTACAAATGTCAGAAGTCAATATCCGTTTTTTTTCCTCTTTCATTGTAGCCATAGAGACATACTAAGGTAACATTTTCATCATTCATTTTTGTTATCACAATCAACCAATGACCATTTGTGTCACTAATATGATCAATGATTTTACCTGGAAATCCATTTAACAGAACCATAACTCCAGCTGAATGTGAAGTCCCATGACTAACAAAGATTGAATCACCCTACTGTAGTTTCCAAAATTTCACAACATTTTCAACAGAATGAGTTTCTTGTAGAAAAACTTAGTTGGCCTTTTGCTCTTCACAAAACAGAAAATAGCTTTTTGCTTCACATTATTCTTTAGCCCCTTCACATTTAATGAAATAAAAGATAATATTTTGAGGATGTTCTAATGTAGAACACTGAACCATAAAATGTGCAGGAATATGGGTTCTTGTCCTCTTTACAAACATTGTAAGGTGCACTTTACCTCAAAACTTGTCAGGTGAAACAGAACAATAAACAGTCAAGTTGAACAGCTCCCTCTATGAAGGACCGATCCTTTGATTATTGATCAGCGCATATCCATCCTTCAGGAAGGCTATCTGCCTTCTATATCTGGCAACCCACACCTATGCTAGGATGCTCTTCATAGACTTCAGCTCAGCATTCAACACCGTGCTCCCAGACATGCTGGCTCTGAAGCTCCACAACATGGATTATCCACTTCTCTCTGCTCCTGGATCAGTGACTTCCTCACCAACGGACCTCAGGTGGTGAGGATAGGGAAACGCACATCTGCTCCACTGATCCTCAACACAGGAATGCCACAGGGTTGAGTTCTTAGCCCAGCCCTCTTCAACCGTTTCACCCAGGATTGTTCTGCTGTCCACCCCACAAACACAGTGGTGAAGTTTGCGGACGACACCATTGTAGTGGGTCTCCTCTCCAACAACGATGAGTCCCACTACAGGGATGAGGTCAGCAATCTCACACAGTTGTGCTCCAGGAACAACCTGATCCTGAACACCAGTAAAACCAAGGAGGTAATAATAGACTACAGGAGGTCCAGGAGGACTGAACATGCTCCTCTCTACATACAGGGGGAGGTGGTGGAGTGCGTGGACAGCATTAGGTTCCTGGGCAGTCACATTCCTCTGACCTCTCCTGGACTGCGAACACCTCCCAACTGGTAAAGAAGGCCCAACAACAGCTCTTTTTCCTCAGGAAACTGAAAAGGCTGGACTTTCCACTAAACTGCTAAAGAACTTCTATAGAGCTACCATAGAGAGTGTTTTATGTATCAACATAACTGTATGGTATGGGAGCTGCACAGTTAAGGAGAGGAAGGACCTAGCACGGGTGGTGAGAACAGCGCAGGGGATTGTGGGATGCCATCTGCAGGATCTTGACTCAATTTATGCAGAACAAGTCCAAAAAAGGGCCAGACGCATCTCCACTGATCCCACCCAGGCAATGCGCTATTTGCACCTCTCCCATCAGGTTAATGCTTCAGAAAGCCTCAAAGCCACAACAAACAAACTTAGAAACAGCTTTTTTCCAAGAGCTGTGAGGGTGATTGCCCCCTGATGGGAGACTGCAGTCCAACGCTTTAAAATCACCCCAGTGTTACTAGCCCGTCATACATTACAATCACCTTAATGTTATTGCCTACTTGAATACTATCATCTCAGAATATCTAAATGCACATTGCTGTAAACGAAGCCTCAAATCATTACTGTAAAATAAGCACCTTACTACCTCATTATCTGTTATCTTGTGACTCACCTGAGCGCTTAAAAACATCTTCATTTTGAGTAATTTGTGTGTTGTGAACTCAAGTAGTCAAAGAGATATTTTGCCACAGTAACACGTGGTGAAAATAAAAACACTCTTGACCCTCTTGAATAGACTTTTCATTAAGGCTTTGGGTGCCCTTCTACTGCTTTTTGGGATGGTGAGCTTTAACTTGAGTGTATACCTGGTTAATCTTCTGAGCCTTGGACATCTGCTTGATCATTTCAATGTCTGCTGCCCCATTGTGTTCCTCATTAGCCATTACAAGACGGGGAGCTGTGCCGTAGTTGCGGTCATCCATTACTAAATAGTAGATTTGGCAAAGAAAACATTTTTTGGAGCTCGTATTTTTGTCAACTTAATTCACCAAACCTTATGAAGGCAATTAGTCACCTTTTTGTGTGAAGCAAAAGGCACTCAAAATGAGATTCAAGGTCTAAAAAAGAACAGTGGTGGACAAAGTACCCAGTTTCATTACTTGAGGGAATGTACAGATCAACTGGCCACATATGTAATGCAGAGCCAGACAGAGAACCCAATAATACAACCAGTGTGTGGTGTTGTACTTAAAGGAATTATTGACAAAAATGAACAAAAACATAGTAGTGGCAGGATAGAGCCCAGAGTGAGCATTAGACAGTAGGCAGCATACAGTAGAAGGATAAGGCAAGGTAAATTGTCTGGAGGCTGAGAGCAGGACCGTGAGACGGGCAGGATTCATACATGGAGATGGAGACAACAAAAGGCAGACAAGTCCAAGGGGATAGGCAGGGTGTATGGTCGAAAAGTAGTGTCCAGAAGTCAGAGAGAAGAATAAGGTGACCTGAGACAGGAACATCCAAAACAAAATGACTTGGTTATACACAGGCGATGCAGCCATAACGCTGGATGTCAACTCACTCTAGGCTTGCAGACAATCTGACAGCTACTGGCTGAGAGAGGCAGGTATTTAAAGGCAGAGTAACAGGGGAAAACCATTAAAGTAATTAAGGTCAGCACAGGTGTAGCTGCTCTACTAATTAACTCAGTGGACTGGAGCAGAGAGTGGAAAACAGCCAGCCAGCCTAAAAAAATAAAAGAAGACAGAAAGGAAGCATGACAAAATATTACTCCTCTAAAGGTAGCTCTGTTAAATTATTACTTAAGTCAAAGTACTAGAGTACACAAGCACTTAAATGGTAAATGGACTGAACTTACATAGCGCTTTTCCAGTCATGCTGACCACTCAAAGCGCTGTACACTAGAGCCACATTCACCCAATCACACTCACTAACGTGCACACATTCATACACCGATACGCAGCTCGGTAGAATTTAAAATTCTCCTTCTCACATATAAAGCCATTCACAATCAAGCTGCATCATACATCAGAGATCTGATTACACCATATGTTCCTAACAGAGCACTTTGCTCTCAGAGTGCAGGCCTACTTGTGGTTTCTAGAGTCTCCAAAAGTAAAATGGGAGGCAGATCTTTTAGCCATCAGGCTCCTCTCCCGTGGAATCAACTCCCAGTTGTAGTTGTAAGGCAGACAGCATGTCTGCTTTTAAAACTAGGCTTAAAACTTTCCTTTTTGACAAGAGTTTCTAGTTAGAATGGCTACAGAGCTATCTCTGTAGTTAAGCTGCTGGAGGACATCACGCTCTATTTAAATGGTAAATGGACAGAAATTATAAAGAGAAGGGAAAAAAAAGAAATTAAAGTGATTTTCCAGCTATACTCAAAGCACTTTTCGCTATAGCCATATTCACCCAATCGCACTCAGTAACGCATACATTCATACTCCGATACGTAGATTGGTAGACAACTTTGGGTTAAGTGCCTTGCCCAGGGGCACATGAACATGTGGCAGGAATCACAGGAATCAAAGCTGGTGTTCTGTTTAGCTGCGATGCCAGATATTCTGCCATTATCCTCTCTAACATAGAAAGTACTCCTAGATCAGTGCTTCTGTGTCCTTTCTGTGTCTCTGCTGTCTTCTCAAACCCCCATTCGGTAGTGGAAGATTGTTGTGCCATTACGCACGGTTTTAAGTTATTTAATGTTTAATAAATAACTCTCGGTCTGTTAGGCATTGTCAAATCCTCTCTACTAGGCTAGTGAAACTTAACTAAATTACTAAGCAAAATTAAGATAAAAAGAAGCTAAGGAGCTATGTACACTAAAAAAAACAAAAGCCAAATAAAATGGTTTAAAACCATCATCAGAATGATTCAGTGAATCCTGCTTCACTGCAGATCTAAGTTAAAGAACAAAAGTTCATCTTTAAGAATATGGAATGAGGTCAAATTATCTTAACTAATTTAGAACAACATTTGGTATGTTCAACCATTTTACAATGCAAATTGGAGTTATATAAAATATTATTCGAGGAAATAACATTTAAAAGGGAAAGACAAATTTATTTGTGTAGCACATTTGAGTACAAGGACAACGCAGTGTTTTACATGATTAAAATATACGAAAATAAAAATAGAATAAAACCATGTTGGAATAAAATGTGGAAAAAAACATGGGAAAATGGAAACTAAAATCAAATATTTCAAAACAATTGGACTACAAACTTAAACTAATGATGTTTCAGTTAATAGTTTAACTAGAACAGTCAAAGGCAATCCTAAGCAAATGTGTTTTTAATCTTGATTTAAAAGAACTCAGGCTTTCAGCACATTTCTATTTATAAAGGATATTTCAGCAGCAAGACGATTCAAAGCACTGTACATGAACAAAAAAAGCATTAGAGTAAAGAAAACATTACAGACAGATGGAAAACATTACCGATGAAAGCACATTGCATTGGAACAGAAGCAGCAGGTCAGATACAGTATAAGACAAATTGGACTATAAACCAAAACATTAACATTTAAAAGCTCTAATCAAATAGGTTTTTTAGCTTGATTTAAAGTACCTCAGGGTTTCAGCACTTTTACAGTTTTCTGAAAGTGTGTTGCAGATAAGTGGAGCATAAAAATTAAATGCTGCTTCTCCATGTTTGGTTCTGGTTCAGGGTATGGAGATTGGTGTGGATGGTTGATACACTGATAACAAGTCTGTGATGTATTTTGGTGTTAAGCCATTCAGTGATGTATAGACTAACAGAAGTATTTTAAAGTCTATTCTCTGAGATACAGGGAGCCAGTGTAAGGACTTTAGAACTGGGGTGATGTGTTCTAGTTTCTTAGTCTTAGTGAGGACGCGGGCAGCAGCGTTCTGGATCAGCTGCAGCTGTCTGACCGACCTTTTAGGCAGACCTGTGAAAACACCGTTGCAGTAATCAATTCTACTAAATATAAATGCATGGATTAGTTTTTTGATATCCTGCTGTGACATTAGTCCTTTAATCCTGGAAATGTTCTTTAGGTAATAGAAGGCTGACTTTGGTATTTTCTTTGGATGCTTTTGAAGGTTCAGGTCTGAGTCCATCACTAGACCCACATTTCGGGGGTTATCAGTGGTTACCACCTGAGGTAACTGAAGCTGTGTGCTAACTCTTGATCGCTCCTCTATTGGTCCAAAAATTATTATTCTTTTTTTTTTCTTCAGCTGTAGAACATTGTGGCACATCCATGTATTGACGTTCAGTGCAATATTGCGGACTTTTGCTGGCAGCAAAAATATTTTTTACGTTATAGGATATATGCGCTGCGCAGATTTAACTCAGCTTGCTCTACTCCTCCTGCCGCAGAAGAAAAGCAGAGCCAGCCTTGTTCCTATCTTATTTAGTTTATTAAATATTGTGTGCTGGTCTGTGTCTAGAAAAATTAAGTGTCCTTTATCTTTTTTTTTTTTTTTTCTCTCTGACGTGGGTCATGGTTTGTAAATAGTAAAAGAGTTAGTTTTACATGAACTTAGGTTTACATGAAAAGTTTAAGGGAAATTTATGTTTTCTCTGCAGGAAAATGAAAGGGCTCCGTTTGATCATTAAGCACTAAAATATCAGTCTAATTACAGAATTGTGGTGAAGAAGTTTGTAAACAACTTAAAATGGCAAAAACATTGGTAAAGATTTTCACATTTGATCTCTGATACTTGCAAATATTCTCCACAAACTTAGTAAACGCGTGATACTGAGTTTTCATCCATGACAAACAGATCTAGTCCATAAGAAATCACAGACTATCTGGCTGACTAAACGCTGCAGCAACGGGGTTTCCCACTGCAGTCTCCCTGGCAAGACCAGCCTGTCAGTGGAGGTCGGCCGCTACCGACAAGTCCGAGGAGAATAAAAATTGGCTCATAACCTTGATGAACTGAGGGCACAAATTAAGTTAGGAGATGTACTTTCCTGCCTAAAACATTTAAAAATATTTTTTGTGATAAATTATGGGTAAAAAAAGCGATAGGTTTGTTAACTCATTGTACGTTACTCCTCCAAGTGGTGGTGTCAGGATTTGGGTTTTTGTTTCAGCTGTTTGTTAATTTTGATGTATTAGTTAACTCTCCGGTCTTTAAAATTAGTTTTGGTTTTGGGCTCTTTCTTGTTTGGTTTCTATTATAGCTTGTGTGTGTTGTGTTTAGTCTTTGGTTTAGGTTCTGTATTAGTTTTGGTTTATGGAATAGGTTAGATTTTATTGTAGTTTGATTTTATTTATGTTTCCAGTTCAGTTCTGTCTCTTCCCAGCAATCTGCCAGCTCACTCAATCTGTTTATCTGTCACTCCCCAAACACCAGTTACCAGCCAATCAGATCTGCTCACCTGTCAACCTCCAGTCACTAGCCAATCAGTTCAGTTCAGTTTCCACCTGTCACTTGTAATTAGTTTTCACTCCATTTCACCTGTGTACTCCACTATATAGTTCTGCCTCGGTCTTCAGTTCTCTGCCAGATCATTAACGAGCCCACGGTGAGTTTTGTTTCCAGCGTTCCTTTCTTGATTGACCTGTTGATGCTAACCTGAGAGCCTTTTTGATTCTGAGCCAGCCTGTTCCCTGATCTGTTTTTCCTGCCCTGTCTGACTGATTTACCGGTTTACCGACCTGAGTCTGTCCCATGGTTATCCGAGCTTGCTTTGCCCTGTCTGTACCTCTGCCTATTTTGGACTGCCTTTTGTGTACCGGATTTTGGACTGCCATTTTGACCATTGAGCCTTGCCTGTCCCTGTTTTATTATTAAATACTGTTTTTTTTGCCTTCACCTCACTTGTTTGGTTTGAATACTGGGTTTGCCTGATTCTAGTTCATAAAAGAATGATCTGGCCCCCCTAAAACCTATCGCCAAACAAGCTTGTAGAGGTTTTTTTTTTTCCCTTCTCCGCTTAAATTTTTTGCTTTTTTTTCCCCTCCACAAGCTATGGCTTGGGAGGGTTCCAGACTGGCGTTCTGTCCCCCTGGTATCGGTCCCAGACGCCATCTCTCCAGCAGCCGCAGCAGCAGTAATTCGCTGCCTGCTCCGAGCTTACGATTGGGAGGGCTCTTTGTCACTAATTCAGGTTCTGCTCAGAATAGAAGGGATCACTCACCCAGCGACACTGCTGTCGGCTCTGCCCATGGGTTTTGTCCGGACCCGGCTTTGTTTGTGGAGGTCGAAGCGGAGGTGGTGCGGGATCTTCGCCCGGATCTTTTTCTCTCTCTCCCTCCAGAGGAGGAGATGCAGGGAACGCTGTGGGCTCCGCCGATCCCGGCTCTACCGACAGAATCAAACCTCCAGCAAGTCCTGCCGTCCCGCCGTCGGAGGAGGGGACGGAAACCTGTGGGTCGCTCCCTCACCCGTTCTGTTCGGCCGACAGGCGAGTCAGTATCGCGCCCGTCCGTTGCCACTTCCTGCCCAGTGGATCGGAGTCCGGTGCTCCCCAGAGCTGAGCAGCCCACAGCGCCTCCTGGTGGCGCCCGTGATGCTGAGGATCTGGCTCTGGAGGACCAGATAAGAGCTTTTGCCCCTATTATTAAAGACCTTAGGGAGGCTCTTTTCAGCCAGTATTCAGAGGAGCTGGAGGCTAAATTAAAGGAGGTCGAGGGGCACTATAGAGCGGCTCTCCAGGGTTTCTATAGTGGACTCAATCCTGTCCCCAAGGGTCCAGCCGACGCCTCGGCACCTGCACCTGTCCCAGAGGACCCGCCCCCTACCTCAGCTCCAGTGCCGGCTTCCGGCAGCTATAAAGCAGCACTGTCTGCGCAGCCGGTCCAAGACGCTGCAACCCTGGAGGGTCCGCAGCCGGCTCAAGACGCTGCAACCCCGGAGGCTCCGCAGCCGGCCCAAGACGCTGCAACCCCGGAGGCTCCGCAGCCGGCCCAAGACGCTGCAACCCCGTAGGCTCCGCAGCCGGCCCGAGACGCTGCAACCCCGGAGGCTCCGCAGCCGGCCCGAGACGCTGCAACCCCGGAGGCTCCGCAGCCGGCCCGAGACGCTGCAACCCAGGAGGGTCCGCAGCCAGCCCGAGACGCTGCAACCCAGGAGGGTCCGCAGCCGGCCCGAGACGCTGCAACCCAGGAGGGTCCGCAGCCGGCCCGAGACGCTGCAACCCAGGAGGGTCCGCAGCCGGCCCGAGACGCTGCAACCCAGGAGGGTCCGCAGCCGGCCCGAGACGCTGCAACCCAGGAGGGTCCGCAGCCGGCCCGCGACGTGGGAACCCAGGAGGGTCCGCCGCCAGTCTGCGACGTGGGAACCCAGGAGGGTCCGCCGCCAGTCTGCGACGTGGGAACCCAGGAGGGTCCGCCGCCAGTCTGCGACGTGGGAACCCAGGAGGGTCCGCCGCCAGTCTGCGACGTGGGAACCCAGGTGGGTCTACCACTGGTCCACGATGAGGGGGTTCAGACGAGCCCTCTTTCAGGCCGCAACTCGGGGGCTCATCGGGACACTGGGCGTCGTGGCCCTCGCCCAGACGACAAGCGGCGTCGTGGCCCTCGCCCAGACGACAAGCGGCGTCGTGGCCCTCGCCCAGACGACAAGCGGCGTCGCGGCCCTCGCCCAGACGACAAGCGGCGTCGTGGCCCTCGCCCAGACGACAAGCGGCGTCGTGGCCCTCGCCCAGACGACAAGCGGCGTCGTGGCCCTCGCCCAGACGACAAGCGGCGTCGTGGCCCTCGCCCAGACGACAAGCGGCGTCGTGGCCCTCGCCCAGACGACAAGCGGCGTCGTGGCCCTCGCCCAGACGACAAGCGGCGTCGTGGCCCTCGCCCAGACGACAAGCGGCGTCGTGGCCCTCGCCCAGACGACAAGCGGCGTCGTGGCCCTCGCCCAGACGACAAGCGGCGTCGTGGCCCTCGCCCAGACGACAAGCGGCGTCGCGGCCCTCATCCAAACGACAAGCTCCGTCGGGGGTCTCGCCGAGAAGACAAGCACCCAGAGCCCCATGGAGACTTAGAGGTCCCTGGACCTCTTCTGAAGCTCTTACCCCCTCACCTTTGGCTTGACAGCCAATTTCCCAAGTGGATGACCAAGCTCTCTCTGTCGGAGGTTCTGGAAGGGTTACTGATGAGGTTCTGGGTGTTAAAGGGTCTGGGAGCATCTGAAGCCTGTAGCCAGGTCCCGTCTGAACCTGAAGCCTGTAGCCAGGTCCCGTCTGAACCTGAAGCTGAAGCCTGTAGCCAGGTCCCGTCTGAACCTGTAGCCTGTAGCCAGGTCCCGTCTGAACCTGTAGCCTGTAGCCAGGCCCCGTCTGAACCTGTAGCCTGTAGCCAGGCCCCGTCTGAACCTGTAGCCTGTAGCCAGGCCCCGTCTGAACCTGTAGCCTGTAGCCAGGCCCCGTCTGAACCTGTAGCCTGTAGCCAGGGGCCGTCTGAACCTGAAGCCTGTAGCCAGGGGCCGTCTGAACCTGAAGCCTGTAGCCAGGGGCCGTCTGAACCTGAAGCCTGTAGCCAGGGGCCGTCTGAACCTGAAGCCTGTAGCCAGGGGCCGTCTGAACCTGAACTCTGTAGCCAGGCTCCTCCTGAACTCTTTAGCCAGGTGCCTCCTGAACTCTTTAGCCAGGCGTCTCTTCTAGCTCTTAGTCCGGCGCCAGGTTCTGTTCTCTCTCTCTCCAGGCGTCGGTTCCTGAGGGTCCTGTTCTGCCGACGGCCTCCGAGGTTGCTGCTCCGCCGCCGGCCTATGAGAGACATGCTCCGCCGCCGGCCTATGAGAGATCTGCTCCGCCGCCGGCCTATGAGAGACCTGTTCCGCCACCGGCCGCCGGACATCTTTGCTAACTGGGGCCGTCCTACAGGACACCCGCCGGATTACCTGTCTCACAGGGGTCGTCCGCCGGGACGTCCGCCGGAGAACCTGACACGCCTAGGACGTCCGCCGGAGAGCCTGACACGCCTAGGACGTCCGCCGGAGAGCCTGACACGCCGAGGACGTCCGCCGGACAACCTGACACGCCGAGGCCGTCCTTCGGGACGTCCGCCGGACAACCTGACACGCCGAGGCCGTCCTTCGGGACGTCCGCCGGAGAACCTGACACGCCTGGGTCATCCTCCTGGACGCCCGCCGGAGAACCTGACACGCCTGGGTCGTCCTTCTGGACGCCCGCCGGAGAACCTGACACGCCTGGGTCGTCCTTCGGGACGTCCACCGGAGAACCTGACTCGTCGGGGCCGTCCTCCTGGACGCCCGCCTGAGAACTTGATTCGTCTTGCTTTGTTTTAGTTTGTATTTGGACATTTATTTGATTCTAGCCCTCCGTCCTGCACCTCCCTCCACCCGCCCGGTCTAGTCTGTTTTTGTTTATCATTTGTCTTGTTTAAGGACGTCTGGTATCCGTCCTTAAGGGAGGGGCTCTGTCAGGATTTGGGTTTTTGTTTCAGCTGTTTGTTAATTTTGATGTATTAGTTAACTCTCCGGTCTTTAAAATTAGTTTTGGTTTTGGGCTCTTTCTTGTTTGGTTTCTATTATAGCTTGTGTGTGTTGTGTTTAGTCTTTGGTTTAGGTTCTGTATTAGTTTTGGTTTATGGAATAGGTTAGATTTTATTGTAGTTTGATTTTATTTATGTTTCCAGTTCAGTTCTGTCTCTTCCCAGCAATCTGCCAGCTCACTCAATCTGTTTATCTGTCACTCCCCAAACACCAGTTACCAGCCAATCAGATCTGCTCACCTGTCAACCTCCAGTCACTAGCCAATCAGTTCAGTTCAGTTTCCACCTGTCACTTGTAATTAGTTTTCACTCCATTTCACCTGTGTACTCCACTATATAGTTCTGCCTCGGTCTTCAGTTCTCTGCCAGATCATTAACGAGCCCACGGTGAGTTTTGTTTCCAGCGTTCCTTTCTTGATTGACCTGTTGATGCTAACCTGAGAGCCTTTTTGATTCTGAGCCAGCCTGTTCCCTGATCTGTTTTTCCTGCCCTGTCTGACTGATTTACCGGTTTACCGACCTGAGTCTGTCCCATGGTTATCCGAGCTTGCTTTGCCCTGTCTGTACCTCTGCCTATTTTGGACTGCCTTTTGTGTACCGGATTTTGGACTGCCATTTTGACCATTGAGCCTTGCCTGTCCCTGTTTTATTATTAAATACTGTTTTTTTTGCCTTCACCTCACTTGTTTGGTTTGAATACTGGGTTTGCCTGATTCTAGTTCATAACAGGTGGACTATTTAGCCTTGCAGCACACAACCCTTCCCCTTAAACAAAGCCCCAAACTGTTATGATATTTTTCTAGGATGAACCCGGACACAGCACGCACACACAGAGCTAGTTCTTAGGAAAGAGTTTATTGAATAGTGTGGAAGATGGATGATGATGGAACCCAGAGTCTTACAACAGACAGAGGTGTAGGGTGCAGAAGCTGGCCGGCAGGAGGCGTGTTGAGAGACTGACCGGGGGGAACTCTGGAGCCGAAGACTTGAGCCGAGGACTTGAGACCAGAACATCAGAGCCGAGGACTTGAGACCAGAACATCAGAGCCGAGGGCTAGAGACCAAAACATCAGAGCCGAGGACTTGAGACCAGGACGGCTCACCAGGAGTTGAGAACAGGAGTTGAAAACTTGAGAGCTGAACGGAACCCAGGAGTCGTGAACAGGAGTTGAGAACCTGAGTTGGAACAGAGCTGAGCAGAGTCTTTGGCAGTGACTTGAACAAAAACAAAGCTGAAGTAAAGTCTACTGGCTGACTGTAACAAAAAAACTGAGCTGACACAGGATTAAGGTAGAAACTGAGCAGGAGTGAACACTATGGACCGGCGACGAGAACACAACTGATGTGAGTTTATAAAGGGAGCCTGAAGGGAATAAAGGCTAATTAGTGTCCAGACAGGTGTGACTAATAGCTGAACGAGGGAGAGCTGAGTGAACTGCAAAATAACAAGAAAGAAGCCAGACAAAACTTAAACCATGGCACAAACCTTTTGAAAAGTCCTACCCCTCAGACCAGGACCTTTTTCCCGTGTAAGTAAAGCCCAGGTAAAGTGAAATCACACCAGTGGAGATGCTAGGTGGATTTTTGACGTGTAATGGAAAAGGGCCTCATATATTTTTCGTATACATAAGATTCTCCTAAACCGTAGCTCTCATTTGCAGTGAGGACTCGACGATTTCCAAATGTAATCCGAGGTATGACTGCACTCATATTGCTATAATCCTGCTCAATTCAGGATTCCGCTATATAATTATAATAATTCTCATTGTAACAGTTGTGTCTGGAACAAAATAAGAGCAGGCTACACACGTAATGGCTGACTTCCATGTCATTTTTTATAAGTTTGCTTCTTGCGACTCTCAGCCATTTTCAAAGTATGAGGTGAGTGCAGCGGAGCTACAAGGAACAGCTAACACCGAAGCTCACCGTATACATAAACACTAGAAGTGCGCATGCACAGCCAACAAGAGGAAAGTAGGAAGGAACGTGCTCACACATTGACATTAGGTGAGCATGCCACAATGATTGGCATGTGGGACAACCAATAGATAAGTTGATCGCCCTGGAAGTCGAATCAGAAAAAAAATCATCCACTATACCTTTAAAAATTACAACACGTGATTCAACAAATTCAGCCATAATTAAACATGAGTGGACTAAAACTAAAAATGTTTACATGCACAATTTATGTTTAGCTGTGTTACTTGGTCATCTGTCTCTCCTGTGCTGTCTGTCCCTACTTTTTCTTTCTTTCTCTGTGGTCACCTCCTTTCTCCTCTCTTCAACTACCCTCCATTCCTGGGCATGGGACAATTGACCCTTTTGTTCCCCCCATGTCGGTGGTTGTGGATGTCCTACTGAAAGGGGAACCTTCACCCTAGTCTGAAGTCTTCTGCTATGTTCTCGGTCTACATGATGCTGTTTGTTTCCTAATGTTCCCTAACAAACCTTTGAGGTTAGAAAGAGAGTTTGGTGCCTAGATTGTATTATTGATTATTAAAGAAATGGGGTTGAATGCAAAAGCAAGCCATATGATTCAGATTTTTATTTGTAACAAAAGGAAAACCATACATAATTTTTCTTTCTCCTGCTACATATTCACTACTTTGTATTGATCTAGCTTGTAAAAACAAAATACATTCTTTTTTGGTTGTACCCAAGCTAAATGTAAAAAATGTTCAAATGGACTGAATTTATATAGTACTGCTCTAGTCATACCAACCACTCAAAGCACTTTACACTAGATCCACATACATCCAATTACACATTGATATGAATATTGGTGGCAACTTGTGGTTAATATCCTTGGCCAAGGGCACATCAATATGAGACAGGAGGCACCTGGAATCAAACCAGCAACTTTCAGATTGCAAGATGACTACTCTTCCTTACTGAGCCATAGCTGCCAGAAGGTGTATACATAAATGCTACTGCAACGGAATGTAGGCACGAGCTTGATGGGTTGTCCACTAATGGGGAGTCTGGTAATAGATTCATATGTTTTCCACTGAGGAATAATGGTTGTAATGAGTGAATGTAAAGAGCGGATAATTGGTTATGTTATGTTCATCATGAGCCAATGGAAAACACATAGTTTCCAAAAGGTAACTACTGTAAAGCTCGCTGCATATAAATGTCTGAATTTAATATAGAAGATATATTCTAGTGATAGTTTGTAATTATGAGAATCATATTAAAACGCTGTTCTCTTTAACCACAGCAGTGTCTCATACATGATACATAGACCAATTGTAATTTAAAATTATGACTGGTCTAATGATCATATTGTGTTTTTATCTCAAGAATGGACAATGCATTATTTTAGAAAGTTTTGAAAACCAGTTTTGATTGTCACATGATTATAAAAATAATAGTTCATTTTTAACATGAGGGTTTTCCCTCATGTTACTTTTTTACCTCACTTGTTCAGTTACCTGCTTTATGAGTAAGTATGCTCATTGTCCTACCTAGTCCTCACTCAGAGTCTGGTAGAAGCAAAACATCAATATACACCTTTTCAGAAAATTCTGTGATTATCAATTCAGTGATTATAGAAGTGAAGAATTTACTTGTTTAGATTACATTAGATTCAACTTTATTGTCATTACAAGGCAAAAAAATGCAGTTTAGGTTTCACCAAAAGTGCAATAGCAGCAAGTGCAGGATATGCAATGGTTCCATAAGTACAGGACATGGATATGTACTTTGCTTTAGGTTATTTGGGTGTTTCTAATAAAACTATGCTGTGTCTTTGTGCTCTTTATATGTTTTATGAGCTCTTCTTGTCTTTCAGACCACCATGGAAGAGGCTGATCTGCTAAGGGAGAGGCTCCAGGCAATCACGGTAAACAAACACATCACTTAGTCTTTTCCTCTGACATTTAATATTTTAAAAAGCTGGGGCATACAGAAAGGGATCTTTGACCACTCCACTGTTCACACTCTGTCTAGTTGGTCCAGAGTTCTGGATCCTCTGTTATACTTTTCTCCTCTTCAGCTCAAGTTCATCCTACTAGTTCCCTATGAAATTTAGGCCTCAACACTATGACAATCATGGGAGATATTTATTTAGCTTCTGTTTAGGCATTTTCATATTGTTTTAGATCATATAGCTTAAGAAGTCAAATATGTGGCAAAATTTTATGAAAAGAAAATTAGAAACTGTTAGCAAGTTACAGTTCCATTCAATTTTATTTATATAGCACCAATTCATGATACGTATCATCTTGAGGCACTTTGCAAAGTCGATTCAGTCAAATCATAAAGACAGATTTGTCCAAAGTTTTGGTTGGTAGCATGATGGTCCTCTTGCATGTGAACAACTAGTTTTAATTGTCACACTTGTTTATCCACAATGCAAAGGCACTGTTTATACGAGGGAATTTTGTAATGACCCAACAGAAATTGGAGACCTGATAATTCAGCCGACACAGAGAATGAACGCTTGATAATGTTTATTGAGAATAAACTGGTGTTGTTGGAACGGGAACTGACTGGAGCTCAGGAATCACTGTGGGGAGAAGAACAGAGCTCGTGGCTGAGAACAACTCAGTGAAGGAGATTGTGCATGTCCATGCTAAATAATCATGTTTAAATCTATGAAAAATTGCACTCCTAAAAAGGGATCGTCAAAGCCAAACCTAATGTCAAAGCAGGTGATCAGCTGAAGGATGATCTGCCTATCTCAAGTTCTAAGCTAGGAACATGAATCTCCCTTGTCAGTAGCTGGTCATGCGGCATCTCGTCTATATCAGTACATTTATCGTACTACAAACTTAATTGACATTATCTTATTAATGTGTTGGTCTCTGACATTTTAGTGAACTGAATGGTACTTTCATGATAAACGGTGGAATTTATTATTGTGACCTAGTTTTCCCCCTGGAGATAGCTTGGCATACTGATGTAGCTTCATCAGACAGAGGCATCGCTATAAATACCAGCAGACGTCATAAAGGGATCCCTTTTCACTGTGACTAAGGGTAACACTGATCCTGGATCTAGAAGCTAATATTAGCCATTAATGACCGTCTCATTGTGACATTCAGAGATTTAGCACATGTGTTTCATTACTGAGTAAACAATGGGACAAATAATAGAAAAAACTATTTTGCCTCTGTTCATCTGTTCATCATTAAACTGATTGAATCCAATCTAGAGAAATCGGAATAAGATGGAAAGAATCTTTTGCACACAAGGAGCTTGTTGAGGGGACATTTTGTAATGAAGAACTAAACACAAGCAGGTAGAGACAAGTAACACATTGCCTCTTAAGTATTTATAGCTTTTGGTTTCCAGCTGTCAATTCAAGGGTGAAGAGTCAGTACTTGAATTAGACAGGTGGAATAGTTTCCACATTATAAAATGTACACATGCTGCAGACATGTGCTTTTTGTCCACAGGACAAAAGAAGAATCCAGGAAGACATTGCCAACAAAAGAAGACAGATTGAAGAGGAGAAATTAAAACTCCAGTATATCAAGGTATTGTTATGTTTTAAAATGTTTTCTGAATATAAACGTAAATCTCAGCATGTATTCTTAACAAAATACAATTATATGTGGTACTCTTCAGATAATGGAAGAGTACTACTTGATGGAGGAGATACGAAATGCTTGTACACCATAGTTAGAATAATAGAACTGCATGCAAGCAGTAGATGAACATTTGGAAAATAATTTGTTCATCTAAGGCTACTTTCAATTTTCAAAGATTCAAAACTAGGGTCCAAAGCACGTGCATCTTAGCAGTGCTCAGAAATGGGTAAACACACTGCTCTGCTTGTTGACTTTGACAAAGTAAAACTCTAAAAGATTCAAGTTAATGGTCTTTTCCAAGCAGGTTTTTACCACACAATACACATGAAAAACAAATATAGGCTTCTCAAAACATTTTGTGAGTTTTGTCAAAGTAAGTAAGCATGCCAACCACATTTTCTATTGCAGTTTGAGTCTGATGGTAAAAACACTCACCCTTGCCAAGTATAGAAAATGGTGTTGGGACAACAACATTTCTGGTGCTAGCAAAATGTATGGTACTCCCTAAAAAGGGAGATATAGGGAGGAGTTGAGATCTTTTTTCATTACCATCCACAGAAGCATATTTTTGGTTTGCTTGATTGTTTTTTATTTTTATTTTGTTGAAATGTGCCAAAATGCTTCTCTACTGAGTTATTATGTGAATATTTAAGGATAGAGTAAATGCAACCTGGGGTCCGTTCTTCGTACGTCGCTAACTCAGTTAGCTAGATTTGATTGTTGACGATTTGGCATGATCTTGGATCGTTTGGTTTTTCTAAAGTCATCCTGGACTTGCTGTCATAGCAACATGTGCTTAAACCTCCTCGCGAGCAGGCTTAATTCATGTAAACAGGATTAGATCGCGGCTTTATAAGTGGAGGAGATAGGGAAGTCTCTCCAGCCAGTGCACTTGGACCACCTAGTGGCAGAGGACGGGACCGAATTGTGGAACAACATTTTTTAATCTTTAATAAAAGACGAAACAAATAATGCTTAGTTCATGTCGTTTTATTTAAACAATTCCAAAAAAAAGTAAAAAACAAAACAACTGGACTTGTTTTCCATAGTTGAAGACGTTTCGCTTCCTATCCAGGAAGCTTTCTCAATTCAAAAAGTCTGGAGTAATGTGGAGCATCAATCTTTATACTACTGCCCAACAAAGGCCTTGTAATGGCTTAGATAACATGCAAATTCAACCAAAACAGGTCCACCCCTTAGTAATGGGAAGTCGTTAAAGCCATTAAGCCAGCAGATTGGACCAAAACTGGTCCACTCCTCTGTAACGAGGAGTCGTTAGGGTTGTTATTGGCCTGGTTTAAAGGAACGATGTTTTGATCACCCATATGAGGGTGAGAATTGAAATGGTGATTGGCCGGAATTAATCCTATAGCTGGATTATAGGTTTTTGAGAGTTGGAACCTAAGGCCTCCTCCTCTGTTTAAGGTTGGTTTCTCTCTCTTAACGTAGACGTAGATGGCTTCCTTCACACCCCTTTCAAACTATCTGTCTTCTTTGTCCAAAATGTGAACATTTTGGTCCTCAAAAGAGTGTTCTTTGTCCTTAGGTGTAGGTGGACAGCAGAGTATTGACCTTGAGGTGCTGTCCACCTACACTTTGGTACTCCACATTACTCCAGACTTTTTGAATTGAGAAAGCTTCCTGGAGAGGAAGCGAAAAGTCTAAAAAAACTACGGAAAACAAGTCCAGTTGCTTTGTTTTTTACTTTTTTTAGAATGACCATGACCTGGATGACTGAGAATCTTCACCACCATATTTAAACAATTCTTTATAAAGAAAAGCCAGCAAGTCATCTTTTGCCTGCAATAAGAGAGTTATATAAAGTCAGCAATACTACTGTCAAATGGTGTATTAGACTTTTTGAAGCAACTCGATCTCTAGTGCAATTTTTCTCTTTTTCAAGTTGTGGAGTTCAATTTCTCCTCTTAATTTGTGTTTTTTCAGGTCAAAATACTAATTTTTTTGTTGAAGATGCCGTTTATATAGGGAACGGATGGCACCCTGTGTCATTTTGTGAAAGAAAAAGAAAGGGTGAAACATGCCTCATGCAACAAAAGTAAAAAGAACCAGTTTTTTCAGCCTTTTTCTTGGTGGCTGTTATAAACAGACAAACACATCATTTAACAGTGGCCTTTAAAAAGAGGAAAAAGTGGCTTTTTAAAATATAGTATAATAATTAAAGGCTACCATTTTGTAGAATATTCTTGTACTTCACTTTTTCCCCATGTTCTAGTGGCTCCCATGGAGGCTCTGACATATAAGAACAAAGTAAATAAGAAATGATTAAAATGTAAAAATACATACTGTAGAAAGTGATAGAAACATCTAACATGGACAGCACTTATGCATGTAATTTGTCTGCTGCTTTTTGCCAGCCCTCTCTCCTGGCTTTAGCAGACTTTGAGGTGTTCCCTGTCTTTTTAATTAATGACTCAAATTCAGCATAACCTTCCATTAAAAGCTCTTGTTCTGCTTGGGAGAAAAACTGTGGGCGTTCTTTGGCCATGCTGAACAGCCAATAGCAGCGTTGCTGATCATTGTTTCTACTATCGATACATTTCCCCTTTTAAACAAACGCATGAACGCGCAGTAGTCTCAGATAACTCAATCCAGTGATACTAATCATAAACAACAGGTGTGTTCGAAGAACCCAATTAGCCGGATCATGATTAGCCGGATGAAATAATCTTGGATGTGTCATTTGATCTCGGATGTTTTAAGCAACGTACGGAGAACGGACCCCAGATCAGTATCCATCAAGCCTCCTGATGCCAACAACAGAACTCTTCCAGTTTTCACATCCAACCTGTTTTTAGCTCAGCAATACACAACAAATCCATGGTTAGCAGACAAACATACTAAAAGGAAATTTGCATGATGCGAATAGTCCATCACATCATCCTCCAAACTAACAGTAAGCAGGAGGAGACAAATGGGCAACAAGCCATTCCTGTTAGACTTGTAGTCTAAAAGGACTGAAACAAGGGAATACTGTAAACACCAGCAAATGTTCATCTTAGCAAGCTCCATTAAAAAGGATCAATTGAAATATTAATTATTGGTTTAAACAAAAAGAAAACTCAGAAAATAACCTTTCCTGTTAAACACCAAAAAATGCTCAACTCAAATATACCAACCATCAACATCCTAGTCTGGATAGCCAAGAGACGGCTGCTCATTGAGCTGTTCAGTCAGCTCAATAGTCCTGGTTTTGTGGCACCCTCATGTGTCCAGACAACAGCATTAACATCCTCCCGATCTCTCTCTGACAACCATCCTTGGTGTATGCTGGTTGTGGTTAGCTTTATGCCTTACTTTTAAGTAGAAGCTCACTATGCTGCTGTAGGTACAGCAGAGCTTGCTAACCTCCACGCTGCCCCAAGATTGCGACCTTAGGTGAGTTTTGAGTCACTTCCCTCTCCCTCTCCCTCTCATATATCTGTTCATTTTTCTTAAAACTAGTGCCCTGACAATTGAGCTTGTATCTAAATCTTATTCTTTGGTCAAAATAAACAAAACATTGAAAGTAGAGGTACAATGAAACCTTTAAGATTTTCTAAGCAAGTCATCACATCCACATTCAGCCATCTTTAACTAATCTAATGCCTTACTCAGAATAAGAGAAGGGACGTATCTCAGTCAGGTAATTACTGCATAAATATTGGATTCTCATAAGGACTTCTGGAGTTAGAGTTTTTATTTCACCTACCATCTGAAAGCCAAAACACCAAAATAATGACTTCTTGTTGGAGCAAGTACATTGATCATATGTTCAATTTTGTGGGTCACCACAATAAATACAATCTTATAAAATACAATCTAATAAAATCTTAAATATGTATGCATTGCATAAGGATAGGCAATGTTAAGCACTTTATTGAAATCTAAATTAGGGCATTAACTGTGTGTGTGATACTTCCTTTGCCTGGCCGACGGAAGGTAAATGCATGACAGTATGAGATTTTCATCCATTTAAGAGACAGAAACACAAAAGGGGACAGATTATGAAAATTTAAACACAGCAAGAATCAATAACCTAAAAATCACAAAGCTTGGAATATGAGCAAGCCAATAAACTATGTTTGCATCTAAAACTGTGCTTCCTGTGTATTGGTGTGCTTGACTGGTAGAAAAAAGCCTTGAGGGAACAGTGGCTGATGGATGGTTTGAGTCAGCGGTCAGAGGAGGAGCAGGAGGCCCTGAGGCTTCAGGCTCAAGATGAGCAGCAACAGAGTGATCAGCTACAGAGCAACATTCTCAGGTAACCTGATCCTGAAAGCTTTTCCCTCATTATATCTCATTCTGGAGACAGCGTGTGAACAGCTGGCAGAATCTACAAGTTGGAGAGGGGTTAAAAGGGTTCCAATCTTGCGTAGCAACGGAAACCATGTCTGACATGGCCATTCGCCTGCTGCCAGCGGAGCAGTGAACCCTAATGTATTTGTACTGTTTTTTTCATTATGTGTCTTCCCTTCACAGTTCTCCTTAAAGTGGCAGAGCTTAAGAACTAGAATACTGGAAAAAAACAACAACCGACAAAGCAGACTATCACATAATAAAACATATATAAATAAATAAATAAAGAAGCAACCAAACAAATTAGGGGGCAATACCATGTAGGATGATAATGAGTTTTTTTAGCTTTATTATAATTTATGCAGGAAATATTTCATGTTATATGGACACTAAAACAAGAAGATAGCAGAGAAATAAAAAGGAGAAATGGTGAAAGAAAGTGGACAATAAAGGGAGAGAATGATACAACATCCTCGGTCTGCTTCTTCACCTGCAAAGAGAGATGTAAAAAGAGCAGCACAACCAGCCGAAAAAGTATTAAAGATACAATCAACCAAAGCCTTGATACCATCACTGAAGAATGTACAGTATTAATCAATATGATATGTGTAAAGTGACAGGAGAAGATAATAATAGGGGTTTTCTGTATGGAAGTGAGTCTGTAAGTACCTGAATCCAAGCACCTGTAGGTGTTTGTGAGAGTGCGCTTGTGTATGAAAGGTTTATCCATGAGAAAAATGCAGCCAGCTACGGCGGAGCGGATCCGGCCATGGGCCTCAGGCCCCGCGAAGCAGCCGCCAGGAGGGAGCCGGCACCCGCACTGGCACCCAGCCCCTTACACTGAGTACCACAGATGCACCACGAGGCCAAGGCACCAGCCAGCGGAGGGGAGCCGGATGGGGGGGATGGGCTCCACGCTTAGTGGAGACCTGAGATGTCATGGGAGAGGGGGCAGTACAAACCCAACCTGACAAATAAACAAACAGAAAGCTACATACACAGTGACATTCGCTCGTTCCCAACCTAGTGCCCCACACGCAAACACTCCTACAAAAAAAAATAGGACGCTTTACACACACTCACACTTACCACACACCCTATATTCCCGGGTCCAGGCGCTGGCACCCCAAAGGGGTACCCAGCCCCCAGACCTGGTAAGTGAACCCTAAAATCAAGATGGGGAGGGGGGGGGGGGTTGCACCACAACAACCCAACCTTCCTGGTCCATGCTCCAGTCCTGACCCCCCATCCTGGCCCCAGACCAGACGACCCACGGGCCCACTCACCCGAAGGTGGGGCCAGCATGAACCAACGGCATTACAGCGTAAAATAATTGGTTCACTATCTACAATTCAAACACAATCATAAAGAGAACTAAAGTTGACACGGTTTTCTTGGTTTAGAAACCAAAAACTCTAGCAGCAAAAAAAACAAAACAATTTAAGGCCTGATCTTCAAAAGGTTTGCATTTATTAAAACACCATCCATCCATTTTCTTACTCGCTTTATCCCTCATGGTGTCACGAGGGGTGCTGGAGCCCAGGGACGTGCAGGGGGGGCGGGCAGAGGGGGCTTGAGCACCTGCCCCTTTGCCCCTTGATGCCCAAAGTGCCCTTTTGTCAGTGTTTTTTTTTTTTTTTTTTTTTTATTATGTGTGCGTGTTTGTTGGTGTGTGTGTGCATGTCCAAAATAATAATAATTTAGATCTACCGTGGCCGGTTACATGATCCACATAACGTGCCCTCACTCTGCCCTACGTTTCCTCTCGCAGCTCGCAGCTCCGCGCTGCCTCGCACTGCCCGGTCTGTCCTGCCCCTTTAAATCTGCAGCACACTTAATTGTGCTCTGTGCTGTTTAACTCCACTGTCATTGGTTATACTGCTTTAAATCCCGCCTTCCCTCTTTCTGATTGGCTGTTTTCTAGTGCGTGCGTGTGCGTGCTTGCTTGGAGCATAGACATCATATACGTAGACGCGTCGTTGGGCGGGTTCTGCCTATGCTGCGATGCGTCAGAGCGTCCGCCATCTTAAATGTGGCAAATCTGCAGTTACTCAGTCACTTAAACAGAATCAGAGGGACTTAAATCTCAGAATATACTCTGTATTCGTAATATTTTTATTTTTGTAATATTACAAGTTTATTTTAGTATCCCTTTAGCTTCATTCTCCTGAATTTATTCTCGTAAAGAATAAAAATAATTAAAATAATCTAACCTGGCCCTATTACTCCAGGAGTGAAATAATTCTGCAAACTGTGATTATTCTGGAAATGTTCCCTCTTAATTCTCATAACATTACCACTTTTATGGGTTTTTTTGGGGTTTTTTTTTACTTTATTGTCCTAGGTCTCTTTTTCCTCATATTAGTAATTTTACCTCTTTAATACTCTCCCAAAAAGTCTGTTCCTAAAGTTTCACATGTGACACGGTTTTATGAAATAATGAAGACCACAATGTTTAGATTTAACAAATTGATCCTTATATTCATAACACATACACATATACACACACAAATACAGTATATATGCACACACACATACACACACACACACACACATATATATATATATATATATATATATATATATATATATATATATATATATATATATATATATATATATATATATATATATAATCACACAGCTATTTATTTGGCTTATTTATAATACTTGAAAATCTAGTCTGTGGGAACTTGTTAAGATAGCGTTTCTCATTGCCATTACAATACAAGATAATCTTCCAGGTTTAGCAGCAATCAATACAACAGAAGAGATTATGCATTTCTAGCTCAAAGACTTAGTTTAGGACTTGGTGATGTGCATGTCTGCTGATTATGCAGGTGTGAATAGGGAGGTCCACACCTATACACTACGTTTTTCGTCCTATTTAGCTACGCTTACGGTTGAAACACAATAAATTTATATTTTTTTTATTTCTTGTGTTACATTAACACTTAACAAAATAATCTTCCGCTTAAATCATGTTTGGATATTAAAAACGGAATGTTGAATGATACACGGCTTTAACTTCAGTATGATGCATCATTATAGTTTCTTTTTACTTCTCAAACTCACCCAATGTCCGATCAGTGCTTTGTTCTGCTGCTCTCTTTCTGCGGCTAATTAATCAATTAATTCATCCTCAGGAGAAAGGTTGTGGTTCAGATGTGTCCCAATCAAGTGCACAAATGCACTGAGTCCAAAACTTTCTTTGTCTTCCTCATCTTCAGTTAACCCCAACTGGAAACTGGGAATGCTCTCTATCCGCAGACGCTATTATTTACGCTGATCTATCCTGATAAAGAATCTATAAGCTACTCAAGTATACTAGTGAACATGTTATCCCACAGAGGACCGCTTCACAGCAGTGGTTAAGTTATTGCACTATGCATTTATGTTAATGCTCGCTTCCCTGCCGCGAGTCCAAAGCTTTCTTCATCACATGACAAAGGCCTGCGAGGAGCCATACAAAGGCGGTTTACAAATAAGCCGCAGCTTTCCCCACCCCAACATGCAGATATCGGTCGGGGGCATTTTAAGCTGAAAACATAAACACAATGTTTACCATTTTTAAACCTTTGAAACAGTCATTTAAAGCAATGAGGTTTTTCTTCATAACTTCAACAAGCATATTTTGCAATAAAACGAAAATCACAATTTTCTCAGACATTTAAGGTTTTTTTTCTGAGTTTGTGCTATGCCGACTTGTTCCTACTTTTGCTGTGACATGTCACATATATACCTGACTCTCCCAGTGTGTAAGTGTCAGATCCTTGAAAGCCTTCGTAGAACATCCACTATTCCTTGTTTGCCTGCCTGTTGTGACCAGTTTTCATCTGTTTGCCTTGCCCTTGTCGGGCAACAGCAGAATGACCCAAGCCACACAGCTAGAACCACCCAAGAATAGCCATACAACTATTCTGAAGTGTCCTTCTCTGAGCGCTGATCTAAATCTTATTGAGCATCTATAGGAGTTGAAACACGGGATCTGGAGAAGGCACCCTTCAAATCTGAGACAATTGAAGCCGTTTGTTCACGAGGATTGGGCCAGAAAGCCTGCTGACAGGTGCACAGGTGTCATTGACAGTTACATGTTTGACTGCAGCAATAGCACTGCAAAATATTAAGTTACAGGTACCACCATTTTTGTGCAGGCCTGTTTCATGAGTTTTTTTAAATGATTCTGTTGAACCACAATTAAAAAAAAACAATGACTGATTTTTACTGGTCAATTTTCATTACATTTTTATTCATTATAATTATTGTCAGTTTTAAGTTATTTCAGTGACTATTGTGGGAATTTCTTTGATTAACAGAGGGTTGCCAACAATGTTGTCCATGACTGTATGTAATCTTTTAAATGTAACTTTTATTTTTTTACTTTTTATTTTTTTACTTTAGTTTGTAGCATTTTGAGACAATTAAATTGCACTATAAACAATATCCCTACCCATCTATTATTTATATCCCCGCTTATTCATGCAAGTTTGCGAGGGACTGGTGCCTATGTCTAGCGGTCAATAAACCGTGGACAGATCTATTTATGTTATTTTTTAAATAGTTATTAACTCCAACAACCAGAGGAAGGTTTTCAGTTAACAGGGATGAGAAGCTCTGCTCAGCTGTTGCATTTGACATGACCACCGTCACTGATACACGAACCAGAAGAATAAAGATAAACAGGGATAAATCTGATTTCCCAGCTTTAATATTGTCTTATTAAATTCAGACATAAAATATTTTTTTTCTGTTTTGCAGAACTTCTGCAGACAAAACAAGAGTTTTTCTTTATTTTTTAATAATAATTAATGTTGTCTCTAAGAAAAAGTTTATTATCAGAAGTTCACCAATCATTAGAAATGGCTTTGTGCATCCTGGGTGTCTGGAGAGATTTTGTGAAGGATTTGATATTTGTCTTTCGTTTACAGCAGCTCACTGCCAGCAGTAGATGCAGTTTACTCATTTAAATGAGGCAGACCAAATCTGTTTTGCACATCTTATCCATTGCAGATGCAACCTTTGAAGATCCCCTGCAACACACCCACTTATTGCTCACACAGTTTATTTTCTGCCCACAAAATTTAGCTGTCCCTTTTTGGAATCTTTGAAGAACAGGCCCTAAATTGTGTGGGGCTATAACAAAACATCCCCCATAAACTGAAATTAAAAACTGATTGTCTGTAGTGTCCTGGAGAGCAAAAGGCAAACTAAAATGATCCCATCTGATGGCAGCCTGATGCTACAGTATACAGTGTTTAGGTTTGTTGCAAAGACAATCATATATCCTGTGGTTTATGCTCTTGCAATTAGTTTTAGGCATAGATTAAGACTTTGTGCTTCATCTGACTGTGTGTGGTGGCCCTGTTCATTTATTAACAAAGTATGTTACTCCCACACAGAATAGAAAAAGAGATTGAGGCGTTGGAACAGAAAGAGCTCAATATCTCATTCAATGAAGAAATAGTCCTGAAGCGGTTGAAAGAGGTGGAGAGGACGCCTGAAGACATTATTAAGGTAGGCTTTAATCAGATTTTACCTTCTGCAAAAAGCTTTTGGGGTTGTTTTTTGCTACATTGATGCTTTTTAAACTGATGTTGCTTTTTGATGCAATAACTTACTTTCTATCTCACTGCTTGAACAAACAGTAAAAACTACAGTAACTAACATTTTAACACTTTAGTGCAACCATGTCATTGGATTTATTATGATATATCGAGATATATGTAGAGATTTTCTAAACAATCATATATAATATATGTTACTAGTAGGGTCATAGCAGAGGCCTACTATCACTAATTAGTATTGAAGCATCCTGACAAACGAGTTTGTCACTAGGTTTATACTCAACGCATTGAACAGGGTGCATGGGCATGAGGTGGTACACCTCCGAATCTCTGTAACATGGTACGGACAGCACATTTCACTCAAAATGGGGGAATTCATAGGATCCTTCGTCAATCAAGTTTGCCTGTACTGACATCAAGTGGCACAACTTTATTAAATGCTATGTTGTTACTGTTTATTCAGTAATTGAAAAAAGCATTCACATATTACTTGCATACTTTCAAGGGAGAGTTTATTGGCCAAGTTTGTGGGTGCAAACAAGGATTTTGAATTCTGTTCCATCACTTGCAGCATAAAAATAAACCAAGATGGTGCCAGTGTGTCTCTATCGCCGCTTAACTCTCCTGATTTTTCTTTGTATTATGTTAATTTTAACATCTGTCACATGGACCATTGACTCACTGTTGGTATAATCACCTGGAGTTGCTAAAAATTAAGGAAAATGGGTGATTGTGTGTCATTTCCGATGCGAACAGATCAGAATCTTTTTTCCTAACTGATTAACTGACTATCTGACTGCCTTTTTAAGGTAAATGCGCCCCTGGCCAAAAAGCGCAAACGCCGTGGACTACGAGCAGGCCGACTGGTAGAGTTAAAAGCCTTGCTGGCTTTTTCTCCTCAAATAGTGTGGGCCACCTCTCTCCCTCCGGATTACAGGGATTGTTTTAGCCGCTTTATTTCCCGACGTTTTCTGGCTCCAGCGAGTGCTTGGTTAGTGCCCATTATTGGACAGCGGGAAGATCTCTGCGCGCTGCGCCCTCGCCACCCTTCTTTCCAGATCTTAAGAGGCGTGTGCTCGGCTAACCTAAGGCCGCTGAGCTGGGCAGCTCAGCTGGCTAACTTGACAATGGCTACCACAAGGTGCGCACTCGTAAACGCGAGATCAGTGGTAAACAAGACTCTTATTTTTCAAGACTTCTTCACGACTCGCTGTTTGGATGTACTGTTTTTAACTGAAACTTGGATCAACGGCAGTGAGCCCTCTGCCTTTTCAGAGCTGCTACCTCTGAACTGTACTTTTATAAACACACCAAGAACCACTGGTCGAGGCGGAGGTATAGCGGTTGTTCTAAGGAACTGTGTGTATCACAAAGTGATATCGGAATGGTCTTTCTCATCTTTTGTACTAAGCTGTTTTGAGCTGCGATGGACTGCCTCAGTACTATGTGCTGTTGTTTACAGACCGCCGAAATACAACATGACTTTATTGATGATTTTTCTAACTTTGTTGCTTTTATGTTGCCACGCTATGACAAGTTTTTAATTGTTGGTGATTTTAATATTTACGTCTGCTGCCTGTCAAAACCTATGGCGAGAGAGGTTGAGGCTTTTAATTTGACACAACATGTCACTTGCAGTACACATGTCCATGGACACACTTTGGATATTGTTTTAACTTATGGCATTCCCATTAAAAATGTAAATGTTATTGTTGAAGATGCAGTGTTCTCTGACCACACCCCAGTCATGTTTGATTTTAACATGGGCATTTTAAATTCGCTATTGACATGAGAATGCCGGCAGTGCGTCAAGGTCGGCTTATAAAACCTGATACTGCCACTTCTTACCTTTTTTCAGCAACTGCACAGAATCTGTTAAATTCTGTTGCATTTGGCACAGAGCGTTTGATTAACTATTTTATTTCAGCATGCTCCAGGGTTTTGGACATTGTTGCTCCATGTAAAGTCATGCCTCCCAAGCCAAAGCAGGATCTCACCGACAATACGCACGCAGCTCGGCGCGACTATCGGAAGGCGGAGCGAAAGTGGAAGAAAGACCGTCTGGAGGTCTCAAACCAGATTCTTAAAGAAAGCTGGAAAAAGTATCAGAGGGTGGTTAGGGTTGAAAGAAACAAGTATTTTTCTGATTTAATCTTAAATAATCTCAGCAAGCCTTGCATTCTTTTTAAGACGAATGACTCTGTTTTGAAATCCTATTCCGTCCACTTCACTGGAAATGACAAACGAAACTTGTAGTAAATTCCTTAATTTTTTTATCAAAAAGGTGGATACCATAAGGGCAAATATATCAGTTTTTACTATGAGTCCCTCTACGGTCAATTGCTGCTCATTTTTATGCAGTTTGAGCCTGTCTCTCCAACTGTTTTAACAGAAATTGTTTTAAAGCTAAAACCTTCCTCATGTTCCACTGACATGGTCCCTCCTCGCTTTTTTATGGAGGTTTGGGACACCATTAGCCCCGTTGTTGGTGAGATAATTAACAGTAGTCTGTCTTCTTGAACTGGATGTGCTTTCTGTAAAAAAGCAGCTGTTGAACCTCTGATCAAAAAACCTAGTTTGGATCCCATGATTCTTTCTAATTATCGACCAATTTCCAAATTACCGCTTTTATCCTTTTCAGTCAGGGTACAAAAAATTTCACAGTACTGAATCAGCACTGTTAAAGGTTTTTAATTACTTGTTTTTAACAACTGATTCTGGCAATTCAGCCAGTTTAGTGCTTTTAGATCTTACTGCTGCTCTTGACACAGTTGACCACACAATTCTTTTGGACCGACTGAGGGACTGGGTGGGTTGTCAGGGGGACTGATCTGCAGTGGTTTATGTCCTACCTGTCAGAGAGTTCTTTCTCAGTCAGGCTGGGGGGCTCCACGTCATTGTCTGCCCCCCCCCCCTTTATTGTGGAGTCCCTCAGGGTTCTATCCTGGGACCTTTATTGTTTGCGCTATAGCTCCTCCCTCTCAAAGAGATTTTTACTAAATATGGTATAACGTACCATTTTTATGCTATATGATTGTTGTCAGGATTTGTTCTGATCAACCCGAACACAACCACACACTGAGCTTAGTTTCTGGAGGTTTATTGAAAGAGTTGAGTTGTGGAGGATGAGAACCAGAGTCTGTTACCGGGATGGAGCAGGTGGAGGATGGAGGCAGGAGCTGGAGGACTGGAGAGAGCTAGAGGACAGCGGGTGCTGCGCTGAGGAACCAGGACGCCTCCAGAGCAGGTGGGAGAGCGCTTGGGAAGAGGCAGAGCTGACAGTACAGCAAAATGAGTCCTAGGAGCTCTTGGGGTTGAGGATGAGCCGGCAGCACAGCAGAGAGAGTTCTTAGAGTGCTGGGGCTGGAGAAGCAGCAGAACAAGCAGCACAGCAGAGAGAGTACTTGCAGGTGGGCAGGCAGGCGTAGACGAAGGGAATTCTGGCAGGAAGACGTAGAAAACTCTGGTGGGCAGACGTGGGAAAAGCTCTGACTGGCAGACAAGGTTTGGGTGAAGACGATCCGGCGGGGAAGAAAAGACTGAAGGGAGCTTAAGTAGGGAGGATGGCAAGTGAACTGAGTCCAGGCTTGATTAGGAACGGCAGGTCGAACTAATGAGAAGGTGGAGTGAGAACTGGGCTGCAAGGGAGATGGAAAGTGCTGGAACTGTCCAGGGTGAAACAGGTAAAAACTGAACCCTGACAATTGTCAAATTTATTTGCCAATTGCTAAAAAAAGCCACTGCTCCCTGACACCCATACTCGACTGTCTGGGCGACGTCAAGGCTTGGCTATCAAAAACTTTCTGAAACTTAATGAGAGCAAGACAGAGGTGATGGTGTTTGGCGGTGCCATCTCTGACTTGGGACCTTTCGAGGATTTTATACATTCCAAAGTAACCAGCCTTGCTGTCACCATAGACAGCGATTTTAAACTGAACAAACAAATAAATAGCGTTTTAAAATCATGTTTTTATCATCTCCGTCTTTTATCTAAGGTAAAACCGTTTTTATCTTTTAACCTCTTTGAGCAGGTTTTACACTCTTTTATTTCTAGCCGTCTGGACTACTGCAATGCACTTTATTCAGGCATTAGCCAACGAGCTCTCTCCCGCCTGCAGTTAATCCAAAATGCAGCGGCTTGTTTTTTTATGGGGACCAGAAAACATCAACACATTACACCAATTCTTGCGTCTCTGCATTGGCTCCCTGTTCATTTTAGAATTGGTTTTAAGATTTTATGGTTTGTGTTTAGAGCCTTGAATGGGATGGATCCTCAATACATCATCGACCTCCTCCAAATTTACTCTCCGGCACGTGCTCTGAGGTCTGAGGGCCATCTTCAGCTAATAGTGCCTAAGACGAGGCTTAAAACCAGAGGGGACAGAGCCTTTTCTGTAGTTGTCCCCAGACTTTAGAATACTTTGCCCCTCCTTATATGAACAGCCTCCACAGTGGAGTGTTTTAAGTCTCGTCTTAAGACTCACTTTTATTCTTTGGCCTTTAACACCACTTAGTTGTGTGGTCCTCTGTGTCTGTTTTAGTAAATTTTTTTGTTATGTACAGCACATTGGAAACTTTTTCTGTTGTTAAATGTGCTATATAAATAAAGTGTATTGGATTGGATTGGATAAATCCAGTCTACAACAACAACCCACTGTAAAGCCATCAGCTTGTATTTAGTAAAGCAAAGGTTGTTTTTTCTATCAAACCTTTCATTAAAAAAATGATCCCTATTGAGCTTTATAGACAGGCTATTCTCCATTTAATCCTTCGTTATTTTCTGTTTAGCTGCTATAAGCACAGCAACTATTCCATATGATTGTTTACAATATTGCGTGCAGTCATTTTGGTTGGTGACATCAACTGTTTCTTCTCTTGTTTACTGCATTTCCACTTGTGATGTTGAGTACTGCCCCCTGTGATTTTGGTGAATACGGCACTTGCATCCGTGTCAAGTATACATTTCTACAGCACTTCTATAGCCTTGTGCCCAGTTCGCACAGACTGGCGCTACGGCCCAACTTGCGAGTGAAACATAGCCTTGAGTTCGCTTTTTCTTCTCCTCTCTCTGTCTGTCACTGGCCGGCATGCACACTGACCTTCATACATGGTGTCCCTGGGGAGGGTGGGTTGCGGGGGTGACTCTGGCCAGATCTGGCAGTAAGACAAGAGGGAGAGTGAGACTGAGAGTAAGTTCTGCAGTTTTGTCCGTTTTTCCTGACGAACCTGTACCAAGTCCTATTACTGCTGATAATAAAGCTGTAACCTGTGTGACTACATACTACTGGTCTCCAAGACATGGTGAACCCCTACAGCATGTCCTGATCCAGTTAATGGTTATCCATAAACCCCCTCTCACACTGCTCCTAATGAAACAGAGGCCAGCTGCTGAGCTAGATGTGGAAACGGAGAACAGAAGTTCACGTGGGTTTGTGGTTTTGCCAGGAGATCACGCGATAACTAGTGCAATATTTAGAAAGTGACTCATAAACAATAGCCATATTCAGCAGTACAAGCACTACCTCGTCCATGAAAATGGGCAAAGTGATGCTCTACAACAGGGCTCTTCAACCCTGGTCCTCAGGACCCACTGTCCTGCATGTGTCTCTGCTCCACCACACCTGAATGAAAGGATTGCATGACATCCTCCGCAGCCATAAAGGGCTGCAGAGGATTGTTATTTACCCATTTGTTTAGGTCAGCTATTTGGAGGCAGGGAAACACCTAACACATGCAGGACAGTGGGTCCTGCATGTGTCCGTGTCACCAGTTATGATGTAATGTTCACATTTCTGAGTGAACACATGCATACAGGCAAAAAAGGGAGAAAATGCAAAGTTTGTAAAATTACTTTATTATAGAAATACACTGGAAGGTACTACAACATAGCATGTCTGGCTCATGTAATTCCATGGCGCTTGACATGGGACTGCTGCCGTGTCTGGAAAAAAATCAAAACCTTGCAGAATTTTCCGCAGTGCCGCACGGCCTCTTTTACCTGACCCGCACTGCACTGTGGCTACTGTGAGAATGACACATTGACTTTAATCACTCTGGGTTCCTTGCGTTGCCTGCATCGTATCTGCATAGTAGATGTGTAGATGTGACCACACCGTAATTGACTAATTCAAGCCTGAGGTACCTACCTCTCTCGTCAGTCTTATCTATATTTACATTTATGAACACCATACAGCCTTCCCTTCACACTCAGTAATACATGTGTTGTGCTATTACACACTGTTTAAAGTTATTTAATGTTTAATAAATAACTCTCTGTCTGATAGGTGTGATTTGTTGAAAAGAATGATTTGAGCACTGGCAAGTTCAAGAATTTATTAACAGAAATAACAGGGTTTATACAGGAATGAGTAACCCTAATTTAATGCTTTAATGCTCGTAGAAATAAATTTAATGCCATCAACAAGTACCCATATATATATATATATATATATATATATATATATATATATATATATATAGAGAGAGAGAGAGAGAGAGAGAGAGAGAGAGAGAGAGAGAGAGAGAGAGAGAGAGAGAGAGAGAGAGAGAGAGAGTACTTGTTGATGGCTGTGTTCAGACACCAGAGCACCTCCGCATGCAGTGTTGCATTGGATCCAAATGTTGTTCGAAGACCATCTGATTTCCCCAGTTGAAACACCCAAACAACTGTTGATCCTGTTGATTTAGACACCCTGACAATGAATATTTAGCCCCTCGATTTTAAAATGGACGGTGATTTTAAACTTGACAGTCAAAAAGGGGCCTCAGTTAACTCATTTTTATCACGTAAGGAACAAATCAAAGGTAAAACCTATTCTTTCAAGGCAGAAATATGGAAACACTACTCTAAGCCTTAATTTCATCATGGCTGGATTTGTGTAATTCTCTTTATCTCTGAATCGGTCAGTCCTCACTCAAATGTCTGCAGCTGCTGCACACCTTTTAATGGAAAAACATAAAATAAAGCACATTAGCCCATCCTGGCCTCCCTTCACTGGTTGCCTGTTTATCTTAGAGTTCAGTTTAAAGAACTTCTGTTTGTTTTTAAGGATTTAAACAGCTTATTATTATTGTTGTTGTTTTAAATTGTTGATTCTTTACTCAAGTCATTTTATTAGATGTTATTTTGTTGTACCTCGTGTTAAAGTGCTCTTTAAATAATGATGACAATGATTATGATCACAAGAAACGTTTGCATCATCACCCAGAAGCTGAAAAGAAAAGAGACAAAAAGATTTTTCACACCTCACTTAGTAACTCAAGGAATTATTTTAAACTAAATATTGTAGGCTAAAATATTAAACTGTTTATTGGTTGTTGTTTTTTCTTCAATCCCACCGTTATGTTTAGTCATTTCTGCCAAAAGCTGCAGCCTTTTGATTTAATCCATCTGAATGCAGTATTTGCAAGCCCTACTCTGATTGGATGGAAAGAAACCTGTCTGTGATTGGCTGGTGAGGTGGACAGTTTTTGAAGTCAAGAGAGCGCACAGACAGAATCCCGCGAGCCGCGCACAGCTGGTGTTGAGCGTGAAAGTAGCAGGTCACGGGCAGACATGGAAGCGAGTACGAGAATAGTGGGTTGAGAAGAGTTTATCAGTTTTGAGAGCGCGGCAAACAGGTCTTGAGCGCGCGCACATGATGTTTAAACGCTGAATACCTGTCTCACTGCGCGCTCAAACAAAAGACACAAATATCGCTACAGAAGTTGGTATACGTAATGCTGACTGAGAAATAAGTGGTTATACGCTGTAGCCATGTCCCGAATTCCTCGTTTTCCATCTGCTTTTGTTGAAAGTAGCATTTTCCCCATTCTCTAGCTCTTTCTCCGCCCTCGCGTCCCTTTTCCGAACATTAAAAACATACGGCTTTACGATCAACCGGAAGCAGTTCCGCGCACAACGTGGAAACAGTTATATCTGATATAATATATCTGACGAAACTGTTTTTATGACCGTATTTTTTTTTAGAAAAAATAAGGCATTTTTAATGCCACAGATAATCACATTTAATGACTTTTAATGCCAATTAAGGCCTTAATTTAAAAAAAATTTAATTTAATGACTTTTAATGCCCCGCGGAAACCCTGAATAAGATGAACATCCAGAAAACATCACTATAGAATGCTGTTTATCTGAATTTAAAAAAAATAAGCTGGGGAACTATGTACACACAAAAGAAACAAAAGACAAATGAAATGGTTGATCATCATCATCAGAATAATTCAGTGAATCCTGATTCACTGCAGACCTAAGTTAAACAACCAAAGTTCATCTTAAAGAACATGGAATGATGTTAAATTTGCTTAACTAATTCAGAATATTTGGTATGTGTTTCAACCCATTCACAATGCAAATCATGAGTTAAACATAACATTATTTGATGAAATAACAGTTTAAAGAATGATTTTCTCAGTAAAATCCGTATCTTTAGTATGCTTGATTTTATTAATGCGATTATACCTCCAGGAAGCTAAGGGTTGCTGTAGCGATCAGTCGCTAAAAGTGGTTAATCCTAAAGTTATACAAAACACAATTAAATCGACATTAATACTCCATATAAATGCTGTAATAACACTCGTAGCAGTATCGAACGATGGTGGAGCGAAACGAAACAAACCTTCTGTTTGAAACTAACCGTAGTCGCGGGAAGTGCGGATGTTACCTTGAAGCTAATAGCATTAGGCTAACGGACATTCGGCGCAAATTTTAAAACGCTTCGGCTTTATTCTGGTTATAATGAATGGACCGGCTAACACAAACATTAATATCCCATCAATGTATAAAACCCTTATGGAGATAACGTTTGTTATAACCGTAAAACACACTTGAATTACATCAGCATGGCTTCGAAAATGGTAGTGGAAGTTATCCTGTAAGCTCCATGTGTTTCAAAACACAGTGAAAATGCATTAAGTAAACCATTCTAAATAAACTATTTAACTTTCCCTGTTTATTTTTCTGCCAAACCTGTTGGTGCCTCTGTGTCAGTTCGGTTCACTTTGGGCGTCCAGTTGAAAGCAGTTGAAGCAGGGTGAAGGCGAAGGCTAGTATTCGGCCTTGCTGGAACTTTGCTCTCAGCTTGGGAAAATGGGTCTTGTGCTGGCTGCAGGCCGCTCCAGGCTGTCTGGAGTCAGTTTTCTGCAACAGCTGAGAAAAACAAAACAAGGCTGGTTTCGGCATAGATGGATTCGTTACTCCGGCATCTGGTTACGCAGAAGTTAGACTGCGGACTTAGCTTCGATCCAGCCTGCAGTTCTCCAAGCCTAGTCAGATCGTCTGGACAAAGATAATTCCCCCCTTTGTCGCTTCAGAAGCAACGGGACTGAGTTTTTGTCTGTGGGAGCTTGGTTTTATAGTAACGATGGCACCCTGCTGAGGGGGACAGGTCCTGGTGCCTGTAAAAGTGTCATGTTTCATGTTGTTCACAAATCAGTCATGATTTTTCCTCATGGCTTGATGGCACAACACATGGCCAGTTTGGTGAAATGTATTTCCTTTGGTGAGGCCATTTTGGTCTGCTGGCTAGGGGATAGCAATCTGCAAAACAACACAAAGGTTGTCTTCTCTGATGATTACACATTGTCTTGCTGAATTTTTTTTGTATACAAAGCTGCATTCAAACATACAGGACTGTCTCAGAAAATTAGAATATTGTGATAAAGTTCTTTATTTTCTGTAATGCAATTAAAAAACATGAAATGTCATACATTCTGGATTCATTACAAATCAACTGAAATATCGCAAGCCTTTTATTGTTTTAATATCGCTGATTATGGCGTACAGCTGAAGAAAACTCAAAAATCCTATCTCAAAATATTAGAATATTTCCTCAGACCACGTAAAAAAAAAATTATAACAGCAAAACAAAATCAAACATTTGAAAATGTCCATTAATGCACTCAGTACTTGGTTGGGAATCCTTTTGCACAGATTACTGCATCAATGCGGCGTGGCATGGAGGCAATCAGCCTGTGGCATTGCTGAGGTGTTATGGATGCCCAGGATGCTTCAATAGCGGCCTTTAGCTCATTTGCATTGTTGGGTCTGGTGTCTTTCAGCTTCTTCTTCACAATACCCCACAAATTCTCGATGGGGTTCAGGTCAGGGGAATTGGCAGGCCAATTAAGGACAGTAATGCCATGGTCAGTACACCAGTTACTGGTGGTTTTGGCACTGTGGGCAGGTGCCAGATCTTGGTTGTGCAGCGTTTCCTGCCACATTTCCCCCTTCCAACACACTTTTTGTGAATGTGCTTTGAAACTGCACTCTGTGAACAGTGTTGTGGATGGGCCTCCCCACAACGTAATGATTTGCACTAAGTCCTTCAAAAATTCTAAGTTCTCGGTAAGGCAGTTAAAAATATCAAACAGTAGTCAAAAAGTGAACAAAGGTAGCTGAGTCTCAGTCCAGGGTGGTTTATTGCAACAACACAAGACAACCACACGTGAGATGTGCTCCGGACAACATCATCTGACAACATACAGAAAGCGGTCGGTTTAAATACATTCTCTGGATCTTTGAGCTCCTCCTGTGAGCCACTCCTTTTTTACATAATTTCCATTGCTTTTTCCACGGATATCTTTGTTAATTTTTTACCTATCAGTGGAAACTTTTATGGGGCGTGCTTTTTTAAAAACATCGTTACACATCACAGCTCCTCCCAATCATGGCCCCTCACTTACTGCTCATTTCCATATGGTTACACGTCATTACCTTTTCGGACTTGGACCTTGCATTTTCTGTGTTCATTTTGGAGTCTTTCATGTTCTGCTTTACATTGCAAATGGCTTGCCCTTTTGACCCAGAGGTTTTTCAATTTCCCCTGGTAAATTGGTAAATTCCATTGACCCCCTAATTCTTATTCTGGACACACACACACATGTTTCTTAGGTGAATGTTTACAGCACCCCTTATATCAATTGTGATAAGAATATATTTATTATAAGATATTCATTGTGAGATATTAATCCACTACATTCCCCCCTGTGATCCTGAAAAGGCTCACAAAATAAATCACACTCTACAAATGATTGTCTATTTATCATGGCTATGAATGTCTAGAGTAAATATTACTAGTATAACAAAGGCTAATTGTAATTAATACTTAGCACATCACAAACGTACCACGATTAATACCAACGTCTAAGATCAAAACACACTTCTACTAGTAGTAAGGGATACACAAAACTATGATCACACAGTAAAACATAAGATTTATAGTTAAACAAAGAGGGAACCCCCCTTGGCACTCTTGTGAGGATTTTTTCCTCTTGCTTACTTTTTTTATAGAAGGATTTTCAGGATTTGTTTCAGCAATGATAATGGGCCTCAGGTTGACATATCCGTGCAGCTTGAACACCTGTTAGGACACCTCAACCCTTACCCAGGGTGCATTGCACACCCTACATCAAACGAGTTGATGTTTAAATATTAATACCAAATACTCCATCATGCCCGCTGTATCAGGCTAACCAGTCACTTAATGGTCAGTAGACCTTCATTACAACCAACATATGAGCAATCCTATCGATGCTCCCTGCACAGCATTAGTACTGTCACATAGGTTATAGACATACATAATTATATTTATCTTTTTAAGCATGCACCATCATATTTATTATTGAAGTATACATAATCATTTCATCATTCACATCAGCTTAGTTTTCTCTTTTTTTTTTCTTTTTTTTTTTTTTTTTATTGAAAGTTCTAAGGTTGGGGATTAGGGAAAACCACCCCCCTTGGAGGTCGATTCCCCAGTCCTTCTGTGGAAGTCCCAGGAGCTTGTCCCTGTAGCTGTGCCAGTGTCGTAGCAGCTAAACGCCACTGCAGTACTTGGCGTCTTGCTGTGTCCCGTTCTGCTGTCATTTGCAGCAGTTTTTCCTGTAAATTGACAAATGTTTGTTGAGCCTCTTGAAGTCGTCGTGTCAGATTGTCCTGTTCCTGGGTTAACTGGCATACTCTAGCCCTATATTTGGCTTTGTATGTGCTGCGGCGAATTGCGAATATGTGCTTCTTTGATGCCGGAGATAGACCTTTGACCATCAGAGTGTAAACTCCAGTATCCATGGAGGCAATTTCAGTTTTTAGGTCCTGGGCGGTTCTGTAAAGATCCATAGGGCTCATTAGAAACCCCTGGACGTGGCTCATCTCGAGGGAGCTCAGTTGCATCTGCTGAAAAATATTAACAGTAGGCTCCAGTGCAGGATTTCCCATTGCAGTTGGACCCGTCGTCCTCGTGCCCGATGTAGATGGCCTCTCATGACCGGCTCTGTTTGGCCTTCCTTGGCCCGGTGTGGATGGAAACTCCAAGGCAGCTGTGTCCGGCAATCCTCGGTCTGCTGGGTCCTCGGGACTGAGTGGGCTGAAGATGATCCTCAGGGCCCCTGGTGATGGTGGGTCATCCATGTGTATCTCTCCCAGGTCCACCATCCCTCCCGGTAGTGCAGCGCTAGGCCCCTCTGCTGGATCGTCTGGACGCCTATTAGGGAGACCAGTGCCTGTACCTACATATGCTTGTGTGCCTAACGACGTATGTGCGGCGTCTGTGTTTCTTCTATTTGCACGTCCCTGCCAATCCTCAGCGGGTGTGTGGTGCACATTAAAATAAGCGTCCGCCATTTTCAGCAGTCTGCATGTGGAGACATAGTATGTTATAGGTATATAACCACATGAGGCACATACTTTTCCTAAAAGAATTTATAAATACTTTTAGCATGCAACTTACTATTTCTAAGCTAATCTATAAATACTTGATATACAAATAACTATATCTACAGTTGATTATAAAGACTTGGCATGCCATGTACTATATATTTAATATAAATAAAAAATATGCACATACCTGGTGGGGGTGAGAGGGGATCATGGTATTACTTTATATGTCTTGGTCTATCTGTACCTCTATTATGGGGAATTGACCAGTTACATTTACAATAAGTTTTGAGACCAACCCCCGAATGAGGGGTACGATGCAGCAGACAACTACTAATATTATCAATATTATAGTTCCTAGTATTATTCCTGCCGCTTTGAGGTATCTTGTCCACCCAAGCTTATTGAACCAATCCCAAAACCCCTTCAGCTGAGTGTTCCAGTTGGATCTCTCCACATGTTCATCTCTCATGCGCTTCATTTCTTGAAGAACACCTGTCAGGCTGCCGTTAATATCAGTATGCATAGGGATTAAAGTACAACAATCTGTCCCGATATAATCACATAGCCCCTGGTCTCCGGCCATACGGGATTCCAGTACGAACCTATGTTGTAAAACCATTAGTGATGTAGCATGTAATTGTTCTTTTATAAGGTCTACGCCCTTTATTGTAAAATTTATAAACCTTTGTTGATTGTACCATAGGAGATTTATCCACCTACTATTTCGAGCTATGTATTGCGCATTGGTAATTGTTCCGACGAATGGTAACGAGCCGACTCCTCTCCCAGATTTTATCCAATCACTTCCTATAGCAGCATGTTTCTCTGGCACCCCTAATGGGACCTGATCCCATGTAATGTATACTTCATCTGACATTTGCCAATTCTGTTTGTGCTCAGTAGGAGTACTTCTTTTTGTACGGTTTCTCATTTCATTAGGTGTTTTGTTGCTGATTTTTTGATTATCTATTATTAATTTTAGTTGTCCTGTAAGCATCACTGGAGCACAGATACCTTCCCACTGAGGAGGCAGTGAGGATAGTATTTGCTCAGTATTGTGACACAACCAAAAAATGTCTCCTAAAGGGACAGATCCTTGCGCCAGACTCCTTACTCGGTATTGAGCTACTGTTGTAGGTTGGAAGTCATAGATAATATTTCCTCCATCTGGTACTATTTGTTTACAACTTATATTACTTTTAAGGCTAGTTTCACATAGTTTGATGTAGCTAACGTTCCCTCCTGCTGCCGGTGGGTACCACGGTATTTTATTACATTTCACCATCTCATCTGCAGTCTCCATTTTGCTAGAGGTTCTGTCGGTCACCTCTTCTAATTCTGTTCCTCGTGCTATACAAAATGGAAAGCTTAGTTTAGCCGGCTTTTGCACTACTGGAGGGAGGGAAGATGTACTCATTACTGTATTTATTGAGGAGGTTATTGCTTCGGGGCATCTTTTCCTGTCTTTTGTCCATGATGGTAAACCTGCAGCCATATGCATAACACAGTGAGCAAAACATTCTGATATGTCTGTGCAGTCACCTATTTTACTTCCAGGTATACTCTGAAGGGTCGGTAACTGCTTAGCATTATAACAGGCTATACAATCATCTTTAGGGCGCTTTTTAGCTGTAAACATAGCTTGAACCGAAAATTGTATCCATTGTTGAAACATATTCATTTGCCATTGTGACGTTTTTAATTTATTCAGATCCCTTTTCTGTCTTTTGTTTATTAATTTTACTACTCTATGGGCTCTTTCTATCGTCATTATTTGTTTTGTTAGTATGTTTTGGCACATGTTTGTTTTGCATCTTACCGTAATGATCACCATCCCATCCCCACGGCAGTCCATGCTTTGTGGAGTTCCAAGCCAATGTTTTCCCATTGACTCGTCTCCTAAAATTTCCTCAGACATCACATAGTCATAACCTTCGGTTTGCACATGCATTAATGATTTATTCTCCCCACCGTTATTACTGATTATCCCTTGGTTAGTAGCTAGTGTTATCATTGCTAGTGCACATGTCTCTGTTTGACGCTTTACATGTGAGTGTGCATTGTTAGTGGTGAGCTTAATAAGATCCCCCCTTGTTAACCCAAAAAGGGTTAACAACAGAAGAAAACTAGTCAGATTCGGAAGAAGACGCATACGAGTGACGCCCAGACGGCGATGGAGTGGGCGGACACGACCCGCTCGCCGACCCAGACGTGCCGTCCGAGGGAGTGGATAGGGAGGGAGGGGGTGGGGAAGGTGAAGGTGAGGGATGTGGAGAAGGGGAAACAATTCCAGCACTGTCTGATGAGTGATGAGAAAAAGGTTCTTCCAGTGCCTCAGAGCTGGGTGAGTCTGAGACAGACCTGCTAGGAGTCTGAGTGGCAGGAGAATCATCATTACTGCTGCCAAAGTCAGAAGGCGAATCGGAAGCAAAAGAATGAACATTATCATTGTCAGAGTCCCCTGACAGTGAAGCCCGTCGGGCTGCCAAGCGGGCTGATCGTCTCTGGCCATCAGACGGGGCTGAGGATGCATCAGTGCTCGCCCCAGGTACGACATCAGACGCCTGTGAATGTGCTATGGTAGTATGCGGAGGGAGACTTGCTGCTGCCCTTTCAGCATGCGCAGAGCCCGTCGGTCCTGGATCAAGGCCAGGTGGGTCTGGTGGACGATGACGTGTGCAGTGGTTCTTATGGAACCAGAAGGGCTTACCTTCAACTTTTAGGGCAGTGGGGGTGGTAAGAACAACTTTAAAGGGCCCTTCCCTACGAGGTTCGTTCCACTGACGTCTAAATACTCGTATGAACACTCTGTCACCGACTTGGACGTCTCTGACGTCCACTGGAATACGTGTCTCGTCTCGGTTGTGAGCTGCTTTCACCTGTTGAAATATAAGTCTGTGAATACGGGTTAGGGACCTGAGGTAGTCCCCCAGTTCACGTTCAAGTTGCGCCAGGGAAATCTCCTCCTGGGGCCCTCGCACCTGTGGGAGAGGCATAGGTCGACCTGTAAGCATTTCATGAGGAGTAAGATGGGTTAATCGGTTAGTTTGAGAACGCATTGCCATCAGTGCAATCGGCAACGCATCCACCCACGTCAGGCGGTTATTGCTATCAGCAATAATCTTTGCAATCTTGGTTTTGAGCACACCGTTGGCCCGTTCGACGGAAGCCTGTGACTGGGGATGGTAAACACAACCAAACTTTTGTTTTATACACAACTGGGTGAACATCGCCTGGATGACCTGTGAAATAAAGTGAGGTCCGTTATCAGATGAAATAGTATCAGGCATACCAAACCTGGGAAACACTTCTTTACATAAAAACCTTGCTGCTGATTTGTGATCGTTTTTAGCAGTGGGGCAGGCTTCTATCCACCTGCTGAAACGACAAACAACCACAAGCATGTATCTCTTTCCCTGCACACGAGTTAACATGTCAACATAATCCATAATCAGATGACGAAAAGGGCCATCCGGCATAGGGATATGTGCTAAGGGTTGTGTGAACATTTTTCTCACATTGTACTTGGGGCAGTGTGGGCATATAGCTAATTCTCTGTCTACCATAGGTGTCAAATAAGGTGACCACCATACTGCCTGCAATTTTCGAACAACCTGGGCGCGCGAACAATGATCAGGTTCATGCATTATTCTGATGGCTGTTGGTAATAAGGACAAAGGAAGTACAAAATGTCCTCGGAAACTTCGCCACAACCCTGCATGGGGGTGTGATGTGCGTACCGCCCCCCTTTGCACCCACAAACGTTTTTCTGCTTCAGAGACGCTGTTCTGTGCCTCAATTAAAGAGGCTAAATTAGTGATGGGTTCACAGTCAGCTGCAAGAACCATTGGTCCTTGTATTGCAGGTCCTGTGGCTTCTTTGGCTGCCTCATCTGCTAAGTTATTTCCTATTGCTATAGGTGTTTTTGCTGTCTGATGTGCTGTACATTTTACAATAGCTAACGCAGATGGGAGCTGCATGGCTTGTATTAATTCCATGACAGCCTGCCCATGAGTCACCGGGGTGCCATCAGTTCGCACAAAACCTCGCTGTTTCCAGATGCTCGCGTTTATATGGCATACCCCATAACCATACGCACTGTCTGTATAAATGGTGACTCTTTTACCTGTAGCTAATTTACATGCAGCTGTTAATGCTTTTATCTCTGCCAATTGGGCAGAGCAAGGTTGGTCAAGGCTCATGGTCTGAACTTTTGTATAGGTGCCGTCGGGGTCAAGCCGGACCACTCCATATCCTGCTTTGTTCCCCGTCTCACCTCTGACGCATGACCCGTCAACAAACAATGTTAGATCGGACGGGATTGGTTGATTGTATAAATCCTCCCTTACTTTCATGAAGGCGTCTGTCTCCTTGAGACAATCATGGGGCTCACCTTCTGTTGGCAAAACCATCCTAGTGGCCGGGTTGATCGTGACACAACGTTGCACGGTAAGGTCAGGTCCTGAAAGCAGAACTTCATAACCAGTGCGACGAGCTTGGGTTATCACGAAGCGTGGGCTTGTTAGCAGTGCATGTAATTGATGTGATGTATACAAGAAAATAGGGTGGCCCATAGTAATTACTGAGGCCGCTGCTGCCAAGCCTTGATAACAAGGAGGCAGGCCTTCTTCAACTCCATCTAATTTTGTACTGTAATAAGAAATTGGTTGTTTACCTGTGGGGGTGTCTTGCATCAATACTGCACATGCATACCCTTGTCGCTCTGCCACGTACAGATGAAATGGTTTGCCATAATCTGGATTGGCCAGAGCAGGAGCCGTTTGGAGATCTTGTTTTAGCAGCTGAAACGCTCCCTCTGCCTCGTCTGTCCACTGTAACTGAGCCGACTGGTGTCCTTGGCCTGCGGCTTTAATAAGTGCTCTCAATGGAGCAGATTTGATGGCGTAATCACACACCCACGGTCTGCTGTAACCTGCCATGCCAAGGAAAGACAACATGTGACCAACAGTTTGAGGTTTGGGCAATTTGGTAATGGCTTCTATTTGGGACGGTGCGATAGACCTCTTGTCCCCACTGAGTTGCCTGCCGAGGTATTCTACTGTTTGTTGGCAGAATTGTAATTTTGGTTTACTTACTTTGTGTCCTCCTTCTGCCAATGAAGTCAACACCGTAATGGAGTCTTTTTCACACTGCTCTTTTGAGGCAGAACAGATCAAAATGTAATCAACATACATCAACATGGTGGATGGTAAGTCTAAGTGATTCAGATCATTTGCCAGCACACGATTGAAAATAGAGGGTGAATGTACAAACCCTTGGGGTAATCGTGTGTACGTATATTGCTGACCTTTGTACGTAAATGCAAACAGATACTGGGAATCTGGATGCACAGGCACACTGAAAAATGCTGAACACAGATCTATCACAGTGAACCATTTTGTACCCGGGGGTATGTTGCTTAACAGTGTATGGGGGTCTGGTACTATCGGTATTTCTTCTGCTACAATGGCATTGATTAATCTTAGATCATGGACTAATCTATATTCATTACCGTTAGGCTTTTTGATGGGAAAAATTGGTGTGTTACAGGGGCTTACTGTCGGTTTTAGAACGCCTACAGTTTCTAATCCTGTTATAATGGGCTGTATGCCTTCTACTGCTTCATGTTTGAGGGGGTATTGTCTTTGAAAGGGTAATTTAGCATTTAATTTGGTGGTGAATTTAATGGGGTCAGCTGATTTTACTAAACCTACATCTGTTTTGCTTTTGGACCACACCTGCTCAGGAACTTGTTCTAATAGTGATGCGTGCTCCTCAGTCACCGCCATTTGTCTTTTCCCAGGCACTTTGATGTGTTCTGCTATTACTTCATCTGCTTGTGAAAATGAGATTTTGAAGAATAGTCCATCTTTTGATACACTAATCCGGTTCCATGCAGTATCGATCCATTCTGTGACTTTCTTGGCTTCTTGAATCATGGGACCCAGGTCGTGCGACTCGTACTGGTCAGCAATCAGCAATGTGACATGCGGTGCTGAGTCAGTGACCTGGAACCATTCGGCAATGTCTTTTTCAGGAAACTTGACAACGGCTGCGGCTCCTTGTGGCCCAACCATTATGTCAGCATATTGGATGACAGTTGTTTTGTTGTTAATTTCTTCATCCCAGCTTTTTTCATAGTCTTCATGTTTCTGTCCTTTATCATAAAACATGGTGCAATGGAGGGGTAGGAAAGGCTCTTTGGATTCATCGTAGTGGTTCATTATCAGAGGTCTCCATGTTTCCCACTCCAATTGGAGGAAAGAAGTAGGTGACGTGAGTTTCATCCAAAATACTTGGTCTTCGGGGTCATGATTTTTCATTTGTAGGGTCATCTGTGGGCCCAGTGGCATCATGAAGGCTTTGCTGTTGTCAGTTGCTTCAAAATAAATTCCATTTGGAGTGCATTTAATCTTTGCGTTGAGCTGGCATAACACATCTCTGCCCAGCAGATTAATTGGCGTATCTGCTGAATAAAGTAGTGGTGCATACACAGTCTTTTCTCCTATAATCATGGGAACTGGCTCAGTCATGGGTATTATTTGGGTTTTCCCAGAGAAACCTACCGTTCGAATCTTTGATGCTGAGAGAGGCAGACCAATTCCATTTTTTCCTATACAGGAGTACGCAGCACCTGTATCAATCATGAATTGATGATGGCTGTCATATATTGTGACATCAATTGTGGGTTCCGTTTGTGGGCGTTGTGTTAATACAGGTAGAATGGCCTCTCTTTCAGGTTTCTCTGGGCACCCCTATTGCCAGTACGCTTCAGGCCCTGCTCCACTGCTGGCAGGTCCTGTGGCAGGGTGCTGGGGTCCCATCCATGGATTGGTTGGGCAGTCTCTTTGCATGTGTCCGACTTGACCACATCCCCAGCACTGCAGCCTCAGCTGCTGTTGTCCCATGTCTGGACCCGCCTGGGGCATCCGCTGGTATTGTCCGTGAGGGGGCCTCCTCGGGGCTCCTTGTTGTCCTCTCCATCTTCCCCGCATGGGTGGCCCCCCTCTTCCTCTTCCAGTCATCACGTGCTGGGGACTTGTTCCCTGATTTAGATGCACATGGATAGGGGGAACTTGTTGAGTTTGGGCCCCTCCTGCAGGTGGTGCTGTTGGATACTGCATCAGCTGTGTGGGTGGAGGGATGGTGGGAGATATCACTGGGGCTTGAACGACTTCACCTCCTGCTGGTCCACTCTCAGCTGTGGGAGGGGCTGCCACTGTCAGCGCGGCTTGATGTTTGGGCTTCTCTCTGTCTCTCTTTGCTTTTGTTAATTCTCCAATTTGCAGTTGGGCCAACTTTGTGGCCAGCATCTTGCTTTGGTCTTCAAGCGCTTGTTTTTCAGCTCGGTGCATGTTTACATAATGTATGACATGCTCAGAGAACGCAGGCCAGTCCATTTTTATGAGTCCCACCACTCCATCCAGTTTGGCCTGTACTTCTTTGGGCATGGCACCTTTAACGTACATTTTAAATAGTGCCTTGGTTGATTCTTGCTCATCCCATTCACTTCCTGTCTCTGCTTTCCACATTTGTTGAAACTTGTGCAGAAACTGGGCTGGGCTCTCATCATCTTTTAGACATTCTTCTTTCAGCTTGGTTGGGTCTCTGCGTGAGGGATATTTGTTTCTCAGGGCTTCCCATACTCGGGGTCTCATATGGTTGAAGGGTAACCCATCACACCGGTGTCCGCGCATGACCCCTGGAAGCCCAGCCTCCACAAACACTTCTTTGGCTGCTGAGTGTCCTGCCATTTTTATTAGCAGTGCTTTGATGTCTCCTGCTGCCAAGTTGATGCCTCCCGTGATTTCTTCTAACTTTTCTATCCATTTGTCTGCTCCGTCTGCCAGCGGAGTTAGTCTTCCTGCAAGCGTTATCATGTCCATAAATGACCATGGCATGTACCTGTCTTCATTAGGTCCCTTGGAAATTAAAGGCATGATTTTTGCCTCCTGCCCCTGTGCTGCTGCACGTAGCTGTGCTTGCGATCTCGTTTCCATTGCATGATTGCGGTGCTCTTCCACCTCCACGTCCACCTCAAGTTCAGTTGCAAGTTGTTTTTTCACACCTGAAAGCATCGCTCTCCTTTCCGTGACCTCCCGAGGTCTTACAGCTGGGCCCTTCCCGCTCTGTCTGGTCCTGCTGACAAAATGTGGGGATATTATGTCGTTCCCATCATCCAGACGTTCAGCTGTGTCCCATAGTTCCATATTTCTTTCTCTTTCATCCTCTTCCTCCTTTTCTGCTTCTGTGAGCATAGTTTTGAAGTGCTGGTCAGGGTGGTCTGCGAGGTCAATCTGGGCTGCCTCCTCCATCCGCTGCTCAATCTCCTGTCTTTGCTTCTCCTCTCGTTGCTTTCTTGCACATCTTTGTAATTCTTTTAAGTTTCCCTCATATTCCTTTACTTCTTTTCTCAGTCTTTCCACCTCCTCTTGTTCCTCTTTTTTTCGACTTTCTGCTTCCCTCTGTCTCTCCAAACGTTCCCTATGTTTCCCCCAGCTTCGGGTTAATTTAAGGCACTCCTGCAATTCCTCCAGCTCTGCAGTTGTTCTTTCTTCCACTGATTCTGACCTTTCTTTTGGATTTGATTTTCTAAGTGCCTGAGGGAGAGTCGTGGGCCATCCGACTGATGTGGGCAAATGAGCCCTAGGAGGTGTCGGTGGGCTGGAGCAGGCACTATCCTCCTCCTCATCTAACGAGCAACTTGGCATCTCTTCTTGGCTTATATTTCCCCAATTTCTCTGCTGTCTATCTCTTTTTCCTTTTTCTCCCTCCCCCTCGTTATCCATTACTAATTTTAACCTCCCTGTGATTTTACCCCTACTAATTTTATCTGTACACACTGGGTACTGTCCTGCTGCAGGATGGTAAGGAGGTGGCTAAGAGGCAGTATACTCAGGGGCTGTTGGGATTTTATTACTTTCAACTTTAAAATATCGCAAGATATCTCTCTGTTCAGCATGTTTCTGTTTTTTACGCAACTGCGTTTGGTCATTTCTTGCATCGTTATGCCGCAGCCTTTCTTCTACTTCATCATAGCATAACGGGTCAAAGCTACCTTCTATAGGCCAGCGATTTTTTCCAGATGTTATTTTATGCCATTCCGTCATGCATTTTTGAATTCTGCGTTTGTTAGAAGGATGTGTTATCATTACTAATTTAGCAGGCGTCAGTTCCTTAGTCTGTTTGCTCACGTTGGTTCCCATGGCAGTCAGCAGTCAGCGGACACTGTGGCCTGTGTCTATTTACTTAGGGCTGAACGATTTTGGAAATAATCTAATTATGCTTCTCCTTGCTACTGTAATTTTAATGTGATTATTTCCGATCTGATTTTACTCACATATAAACAACAAATCTACTTTGTTTCCTTGCTGTGCAGCTCAATTGTTAAAAGACTCACCGCATCTAAATTCAGAACAGCAATGATTGTGTTTTAACCTAACTATATTTTAACCTAGGTTGCAATTTTTTACCTTTCTCTTCATTAATCGTAGGTAAAGAAAGAATGGCCTATACCTAGAGTTGTTTGTACCCAAGGACTAGTTACACCTAGAACCTTTATTGTTTCTATTAATCAGAATGTTATTCAATAGACTAGCTTTTAGTTAATTTGGACATTTAATCCTTGTTAAATTTAAGGTGCAGTCTACAGGCAAGTCTAGCTTTAAACTAATTGATCTGTATTTTTATGCTACGTATGATTATAGAGACTTCCAAATCCAGTAATAAAATTAGATTATCTCCCTGCTGCTAGTGTCTTTCTTTTAGCTAACGTTTTTGTCAACATCTAATGGACACGTTTTAGTTTTATAATTGTTAGTAGCTACAAATTGTAAACTCTGTGATTTTGGAAATTGCGTTTATATTAAGACTGCTATTAATTGTCCAGCCCAGCTATTTACTAACCCTCTTAGTCCCTATTTGTCTGGTTTTTTTTTTATCGGGTCCTGCTCTTTCCAATATAGATTTTTCCTTTTTTAACTTTTTTTACCTTGTTCGATCTGTTATATTTCAACAATCTAGGGTTAGGGTATTTCTGTTATGCTGAACTTTTCTTGTTTTATCCTTTGTTTTATAGTTTTTTATTATATATATTTTACTACTATCAGTTATTATTGTTTATCATTATCTTATCTTTTTATGCTTTATTGCTTAAATTTTATTTTGTTCTATACTTTGTTTCTTTCGAATATATATCTGTATCCTTAACACTGTCAATTTATTATTTATTATTATCTTATTTCTATGTATTATTATTATAGTTCCCGTTTTCCCTTATTTCCCTTTTTAACAATTAATCTACACTTTACATACACTAACACAGACAGACATGTATTTTAGCTCTCACCTATTGCACTTCTTGTGCGTTACTCTGCAGGTCTATATTATTCTTACAATAACTTTCCTCACTGTCTCTTACAGTGGCATACGCGTTTTTCCCAGCTTCCCGGCCTCACTTCCACGCTGGGAAAGTGAGGGACGTCTCCTTCGAGCGGTACTTTATACTCTGGTCTATCGCTTAGGCCAGGTCTCGTTAATCATCAATACTTTTGCACAACTTCATAGCACATTTCCTGACTATCACTTAGTCACTAATACCCTTATTCTGCCACAAATATGAACCATACACTAAATGCATCCACTGCTCCGAGCGGCTGTCTCATCAGACTTATGTCAATCACTTTGACCGGTCTGTCCCTACTTCTCTACCTATTATCTATTTCAGATACAAAACAGTTCTTTGCACCAATCAATACCTTACACAAAAATGCATCAGTTTTTCGTTAGCCATATATTCATGCACATATACTTTTTTCATCAATTGATACCTTAAACAAAATTGCAGCAGTTTACATTAGCCATATATTCAACACTTTAAACAAACATGCAGCCACATACAATTAGCCATACATTCAACACTTTTAAACAAACATGCAGCCACATACAATTAGCCATATATTCACATACACATAAAAACGACAATGCAGCCACACACACACACACACACACCTCTGGACTGCTCCCCAGCTTATTCTGTTCTTCCTTTATGTTATTTTTGTATATATTCTTCTTGTTATGTTATTGTTTTGTGTATATTACTAAATTTAGATTACTAGGTTCTTTTAGGAGGGCTTTGTGATACCTGACATCCACTAGCCACCTGCCGGAGGCCGGTTCCCCACAAATTTAGATAATTATAACAAATTAGTATCTCACCTGTATTGGTGGATTCTTAAGGGCCCTTGGGGTTCCTGGCGTCCGACCGATGGCAGCAGTCGTCCGGGATCACGCGTCCTCCTGGCTCGGCTCGCCAAAATGTTGTGGATGGGCCTCCCCACAACGTAATGATTTGCACTAAGTCCTTCAAAAATTCTAAGTTCTTGGTAAGGCAGTTAAAAATATCAAACAGTAGTCAAAAAGTGAACAAAGGTAGCTGAGTCTCAGTCCAGGGTGGTTTATTGCAACAACACAAGACAACCACACGTGAGATGTGCTCCGGACAACATCATCTGACAACATACAGAAAGCGGTCGGTTTAAATACATTCTCTGGATCTTTGAGCTCCTCCTGTGAGCCACTCCTTTTTTACATAATTTCCATTGCTTTTTCCACGGATATCTTTGTTAATTTTTTACCTATCAGTGGAAACTTTTATGGGGCGTGCTTTTTTAAAAACATGGTTACACATCACAGCTCCTCCCAATCATGGCCCCTCACTTACTGCTCATTTCCATATGGTTACACGTCATTACCTTTTCGGACTTGGACCTTGCATTTTCTGTGTTCATTTTGGAGTCTTTCATGTTCTGCTTTACATTGCAAATGGCTTGCCCTTTTGACCCAGAGGTTTTTCAATTTCCCCTGGTAAATTGGTAAATTCCATTGACCCCCTAATTCTTATTCTGGACACACACACACATGTTTCTTAGGTGAATGTTTACAGCACCCCTTATATCAATTGTGATAAGAATATATTTATTATAAGATATTCATTGTGAGATATTAATCCACTACAACAGCCTGCTCTTTGAGAAATTTCTTTTTGTGTCTTACCCTCCTGATGGAGGGTGTCAATGATGGTCTTCTGGACAGCAGTCAGATCAGCAGTCTTCCCCATACTTGTGATTTAGTTTACTGAACCAAGCTGAGTGTTTTTCAAGGCTCAGGAAACCCTTGCAGGTGTTTCGAGTTAATTAGACGATTTAAGTGATTAGTTGAATAGCCTACTAGTATACTTTTTCACGATATTCTAATTTTCTGAGACAGTCCTGTATATGGATGAGCAAAGCTTGCTCAGGATTGGTCCATTACCCCGTGTTGTCTTCTGGGATCCACATCACCATTAGACTGAGAGCTTGGCTTCAGGGAAGATAATTGCCCCTGTGTTTATGCATGCCACACGTCCTTGGGTTTGTTTCCCTGGTGACTATCATAATCCGTAAGAAAATAAACAAACGAAAAAAGAAAGTTTCTATGTGCATATATACCTGTGTGCTGCCTGGTCAATATGTATGGATGTGAAATTAAAATACCCCATGGTGAGTTCTTCTTAAGTTGTGTCAGGTTTTCCAGTTGATGGAATTTGTTTATAGAAGCATTCTTCAACAAGCTTCTTAATGTGTGTTTTTAGACAGATAGGTATGGGAGGAAACATTTGTGTCCAGGGAAAATCCCTGCATGGCAGTGAGGACTTAAATGCTCCACAGAGCCCACTTTGGCTGAGAATTTAACCTGTTTCTCATCAATATGTTACTACCTAGCCCCTTTTATAGATGTCAGGAGTGTGAGATCAACCTCTTGGTCCCCCTTTTGTTGGCAACAAAGCCTCACTGCTGTATTGAAGCAAAGTGTAAATGTCATACAAAATATGAGAGTTAAACATTAAAAGTTTGACTGCAAAATACATGTGGTGTGCTTTAGCACACACTAAGGTTTATTAAGAAATCAAACATTAATTTTCTTCCTGAAGAAAAAGAAAAGTAGGTCAGTAGAGAGCTGTGTGGTGGCGAGACAGCAGCAATAACAAAACGTTAGGAGCATTCAGATCATACTCCTGTGTTCCACAAGCTTTAAATCATGTTTTCATGTGTATTTATTTAAATCAACGTTCTGCAAGTCCTCATGTGCCACTGTTCTGTAACTTGTGGATGCATCTCGGCTCCAACACACCTGAATCAGAAGGCTAAGTTGGCATGTTGGCAAGTTTTACAAAGGCCTGGCTTTGATTGAGGTGTGTTGGAGCAGAAATGCATCCAAAAGACTACGTATATGATATAGGACTCCATGGAAAATTATGCCTAAATGAATGCATTGGCTCACATACTTTTAGGATTTTGAAGAGTGGGTTTTAGGTGTTGGCTATTGTTAACCATTTATTCCTGCTAATATAACATAGAAAGACGTGTGCCTGACCACCACCTGGGTGAAATGTGTTCCAGTGGCTCAGCCCATATGTATGTTGAAATTTAGTAAATTCCAAAATACTTTATTAAAAAATACAAGGAATTATCAGTTACTCTGACATGCAGCTTATTTAATGTGTTGACTGAACATAACTGACTGTATATTTAACTTTATTACACAACGGGTGTTACAGGCTGTGGATGCTTAGCAGTTTACAAGACCCATTAAAGGTTTTCAACTCGATGAACATTTGGTGCTGCGTGTCAAGAATAAAACTGAAATCTAACTGCCTTCCATTTCCTGCTTCCTGACTGTGGCTCCTCCTCTAATCTCTGATTGTTTCTGATGTGATGAACTGACTATGTTGGCTTGCTTTGTTTCACGAGAGGATCCTTCACACATACAACCTGCCAGGTAAATGCATTACTCACACAGCTGATGTGAAATGCCAGGACTAACATGCATGATTGGCCTTTTTCCCTGTTCAGGCTGCCAGAGAGACTCAATAGAACACCATAAAAATGTGTGCTTTTTATGTTTTCTAGACGTTTGACAATAGTCCCAGGAACTAATGACCAGCTTATTCACCAAATCAGCTAATGAGGCAAATTGAGGGTATGTTTGATTAGTCTTTTAGCCTTCTACCACCTGCAACATTGTACTTAGTTTTCCAACTCATGGTGATATGACAGGTGATAGACTTGAAGCACAATGTTAGGAAATTGGAGAGAAAATGGCGCTCTACACACCAAGAGGAATCCTACTTAATCTGGAGGGACAGTCTATTGTTGTATAACAAGACCCTTCGCAGAGTTAGAGCAGCATATTTTTCATCATTAATTGAAGAGAATAAAAATAATCCTAGATTTCTCTTTAGTACAGTTGCCAAACTTACTCAGAGCTGCAGCTCTGTTGATTCAACCATTCCCTTAGCTCTTAGTAGTAATGATTTTATGGGATTCTTCATAAATAAAATTGATGCCATTAAAAATAAAATAATTGGCATCCTCCCAAACATGATTACCTCGTCCCCAGTAAGTAAGGCAGCATTGGAGGAATCTTTAGAACCTGCGCTGTGTCTGAACTGTTTAGAAGCAGTAGAGCTTTCTGAGCTATCTAAAATCTTAGCTTCATCTAAACCTTCTACCTGTATGTTAGACCCAATCCCAACCAAGTTGTTTAAGGAGGTATTCCCTTTGATCAGTGGTCCTATTTTAGACATGATTAATCTATCCTTAGTAAATGGATATGTACCACAGGTTTTTAAAGTAGCTGTTATTAAACCTTTACTTAAGAAACCTTCTCTTGATCAAGATGAGCTAGTAAACTACAGACCTATATCTAATCTTCTTTTCTTATCTAAAATTCTTGAGAAAGTAGTTGCTAATCAACTTTGTGAACATTTACAAAGCAATGACCTACTTGAGGAGTTTCAGTCAGGCTTCAGAGCTCATCATAGCACTGAAACGGCTCTGGTGAAGGTCACTAATGATATTCTCATGGCCTCAGATAATGGACTTGTGTCTGTACTTGTCCTGTTAGATCTCAGTGCTGCATTTGATACAGTTGATCACAATATTCTCCTACAAAGACTTGAACATACTGTAGGGATTAAGGGGAAAGCATTAGGCTGGTTTAAATCTTATCTGTCGGACAGATTCCAGTTTGTTCATGTTAATAATAAATCTTCCTCAAACTCTAGGGTCACCTGTGGAGTACCACAGGGTTCAGTCCTTGGACCAATTCTCTTTACTATATATATGCTTCCGATCGGCAAAATTATCAGACAGCATGGGATTAATTTCCACTGTTATGCTGATGACACTCAGCTATATCTATCCATAAATCCTGATGAATCCAATCAATTACTTCGACTGCAGTCATGTCTTGATGACATCAAAAGCTGGATGACTTTAAATTTCCTGCATCTAAATTCTGACAAGACCGAAGTTGTAATCTTTGGGCCAGAGTCCTCAAAAAATAAACTTCTTAACCAATCACTTAATCTGGATGACATTAACTTGGCCTCTGGTAATAAAGTAAAAAACCTTGGTGTTATTTTTGACCAAGACATGTCATTTAAATCCCATATTAAACAGGTTTCCAGAGTTTCCTTTTTTCACCTCCGGAATATCGCCAAAATTAGAAACATTCTGTCCAGGAGTGATGCTGAAAAACTAGTCCATGCATTTGTTACTTCAAGGCTGGACTATTGTAATTCTTTACTATCAGGAAGTCCACAAAATGCAATTCAAAGTCTTCAGCTTATCCAAAATGCTGCAGCAAGAGTTCTGATGAAAATCAACAAGAGGGATCATATTTCTCCAATTTTAGCTTCCCTTCATTGGCTTCCTGTTAAATCAAGAATAGAATTTAAAATTCTTCTTCTAACGTATAAAGCCCTTAATAATCAAGCTCCATCATATATCAGAGCTCTGATTACTCCGTATGTTCCTAACAGAGCACTTCGCTCTCAGACTGCAGGTCTGCTGGTGGTTCCTAGAGTCTCTAAAAGTAGAATGGGAGGCAGATCCTTTAGCTATCAGGCTCCTCTCCTGTGGAACCAACTCCCAGTTTTGGTCCGTGAAGCAGACACCCTGTCTACTTTTAAGACTAATCTTAAAACTTTCCTTTTTGACAAAGCTTATAACTAGAGTGGCTCATGTTACTCTGAGCTACCTTTATAGTTTTGCTGCTATAGGCTTAGGCTACTGGAGGACATCAGGGCCTACTTTTCTCACTCTACTGATTTTTACTGTTCTCCAGTCTACTGTTCTCCAGATTTGCATTGCATTACATTGAAATGACTGTTGTCATTTCAGCTTTTAACTTTTTGTTCTCTCTCTTTTTTCTTCATAGTAGGCACACCTGGTCTGACGTTCTGTTGACTGTGAAATCATCCAGGGAGGACAGATCACCGACTATTACCATCTAATGTAGAACAGATTACTAGATCAATGTGTGCTTCTGTGCTTTTTTGTCTCTCTTGTTGTGTCTCTGCTCTGTCTTCTGTAACCCCCAGTCGGTCGAGGCAGATGACCGTTCATACTGAGCCCGGTTCTGCCGGAGGTTTTTTTTTTTCCCGTTAATGGGTGGTTTTTCTTCCCACTGTCGCTTCATGCTTGCTCAGTATGAGGGATTGCAGCAAAGCCATGTACAATGCAGACGACTCTCCCTGTGGCTCTACGGTCCCCCAGGAGTGAATGCTGCTTGTCGGGACTTTGATGCAATCAACTGGATTCCTTATATAGGACATTTTGACCAATCTGTATAATCTGACCCAATCTGTATAATATGATTGAACTTGATTTTGTAAAGTGCCTTGAGATGACATGTTTCATGATTTGGCGCTATATAAATAAAATTGAATTGAATTGAATTGAATAACACATTAACTTTGATGAAGTGATTATGTAATGCTTTATTCTGCTTCCCAGTGACTAAATTGACTTCTCACCTTTAAAAACGTTCACTTACAACTGCTGTGTCTTCACATGTAGGAGCTAAATGCAGAGTTCCAGGCAGGTAAAAACCTTTTTACTCTTTTAACTTATGATTTACTTTAACTCCATATATATTCTCTGTTAACATGTTTTTTAAAAGCTAAAAAGCTTACCAGAGATCTGACTGAACAATTAAGGATTATTCTGATTAAGTGATAAATAAGAAAAAAGTATTATCAATTTATAAGATAATTATTTGGTATCAAACTGACCTTTTCATACTATGGTGGATATTTTTTGCTGTTAACTGGTAGCTACTCGTTTCTAGGCCCATTAATTAGCCTCTGTTAATAGATCCTAATTAACAGGTTCAGACAACTCCTAAAAACTACTCAAGCTGGAGAGAATTTGAATGTACTGTTGTTAAATTCATTTTTAAATTAATTTTTAAATTGAACATTATTTGACGTGGTAACTTTCCAAACTAAATGACAAAGCCGTAATAACTCTAAGATTTGAACATCCTTACTGATGGCGTTTCAACTTAGGTTCCTAACCCAATCTTGGGATTGCTCAATTTGACCAGACTGCATCTATTTTTCCTTAACTAGAAACCAAAAGGTTGATTTATCTCAAAAACAGATTGCAATCCTGGAGGCTAAATTGCTTTGGCTTCCTGTAAAAATCCCAAATACACATGATTTTGTGTACCTTGTAAATAAACTACAGCTGGACTATCAGTATATTCACCCAATCACAAATTGCTTCTTTTGCTTAGTACAAGCCAAATTTTCATAAAAGACTAAGTGAGTCTTTGCTAAAATGTGGGTTGTGTAGATCTGGTGTATCAATTTCTCCTCTGTAAAACAGGCTGTACCAGCATATCTCTGGACATTTATTCTTCACTTCAAAGGATTATTCTGCAAAGTTCTCGTTATTTATCATACTGCAAAGGACATTGAGCTCTTGATAAACTAGAGCTCAATGTCTAGTTGAGCTCTAATAAATAAATAAATAGTCCCACAGAAGGGAAATTTGTGTCTGCATGGGGGGAACTGTGGTCAAGGGTGTTGCTCAGGGATCCCCAGTGACAGACTGGGTTTTTAACTGCTGACCTTTGGGGCCTCCTGGTTCTCTAACCACTAGACTACCTCTCCCTCATCAGTAATTCTATTCATATAGCACCTTTCTCGGGCAACAGTCACAAAGGGCCTCATGGTAAAATAAAGTTCAGAACACTTTAAAGAACATTTAAAATAAAAACAAAAAAAACTAAAATATAAAAATGTAAAACACGACACAGCAACATATAATCAGCTATAGCAGCCCTGAGACAGGCGAGGCTAAAATGGTTGTTTAAAAAATAATGTTTTCAGCTGCTTTTTAAGAACTTCAGCAGAGTCCAGTGATCGCAGGTAATGAGGTCGTTCATTCCACAGTCTTGGTCCAACTGCTTGGAAAGATCCGTCCACTTGGGTTCTAAGGCATCTGCTCTGATTCTGCTCGGAGGATCTCAGGCTACGGGCTTTGAATGTCAAAACCTGAATTTTAGAATTTATACAATGAGCTACAGGGAGCCAATGGAAAGATTTTAAAAAGGGGTGATGCAGGCTCTTCTGTACCAGCTGTTGAGGGGCCAGTTCTTTTTTGTCAAAACAGTACAACAGATTATTACAGAGTATTAGCCTAAACAAGATGAAACAAAAGCATGAATCATCATCTCAAACTAATTTTTTGGAGCTTGGAGATGTTATGCAGCAGGAAGAAGCAGGTCATTAGTAAATGTTTTGTATGGTGTTCTAGAGACATGGCTTCATCAAAAAGGACTCCTATAATTCTCAAACCAGACGTTACCTTGCTAAAATTGCCTAGGTGCTGTTCAGCTCCATATGAACGGTCTATAAACTTGTAATGATACAATTTTATTTATTTTCTAAAATTTAAAGCATGTAATAAAATACAGGTCTGCTAAAACCATTTCTTAATTTCTTTCCCCACTGTATAAATCTACTTGATTATATTCTCAGTACAAGATTATCCTATTGTAATCAGGATTGTTTCTATCTTCTGTGTTGTAGCATTGAGACATCTTGCTTTCTGACTTTTCAGAATCAGACTGTATTCGATAAGTTTGCGGGTACAAACAAGGAATATGACTTTGGATTCTAACGCTCACATCCTATAAAAAACACAGCAGCATAAATAACAGCAAGCAGAACAGCAACTACAATCTATAACAGGTAAAAGGTAAGAACAAGGGCAGAATGTGCAAGAGACTTGTTTTCACAGCAGAGTAGCTGGCTACCTAGACTGTAAAGTGTTCATGGGTTAGGGTTAGGCTAGGCTAATTTTAGCCATCAGTGCTTTGTAATGCCGACCTGAGGGTCAAAGTCTGAATAATATTTGACCTGGATGAGTTGGATCAGCAGCTATTTTAGCTGCAATCTGGACCTGTACAGGTCATGACTGGATGAAAGATTGGTCCTGAGGACTGCTCCGTTCCGTTCACGTACATGCGTATCCGACCGATGGAGACACTATGTTGTTATTTTAATTAATGAGAACAGTTCCACAGTCCCGAGTGAGGATGGTTCCTAGGAACCGGAAGTGATTCACAGTAGACACAGTGTTGTGAAGGATAGTCAGGGGACAGACTGAGCAAGGTTGCACCAGTGGACATGCTGATACACCTCCAATCTGTATGCTGACTCATCACCATCCTGGATCAGCCCAATTACAGTGTTATCCATCTGCGCAACTCCTGAAGTTGCGCAGATCTGCAGTCAGTAGTGTACAGTGAGGAGAGGGCAAACGACACACCCCTGGGGGGGGGCAACCTTTGTTGATCGGAGGGGGCAACCTGTGTTGATTGTTTTTGGGCAGTAGAAGATGCTCCCCAGCCTCACATGCTGCTGGTCGTCAGTCAGGAAGCTGTTTATCCACTGAAAGGTGGAGGGCAGCACTTTGAACTGGGTGGGTTTCTGATGAAGGATGTTAGGGTTGATTGTGTTAAAGTCCGAGCTGACCCCTACAAACAGGATCCTGGCGTATGTCCCTGGATGCGCGAGGTGGCGCAGGATGTAGACCGATGTTGTCAGTGTCCCCTTCTGAACTGTTTATCTGGTGATCAAACAATGGCCTATTTCACAATAGGCCATTGTTTGATCTGCTGAACTACTTCCAAGTTTCTATGTGAAGTCATGCATGTCTAGTTTTCCACCTTTATCAGTCCTGTGGATCAGCTGGGACTGCCCTTTTTGCTCTAACTCTGGCAAGAAAGGATAAAGCTTTACATTTTTGCATCAGATGTCCAACACCATAAAAATGTGTGCTTTTTATGTTTTCTAGACGTTTGACAATAGTCCCAGGAACTAATGACCAGCTTATTCACCAAATCAGCTAATGAGGCAAATTGAGGGTATGTTTGATTAGTCTTTTAGCCTTCTACCACCTGCAACATTGTACTTAGTTTTCCAACTCATGGTGATATGACAGCTAAGGAAACTATCATGGATATCATGGATAATAACAGAACTCCCTTCAAAAACTCGAAATAATCCTTTGAAGCTTTTTCACACCTTTAACAGGGGGGCTATTGAATGTGGAGGATGGTATAATGGGCCTAAAAACATACAGATGACCACTATGCCTTAACATTCTGTTAATGGTCTAAGTACTTCATACAACAGTGACTCTAAAAAGCATTCTTACCAATCAACCATGGCTGCTCTCATTTTTAAAGTGTGTGATTTTAGTAATTTTTCTTTATTTTCAGATGTCTCACATTCTCTCCCCATGATCCCATATATCCCGTTGTTCTTTCCTCAAGTCAAAGCAAACAGCACTCCAGTTGACAAAGTCAACAGTGCAGAGACAAAAAAAGGTATGACGCCTGGATAAGCTTCAAGGCTATTTCTGCTTAACAAAATAATCCCACTACTGACAAAATATTGAGATGGAAACTGGGAAGCTACAAATGATAATAGATGCAGAATAAGAAGATTGGAAATACCTTTATTGTCCCACAATGGGGAAATTTGGGCGTGACAGTGGGAAAAACACATAGACAGAGTTACACTCTAAATCAGTAATGAAAAACAAGCTTATCTAAAGTTAGTTCTAACACAACAGCAAGAAAACTTTTTACAAATGTCATGGTTTTCAATTGTTTTGCCCACATGCGGATACGAGCGGGAGGCCAGGCACAAGTTTTAAGATGTTTTATTGAAGGAATCAACTGCTGGGATACAACGACGAGACGCCGAAGGAGAGGTCTGAGCGTCAAGCGGGAGGTACTGTGGGAAAGGAAAGAAAAATGACTACGATTGAACGAACCAAGGAAATACAAGAACCTGCGCAGCTTACCACTCAGCTGGGCGGACCTGACCGGGAGGAAGTAGCGGCAAGAGGACCCTGTGATCCTACCCCCTGTTGGTGTAGTGGCTAGTGGCTGGAGGGCAGTAGGTGGGACTGGCGAGGGACCCAGAGCGAGCTTCGGCTGAGCGGGGTGACAGATGGATTAACTTGAATGAAGGGAGGAACCAGCAGCATCCGGGAGGGGAACCACAAGCCCGGCTGGGTAATATCCAGGGAGCAAGGGGGAGTCGCAAGAGCAAGATCTGAGCCTTGTGATGCTGCGGGTGTGATTCTCCGGACAGAGCGTCAAGAGGTAAGTGCTTCCACGCACAAAAACTGTGACAAAAGAGAAGATCCAAGATTAGTCAAAAAATCGAGAGGCAAAGCTTACACGCTAGTGTTTCAGAGCTAGTTGGAGGCCACGTCATACCACGACTGGTTTAACATTCTGGCGTCTTCCATCTGTCGGTGCTCTGCTTAAGAAGCCGCTCCAAATGAGTCGCAGGTGTGGGCCACGCCTCTCGCCAGCTAGAACCACCTGCGGAGCAGAATAGGGCACAGATACACAGGGAACCCTGACACTACCTCCCCCTCAACGGCCGCCTCCTGGCGGCCCGGACGAGGAGGTGCTAGGTTGCGCTGACCAGAACCTGCTTAGCAGGTCCTTATCTGTTATAGCAGAACCGGAAACCCAGGATCGTTCCCCAGGGCTGCGACCCTCCCAGTCGACAAGGTACTGGTGGCCCTTACCTCGACGACGGGCGTCCACAACCCTGAGAACGCGGGGCCTCCGATCCTCCGGGGAGGGTGGAGGGGGTTCGGCAGGAGGGTACAGGTCGCTGTCCAAGACCGGTTTTATTTGGGAGACATGGAAGGTGGGATGCACACGGGAGTGAGGAGGCAGACGCAGACGGACGGAGGAGGGGTTGATGATGGACTCTATAGTATAGGGGCCGGTGAACCGGGGAGCGAGTTTCTTGGCGGATGAGTCTGACAAGACGTCCCTGGAAGACAGCCAGACCCTCTGACCGGGGTGATAAGGCGGGGCTGGTCTGCAGCGTTTGTCGGCGAATCTTTTGCTCTGCTCTGCGGTGCGTGAAAGTGCAGAGATGGTGGCTTTCCAGATATCTTGACAGCGGGCGATGTATTCGTTAACAGAAGCGAAGGGGATTTGGAGTTCATCAGAGGGCAGAAGTGGAGGTTGATAACCTAGGGCTACTTCAAAAGGTGAACGTCCGGTGGATGACGAGAGGTGAGAATTGAGGGCGTACTCAACCCATGGTAAAAATTTGTTCCAGTCTGTTGGGGATGACGAGGTGAGGCAGCGGAGGGTGGTTTCTAGTTGCTGGTTCATACGTTCGGTTTGACCGTTTGTCTGTGGGTGATATCCAGAAGTGAGGGTGTAACGTGCACCGAGAGCAGAGCAAAAGTGCCGCCAGACCTGGGAGACAAACTGGGGCCCCCGGTCAGAGAGGATCTCTGTGGGGATCCCATGGAGTCGAAACACGTGTTTAATGAGGAGTTGGGCTGTTTGGAGAGCATTAGGTAGTTTTCGGATTGGAATGAGGTGGCAGGACTTGGAGAAGCGATCTACTACTGTAAGGATGGTAGACATACCTTGGGATGTGGGAAGACCGGTAACAAAGTCCAAGGCTATATGGGACCAGGGACGCTTGGGGATAGGAAGTGGATGTAATAGACCGGAAGGTGGTTGGGTCGAAGGTTTGTTCTGGGCGCAAACCGGACAGGCTAGGACGTATTCTCGGACATCCTTGGTCCAGGATGGCCACCAAAAACACCGGGAAACCTGGGACTGGGTCCTATATATGCCGGGGTGTGCGGAAAACTTGGAATCGTGGCTCCAGCGTAGGACATCGGGACGGACAGATCGGGGTACGTACTTAAGACCCGCGGGTCCAGTTCCTGGGTCTGGATCGAGCTTTAGGGCTTGGTTGATTCGATCCTCCAGGTCCCAATGTAAGGCCCCAATGGTGCACGAGGGGGGGAGGATCGGTGCTGGTTCTCTCTCCTGTTCTGGAGGGGCAAATTGGCGAGAGAGAGCGTCTGGTTTCACATTTCTGGATCCGGGTCTGTAGGTTATAGTGAGGTTGAATCTAGAGAAAAATAAGGACCAGCGGGCTTGTCGGGGATTAAGGCGTCGGGCTGACTGCAGGTATGAAAGGTTTTTGTGGTCTGTCCAGACGATTACGGGCTGCTCGGATCCCTCTAACCAGTGACGCCACTCCTCCAACGCTAACTTAATGGCCAGCAGTTCTCGGTCGCCGACGTCGTAATTTCGCTCGGCTGGGGATAACCGGCGAGAAAAGAAGGCGCAGGGGTGGTTCTTGTTATCAACCTTGGATTGTTGAGATAAGACCGCGCCGACCCCGGTGTCGGACGCGTCGATCTCGAGGATGAACTGTTTAGAAGGATCAGGGTGAATAAGAATGGGGGCCTGAGAAAACCGGGTCTTGAGATCAACGAAAGCGGCCTCAGCTTTAGGGCTCCAGGCGTAAGGGACCTTGGTAGAGGTTAACGCGTGCAAGGGCGAGGCAATCTGGCTATAATTTCTAATGAAACGCCGGTAAAAATTGGCGAAACCCAAGAACCGCTGGAGTTGTTTACGGGACTCTGGGGTTGGCCACTCTACGACCGCCTTGATCTTTTCAGGGTCTGATCTGACTCGTCCGCCTTCTAAAATCAAACCGAGGAAGGAAACAGAAGCTTGATGAAACTCGCATTTCTCCGCTTTAACAAATAAGCGGTTCTCTAAGAGGCGTTGCAGGACTAAGCGAACATGCTGTTTGTGCTGCTCAAGATCGCTTGAATAAATCAAAATGTCGTCCAAATAGACGAAAACAAAGATGTTTAGAAAGTCGCGAAGGACATCTTTTACTAAGGCTTGAAACACAGCCGGGGCATTACACAAACCAAAAGGCATTACTAGATACTCAAAGTGACCTAACGGGGTCTTAAAGGCTGTCTTCCACTCGTCTCATTGCCTAATACGAACTAAATGGTAAGCATTGCACAGGTCGAGTTTGGTGAAGATGACCGCGTCCTGGACTGGTTCAAGCGCAGAAGATAACAGAGGAAGTGGATACTTGTTCTTAATGGTTATTTGGTTTAGTCCCCGGTAATCAATGCAAGGTCGGAGGGACCCATCCTTTTTTCCCACAAAAAAGAAGCCAGCCCCCAAAGGTGAGGACGACGGGCGGATTAATCCGGCCGAAAGGGACTCACTTATATAACGCTCGAGCGCTTGACACTCAGACCTCGAGATGTTGTAAAGGCGACTGGCTGGTAGAGGGGCCCCGGGCAGCAAGTCGATGGCGCAGTCATAAGGACGGTGTGGGGGTAGAGAGCTAGCCCGACTCTTGCTAAATACTTCTCGCAGATCGTGGTAACAACCCGGGACGCGAGAAAGATCAATAACATCCACAGGACCCGAGATGGAACTCGGGGCGTGGGAAACCGGGAGCGCAGACTGCAAGCACCGAGAGTGGCAGGCAGGGGACCACGACTCGGGCCGTGATTCAGCCCAATTTAATTGCGGGTTGTGAACGGCCAACCAGGCTAAACCCAAAACCACTGGCGAACGCTTTACGGGAAAGACAAAGAACGAGAGCTGTTCCCGATGATTGCCTGATACTATCACTTCCAGAGGCTCAGTCCGGCGGGTGATCAAAGTCAGTCTTAGCCCATCTAAGGAGGAAACCTGGAGTGGCTCCGATAATGGTTTAGTGGGTAAACGGAGCTGTTCGACCATCCCTTGGTCGATTAAATTAAAATCGGAGCCGGAATCTACGAGAGCAGACACGCTAATACTATCCTAATTAAAGACTAGTGTAACTGGTAAACAAAAACGCGAGGACGGCTGGCTTTCACTCATCTTGGGGGTGGGAATCGAACACCGGTCCGCCGTCCTTCCCGCTACTGACGGCGGACCCGGTCTTTTGGCCGCACCGGGCACTCCCTGACAAAATGACCCTCGCCTCCGCAGTAGAGGCACAAGTTATTGGAGAAGCGCTGCTGGCGCTCGTCGCTAGTCAGACTGACCCGTCCCAACTGCATGGGCTCAGGTGGAGGCATAACCTCCCGTCGTTGAGAACCGTTCATATGTGCCGGGGGTCCAAAAGACCGTAACGGCCTGTCCGAACGAGCCCGGTTTCGACTACGCAGCCGGGAGTCGAGACGAATAGCTAAAGTCACCAGCTCCTCGAACGTGCTGGGATCCTTAACCCGGGCCAATTCATCTTTTAGACCCTCATCCAGAGCCTGAAAGAATGCTGCTTTTAAGGGCTTGCCCTCCCAACCTGCTGCTGCGGCCACGGTACGAAACTCGACGGAGAAGTCTGACACACGTCGACCGCGCTGTTTTAAACCGAGAAGGACTCGAGACTGCTGATCGGTGTCTAACTCTGCCGAAAACACCGTCTTAAACTCTGTAATAAAGTCCTGAAAAGAGCAGCCAAACGAGTCACAGTCAGGGAAACGGGCTTCTGCCCATCTGAGGGCTTTGCCCGTTAAGAGTCGTAATATATAGGAGATCTTAACTTGATCTGAAGCAAATGTGTGGGGAGAACGATTAAAAACTAGTTTACACTGGAATAAAAATCCTCCGCAATCCCCGCTGTCACCGGAAAATTTCTCCGGACACGGTGACGTGTCTCCGGGAGGCGGGGCCCAACTGCTGTCCTCCGCGCTTTGCGCTGCAGGAGGCGGGGTGTCAGGAGCTTGAGTGACAGGCTGGGTTGCCGCGGCAAGCGAGGCAGTGAGCTGGCTAAGCTGGGCGGTGAGTACCTGGAGTTGTTCCTGCGTTGTATTTACTGCTAAACCCAGTGACTGCAGCTGTTCCTGTTGGGCGGCCAGCTGCCGCCCGAACGTATCCGCTGGACTTTGCTGGCCAGAATGTTCTTCTGTCATGGTTTTCAATTGTTTTGCCCACATGCGGATACGAGCGGGAGGCCAGGCACAAGTTTTAAGATGTTTTATTGAAGGAATCAACTGCTGGGATACAACGACGAGACGCCGAAGGAGAGGTCTGAGCGTCAAGCGGGAGGTACTGTGGGAAAGGAAAGAAAAATGACTACGATTGAACGAACCAAGGAAATACAAGAACCTGCGCAGCTTACCACTCAGCTGGGCGGACCTGACCGGGAGGAAGTAGCGGCAAGAGGACCCTGTGATCCTACCCCCTGTTGGTGTAGTGGCTAGCGGCTGGAGGGCAGTAGGTGGGACTGGCGAGGGACCCAGAGCGAGCTTCGGCTGAGCGGGGTGACAGATGGATTAACTTGAATGAAGGGAGGAACCAGCAGCATCCGGGAGGGGAACCACAAGCCCGGCTGGGTAATATCCAGGGAGCAAGGGGGAGTCGCCAGAGCAAGATCTGAGCCTTGTGATGCTGCGGGTGTGATTCTCCGGACAGAGCGTCAAGAGGTAAGTGCTTCCACGCACAAAAACTGTGACAAAAGAGAAGATCCAAGATTAGTCAAAAAATCGAGAGGCAAAGCTTACACGCTAGTGTTTCAGAGCTAGTTGGAGGCCACGTCATACCACGACTGGTTTAACATTCTGGCGTCTTCCATCTGTCGGTGCTCTGCTTAAGAAGCCGCTCCAAATGAGTCGCAGGTGTGGGCCACGCCCCTCGCCAGCTAGAACCACCTGCGGAGCAGAATAGGGCACAGATACACAGGGAACCCTGACAACAAAGGTAAAAATAAAAATAAAAAAAGGAAATAAGTACTGCAGAATTATTGATACTCGGAATATTGTGATAAAAATGTGATACTCAAGTTAAACAGGAAATACAGCAGCTGATTTGTACAACAATGTAAGAAAAATCATGCAATAAGCATGATTGTAAAAGCAACCCCTCAGAATAGCTAGAGTGTGTGCAAATGGACATCAACATCTGAGAGACAGTTTAAATGATTAATGACCAGATCTGAAACAGTGCAACCATTTGCATGTTGTGAACACTTATTGAGTCTGTTGTGACCAAAAGAGGTTATAAAATGTATCTGCAGCTGGAAAGAACGACTTGTGGATGCGCTCCTTAGAGAATCTGGGATGCAGCAGTCTGTCACTGGAAGACCTCTCCAGCTCTATAACAGCTCTATGCATGAGGTGGGAGACACTGTCTATTGGTGATTCTATTTTTCTTTCAGTCCTTTTGTCTCCCACCACCTAAACTGGGTCTGGGGGACATCCCAGGACAGAGCTGACCCTCCTAAGGAGTTTATCCAGCCGCTTCCTCTCAGCTACAGATAAGCTGCTGCTCCAACAGACCACACCATAGAAGATGGCTGACGCAACCCTAAACTCAAAGAAGGTCTTTAGGAGCACCTCTTGCACTCCAAATATTAGGAAGAACATAAAAATAACTAAATGCACAACAAATGTTCTTTGCAAATGCAAAAAAGTGATCTGGGCCTTTCAGCTGATCAAATCGGTGTTTGATGAAGAAACTGATAAATCAAACTATTATTTGTCAATGTGTTCTTACCTAGCTAATGTGTTACATACCTGTTCTGCTGCAAAGCAGTTGAGCTATGCCATAATGATATTGATTATATTGACATTGTTTAATCAGTCGTGTACCTGTGAAGATAATAATCATCAATCCAGCTGTTTGGAATCAGGTTTCAGTTCATCAGGTCATATAAGAAAAATTCCTTTTTATCACTTCACGTAATAAACCCATAAACTTACTGAGGCTTAATTTTATTTACTACAATTCTGTTTTTATGTTTCTTTACTTACTGTATTAATGTCTTTTTCTCTATTCCAGCAACCTTTGCAATGAAAATCAGTGTAGAACATAATAAAAGAACGGGCAAAAATCAGGTGGTTTCTACAACAACGATATGCCCTGAAAGTATTCAAGAGAGTGGGCAAAAGGTATATGATGATGGACGCAAGTCTGTTTATGCACTACAGCCAGAAGAAGACAAAGTTCCTAATGGAGTGGTTGGAGAGATGTCCAGCACTGAAGTGGAAGAACTTCTGCATCAGGCCACAGATAAAACAGTGCCTGCTGAAGTGCATTACCATCATCCAGTGTACTCTGTACCATACACAGGGAACAGCAGATCTTCAACACCAAGGGTACCAACTCAAATACATCTCAAAGATAAAACACAGTTTAATCATGACCAACAAGATCAGAAATCTTCACTTCATCAAAACTACACTTCAAGAGCCTTCCGGCCTGATGAGGAAGCAAACTTGCACTGGTTCAGCACTGTGCAACAAATCAACAACAATATGGATCTAAATGGAAGGTTAAACCTCAGTGCCAAAACTACAGCAGAATTCCTCAACAACAACTCAGACACTAGCAGCGCAGAGCCAGATGATCCTGTGCCAGTTACATTGCGATCCAAAGGGCTGCCTGCATCAATGCCACCAATTAACAGGGATGTAGATCAACTTGTACTTTCATTAATCAGTGGCACAACTGAAGCTGATGAGACACTGAATGACTTTCACTTACACGTTGCCACAGAAAGTACTGCCTCTGTGAATCTCATCAACACATTGCCAGAGGATCAGGAGGAGGAAGCAGTTACAATGATTTTCATTGGCTATGAAAATGCTTTAGATGAAGAGGAGGAAGACATCCAAGCTGAGCTAGTAATCTTAGGTGACAATGATGGTGAAGATGATAAATGTCTAGATAATATGAACTCCAGAGAAGAATGTCTGTCATATCATCCAGAAGGATGCAAGAGTAAAATCTTCCAACCCACAGTGGAGATAGCCAAGGTTGCTGGAGGAGGAGACGCAGCTGAAGACACCTACACAAACTGGAGGGATTTGGAGCTCCACAAGCCAACGTTCATCCACAAGCCAGGAAAACACAGCTGCTATACACAAGTGCAGAGCATGGATGAGCCTCCCAGCAGGGATTGCATCGGTGAGGAGAAGCTCCGTTCAACAAGAAGATGAGACGGAAGACTATTATGTGCTGACAAAAAAGATAGTGAAATGTCTGTTTCTTTTCTTTCATTAGATCTAGTTCATCATGAGTGCCACTCGTGTTATAGCCACCTCCTGGCAAAGTGTTCTCAATACATAATCTTATCAAACATTGAGTGTCAAGTCTAACCACTTTTAACTAAATGTTACTCAGCTGATCTAATTGTAGTCATAAATATATTATAACTAATATAAATATATTTGTTGCTGTTTGTTTTATGGTTCCTGGTCACTGGCTTCAAGAATTCTTTAAAGTGATTTAAACAGTGACAGTTTAGAAAACCATAGTTTCCATGTTTAAAAATGTTGTTTAGATCAGGAGATCTTCAAGATTCAAAAGAAGGGCAATAGACATAGTCACTCCCATTTCTAGCTGATATCAAAATCTGTATTAGCAAGAATAATGTTGCATAGCCTAAATATAATCTATTTTTTCACCTATTGACATTTTATGCAAGATAAAAATGTGTTACAATCTTTTGTCATATAGTTCAAGCAAGTCCTTTTTGAGCAATGACTTGTTAACTAACCTTATGTTGTTTGTTTCAAATTAAACAGAGTCCTCCATAAGGTAATTATTACCAAGACAGTTTTATACCTTGTGCCTACCTTAAATATTCACGCACTGTTAGCTGCCAATTCAATTAAATTGTAATATAATGTATTGATTGCCAAAGCAAGTACAATAATAGTACAGTAAATTACAGATTGCTTATGCATCCGTCCATCTAGCCTGAGAATTACAGCTTTCTTAAAACAGATTAAATTATTAAATTAAACAGATTTTAATCAGACAAATGTTAATCTCAAAAATTACTTGAGATGAAGAAATATCAAAAGAGTTTTTTTTCAAATACTAATTTTATTTATTGACGGAAATAACGTATACAAACTAACCTGACAATTTGTGAAAAGTAATTGCTCTCCTCTTTAAGCCTTAATAACTACATACTTCTAAAGGTTTTTAAAAAACACACATCATAGATTGAACTGAAGGAATTTAGGAGACAAAGCCAGTGACATCCATGAATCTCGAAAGGATTTCAAGGTCATTAGTCACAAATAGAACATGGACAAAACATGGAAAAGTCATGGATCTTTGAAAAAGTTAGTATTGACCAGTGGTTGTAGTGTGATTGCAGTTCCTTCGCTGTTTCAGAAGCTGGAGGGCTTCTCGTAATTGAAAGAATAGTAAATTCTGCTGTCTAGCAAAAAAAATCTTTGAAGCCAGGCCATGACTGTTTACATAATCAAGGAATTTGAATTTGTTTACAGAACTCACAACAGCATACAGAAATCAGGAACAAATATATAAACAACAGTAGTATAGAAAAGAATACAAACTTGCATGCTTTAATATATAAAAAACAAACAAACATGTAAATACTAAGTCTGTATCTATGTGTCATGTATCCATGTACATCCTAAGCCAGTGTCTGTCTCAAAGGAAAATTCACCATGGTGACACATGGTGACAATATTGAGACAAGATTAAATAATATGAATAAAAAGCTAAGCTGCTAGGCAGAAGAAAAATACTTATTAGGAAGGGAAACATATGGTGCAGTTATTAATAGAGGCATAAATGCATTTTCAGGTAAAAATGCTCAAGTTAAAAAAGAAACAATATGGAACAATATGATATGATTGATTTGACTTTGTAAAGTGCCTCGAGATGACATGTTTCATGAATTGGCGCTATATAAATAAAATTGAATTGAAATTGAATTGAACAAAAACAGCAGGCGATTTAGCAAAATGCAAAAATCGACTGCTGAGGGGCATTGTCCCTCAGAGATGAGGAACATGCCCCCTGCATTGGGCCCAGGGTGCATCCCTAGACAGAGCTGGCCCTCCTAATGAGTTAATCCAACCGCTTACTCTCAGCTGCTGCTCCAACAATCCATAGAAATTTCTGATTCAACCATAGAGTCAAATAAGTTCTCCAGGAGCACCCCTTCCTATAAAGAGCATTGGTGTTGTGACTCCAGTTTAGTGTCTTGTTCAGGGGAACACCCAGGTGCTTAGAAGAGTCCACTATCTCAACTTCAGTTCCCTGGATATTAACCGGTATCAGTGAGGTGGGTCTGCAACTGCGAAAGTCCATCAACAGCCCCTTTGCTTTCCTGGTTCTGTTGGCACCAGACTACAAAGCTCTGGATGCACTGTCTGTACTCGGACTTGTCCTCATCTTTGATGAGACTGAATATTGCAGAGTCATCAGAGAACTTCTGCAGGTGGCAGCACAGTTCCCTGTGGTGCTCCCATAGTGCATTCCAGCCTGTCAGAGACACAGCCCTGTGTCCTAACATACTGCGGTCGACACGTGTGTGACCAGGTGTGATGTTAGTGGTACTGGCATGTAGCTGTTGAGGTCTTTTGGGTGTGCGGTCTTAGCCACGGGTACCATTTGACTCTGGATTGTACAATGCTCATGATGTGCTTTCTTAAAAAAAAATACCATGACACAATGATGCAGTAATAACAATCAAACACAGTCTGCAGTATAGAAAACGTGAACACACTATGAACAAGACGGACAAATTAAGACATTGCTGCAATGGTGCAATGAGCAGAGTGGATAGGATGCAGGAGCTAATATTATCTCTATTGTTATTACCATGCACATATTGGAGCTGGGAGTGATGTACAGGTGTACATACAAACATATATTTCAACAGTGTGATGAGTGCAGACAATGGGAATGCTGGAATAAATTAGTATTATATATGGTGTTATGTACATGAGGGAGGTAGAATTAGCATACAGTATATACAATTTCACAATATTAACAGTAAAAAATTAACAGCACTGTTTTTGTTGTCAGGGTGAGCTATTCATTAGAGTGATTGCTTGTGGGATAAAAACTGTTTCTAAGTCTGTTGGTTTTGGCGTATACTGCTCTGTAGCGTGTACTAGAAGGGAGAAGTTGGAACGTGTTGTGACTGGGGTGAAATGGATCTGTAGTGATGTTTCTGGCCCATTGACTGACTTTGGAAATGTACAGGTCCTGAATGGAGAGTAGTTTGGCACCACTGATCTTTTCTGCAGTCCTTACTGTCTGTGGCAATCTGGCCCTGTCCTTTCTGGTGGTAGATCTAAACCAGAGAGTGGTGGATGAGCAGAGGAAAGACTGGATGATGGCTCAACTGGGCCTTCTTGATGATGGTGACAGTGTTGGGCTTCCAATTTAGGTCCCGGGATATTGTGGATCCCAGAAACCTGAAGGATTCAGGTTTCTGGGATCTAAACAGAAACCTGAAGGATTCAGGTTTCTGGGATCTAAACATAATTACAAAGTTTTTTTTCTATCACCTGAAGAACATTTCCAGGATTGAAAAACTAATGTCTCAGCAAGATCTGGAAAAACGAATCCATACGTTTATCTTTAGTCAAATTGTTTACAGCAACTGTATTCACAGCTCTGCCAAAAAAGTCGATCAGACAGCTGAAGTAGATCCAGGGCGCTGCTGCTTGCGTCCTTATTAAGACTAAGAAAGTAGAGCACATCACCCCAGTTCTAAAGCCCTTACACTGGCTCCCTGTATCTCAGAGAATAGACTTTAAAATACTTCTGTTAGTCTATAAATCACTGAATGGCTTAGCACCTAAATACATCACAGACTTGTTATCAGTACATCAACCATCCAGACCACTAAGGTCTTCTGGCTCAAATCTACTCAGCATACACAGAACCAAACATGGAAAAGGAGCATTTAGTTCTTATGCTCCACTTATCTGGAAACTCCTAGAACAGTTATTCCCAAACTATTGTTCGCGTACCCCTAGGGGGTACGCGACGTCATGACAGGGGGTACGGGAAAAGATTTTGGAAAAAAAAAAAATGCAGGAAAAAAAAAATAATCAAATGCCGTCCAATAGTGGCCTCGTACGCGAAGCAGCAACCTTAAATTCAATGAATAGCACGAGCTGGAGTAGGGCTCGGGCTTGACACTGATAAAGTTGGTTAGAGGCGACCTGTGACGTCCCCGGAGAAGGACAGGAGGAGCCGCAGGGTTTCTGCTGGCGCAGAGGGAGAGGAGTGCCGTCATCAGCGGGCGGTGGAGGGGGTGTGGTTCCTCCGCTGATCGCAGCCGGCGGGGTCCAGCCGCTGTGGAGAGGCTCCGTCATCGTAGCCGCGGAGGTCATTATGCGGCCGGGAGGTGAAGAGGGGCCGAGCGCCTCAGCGCACGGAGGAGCTGCGCGCAGCCCTCCAGGTCCTCCTCGGTCTTCACAGCCTGGTCCAAGAAATTAATGCCATTCGCCACTACATATTTATGTGAGAGAGGATTTTCATGTCTGACCAGCCTGAAAACTAAATACCGACACAGACTATGTGTGGAAGACAATTTAAGACTGAAACTGTCGCCGATTCGGCCAGACATACAGGGGTTATGCGCGTCCTCTCAAGCACACCCCTCACATTACAGACTGCGGTGAAGTTAGTTTGATATTGGACATTCAAGCTCCGCGGAGTCAGCGGGATCCAGCTCATGGTTTATCCGGTTGAAGGACTCCGTTTTCGGCCAGCGTCTCTCAGCTGCTCCCTCCTCCCACACGCGGTGGTGCAGTTAGGGACCGTCAAAAAAGTTTTGAACCAAGCACTCTTGAGAAATAAAAATCAATAAATTCCTTATCTAGTGACTAGCTAAGACAAAACTAATAGGAAATCATGCCAATAAATAACAGCTGTAAGGCACACTAATTTTTATTCCATTTTAAGGCTTTGTCTATTTTTAAAGAATTGTTATTATAGCAAAATGTGATATTTCTTCAATAGCTTCCAGGTTATGTGACCCACTGACTCCAAATCTATGTAAAATTGTTCTACTATTTTACCTTGATGGGGCACACTCATTTATATCCCATTTTAAGCTTTTTTCTATTTTTAAAGAATTTTTATTATAAAAAATAATTGATATTTCTTCAATAGCTTCCAGGTCCGCAGTTTTGGCTGTATTCTGAACAGGCTCGTTATAGTCTTTGTTCTTGTTTGTTACATGTCATTATGTTATGCCCTTTTATAATGCAGATGTATTTAGTATCTGCAGTCCAGTTAATAAAACTCTGATCCCTATGTTGAATGTTTCTTTTTTTTTGGGGGGGGGGGGGGGGGGGGTACGCGGATGGAGATGAAATGCTCCAAGGGGTACGCGATGCAAAAAGTTTGGGAAGCACTGTCCTAGAAGATTGTAAATATGTTGAAATCAAGGTTAAAAACCTATTTGATTAGAGTTGGCTTTAAATGTTAATGTTTTGGTTTGCAGTCCAACCTGTCTTATACTGTATCTGACCTGCTGCTACTGTTCCTGTGCAATGTGCTTTCATCTGTAATGTTTTCCCTCTGTCTGTAATTTTTTTCTTTACTCTGTAATGTTTTTTTTGTTCATGTACAGCGCTTTGTATTGTCTTGTTGCTGAAACAACCTTTATAAATAAACTTGCCTTGCCTTGCCTGGCAAACTTACACACCAAAGTAATACTTAGTGACCTCCGATTGACGTAACTGGGTGTCATTACCGCCACTGTGAATAACAATCTTATTATATTTACACTTAGCCAGCAGCTTTAGGTACGATTAGAGTCCCCTGTTCTGGCCCCTGGCAAGCATTTGACTATGGTCCCTGGTGTCTCTAGTGCTACATGTGTGACTATGGAGCTGCTATTTACCAGTCGGCTTCTCAGCAGGTGTGTCGCTAAGTGGGAAAAATCTGTTAAAAACACAGATGGTGACCCAGTGTGTTGGGATCTAGGACTATACTGCCCATGTACCATCACCCAGCCAGCCTGAGATCCCAGCTGCGCAGGCTCTGCAGGACAGCTACGTGAAAAACTTTGTAGCTTTGGGCTTTCGTAGAGGCGGCTAACTGCTGGTTTTTTAACAGTGCAGAGTCAAGCCTCAAATTCTGACACCGTCGCCTCCAAAGCTACAAAAACACTACATTTATTACATGTACCATTATTGCTAAAAGAGGCAGAGGAATAACTGAACATCCGACACAGAGAGCAGGAGAGAGGGGGGACTTAGACAGAGAAAGAGAAGCTAACAGAGGGATAGGCGAGGAAGCCCTAGTAAGGCTAAAGCTAGGCTAGGCTAGGCTAGTGGCCCCTTACCATGCAGAGGAAAAAAGTAAACCGTGTGAAACACAAGGAGTTCCCAAACATAAAGTGCAGCAACAGAGAATGTGTTTTAAACATGCTTATGTGTTATAAACAGAAAAATGTCACAGCAAATAGAATTAGGATAAAATCAAGAGAGTCTGGAAGACCAAACCACAATCCACACACCCCACAATGTAGCAACAGAACACAGGAAGTGACGCAATACGTCTTACCCGATCATAGCTCTGCCTTCACATGGCAGCACCATGCTCAGTGGTCCTGCCTTGTGATTTAAACAGTGATTTAAAAATGTCTTAAATGATGGCCGTGTTGTTGTAAACTGCCCCGTGTTTTGTAAGTTTCGTTTAAAATCCATATAAATTTCGGAAGTCTGTAGTGCACTGAAAAGTTTGTCTCCAAAAACTCTGTTGGTCTTCATAGTTTGGATCCATTTTTTAAAGCTGGGTGCTGACTCAATTGTTAAGACTTTAACTTGCATTTGTCTCTGAGCCTTTGAACAAACAGACTTCCTTAAGTTTGGAAATCCCCATGTGTGCTTCCACGGCTAAGGGAGGTGACCCCTCAAGAGTGAATAAATTCAGACCTTTCGCAAAACGATGCAAAAGTATTTCAACAAATGCTCTGTGAACAACTGAGGAATTTCTTTAGAGCCAAACATTCAACAATTTCTACAGTGCGTAAGCAGTACATCATTGCCACTGCTACCATCAAAGTTCGAGTGTTCAAGCCATTTGAATCAAAAACATTGTGTGTTGCTCTATTTACTGATCATTGCAAGGCATCTGACACTGTTGATCATAGACCTTTGGTAGAAATTCTTTTCAAAAAGGGCATCTCCAAACAAGCTGGCTCTTAGTTTGCATACTAGTTGGAAAATAGGATGCAGTGTGTTCCGATGGCTGGAGTTATTTCTACCTTTTCTACCTAGTGTACCACTAGGGTCAGTGTTAGGACTGATGCTGTTCACAATCTACATTATTATTCTTTGTGCAAACCTATCAAATGCCTCCCACCATTTCAATTCAATTCAATTCAATTCAATTTTATTTATATAGCGCCAATTCATGAAAAATGTCATCTCGAGGCATTTTACAAAGTCAAATTCAATCATATTATACAGATTGGTCAAAAATTTCCTATATAAGGGAACCAGTTGATTGCTTCAAAGTCCCGACAAGCAGCATTCACTCCTGGAGAAGAATAGAGGGAGAGTCATCTGCATTGTCCATGGCTTTGCAGCAATCCCTCATACTGAGCAAGCATGGAGCGACAGCGGAAAGAAAAACTCCTCATTAACGGGAAGGTAAAACCTCCAGCAGAACCGGGCTCAGTATGAACGGTCATCTGCCTCGACCGACTGGGGGTTACAGAAGACAGAGCAGAGACACAACAAGACAGACAAAAAAACACAGAAGCACACATTGATCCAGTAATCTGTTCTACTAGATGGTAATAGCAGGTGATCTGTCTTCCCTGGATGATGTCACAGTCAACAGAACGCCAGACCAGGTGTACCTACTATGAAGAAAAAAGAGAGAGAGCAAAAAGTTAAAAGCTGGAATGACAACACTCATTTCAATGCAATGCAATGCAAAACTAGAGAACAGTAGACTGGAGAACAGTAGAAATCAGTAGAGTGAGAAAAATAGGCCCTGATGTCCTCCAGTAGCCTAAGCCTATAGCAGCATAACTATAGAGGTAGCTCAGGGTAACATGAGCCACTCTAACTATAAGCGTTGTCAAAAAGGAAAGTTTTAAGATTAGTCTTAAAAGTAGACAGGGTGTCTGCCTCACGGACCAAAACTGGGAGTTGGTTCCACAGGAGAGGAGCCTGATAACTAAAGGTTCTGCCTCCCATTCCACTTTTAGAGACTCTAGGAAGTGCTCTGTTAGGAACATACGGGATAATCAGAGCTCTGATATATGATTGAGCTTGATTATTAAGGGCTTTATACGTTAGAAGAAGAATTTTAAATTCTATTCTTGATTTAACAGGAAGCCAATGAAGGGAAGCTAAAATAGGAGAAATATGATCCCTCTTGTTGATTTTCATCAGAACTCTTGCTGCAGCATTTTGGATCAGATGAAGACTTTGAACTGCATTTTGTGGAATTCCTGATAGTAAAGAATTACAATAGTCCAGCCTTGAAGTAACAAATGCATGGACTAGTTTTTCAGCATCACCCCTGGACAGAATGTTCCTAATTTTGGCGATATTCCGGAGGTGAAAAAGGAAACTCTGGAAACCTGTTTAATATGGGATTTAAATTAGATGTCTTGGTCGAAAATAACACCAAGATTTTTTACTTTATTACCAGAGGCCAAGTTAATGCCATCCAGATTAAGTAAATCAACTGTGTCAAATGCAGCACTGAGATCTAACAGGACAAGTATAGACACAAGTCCATTATCTGGGGCTATGAGAATATCATTGGTGACCTTCACCAGAGCTGTTTCAGTGCTATGATGAGCTCTGAAGCCTGACTGAAACTCCTCAAGTAGGTCATTACTTTGTAAATGTTCACATAGTTGATTAGCAACTACTTTCTCAAGAATTTTAGATAAGAAAAGAAGATTAGATATAGGTCTGTAATTTACTAACTCATCTTGATCAAGAGATGGTTTCTTAAAGGTTTAATAACAGCTACTTTAAAAGCCTGTGGTACATATCCATTTACTAAGGATAAATGAATCATGTCTAAAATAGTGCCACTGATGAGAGGGAATACCTCCTTAAACAACTTGGTTGGGATTGGGTCTAACATACAGGTAGAAGGTTTAGATCAAGCTAATATTTTAGATAGCTCAGAAAGCTCTACTGCTTCTAAACAGTTCAGACACTGTGCAGGTTCTAAAGATTCCTCCAACGCTGTCTCACTTACCTAGGATGAGGTAATCATGTTTGGGAGGATGCCAATTATTTTATTTTTATGAAGAATCCCATAAAATCATTACTGCTAAGAGCTAAGGGAATGGATGGATCAACGGAGCTATGACTCTGTGTAAGTTTGGCAACTGTACTGAAGAGAAATCTGGGATTAGTTTTGTTCTCCTCAATTAATGATGAAAAATATGCTGCTCTAACTCTGCGAAGGGTCTTGTTATACAACAATAGACTGTCCCTCCAGATTAGGTAGGATTCCTCTTGGTGTGTAGAGCGCCATTTTCTCTCCAATTTCCTAACATTGTGCTTCAAGGAACGCAGCTCTGAATTAAACCAGGGGGCCAGCTTCCTGTGAATAATCACCTTCTTTTTCAAGGGAGCTACATTGTCCAATGCAGACGCAATGAGGAAGTCACACTGTTAGCAAAGGTATCGATTTGTGAATGGGAAGAAACAGCATTGCCGCTATCTGCAGGGTATTTCTGCAATACTGACTATATTAATAATAATAATAATAATAATAATAATAATAATAATTGAACTTTATTGATCTCACAATGGAGAAATTCACTTCTGCATCTTAACCCATCCCCTTGGGGAGCAGTGGGCTGCCACTGTGCGGTGCAATCAGGGGTTAAGGGTCTTGCTCACGGACCCAAGAGTGCAGGCTGTGGGGATCGAACTGGGTACTTGCAAACTTCTCAGAGCGCAAGCGCACTGCTCTAACCACTAGGCCACCACTCCCCCCCTAAACTTCTAAGAGGGGGACAGACTCTTTAAAGTTTGATGCAGCATTGTCCGATAAAGATCTACTATAATGGAACCCTCTTTTGGGGGTGGAGAACTCAGTTAGATTAAACTCAAATGTTATTAAAAAATGATCTGATAGGACAGGGTTGTGAGGAAATACTGTTAATTCTTCACAATCAATGCCATATGTCAGCACAAGGTCTAAAGTATGGAGCCAAGAGTGCGTTGGTGTATGCACATTTTGAGCAAAACCAATTGAATCTAGGATAGTTTTAAAGGCTACACTAAGGTTATCACATTCTGTGTCAACATGAATGTTGAAATCCCCCACTATAATAACCTTGTCAGTGTTTATCACCAAATCAGATAAGAAGTCTGACAACTGATCCAAAAACTGAGAGTAAGGGCCTGGTGGACGATACAAAGCAACAAACAGAAGAGGTTTTATTGCTTTGCAATTTGGATGAGGGAAACTGAGGGTTAAATGTTCAAAAGAACTGTAGTTATTAATTGGCCTGGGACTAATTAATAAATCAGACTGAGAGAGGGTTGCCACTCCTCCTCCTCTTCCCACAGATCTGGGAATGTGGAAATTTGAATAATTGGAGGGAGTTGACTCATTTATACTAACATAGTCCTCTTGTAGCCAGGTTTCTGTGAGACAAAATAAATCAATCTGATTATCAGAAATCAATTCATTAACTAACAAAGTCTTTGGAGGGAGAGACCTTTTATTTAGACCACATTTAATTGTTTTATTTTTTGGTTCAAGGTGAGCCGTATTGATTTTTATTAGATTTTTATGATTTGTTCCTTTTAGATCAGTTTTTGATCTGTTAAGTTTTGGCCGTGGGAAAGACACCGTCTCAATAGCGTAATGGGTGGGTAACAGTACAGAAGCTGCAGAAAGGTGTGTTAAACTACGGCTCTGCTTCCTGGTCTGGTCCCTGGGTTGTCAGCATTTAGGAGAACTAATATATCCGGCCAGATTCCTAGAAAGAAGAGCTGCACCATCCAAAGTGGGATGGATGCCGTCTCTCCGGATCAGACCAGGTTTTCCCCAGAAAGTTCGCCAGTTATCAATGTAGCCCACGTCGTTTTCAGGACACCACCTAGACAACCAGCGGTTGAATGATGACATGCGGCTAAACATGTCGTCACTGGTCAGATGAGCTGCCAATAATCAGGGTCGGCTTCTCAGTGGGTGTGTCGCTGAGTGGGGAAAACTTGTTAGAAACGCAGACGGGTTGGTGGTGACCTGGGGGCTGAAATCTAGAGCTATGCTTCCTACCAACCGTCACCCAGCCGGCCTGGTTACCCGGCTGCTCGGGTGCTGCTTCTGGAGGACCGCTACATAAAGTAACTCTATGTGGCTATCAGCTGGTTTTTCCAAAGCACAGAGCCGGGTCTCCAATTCTGACATCCTCGCCTCCAAAGCTACAAAAACACTACATTTATTACAAGTACCATTATCACTAAAGGAGGCAGAGGAATAACTAAACATCTGACACAGAGAGCAGGAGATAGGGGGAGACGTAGACAGAGATGGAGAAGCGGAGGAGAGAGTAAGGGGGGAAGCCATTGTGGAGCTAAAGCTTTAGAAACCCCACAGCAGTGTTTCCCGCAGCACTATGTTGGCAAGGCGGCCGCCTCGCCAAACTCACGCTACCGCCTCGCCAACATTCCAAAAAAAAAACACCTAACTCTTGCATGTTTATTTGACGTTAACACGCGTTTTTTTGTTGTTGCTTTCTCGCGTACATATAGGGAATGGCAGGGAAAAGACAGCATTACTATATTACAAACACACTATCACAACTTTTGCGTGCTGATGTTTGCTTGTTGTGCAAATAAAGACAGGTAACAGACACTGTATTTATTCCCTTTTAACCAGCCACCAGAAAACAAGAGCTAGATTAAGCTCTAGTCTCCATGATAGTGAAGGATACCCAGCCTTTCACTATTGTGGATGACGTTGGATTCAGGACAGGCTGGAGAACCCCCTGTAGTACTGGGCTAATCATCGGTCACTGTACCCCAATCTGTACATACTTGCACTTATTTATTTATGCACCCCGGCATCATCTGTGCCATGTGAGCGTGTCTTTTCAAAGGCTGGAGAAGTAGTGTCAAAAAAGAGAAATCGTTTGAAACCAAAAACTGTGGAGAAATTGTTGTTTCTTAATAAAAATGCATGAAATCATCCAAGTTACACAAGCATTAGCCTATTCATTACCCCCTCCCTAGTTCCATAAGCACTTTCACTGTCCTCTGCCTGATTAAGCCCATGCCATTTTTCTAGAGTCACGGAAAAACATTATTACACAACATGCCATATCACATGACACTACTATTTTGGGAATAATTACACACAGAGAATACATTCAAACAATATTTTATTATACACATATGTGTATACAAAATTTATGTAGACAAATGATTTCGTCCTACACCTTTTGTGAAGTCATTCCCAAGAGCCATAATAGACAAAAAATCAATGCATCACACGTGTTAAGATACAGCTGGCTGTGATTATACACCTCGCCAGTAGGTGGTGTTGTGTGCACATGAAGCGTCAAGAAATGAACCCTTTCTCGAACCAGTTGGCTCAAGTGGTTCAATGCCTCATGAGGCTTCATCTCACCATCACTAGTCTGGAGCAACAGACCGTAGTTCACACTGTGAAAACAGGAAGTGACACAATACGCCTTACCGCAAACAGGAAGTGACGAGCCAAGCAAGCAGAGTGACGTCCTCTGAATATCTTTTATAATTTAAGTGGATGATTTTGTAACTTACTGCTGTTCATATTCAATTGCACAGGCTTTTGAATTTCTGTAGTCCACCATTGATGCAATGCTGACCTGTCTGGAGCAATGGAACTGATTTAAAATACTGCAAAAGCCAAAAGAAACCTCAGAGAATATACCTTTCATTACAACTGCCAAAGTAAAATTTGGATAGAGCTCTTGAATACTTGGGATCAATTATTGATTCTGAGCTTTCTTTTAAAGTTCATCTTAAACATTCTATCTCCAAATTAAGGGTGAAGGTCAGTTTCTATTACAAAAAAACACTGCTTCATGGTGTGCTCTGATTGGAGCATATGAATTAAGTTGAAAGATAACCTACTTAGAAAGACAACCCGTTTTCTGATCTGATATTTTTGAGCAAAGAAACCAAGCTTACCGCCCATGAGCAGGTCCTTTGTTTGCCGCTCTCAACATTCACATAGCCTAATCAGTTTACAACAGATCAGATTATAGCCCCAAAACCACATAAAAATTTAATTTGTTATCGTGGCCCCTTTAACATTGGTCAATTGGTCAAATTTGACCACGAATGGTCAAATCTGCACCTAAGTAATTGCAGACTGTTCCCTCTAAGTGCTTTACTGTTGTGGCAATAAATGCACTTAGGTACCCTGTGAGCTTTATCTGACAAGATAATTTTCTCACACATTTGAAATAAAGTGAAGATATTTCGTCTGCTCCTTAAAAATCTAATGCTTTTATTACTTTTGTATTGAATCAGAAGAACATCTTGTAATTTTCTGTGCCATCCCAACTCATTTGCAGAGAAGTGTGAGCAGGTGATTTAAAAGAGCAGGGGTAAGGCATTGTATTGGTACAAGGTTAGCTCTCCTCCTCTTCAGTATGTAATTATCAGAGAGGGCTCAAGTATTGGCTGCCTCCTGTGCATCGCCTCCCCTTCAGCAGACATCCAATCAGAGCCAGCAGCTTCCATTCTGAGCTTCCAGTGCACGGCTGCACTTAGAAACAGAGCAGATCCTTCTGCATTACCCCATCACTTTGGCTCAGGTAGGTTCATTAAAACAAACACACACAAAGACTGCCATTCAAAACCTGAACAGATATTGTTTTCTAGTGCCTCCGTGGATGCTGCATTTTTGGCTTCAGCTGCTTAAATGGGAATCACGTCATGTGTTTAGAATAAATGTGCGCGGATGGATGCAGAAAACCTTTGAGCAAAGCAGAGTCCTGGACGGATACTAGACTGTCTATTGATTTTCTGCAGTGTCAAGATGTCTGCATGGATCATTTATTGTTGTTCAATTATGGTTTTTGATGAGGAATATTCTTGGTGACAAAAACATTCTTAAAGGTCATCAGCTGATACAGCAATCACAGCAAAAAGGCTCAAATTATTCAATCCTTTAATTGCTATTAATTATTACAATAGACATATTGCAAGGAAATATGCTCTAAATATTGCTGATGAAAACTTCATATTGTCCATACAGGTTTGATATTTTGCATTTGAAGGTGTTGAAATGGGTATTTATCTGATGTACTTTTGTGTGTTAATGTTTTTTAGGGAAGATTTTATTCCTAACGGTTTGATCTGTTACATGATTTATTTGTTGCTATCCAGGGTTCTGAGAGTCTATTCCACTGACAAGCGAAACCAGCTATCCAACCTTTGATATTTTTTCCCAATTTACACAGTTTAGTGTAAGGTAGAGTTGACAATTAACCAGAATTTATAGTGAACATATATAGTTCTTTTTTTTTTTTTTGCTGTTCTTTACGTGTGTCCATTTCACTTTTCAGTCTGTCAGCTCAGAGGCTTCTCAAGAAAATGAAGAACATTTAAAGCAAACTTCTTCTTTTTATACAGGGTTTTTTCTGCATACAAATGCATGTCTTTGTATTACATTATTCCTGCACTAACATACAGGGAAAGTAGCCTCCACCAGATTCACATGATCTTGATCTGTTTGAGCTTTGTACAGTAAAAGATAGAGAAAAAGAAAGAAGCAGAGTCAAAGCATGCCTAAGTGGTTTCTCTGCAAGCCTGGGTATGTTTGTGTCTGTGCGTGTGTGAGTGGGCCTGTGTGTGGGTGGTGAGTGCAGTCATTATGATGACAGAGTTATTGTGATTTTGTACTTGTAGTGTCTTTCAAGACAAAACAAGTTCTGGCAGCCCCCACATTGAACAACATGATTTAAAAATAATGGTTATGCATGATGGAATAGACTTTGTGCACATTTTGTTTTCTTTGATTAAATAGTTTAAGAGATGTAAGATATTGCTGAGTTTTGGTTGCTTTTTTTACCTAGTAGTACTGTTTCACATATATATGCTAGATGCTCAAAATGTCCAATACCATATTTTTGAAAGAAAAAAAATATAGATTTACAGTAAAAAAAAGACCACATTATTTTATGATCTATTAGCTATCACAAAAATTGCTATTTATATGCTTTTACGATTTCTTTTAGTTTATTATTCCAATTATTATTCTATCCAATGAAACCTATCAGATTGCATTGAGTCCTTAACTTTCAGCATTCACTCCTCCTGGATGAGCATGGAGCTACAGGGGACAGTTGCTGCATTGTGTGCTTGCAATCCCTTAAGTGATGATAACTTCTACTTTCAGAATATCAGTGCAAAAAGGAGATAAAAAAAATGAATGACTAAATAAATGAGGAGGGTTATATAACACTTTTTGATAAGGAAATTGTTTGGAAAAATATAGTGCTCATAATGATAGAAGTTGGAGTGCAAGCTTCAAGTGAAAAACTGTTTCAGCTCAGCTTCTACTGGAAGCACTAAACTGTATTGTCTTGGGCAATCATCATTATGAAATGCACATTTAAAATTTTACTTGTACTATTAATTTTGACCTATAGGGGAACCCACAAAGGTAATCTGCTATAACACCAAATTTGTGTATAAAAAGTGATCAAATTACTTTCAAAACATAAAACGTGTAATGAAATTAAATTAGCTGTAATTTAGAACATGTCTTTTACATAACGTCTTTTCTGAAAAAAAGAAATAATAGTTATCTTTTCAGTTATTTCAGGGTGAACAGATCTGACAAATTAAACTAAAAACAAAATTCAGGTTTCAGGATAAAATTATTTCACACAACAACATTTCACTAACACAACAAATGATTAAAAACAAAGTTTGTGAGACTAAAATATAAGTTTTGAAGACAGTGTTAACTCTAATTTAAATATTAAAATATAAGGTGGCAATTTCTATCAAACTAGAGCAACATATATACATATATTGCTAATGCCTGTGTGTACATTGCCAGAATCAACCATGGAAAAGGCATGCATTTAGTTTTGGACACAAAGGCCTTCTGTTGAGAACTGGACAATTGGAAAAAGACATTAATACACAAAAACTGCTATCATTTATATTTATATATAAATTATCTTCGGTTTATTGATATAAGGCTAATTCATAACAAATATTGTGTGAATTCAGTCCTTAATGGATTGAATTGACAAAAAAGTCGATTCAATCCATTCATAGAGATAGATTTAAAGTTTTTTAATGATACTTGTATAGATAATCATTTTTAAACATCAGTGAGTTTCAAGGCTTGTTGTTGCTTCAGTTCAGGCGTTACAATGGAGGACAAGATATTCTCAAGAAGCTCAACCTTCTCCCATCCTATGGAAACAAATGTATTTCTTTTTTATACTTTATACTTCTAATTTTAGTTTCCTTGTAAACAATAGACGTAAACAAATAATGAGATTAACTGTAAGAACAACACAACGTTAAGCAGCCATCAGGTACCTGGACCTGGGAGTATAGGATGAGTGCAAGTGTGCGTACAGCGTCTATCCCTTGTACTCCCTGCTATTGCCTGAAAGTAGGCAATTGCACATCCTAAAAACTGTGAACATTACTATATTTTGATAAAAAGGTCATTAACAAAAAACATTTCCAATAAAACACTTTGATATTGTGTTCTTATTGTTTCCAGCACCTTGTTTCCAAATGCACTTTTTCCTCTATGGGTAGAAACATTGTCCCCTCCTGTTGCACAATGTTTCTATTCTTTTCCACATAAAGAAATAGCAGTGTTTCACATTAATAGGAAACATTCTGTAGTATGAAATGTCAGCACAGACGTTGTGGGGATATTAACTGATCTCTCATCAGTTACTGCAGTTTTTTTCACCAAATCCATACTTGCCAGGGTAATTGGTTTTAACTTGCTCTTAGGTGAGGTAGTGCATATCTTTCTGGTGGTATGTCTCTGTACTGGCTCTGTGAAGAACTGGCAACCGGGTGTGCATGGTGTACACTGCCTTCTGTTCCAGCCCTCCTGAACAGGATTTAGTAGAAACAGAAAATGAAGATATGGGTGGATATTGACAACCTCATTTTGACAGCATTGTGCAACACATCAGATTTGTTAATTTCTTTATTATTTGGAGTTTTGCTAGAGTTATACCTGACATTAGAATAAATTAAATCTGTCTTTTTAAACTTCCTGTTGTACATCTGCTTCTCTTTCATGTAAACATGTTTTTAAAGTAGCTCTACATTCTTATTTACTTATTTAATAATACGTGTGAAAGTGCATGAATATATCTGTTGTATCTTATGTTGATTTGCACTATTCCCTCTGACATTCCAATTCAGCTTCCCATTACATTTAGCTGTCTGATGATGAGGTGTTGAGGGGGAGGAGGTGACAGCTGAGCTTCGCAGTAAGTGTCAGGCCTGCTGATGGTTTCTATGGAGCTCAGTCTGTTGCAGGCACGTGTCCCTGGTGAAGTTTTTGAGAAGGATTGTATGAATGCACTTCTTTTTGTTAACTCAACAAGAACAATGTAGTGTAAGGAGGACCAAAAATATGTCCTGAGAGCGACAAACATTTGTGTCTCGCCGTCACAACCATTCAGGTTTGGACGTAAGAGGCCTGCTCAGCCTTACGGGGCTGTTTTGAACACACAGACAGGGAGTGTTTAAAGAGGACACTGATCTGGAAGAATACATATAGGGAGTTATTTTCAAAGATTCCAAATAATGGCCGCTAAATTCCGTCAACAGGAAGAAACTGTGAGAGCAAAAAGTGGCAGTGTTGCACCAGATCACCAAAGATTGTGTCCCCAATGGATAAGAATTCAAGACAAATTTGGTCCACCCCATTTAAATGAGTAAAAGAGGAAGATCAAATCCTTCACATAATCACTCCAGACACCCAGCCACAAAACACAAGACCGTTTTTAAAGAATGGACAATTTCTGCTGTTAAACATAGTCTTAGAGACAATATTAATTGCTTTTATTGCAAAGACAAAAGACTGCTTTGTCAGCAGACGTTCTGCAAAACAAAGTAAAAAAAAATATTTTAGGTATCACTTAAATAAGAAAATATTACAACTGACACATCAGATTCATCCTTGTTTATCATTATTCTACCTTGTCGTGTATTGACTGTGGTCATGTCAAATGCAACAGCTGAGCAGAGCTTCTCAAGATCCTGTTGACTGAAATCTTCCTCCAGTCATTGGAGGTAATCGTGAAAATAACTATTAAAAGAAAATAATAACATAAATAGATCTGTCTACGGAATCTGTCTGTCACCCATTGACCGCGGTAGATAGGCACCAGCTTCCCCGTGACCCTGCATGGATAAGCGGGTAGTTTTATTTACAAGCATGCCACAATGTTTAAGATCAAGTTTTGGTATTTTCCGCCTTCGTTTAAGTGTGTTAAGATTAATACAGCACCATATGCTGTTGGGTTTTCCAACAGCATCTTGACCCAAAACACACTGCTAGAACCACCCAACAGCTATACAACTATTCTGAAGAGATATGAGCCCTGATCTAAATCCTATTGAACATCTATAGAAGGAGCTGAAACCGACGATCTGGCGAAGGCACCCTTCAAATCAGAGAAAACTGAACCTGTTTGTTCATGAGGAGTGGGCCAGAATACCTGTTGACAGGCACACAGGTGTCACAGCCTCAAAATCTCACATTACAAAATATGAAGTTACAGGTAACACTTTTTTTGTCCAGGCCTCTTGCATTCGTTTATTTTTTTAAACAATTCTGTTGAACCACAATTTAAAATCAGCGTCCGATATTTATTGGTCAATTTTCAGTAAATTTTTATTTATTATAAGTTTTGTCAGTTTCAAGTAATTTCAGGTGCTATTTAAGACCTATATATCACACATACAGTGGTTTGATCTGCCATGAACAACTTTTTGAACCAAACACTCTTTGAAGACAAAACATAATAGCTTTCACTTACCATTGTGGAAATTTCTTTGATTAACAGAGGAATGCCAAAACTTTTGTCCATGATTGTTTATATTTGGCAAAATATAAAAATACAAATGTTTGAAAATGCGGGGCTTGCGCATGATAGTGTAAATTGCACTTTAAAATTCTAAATTGAAAAGCGCAAGTCTTATTTTGGCGGGCCCACTCTGGAAGTGGGCTCCTTTGTAGCGCACCGCCTCGCAGTTAGTTTCTGATTCCGTCTCCACTGTGGCTGTGGTGTACTCTGCTCGGCGTCTTAGAAATAAATCAATGCACTTTGTTTAATGTGCATCTGAAACTTCGACTACTTGCTGCCGCTGCTAAAGCAGAATTCCATGCTGATTCTGACAACAATTAGCTACCGGCCCTACATTGAAGCCAAGTAGTCCTCACTCGGATGAAAAGGTAAAACAATTGTTTTTGATATAATGGAAGCCGAACTGTAGACAAAGGTTTTATACATGCACTTGATTGTTCTGTGGTGCATTTTCTATATCTTGTGCATGTTTTGGTACTTTTTGTATGGATGCCAAAACAGCAATCAAGATTTGTATACCGGTAAAGTTAAATTGAATGTAGCTACAATTTTCATTTTATTTAATATTGCGCAATATCTTTATTTCTTTTCCTGCTCTGCTTGAGTATTTGAATGGATTTATGATGTAGTACCTTTGATAATAGATTATTGAGATTTATGAAAGTGCACTTTGACTTTAAACTTCAACCATAAAAGCAACTTTGAAGTTAAACTTTGAAGTTAAACTTTTAAATTAGACTTTGAATTTAAACTTGAAATTTATTAAATTGAGTTATTCTGAATTTCATTATTTTTCATTAACATAATTACTTAAAAGTTGTAACATGTTAATAATTTAATTTGCATAAGTTAAATATTTACATGCATATAAAATTAAATTTAATTAACATAATAATTTATTTATTTTGAATGAAATTCTTAATGTGTATTTTTTACCTTTTTAAGGTCTGTTTTTTTTTTTTTGGTGTGGATAACTTTTTTTCTGGACCCTTTATTGTTTTGGACAAGAACTCTCACATGGATTTTTCAGATGGCGAGCTAGACATATGGATTTTGATAATTCACCATGACAATGGACTGTTTGTGTTTGTGAAGTTACTATATATATTCAATTTAATTCAATTTTATTTATATAGCGTCAATTCATGAAACATGTCAAATATTTCCTATATAAGGGAACCAGTTGATTGCATCAAAGTCCCGACAAGCAGCATTCACTCCTGGAGAAGCATAGAGCCACAGAGAGAGTCATCTGCACTGTCCATGGCTTTGCAGCAATCCCTCATACTGAGCAAGCATGAAGCGACAGCGGAAAGAAAAACTCTGCCTCGACCGACTGGGGTTGGAGAAGACAGAGCAGAGACACAACAAGACAGACAAAAAAGCACAGAAGCACACATTGATCCAGTAATCTGTTCTACATTAGATGGTAATAGCGACATATATATATATATATATATATATATATATATATATATATATATATATATATATATATATATATATATATATATATATATATGAGTGATTTCACAAAACCTGAAATCATTTTTCCATTTACACCTCATGCTTCCACAAAGAAGTCTTCTGATGCTGCTTTTGTAGCCGTAGTCGTATGCTTAGCACATAAATGTTACAATATGAAATTGGATAAAATTGTGTTTTATATGCAGAGACATTTATTCAGTTTGCAAGTCAATTGGGGCACCCGCACATTGTTAATGAGGCTAGAGGCAGATGGAAAGAAGCTGTTTTTGTGTCGAGAAGTTTTGGTCCTGATGGACCCCAGCCTCCTACCAGAGGGGAAAGTCTGAGATGGTGAAGGGGGTCCACTGCAATCTTTCCTGCTCGCCTCAAAGTCCTGGAGGTGTACAGTGTCTGAAGAGAAGAAAGATTGCACCCAGTCTTCTCTGTAGAGCAAAAAATACGTGGCAGCACCATACCAGATCATGATGGAGGAGTTGAAGATGGACTCAATGAAGTGTAGAAGTGCACCATCACTGTCTTTGGCAGGCTTCAGCTGCCACAGGAAGTAGCTCATCTGCTGGGCCTTCTTGGTGAAGAATGTGATCCTAAGCTCCCACTTTAGGTCCTGAGAGATGATGGTGCACAGGAAGTAGAAGGAGTCCACAATGGTGTCAGGGGAATCATTCAGGATAATGGGGAGGTTGAGGCTATGCTCTTTCTAAACTTGACCACAATCTCTACTGTCTTCAGAGTGATGAGCTCCATACTGTTCTGGCCTCAAAGTCCTGGAGGTGTACAGTGTCTGAACCCTTTGTCAGAATGCAAGCAAAGGACCCCCAGGGTCTATTTCTAATCACAGAGGACTTTAATTATTTATCACCTCTGCCCTCCCCAGTTTTCATCAGTATGTTACCTGCAACACTAGAAACAATAAAATACCAGAATTACTGCATGTAAATTACAAAGAGGAATGCAGTTCATTACCCCTCCCTCAGACCACAGCCTGATCCATCTCTAGCCTGTGTATATCCCCCTTATATACAGGGAACCTAACCTTGCCTGCAAGATGAATTCTCGCGGTATTTGTGCAACCATAAACACATGAGAATCCATATTGTACTGTTCCAGCTTGAACCGTTTGTATCCAAACCAAAAATGGTTTGGGCCAATGATGTTTCAGTATTGTTGTTTAAGGTGGGACTTAACGGTGCAACGAAATCAAGAGCTGACGAACCCACAGCCAAACCAACATAAACATGGCAGCTCATGAAGACGTGCATGTAGCTGATTTATCACACCTGTTTTGTAAAAATCCACGGTTTCATCTTTGAAAGAGGAACATCAAGAAGTGCCTTGAATAGTTTACCTTCTTGTGGTTTCGCATGACAGTGCTGCTTACATTTTAATTTGATACCTTGATTGGCTAAAACCAACCTTTGGTAGGCTGACACTAGGTGTCACTTCACTCAATCAGCTTGGAGATTTCTGCACCTTTCCACAAATCGATTCAATGGGAGAAGGACCAGATTGATAATGTGCAGAATGTAGAGTGCTACATGTTATCAATCTGGCTGGCCAAGTTACAGAGAACCAGTTGTAACACGCACAGTGAGTAAATGTTCTGAGGGGGTGGAAGAAGCCCTGAGAGACTTCAACTCCACTGTGTGGGATGAACTGTGCCATCCTCATGGAGAGGACATAGATGGAATAAGAATGCATCACAGACTACATCAACTTCTGTGTGGACTCTACTGTGCCTCTTATGAAAATTGGGTCCTTCTCCAACATCATACCCTGGATAAACCCTGAGATAAAAGCTTTGCTAAAGGAGAAGAAGAAGGCCTTCAGGTCATGTAGTGGATTGTACTGTAGTACCTGAGTGTTCAACTGAACAATAAACTGAACTGAAGTCACAACTCTGTTGATCTGTACAAGCAGTCTCATCAGGATTCAGGTGACCAATAGCTTCTAACAACCCAGGACAGTGACGGGTGGGTCATTGATTTTCATCCATCTAGGAGGATGGGCCTCCATGTCCTTAAAAACAGCAGTGCTCCTACTACTGGTTGTTTAACTGTGAGCCACCAGAATTGACAAACACTCCTAGAAGGGGGTTGAAAGGTTTTCAGAATAACTGAGCGAAAGTGCGGTTGACTCCAATGTAAGCCTTTTTGCGGTCAGAGCCGACTCTACCTGCCTTAGGAGCTGTGGCATTTCTGCATCTGGGGCCAGAGGGGCCTTGCCCCACCAGATGTCGCTGTGGAGCTCTATGTTCGCAATAATCAGTGGAACTTGTCCCAAAAAGACTGTTAGAAGCATTCGTGTCTATATATCTAAGTCTGTCAGAAAACTGACAAGCTCAGTAAGCTAAATCCTCTTCTTGATATCGGGGCAGGCCCACCGACTTTTGTTTAAATAATTAACATCTACTCTCAGTAGACAGCAGTTCTTTGACATTTTGCTGTGAAAGCTGTTCCCAGAGAAGTCATACCTCTCACTCAAATATTTCAGTGCTCTTCCATAGAACTGACTAAAATCAGCTTCACATTTCGTTTTCAAATCAGGTGTTAGTTGTTTAAGTCTGGTGTTTACAGCAAAGTCGAAAAAATGGTCCTTCAGCCTCCTCTCAAGTTTCGCTTTAAGTTCACTCATCACTTTAAAGACTGAGGTTATGCTGAATGATTTGGCCTCTAGTGCTTCAATACAGTCTGAGAACACCTTAACAATCTGACTGAGGAAAAGGAAGTACATCTCAGACACTTCAGTGCTGTTCTCTGCAAAGCACCTCCACAAAAACCTTAGGACATTCTTCTTCACCCAGGCTCTGAAAGTAGCTGGTCAGAGGCTTCCAACACTTAAGCATTCGGTCGATGGACGGCAACAGAGACAGCCACCTTGTGATGACGTGCCGCAGCAGGTTGCACTCATCCACTTCCAGAAACTCACAAAAGTCTTTCAGCTGCGCTGTTCTGCTGGCTGAGATACTAAAATGGCTGTATACTTTTAACACAACATTTTCAATGTCTAGATCCAAGTTGCCAGCCGCATATCTTGTTGTGTTGTGCAAAATATGCGCTAAACAGTTGGTGGCAAGCATGTCACTTTGAGCTGCTTTCAGCTTTTGATAAACACTGTTGTGTTTTCCAAAGTTCACACTTGCGTTGTCTGCTGTATATGCTGACATTTTTTTCCAAATCCAGACCAGACACCTGGAGTTTTGTCATTAGCTGATTTGTTATAGCTTCCGATGTCTCATTACTGTCGCTGTAGAAATCGAGCAAAGCGTGCTGCACGCCAGCCTTAAAGTGGAAATATCTCAATAGGATGGGGAAACACTTGATCGTACCTTTGTTTGATGCATCAGTCGCCAGTGAATAATGCAAATCGTTTTCTTTTATGTAGTCCAAATGCGCGTGGATGGAGTATGGCGCCAGAACATTTTCACACAAAGCTTTAGCTTTCATTTTTCCACAGGTTACCCCTTTGGCTATTAATTGTAGATTTCTCTGTCAACTTTTACTCCACAGTCTACACTCCGGTATGATTGGTGGTGCTTGACGGCGTGATACACTTTGCAAAGTTCTGCAGCCGATATTTTGTCATCCTGCGGAGATGTGGCTTCGTGGAAAAAGGAAAAAAGTGAAGAGGTTCCCGCACTTCGATTGTTGCTCCTGTGCTTGTCTGTACTAGCATGTCGATCGATGGCACCTTTACCTTTACTGCTCACATGCACGTCACATCGACACAGCATACAATATGCATGAGAATCATCCTTCCTGCTTTTGGATATAAATCCATAGTCTTTGCACGTACACATTGCTGATTTGATTACCGTTCAGTACCGTTGACCACTAAAATGTCTAATATTTATTTAACAATTTCATCCAATAATCTGCCACAACCTCGCGATCCCATGAGGGATGTGCATGTCAGAAAACTGATGGATTGATGGAATCTGCCACAGTGGATTATGATGGAATTATTTTTTTATTTAAGCGTATATAATTTTTAGAATTTGCTCCTAAATATGTATACTTTTTACAAATGGGTGTCCGTCTCAAAGCAACGGCAGACCTTTTAAAAACCGGACTGTCCGTCTTAAAACCGGAAGTATGGCCACCCTACCCACGTGGCACGGGTTCAAGTCCTCGCTGGTCCGAGTTGCTGAACCAACTTCTCCCTGTTTCCTATGCAGGAGGCCGACTTTAAAAGTACTTTGAATTTATTTTGATCCTACTGGAAGCCGCTATCTCCCAGTGATCGTCAGACTCCGCTCTTGTTTTGGCCAAACAAAGCGTCTGAAAGCCCAGAGACTGTGTGGTTTCCCTCCGTTCCTTCTGCCACTCACGGACACACACCCCTGCCGCAGCTGCACGACGCCCGCGGATCCAGAGCTGGGACACTCCCACTGAGGCAACGTCAGAGTAAAGAAAGGATTTTACTCTTATTTCTCTTTTTCTTTTTTTTTTTTTTCTTTTTTTCTTTTTTTTTTTCTTTTTTTTTTTCGATTCCTGCAGGGAGAATTTCAGATTATGTGGACACTACAATGGGAAAGTAGGAGAGTAAAAGAAAAACAAGAAGAGAAGAAGAAAAAAAAAAAAGAGGTGAAAGAAAGAAGAGATAAAAGGAAGAGAATGATAAAACGTCCTGTCTGCTCCATCACCTGGAAAGAGACACAAAAAGAACAGCACAACCAACAGACATAAAGCAACAGATACAATCGTGTAACACCTAGATGCCATTGCTAAATCATATGTATTATTATTTAAGCTGACATGTGTAATGTGATACCTAAAAAAGAAAGTAAAAGAAAGTAAATAAATGAATTATAGCCTTTCTGTATATAAGTGAACATTTAATACCTGGGACCCGGCACCTGTGGGAGTTTGTGAGAGTGCACTAGTTTAGGTGAAAATTTATCCAGAAGGAAATAGTTCGATAGTGATTGTGGAGAACCGAAGACCCACCTTCCCCGAGCACAGAGGCAGGAGTCAGGGGACCCGTATCCCCGGACTCCCAAAGGGGCCCCCAAAGCAGTGCGCCCGAGAGGGGCCTTCACAGGAAATCTGCAACCTCCCCCCCCCCCCCGAGGAAAGAGGAGAGACGACCCCGAGGAAATCCCCCAGCCACCGCAATGCCGACGCCCCCAAGAGCCGCGGGGACGAGCCCGTGGGCTCCGCCGGCAGCCGGCCGCGCTGAAGTGGTCCCGGCCATGGGCCCCGGGGGCCAGAGGCCCCAGGGACGCCCCGCCCCCGCGGCAGGGGCCCCGGCTGCCCCCCGGGGGGCCAGGCCCCGCGAAGCCACCGCCGGGAATGGGCCGGCGCCCACCCGGGAACCCGCCCCAAACCCGAGGACCGTCAACGCGCCAGAGGGCCAAGGCGCCTGCCAACGCAGCGGAGGAGGGCAGGACGTGGGGGGATGGGCTCCGCACCTATCGGAGACTTGAGGTGATCTTGGGAGAGGGAGCGGACCGGACCCGAACCTGGAAAAAAAACCAAAAAAAAAACACTCATTCACACCATCCCTCCCTTGTGCCCCACTCGCCGCACTCAGACACAAAAAAAAAAAAAAAAAAAAAAAAAAAAAAGGACGCTGTACACACAGTCCCACTTAGCATTCACATCCAAAAATCCCAAGTGGGGGGGGGGGGTCACCACAATTCAACAATACGACTGCCTGTGCCCGACCCCCGGCCCCGCCCCCGGACCAGACGCCCCCCGGACCAGGCCCCCCAAAGAGGGGGGGCCGACACGACCCATACGGGCCACCCAACCAGAGCCCCCCTCACCCACTATATACCTAATAAACCCCCTCCCACCCCGACCTTACCCTAGCCACCCCTGCCCCCCATCCCTTCCTGGGGAGAGCAGAGGCGTCAGCCCCAGAGCCGGTTATTTCTCTTTTTCACCCATAAGGTGATATATTTTGTGCCTGGGCAGAACCTATTAGGAATTTGTTTAATGCTTAAGTACTCCGAGACGGAGTTTGTTGTAACTATGCTGGATATTTCTGATGTGTGTGCATGCATTTCAAAAGTGATTTTGGCTGTGTTGTTTTTGGGTTGATGATAAGCTGGCTGGGGGGCCGACTTTCATTCTTTTGTTCGTGCTCGGTTCTCCCGCATTTTCCTTTGAAACTCCTTTGTTCTGAAGCGAGGCCGCCTCCTGATCAAAAGTCCGGCCAAACAAGGCAGGCGCGTTAGATACGTCATTAGGGCCGCCCCTTTACGTACCGCCTGAGGCCGTAGGTCATATGTCGTCATAGCCGCCATCTTGGGGCGGAACGGTGTAGTTCTAAACGTTTAATCTTAGCTTGTTGTGGAGCGCAGAGGCGTTGCTCATCTGGCTTCAGGTCTGTTCCCGGTACTTCAGATTGTGTTATCTCAAAGCTATTTTGACTTTCAATGCTGTTATGTCAAAGTGCCGACTTCTTGAATGTAATGTCAGTCAGTCTTAAACCACTGTGAATGGGGTACCGCGCACGTGACGTCACCGCCTCAAGAGCAACGCCCCTTTTGCCGCTTAGGTAGGACAAACCGATAGAGAACGCACGTAGCAACCAGCAACAGAACCAGCGATATGACCGACTTTGCAGCCATTAAACTTTCCCAAAACAATGTCCCAGGCGCACGGTTTACTGGTCGCACTGTCGAAGAACACACCAACCTTCAGCTCAAACGATGGCTTGAGTGTCGAGGGCTTAAAAAGACCGGAAAACGGGCCGAGTTGATCGAACGGTAAGCTTTGGGGTTTTTTTCCTGCGCGGCGGTCATGCCGTCGTCGGCCGTTTTTTTGTTTGTAATCACCGTCCAGGGATCGGTATGTTTAATGTTTGTCTCATTTGAAATGTTTTTGAGTAGGCTATCCTGGTAGCAGGGTATCATGTTAGCGCCTGCTACCATGATAGCCTATATGCTATCATGGTAGCAGACGCTTCATTACATGTCAGCCACCAAAATAATCTTACCTGTTCACTACTTGATGTCGCTGGAATTGGGTCAGGATGTTCTTCGGTTGGGCCCTTTCCTCCGACAAAATCCTTGCTACATATGTAGGCCGACCGCACCGATGGACCAAGCGCACACATTTCTCCTTGGCACTCTTGAATTTCGGGAAAGTAATGAAGAAAACATCCTTCATATGCGGCCGATCAGCGTACCTCGAGTCGCTGTTGCACGTTCCATAGCAACAATGTTTATAAACCATGGTCTTAGATTTTGGAAAAAGCAGTCTTTTAAACGAGTACAACTAGGCTAACGCACGTCTCTTCCACAGCAAAACAGCGGCGGGTTTGGGAGTTTGTCCTACTGCGTACCACGTGATGTGACGTCATCGTGACGTTACGTTTCTAAAAATAGCTCGCTCGCGGTACCCCATTGATTTAAGCAGTACTACCCTTCATTTAATCCATTTTGACTTGTTTTATTTTCATTTATTTTCTTTTGCATGTTCCTTGAGTAGCGAGTAGTGTTTCCTAGTGTCTTATTAAATATAATAATTGCTGTGACAGGGATTATTAATTTAATAAACAATAACGTGTGAAATAGTAATTGTTTGTGGTTATTTGGTTCAGTAATTGAATGGTCTCTAAGAGCAAAATAAGTACCTCTTTTTGAGTTAACTGAATTAACTGAGACATTTTTATTGGTTTGTGATATAGTAAGGGTTAAAACAGTTTTAATTTGAGTTATCAACGTTTGCTGGATAAGTCTAATTGGTCAAAAACCGGTCAGATCACACTTTTCCAGCATAAATAAGTTCATAACAGCTAATTAATAAATGCATTGTTAGTGTCAACCATTACAGGCTTATAGCCTTTGGATCACAACCATTTGAATTATATTTGTTATAGCCAGTCATTGCCAGGCCTGCAAACTGAAAAACATTGATATGGATGGACTGTATGAGGAATATGGCCTGGTGGAAGCTATTCTCAGCAGATAGTGGAAGGTTGCCACAGTGAGGAGCGATATCTGAAACTGTTTTCCAAAGCTGATGTTCCACTGGTAAACCTAAGAAAAGTCAGTGCCTACATCTTCTCCATTATATGCAGCAATGCACATACAGAGCGCGTCTTTTCAATGATGTCCTCAGCATGGAGAAATGAGGGAAACCGTCTCGATGTGGAAAGTGTCAAGGCAGAGCTACAAATTTGTGTCAACTTCACACTGGAGTGCACAGACATGTACAGGATTTTTCTCTCAAATAAGAAACTATTGGAAGCAGCCAGGAAAGGACACAAATATAAGAAGTAGATCTTCACATCTTTGGTGAGTACAACAGTGCCCTACTATGTTATAGGTTTGATATTATGTTTTTATCCTAGTTTTGCTGTTTTTTGAAAAGTGTCCTCCTTTTTGGTGTTATGAAAATGGCCACCCTACACGTGGGGGAAATCCCAACGGGAGAAAACAGCTGTATGTCTTCCCAGTTGGCGTGGTGCCAGTGAAGAAGACTGAGTTGGGCGCGCAGAACACTTTTATACCATTCCATAGCAACGAGATAACGTTGCCAGGCTGGGAGTCAGTTTTGACCGTGTTGCATGCTGGGAGCTGGTGATCTGGTCGACCATGTTGCATGCTGGGAGCTGGAGTCTGTCACGTCATAAGATGGCATTACAAGTGTTTGCTGTTTAAAGAATGCCAGTTCTTGAATCACCCTTTCAACTATTCTCATAATATCAGCTGTTTGGGGTGATAATCACTGGACAATACCTAACAGTTAGGCCCAGAAATATTTGGACAGTGACACAATCTTCATCATTTGGGTTCTGCATGCCACCACATTGGATTTGAAATGAAACGAGTACAATATAATTGAAGTGCAGACTTTAAGGTTTAATTCAAAGGGTTGAGGAAAAATATATGATTAAACATGTAAGAATTGTAGCAATTTTTATACGAACGCCCCTCATTTCAAGGGCTCAAAAGTAATTGGACAAATATACATAACCCTAAGTAAAACTTTTTAATATTTTGTTGAGAATCCTTCAAACCTCAGGCAATGATTGCCTGAAGTCTGGAACTGATGAACATGACCAAACGCTGGGTTTCCTCCTTTGTGATGCTTGCCAGGCCTTTACTGCAGCTGTCTTCAGTTGGTGCTTGTTTGTGCGTCTTTCTGCTTTGTCTTGAGCAAATAAAATGCATACACGATTGGGTTGAGATCTGGTGATTGACTGGGCCATTGTAGAATATTCTATTTCTTTGCTTTAAAAACTCTTGGGTTGCTTTTGGAGTATGTTTTGGATCACTGTAAATCTGTACTGTGAAGCACCATCCCAATCAACTTTGTTGCATTTGGCTGAATCTCAGTAGCAAATGTATCCATAAACACTTTAGAATTTATCCGGCTGCTTCTGTATTTTGTCACATCATCAATAAACACAAGTAATCCAGTGCCATCGGAAGCCGTGCATGCCCATCACACTGCCTCCACCATGTTTTACAGATGCTGTGGTGTGCAGTGAATCATGAACTGTTCCAATTCTTCTCCAAACTTTCTTCTTCCCATCATTCTGGTACAGGTTGATCTTAGTCTCATCTGTCCAAAGAAGGCTGTTATAGAACTGGGCTGTCTACACATGTAGGACCTTGGGGGGTGGGGGCATCACTGGGGAGAAGGTCCCGCTGTCTGGTGACGTCCCTGACCCCAATTTTAATATGCATGTTAGACACTTTCATTAATAACATTCTCATAAAACACATATATGTAGAGCATTAATTGGGGGGTGAGGGTAGAGGTTCATCAAAAAACTGCTAAATGTCAACACACCATTGTGATTTATATTCATATGCTGGATAGCCAGGTTTGGCTGCTAAAAGGAATTCTCACTGGTCAACTTTTATTTACCAGGCATTACTTGGAAATCTGCCAGCCTATATTTGTACTGAAATCGCACTGAGAAATGTTGAATCGTTGAACTTTCAATCAAACAATCTGCTGCTTTTTTCTGTCCATTTTTCAGACTACGTTGGGCAAGAAGGCTTTTTTACTCATTCAGCTCCCTCCTCCTAGAACTTGCTTAAAAAACATTGAAATTAACTGGACTTATCTCACTGAGAGCTTTTAGTTCTAAACTAAAATTTATTCAGGCTGATTCAATAGCATATACCTGTTTATCATAATTTATTGTTTTTAACTATGTAACTTTTTGTATCTATTTTTCGCTGCCTCTTGGCAAGGGATCCCTTGAAAATTTGTTTTTTGTTCTCAATGCGACTATATCCTAGTATAATAAATGTTAAATAAGTAATTATGCGACACAACATCACAAAATTCAATGACTTGATAATTAACTTGTACAGTGGTTTGCAGGCAAAGTTCAGCATATTTCCTTACCCATTTCATTGTCCTCATTTGACATTTCAAACCGTGAGTTAATTTTACTGAAAAAGCTGCCAATTTTTGGACATTGAGCAGTGGCTCTTTTGAGAGCTTTCCATCTTTTTAAGTCTAGCTTTCTCTGTGCCACCCTTTCTCCTTCTCTCGATTGACCAAGTGCACTGACATGATGCAACAGGGTGCGTCCAAAAAAATAAATAAAGAGCTGCCAGTGGGGGTGGAGGCAGCTCAGGGATAGCGGTAGCAGTGTATGCTACGTGAGCCACTGCAGTGACATGACTGAGCAGCCCCCCCCCCCCCCCCCCACCCCCCGGCTGTGATCTATAAAGGGAAAATTTGTGCTGGTGTGTGTGCGTATGGTTTTATTAATCTGAATGTTTTTTGCCGCATGCCATTTTCTTTCTGTTGATGTACGTACACTTTTAGTATGGAATCTACGCAAAGTTTTATGAATGAGACCCTTGGTCTTTATTTTCCCGTTGGAAATACTCTTCCTGTTGCGCAGGAACTTCGGCTACGTTGTTGTATAGCAGTGATCAATTGATTGCCCTTAAGCCGGCCAGATTGGCAATAGGATCAACTAGTGTAAACAAAGAGCTCTGGAGAAGGACACACAAAAGATACAAGGGAGGAATGAAACAAGGCAGAAGGTGACAATGCAGGGTTATGGAGAGAAGGAGATACAAACTGTGTTTGTATCCAAGGGTAGGGAGGAGATGGTTCGAGGAGAGTTATGAAAAACTATGGGGCTACTTTGAGATGACAGACTGGCAGGTGCTCTGTGAGCCACATGGAGATGATATTGATGGGCTCACAGAATGGACAAAAGACTATGGCTACATGCACACGGAGCTGAAAACTGTATCAGTACAGAAAAGTTTAAACATAAAGATTAATTCAATTCAATTTTAGTTATATAGCGCCAATTCATGAAACATGTCATCTCGAGGCACTTTACAAAGTCAAATTCAATCAGATTATACAGACTGGTCAAAAATGTCCTATATAAGGGAACCAGTTGATTGCTTCAAAGTCCCGACAAGCAGCATTCACTCCTGGAGAAGCGTAGAGCTACAGGGAGAGTCGTCTGCATTGTCCATGGCTTTGCAGCAATCCCTCATACTGAGCAAGCATGAAGCGACAGTGGAAAGAAAAACTCCCCATTAGCGGGAAGGAAAACCTCCGGCAGAACCGGGCTCAGTATGAACGGTCATCTGCCTCGACCGACTGGGGTTGCAGAAGACAGAGCAGAGACACAACAAGAGAGACAAAAAAGCACAGAAGCACACATTGATCTAGTAATCTGTTCTATATTAGATGGTAACAGCAGGTGAGCTGTCTTCTCTGGATGATGTCTCAGATAACAGAACGCCAGACCAGATGTACCTACTATGAAGAAAAAAGAGAGAGAACAAAAAGTTATAAGCAGAAATTATGACAAGCAATGCATAATTGAAGAACAGTAGAACTCGATAGAGTGAGAAAAATAGATCCTGATGTCCTCCAGTAGCCTAAGCCCATAGAAGCACATCCCCATAGGTAGGTCAGGGCAACATAAGCCACTCTAATTATAAGCTTTGTCAAAAAGGAAAGTTTTAAGATTAGTCTTAAAAGTAGACAGGGTGTCTGCCTCACGGACCAAAACTGGGAGTTGGTTCCACAGGAGAGGAGCCTGATAGCTAAAGGATCTGCCTCCCATTCTACTTTTAGAGACTCTAGGAACCACCAGCAGACCTGCAGTCTGAGAGCGAAGTGCTCTGTTAGGAACAGACGGGGTAATCAGAGCTCTGATATATGATGGAGCTTGATTATTAAGGGCTTTATACGTTAGAAGAAGAATTTTAAATTCTATTCTTGCTTTAACAGGAAGCCAATGAAGGGAAGCTAAAATAGGAGAAATATGATCCCTTTTGTTGATTTTTATCAGAACTCTTGACCACAGTAAATAAAAAGGAGCTGTAATAGGAGTTGTAATACTTATGCCATGCTGGTGAGAGGTGCAGTAATGCTGCCACAGAACTAAAGAAGGAAGAAGAGAAAACACAGGAAAGAGAAAATAATAGTTTTTGTGGACAGTTGAAAAGGTGGTCCACACTTAACGCAGTAGGGGAGCAAATTGCATTAGAGTAAAATCCTGAATAAACTGAATAATGACTGAAATACAACCACAACTCTAAATACTGACATTGTTGTTGTTCGTGCATGTTAAGGGAGAGTGCAAGGTCTATGTTGACTCACATGCACAAACTCGCCAGTTTGGGGCTAGTTATGTAGATAGGGGTGTCGAGACAAAGCCACCATCTTCAAACTTTCTCACTCTGGGAGCTGGTTTCAAATGTCAGTTTCATGGCTGCTACATCTGGACGGGACTCCCTATCTGCCTTAAAAGTTTGTCAGATATAGCTAAACCCATCTTCTTGTGGACTTGGCCTACATTCTGACCACCACACTCCTCCCCGACCTGTCACCTCTACTGTGCTTCACCGCAGATCATGTGAGAAGACAGCTGATGAGACTCCACTCAAGCAAGGCTGAATTCCTTGATGTAATTAGCCCCAGGGGGTTCAAGGTCTGTGCCTTCCAGCTATGTGGAGTATTCCACTGTGTCTATAACATGAACCTAAATCTTCAAAGGGTCCCTGTGAAGTGGAAGACATAATATCTGGTTCCTGTACCGAAGACACCACAATCCAGTGACATCAGGAACTACAGACCCATGGCACTAACCTCATACATCATGGACCCCCTCTACTTTGCCTGACAGCCCCAACTGAAGGTTGAGAATACCACGTGCTCAACTGGATCTATGGTCACCTGCATAAGCTGGTGAGCACTCTCAGGGTCATGTTCTTTGACTTCTCCAGTGCATTTAATACAATCCATCCAGCTCTTCTGGTTGACAAGTTAACTATGATGCAGGTTTGTGCCTGGTTATTTGTGCCTGCATCACTGTATGTCGGACAAAGTGGTGAGCACATGGGGCCTAAAAGGTCACAGTCCTATCCCTTCCTCTTCACCCTTTACACCAAGGACTTCAATAATTGCACACAGACTCAAACGCCTTTAGCAGTCTTATGTGGAGAACTTTGTCACACGGTGTGAACAGAACCACGTTCAGCTTAATGTTGCAAAGACAAAGCAAAGGTTTGCAACTCTGAGAGGGAACAAGGCACTGGGCTCCCCCATCTCCATCAAGGGGGATAGTGTGGATGTTGTGCCGGACTACAAATACCTGAGGGAGTACACATTGACAATAAACTGGGCTGGGCAAGGAACACTCAGTCCCTCTCTAGGAGTCTCTCTCTTTCTCTCGCACACTCTCTCTCTCTCTTTCCACACAAACACACAGACAGTGGCGCAGTGGGTAGCACTGTTGCCTTGCAGCAAGAAGGTTCAGGGTTCAAACCCAAACCTGGGTATTTCTGCATGGAGTTGGCATGTTCTCCCTGTGCATGCGTGGGTTCTCTCTGGGCACTCTGGCTTCCTCCCACAGTCCAAAAACATGACTCTTAGGTTAATTGGCTTCTCTAAATTGTCCTTAGGTGTGCGTGAATGGTTGTTTGTCCTGTTTGTCTCTGTGTTGCCCTGTGACAGACTGGCGACCTGTCCAGGGTGTGCCCCACCTCTTGCCCGGTGAACACTGGAGATAGGCACCAGCAACCCCTGTGACCCAATGAGGGATTAAGCGGGTCAGGAAATGGATGGATACATATATATATGTATACTTCTGAAGGAAGATGAGGAGAACAGCTTGTCATCTTTCAGGGACACTTACTCATCTGGGAGTGTGTGGGAGGCTGACCTGGTCCAGCGGTCTTACATAAGAGCACACATCATGTCTTTTAATTCAGCTGCTTTTCCTCTGCTCCCTTTCTTTTTGCACATTTAGGGAAGCATTCCATCAGCCCACCTACAGCAAGTACAACCACCCTAGAATAAAGACTTGTGATTGATTTTCCGATTACTCTCTGAATACAATGCACACCTTGACTAGCTCAAAACAGACACATCCAAAATAAAATAACTAAAAGATAAATTAAAGGCAATGGACGGGAGTGTAATTGTTGCCTTTCAAGTCACTTACCAAAGTCAGATTTTCATAATAACACCGGAAACTATAAATGAACCTACCCAATGTTCTTCTTGTGGTGGTGCTGTTGATGCTTATTAGTATGATATTGTAGGCAAAGAGTAACAACGGGCATAAGACTATGAAAATGTTCTTTGTGCTTGTCTAAAGATAATGACTTGTTTACAGTCAAAGATATGGAAATCTGATTACCCTTTTTTAAGAAACCAAAAAATGATATTACGTGCAACACAGTTGAAATATAGACTAAACAAAAACATGCAAGCTTTGCATTAATAGTTATAGAGACACAAGGTTTATCCATTTACCTCTCTTCTGTTCTTTATGTCTCCTTTTACACAGACGGCTATCTCAGTGGAAAACGAGGCAGATGAAGAAGGACTGAAAGAGCCTTGCAGCACAACTGAGAATCACAACTTCGTCTCTGTCACCATGGAAACAGTCGAACAATCAAAGCTGGTGATGGACTGTGAAATGGAGGATGCTGTGTCTGATTCACCTGTGCATAAAATCAATTTTATTGCTAGTGATGAACTAGCTGAGTTAAATATAAACGTATCAGAGTCTCAGGAAGCAATAATTAGGTCACCATTAACTGATGTTCCTAAAAGCACAAGTCTGATTGACAACAGTACCTGCTCTGAAACTACCCTTTGCACACTGATTCCCTGTGAGGAGGAAGAAAACACATTACAATTAAAGCAAGGGCATGAGGAGCTCAATCGAAATGAGTCAATCCACTCATCTGTGTCTGATACCCTATCAAGTGCTGACAGTGTTTATGAGAATGAGGCCCACTGTAGGCGGCAAGATACACGAGAGCAAGATCCGGATCAGGAGCATGAATCAGAGCAGTGTGTCGAGGCTGAAATAGAGCCAGAACCAGAACAGCATCAAGAGCCAGAGGAAGAGAATGGTAAGGTAAACATGCTAGAGAAAGAAGTTGAACCAGAGACAATGGAGGATTTTGAAATATCAGATTACTCTCAGCATGAGAAAGCCCTTCAACCTGAGCAAAACCTTGAGATGGAGCAGCAACACTCTAAACTTGACCATGATCCTCAGCAGGAGATGTACAATGAACTTGGACCTGAGGGAGAAGAAATTGTTAATTTATACGATGAGCCCTATGAACATCTAGCTGAATATCCAGATGAAGGTCCAGAGGCTGATGAAATCCTTTTTGAACAACCTTTTCATGAAGAATCCCCATTAGAGCAGTGCATAAGAGAAGAAGCAATGTCAGATGTCTCAAATGAGTCTTATCATAACCCTGAAGATATTGATGAATGTTTGAGAGTTGAAATTGCAGCAGCTTCTTCTGATAGTGATACAGATGAAAAGTGGAGGGCAATTTTCTCCTCTTCCATAAATAAAGAAGACGATGACTCATATTTGGATAATCTTCAACAGAGTGCCCAAGAACTATTTGTTCAGAAAGTTGATGAGACAGAGTATAATGATCAAGAGAGAAGCAACTTTGAAGATGTTAGTATTGCGGTACCAACGGTACCTGAAGTTTTGGAACAACCTGTGATTGTAACTTCTGCTCCAAAGCCTCCACAAGAAGTTAAATACAGCCCTTTCAGCCTCCAATCTTTATCAAAAATATCTGAAGATGAAAGTGAAAGTTACAGAGATGCCAATCATAACCACTCAAAACTTACAGCGAACACCAATGTGGACACAACGAAGAAGCTACCCAAGGACTTCTGTGTAATTCAGGAGACAAAGAGTGAAAATGTTAGTACAGAACATGTAGACTTCCAGCTAGCTCGCAAACAATGGCGAGAAATGGAGAAACAAATGAAAAATAAGATTGTCTTACCTACAAGCAAGCACTCAAACCTTCAAAGCAGCCACAGCTTCATGTATACACCAGTTCGCAACATTGAAAGGACTCCCAAGAAAGCACGGGATCTGGAGAGTTTAAACCTGGTCACTGATTATTCTCACACTCAATTCAGTCCTTGCTCAGAGGATTCTGGCCTGGATGATTCCAGTTACAGGTCCCCCTATGATGATGCCGAAACACCAATTGAAAGGGAGATTCGTATATCAATGGAGAGGGAGGAAAATTTGAAAAGAGAGAGGGGACTTGCCAGGATGGGAAAATCAACTGATTGTGCTCCATCACGAAGTATTCCTCGATCCACAAGTACTCCACTGACTCCATCATTTATTATAACCTCCTCCCCCACTAAAGAACCAGTGAAGCATGAGGTCTCTGCAAACAATGTTATAATTGTAGACCCAAGAAATGAATTCACCCCAAGCCCAAAATTTGGCAAAGACAACACATCTTCTAGGTCCGGAGAATGGTGTTCTGAAGAAAACAATTCCAGTCTAATTATCCTTGAAACATCCAATCTGATCATTCGAAGTGCCTCTGAGTTCTCCCTAAATAAAGCCTGTGAAGAGCCCCAGGAAAAAATGTTCCTCAACAACCCCTTCTTCAAACTGCGTTCAAGAAGCTCAATATCCTTGGTAGATGAAGAGATAAGGATGGTGAAGCAGAGGGAGGAAGAGCTCAGGAAGGAGAGGGCAAACCTTTATGGTAAAGACATGTTCAACACGGAAAGTGGCATGTCAAATCACATGGACACTTTGACATTTGATACCTCAGGTATGAATAGAATACTCAAAACTTGGCATCATTTAATACATTTTATGTTTATTCATAACTGATGTGTATAAACTCATTATTAGGTATTGTACCCGTGAAGTGCAAGTCCTCCCCATCATCACCAATGAAAACAACCCACAGGATGGATCGTTCTGCCTTATCCTGTGATCACAGGGTGAGCTCTGTCTTTAAGGGTTTGTTTTTAACATCTCAATAACACACATTATTCCATCCTGCATACAAGGCTGGTTTTGTGCCATGTTTTAAAAGATAACCATCCATTTAATCTCCATTTTAGCTATACTAATAGTGAAGAAAATCGTTACTTTTAGCCTGGGAATACCATTATCTTTCACCTTTTCACATTCAGTTTCTGCCATCTCAGTTTGTTAGCCGTAAGGTGAGCAGCAACAGCATAATCCAAATTTAGGGTTACGCCGCTGGCTACTGGTGTGATCAAAGTGCTTCAAGCAGAGCCCCCAGATCCATCACAGGGCCAATATAAAAACATACAATCATGTTCTCACCCACACGCAGGGGCAATTTTGTGTTCCAGTTATCCTAACATGGATGTTTGTTGCTTTGGGGGAAATAATACAAAGGACTAAAATGCTGATTTGGTTTTCAGTCTTACACTTATTCGTTTTCAGCCTAATCACTCATCAGTGATTAGGCAAACAATTCATCAGTCAGATTCTTTGATCAAAAGCTACTGTAAACAAAAATGTTTTCAGTTTTGATTTAAAGAAACGCACCGATTTGCAGATCTCAAGTTTTCAGCCAGTGTTCTGTTCCAGAGCTGAAGAGTATAGAAACTAAATGTTACCTTGACCTTGTTTAGTTGTGGTTCTGGGAACATTAGGATAGCAGGTTTCTGAAGTCCGAAAGGGTCTGCATGGTTCATAGCTCACAAGTAACTCAGAAATGTAATTAACCCAACAGACAAGTTTGAAGCATGCCATTTTCCCTGTGCTGACATATCCAAAGGCCAGTATGATAGAAAACTCTTTCCATACAACTACACACTTTGGAAGTGATATGTTTGTCCGGACCCCATTGAGAATTACAAAATATTTTCAATGAACATTGTTTTACTGCTAGTTATTTTGTGGCAAACTCCCACCAGGTTTCTCTTTCAGTTTCTGTGTCAGGCAGATGATTTGATCAGGTTACATGGAGTCAAATTTTAGTTTCTCTTTGGGTGGTGGTGGCAGCTTCTAAGTGAAAGGTTTCAGTCTTTCTTCTCATAGTTGAGCTGGGATTATTAAAAGTAAAATTTAATGGCTTTTTGCCAAAAGTCCCAGTCAATTTTCCAACTGCTTCCATTAAAGATGTTTTAGTTTCTTTTGTAAAGGCCAAGACTATCTGCACTTAGCATGGTAGTGTTAAGAAATCTAGCAATGTGTTTATCCTTGGCCTTGTGTAAAGTCCATGTCTATCCCTTTCCCTTTCATCGATATGTCACGTAAAAAATGTTTTATTGGCATGCTCTAGCTGTATAATACCTTAGCCATGTGATATTGGTGGTAAACAAGTTATTAAGTTGAGCTTGGAGTTTTGGAGCTTGGATTTTGCCTGTAGATATTGGTCAGGTGGTGATACAGGTCTGTATTAATAAACTTTATAGAGCTGCATCATCAACAGTTTGTGGTTGACTTTGAAAGACCGTTGCCAAGGTTTAGGTTAATATCTGTATTGCATAACTTGAAATAGAAAGCCCTTTGCAACAAATTCCCCTAACTTGTTGTACGGTCCAGAGCTGTCCTGAGACTTGTTCAGTTAAAGTAGATTCTACGCATGTAGGTTAGGTAGACGTACATACATCAATGTGTGATCATAACTTAGTGCCACATTAATAGCTAATATATGTACAAACCTAATAGAAACCAACAAAATAAGTGTATTATGTATTAATGATATCAGTGACCATCTGCCCATGTTTGTTGTTAATGAGAGTTGCTACAGGAAAGCTGCTAAGGACAACACACAAAAGTAAAAATGAATGAAAACAGAGGAGTCGATGATACATTTAGAGAGGAACTATTCAGTCAAGATTGGGACTTAGTACTCCAGGAGAAAAATAATAATAATAATTTCACACACACACACACACACACACACACACACACACACATACATACATACATACATATATATATATATATATATATATATATATATATATATATATATATATATATATATATATATATATATATATATATATATATATATATAAATACTGCCCAATAAAAAATACAGCAAGAAAGGTAAATATCGTCATACACCATGCATCACAAAAGGATTGCAGCATGCCTGGGAAAAAAACACATTATGCAGAGAATTTAGTATAGAAGTATAGAATGGCAGAGACAGACTGTACGAAAAAGACAATATAAGAATAAATGAACCAAAATTTTATGGGTATCTAAACAGGAATATTACAGTAAATTATTAGATGAGAATGAAATAAATATTACAAATATATCAAATAATGTCATTAGAAAAATATCCAAAGAAATTAGATATCCACAATATTTTATTAGCAACAACATAATTGCTGACGATATGTCCTGTTATGCCAGAAAACTGTTTGAATATGATTATTATTAGTAATTATAATTTGTTATTATAATTTTAATAATAGGTCATTCAAGCTCAAATGGTAGCTATAACAAAATATGGTTCAAATGGTGGTGATCCCAGGGCTATAAGCTTGTAATGATTAATACCAATAATGCATTTATTAATTAGCTGTTAAGAACTCATTTATGCTGGGACAAAAGGGGTTTGATTGGTTTCTGACCGATGAGGTTTATCCATCAAGCGTTGATAACTCAATTATAACTGCAATTAGAGTTTAATCCTTACTTCTTTTTCACAGACCAATGGAAATGTCTCTGTATTAATCTCAGATGTTAACTCAAAAAGAGGTAATTCTGAAGACCATGCAACTCTGGATCGAAATAAACACAAACAATTACTATTCCACGCGTTATTATTTATTGAACCAAAACAACTTGCTGTCACAGTAATTATTCTAATTCAATAACCTAGGAACTCTACTCACTACTAAAATAAACATGCAAGAAACTAAGTGAAAATAAAACAAGTCAAAAATGAGATTACAATAAATATCCAAAATGGATAGCAAATCTTAGTTCAACTCAGTTGTTTAAACATCACATTCAAGATGTCGGCACTTGACGTAGCAGCATTGAAAGACAAAATAGCTTTGAGAAACTAGATGGACGCTTCAGTGTTTCCCTACAAGCTAGCAAACAATTTAGCCACTCTGCACCTTCCCAAGATGGCAACTATGACGACACACAACCTACGACCTTGCGTGATGCGTGAGGAGGAGGTCCTAATGACGTCTTTAGCGCACAGCTAGTGCATAGGGCGAGCTTTGGAAAAGGGGCGGTCTTTCTCCTAGACAAAGGATTCAAGGACAGTGCGCGAGCTGAAATTGGGATGCACAAAGAGATTGAAACTGAAGATAAAGAAAAAAAGAAAAAGAGGGGAAAGAGTGAAGATCGGCTCTCGGCGGAGCCACTTATAAAACCACAAACCAAAACACAGCCAAAATCTCTTACAAAATGCATGCACATACATCAAAAATATCCAGCAGTTAAAAAAACTCCGTCTTGGAGTAATTAAGCATTAAACTAAATCAAAATATATCACCTTATGGGTGAGAAGAGAAATAAAAGGGGAAAGTCCCGCTTTACTTACCAAATCCGCGGGCGTCCTGGAGCGCTTCGGCGAACGCAGGTCCGTCAAACAGCAAGGAGAGGGGGATCCCCGGAGTCTCTGGGCTCTTCGGGTGCTTTGTTCGGCCAAAACGAAAGCGTGGTCTGACGATCACTGGGAGATAACGGCTCTCAGTCTTTGATCGAAGTGGATTCAAAAGTACTTTTTAAAGTCGACCTCCTGCACCAAACAGGGATGGGTTGCTTCGAAAATTCTCGGTCCAGCGAGAAATCGAGCACGTGGCGCGTGGGGAAAATCCCAACGGAGGGAACAGCTGTGGGTGTCTTCCAAATTGGCGTTGGGCCAGTGAAGAAGAATGAATGCAACGCGCGGCCGTCTTAAATACCTTTATTATAGCAACGTTATCTCATTGTTATGGTCGGTGGCCATTTTGACCGTGTTGCATGATGGGAGTCGGTGGCCATTTTGACCACATTGCATCATGGGAAATGCAGTCCGTCACGTCATGAAAATGGCATAACAGTCCAGTGGTTCACAAATTCAACAAGTATTTCTTAAGTGTCAGCCCAAAACTGGCAGAAAAAAATCCCTGATCCTTGGATAACAGAGTGCTGCAATGAGGAACTTACAACAAAAAAATTCTAATTCGATGTTTCTCACAGCAAGAGAGATCACATAGAGAGAGAGAGAGAGATAGAGAGAGAGATCATAGCTGTTGTTAACAAACGTAAAAATAAACGGTCCATGACCGTAATGACATTAATATGACAACAGTCAAAAGAGTTATTGTTGCAATTTTTAAACCACTGACTCATATCTGCAACCTCTCTTTCCAAACTAGTAAATTTCCAAACAAAAGGTAAACAGCAAAAATCACCAATCTACAGGAGATAGACACCAATTCACAAACTATAGCCCTTCTCTGCTTCCACAATTTTCATTAAAATTTTTCTTGCTTGCTAAAATTTTCAGATCTGGTAAAATTTCAAACCTTACATTTAAATTCTAAAGCTAGAAATAAACATTTATCAGTCAGCGTACAAAAATTTTTTTTTGAGGGATGGGGAGGGTATAATTACAGGGAAAATTTACATTTAAAAAATCTTATTATATAATGAATTTGAATAGATAATATGTTAGATAATATGAATGCTTAAGTCTTTCTTTAAATTAGCGGCAAATGTCCGCTAGCATCAGTCGCTATTAGCTTTCCGGATAACCTATTGCTACTGCCCTAGTAAACATAAATACTGTGTTCAAACCAAATGCCGGTCTTTGTCTCACTCTGCCATCGTCCAATAGTACTACGAGCGTACAGCAATAATAGGGAGCATTAATGTCGATTTAATGGTGTTTCGTGTAATTTAAGGTTAACTCAAGCTAATGTAAACAATGGCCACAGGAAGTGCCCCAAAACGTCATGTCAGTCGTCCGATACAATTCAATTCAATTCAATTCAATTCAATTCAATTTTATTTATATAGCACTAATTCATGAAACATGTCATCTCAAGGCACTTTTCAAAGTCAAATTCAATCAGATTATACAGATTGGGTCAGATTATACAGATTGGTAAAAAATGTCCTATATAAGGGAACCAGTTGATTGCAACAAAGTCCCGACAAGCAGTATTCACTCCTGGAGAAGCGCCACATCAGGTGTACCTACTATGAAGAAAAAGAGAGAGAGCAAAAAGTTAAAAGGTGAAATGACGACCAGCAATGCAAAACTGGAGAACAGTAGAAATCAGTAGAGTGAGAAAAATAGGCCCTGATGTCCTCCAGTAGCCTAAGCCTATAGCAGCATAACCATAGAGGTATTTCCAAAAACAGTAAAAAACAAAGCAACTGGACTTGTTTTCCGTAGTTTGAAGACGTTTCGCTTCCTATCCAGGAAGCTTTCTCAATTCAAAAAGTCTGAGGTAATGTGGAGCATTATTGGCCTGGCTTGCAGGAACGATGTTTTGATCACCCGAATGAGGGTGAGAGTTGAGGTGATGATTGGCCGGAATTAATCCTATAGCTGTATTATAAGTTTTTGAGAGTTGGAACCTAAGGCCTCCTCCTCTGTTTAAGGTTGGTTTTTCTCTCTTAACGTAGATGGCTTCCTTCACACCCCTTTCAAACTATCTGTCTTCTTTGTCCAAAATGTGAACATTTTGGTCCTCAAAAGAGTGTCCTTTGTCCTTAAGGTGTAGGTGGACAGCAGAATCTTGTCCTGAGGAGGTAGCTCTCCTGTGTTGCATGACTCATGGCTTGAAGAGAAGTTGTCATTTATTTATTCTATATGTGTGCAGAGTTTACTGTTAAAAGAACGCCAGTGCTTGAATCACTCATTCAACTATTGTCCTAATATCAGCTGTTTGGGCTGATATTCACTGAACAATATCTAAAAGACAGAGTAATTTATTAAACATTAAAAAACTTAAAAACCTGTGCAAAATCTACATGTTTCCTTTCTGAATCGCTTAATTTGGTGATGTAAAAGCAGATAAACAATATCAACTGATGACAGCACTTGAAAAATTTGAAAAAACTATTTTAGAAATCTTTCAAATGCCTGAAAAAAAACTGCTGGGATAAAGCTACATCATCAGCCAGTCTCAGCAGGCTGTAATACCAAACAGCATGCAATGATTTTAGCAAAGCATAATGGTAGGAAAAAGTGAACTCCCTAATCACCAGCCAAAGTGATGTAGTGTTATATGATTAAGGGAAAATACTGCACTCCCACAAAACCAAATATTGGACAGCTGAACCCCCAGTTATTTCCTTCAGAAAATGACCTGGTGTACTCTTTAAGAAAGTATTTGGGTAAATACTGCACGAGAAGATCAGTATCAGTGGTGATGCTTCATATAAACCGTCTGACCGCAGAGGAACAGTCATTTGTGAATTTTCCAAAAACAGCAGACCATGGTGAATTCCAACAATCAGGCAAGATTTGGTCGATGCTGATATGCATGGGTGGTATCGGTATGAGTGATTGGTATGAGTGAAATGACTTGAGACAGCAGACACATGACAGTAAAGGAAATCTTTGCTTGCTTTTCAGTTTCCTGAGGACTACACTGGAGGAAGACGGAAGAGTGCCATGGCTCTGCGCTGGGAGGCAGGCGAGTTCGTTAAAAACAACTGAAGTGGAACAACTTGCCATTTTGCCAATAAAGAGCAACAGTTGATTATTTCATTCAAGTTAGATGCATTTATTATAGTTATCTGTTTCATGGTGTCACATACTAAAGTCTGCTTTTGTGATGAACAGCAAGAATGTTTGCACAACTTTTGTCTACACAAGTTCATTTCTCATAGAGCACAGTATATCAAATGAATTAGAAAAACACACGTTTTTTTGGCTATAACTTTTAGATTATTTTCATTGAACAATGCAGTTCTTTCATTTTTCAGGATTAAAACTATATTAAATAGTATTAAATGTGCATAACTCTCTTCTTGTGCACAAGAAGCAAATGCAGAAACTAATTTCCTACTAATCTTCAAACAGTTTACAAACTAAAGGGCTAACAAAGAAATTATACTCATTCAAAACATTTGGGGAGTAAATTTTGTTACTTTTGTCAGGACCATTATGTAATGTTCAACTTACACAATTAGGTATGATCAGTGAAGGACTTGGCAGCTGGTATAAAACTCTAAAATCACGTGTTAGTACATTGTTTAGAGTTTCTCTGACTACAATCATACAGTGGCTGGTCACAGGTTATAAGGTAATGATCTGCTGTCGCAGCAGCATACATTGGTCCTGCAAATTATAGTGTTGTTTAATATAAAATTAAATATTTAGAAAAAGAGCCCCTTTTCTAAAGGATTGGGCTATCACTTTAACACCTAGCACAATGTGTGTGTGCATCTGTCAGTCTGTCCCAGACTGACAGAGGTGAGGCTGCCATACATCAGTGCTACCGTCAGCAGGCAACTTGGGTGAAGTGTCTTGCCCAATGACACAAGGACTGAGATAGTCAGAGGTGTGGGGTCAAACCGGCAACCCACCAATTGCAGGACAAACTCCCTAACTTACGGTGGCCCTGAAGTGCAAACCACAACTATAAATTTGAAAGCACTACTACATATTGACAAACACGACGACATTAAGCAAAGCACAACGACATTAAGCAAAGCGCAACATTAAGCAAAGCACAACGACATTAAGCAAAACACAACAACACTAAGCAAAATGCAGCAACATTAAGTAAAACGCAACATTAAACAAAACGCAACAACATTAAACAAAACGCAACAACATTAAGCAAAACGCAACGACATTAAGCAAAACGCAGCAACGTTAAGCAAAACGCAACAACATTGAGCAAAGCACAACGACATTAAGCAAAACGCAACAACATTGAGCAAAGCACAACGACATTAAGCAAAACGCAACAACATTGAGCAAAGCACAACGACATTAAGCAAAACACAACAACACTAAGCAAAATGCAGCAACGTTAAGCAAAACGCAACAACACTGAGCAAAACACAACGACATTAAGCAAAACGCAACAACATTAAGCAAAGCGCTGAAACATTAAGCAAAACGCAACAACATTAAGCAAAACGCAACGACATTAAGCAAAACGCAACAACATTAAGCAAAGCGCTGCAACATTAAGCAAAACGCAACAACATTAAGCAAACGACATTAACCTACCGGAAAAGGTAGGTACCAGTGGGAAACATGAGACATCGCTGATTGGACGACGGCGCCGTTTGACTTTTGAACCGGAAGTAATTCTGCTTATCGCTTATTCAAAGGAGGGAAGAGGTACAGCCCAGATTCTTTTCAGTGTGTCTTCAGTGTACACAAGATAACTGAAATTTCATGATTAGTCCTGAGCATATCCAGTAGTGATGGGAAGACGAGGCGTCATGAAGCGTTTGGACACGTTGCCAAACTGTATTGATACTGTGTCACTCAATACTGACACCTGCTGGACTTTAAAAATCCCTACAGGCAACCTAGTTGACAGTTAACTGACAGTGATTTAATGACCTAGTATACACAATAATACAATTTAGGTCATTGTACGCCCATTGCATTATTTCATATTTTCATTAAAATTTTAAATATCTTTTTTTTTTAGATACAGTCAAATAACGTGAACCTGTATCATAACATAATTACCTCTAAGTAAACATGTTGTGAAAGAGGATGATTGTGGACTGTTTTTTTTTTTTTTTTTTTACAATTTTCTTATTAAAAAATAAAGTTGTTCAAACGTTTTGAAATTGAGTATGATACCCTTTTTGGATATCACATCTCCAGCTGTAGAAAAACCCCGCTCACATGGCACAGATGAGGCTGGACTGCAGAGAAATTGCAATGAAAGGCAGAAGAGGTTTGGATAGACTGTGAGATGGATATTAATAATTATCAATTAAGTGAGCACACCACTCATGAAAACAAATGATGCATCGGTTGTTTTTAAGTTATTTTAATTCAAAGGCATGAGCGTTTGAATGTGTCTGTCCCCAAACGCATTCAGGAAACAGAGCAGTGAGAAAAAGAACACACTAAAATTTTATACATTCTGGGTTAAGAAAAAGAAAGTGGGAGTAATCTTCAGAGGAGTGCAGCCACTGGTACGATCCAGGTCCTATCTAACTCAACTCCTCTCCATGTCCTTGGATGTGGAAACACAATAGTAAATCTGTGAGCATGAAAGCTTCTTTCACACGGGAAAGTTATGCAAGTGCATCCAGACCAGACATGATCAGAGTTACATACATCAATAAAATTTTCCATAACAACTGTCTTTTGGTTTTTCCAGTATATCATAGTATATCGTACTGCTCTCTTCCAGGTTTTTGTGCACCTCCTGGATGGCTTCAGCTGTGGACTTTTGGTTTGCCTGCCCACTTCGATGTCAAGTTGTGCCAAAAGGTTATCTAAAAAGTACAAATTGGCGTTTTAGTACATGATTTACAAACAAACAAATCATTGTCACCAGTGTAACTTTGTGGAAAGTATAGCACACCCAGCACAGATGTACACAGCTTCAAATTTTCATTAATGTAGTGGACAGGTAAGAGCCAGGTAAGCCTCCATGTTTACAGATGTCCACATGTCAGCGGTTATACTCACTGCCACAGCCTGCTGTCCTTCCATTTTCACTCGTTCCCGTTCCTCCTTGTACTTTTTGGCAAACATTTGTTTGATGGTCTGAAAACCACACCACGTCAAATATATATATATATATATATATATATATATATATATATATATATATATATATATATATATATATATATATATATATATATAAAACTTTGAGTAGCAAAACATATGAGGGCTGACGGTCCTGAACCAGTTCCCTGAAACCGTAATTCTCCACAATGGTGAGGAGCTGGCAGTCCTTCAGGGTGAAATTCAGCAGAGCCTCATCCACATCTGCTTCCTGGAAGCTTGTTGGTTGAAAGTGAGATAAAGAGTAAATCAGAAGGAATTATCAATAAAGCAACTGTGAGTAAGTTGTAAAATGGCTGTATACCTGAGTTTATCATGGTGTATCTGGGACTTCATTCTCATGCTTGGCCCTATAATGTCTCAATATGAGGAGGTGCTTTTGTTTAAACAAAAAAGTTCTGTTGAACAAATGCTACATTTAGCCTGCAAAAAATAATGACAGTGAACTACGAGTCTTTTGAAATTAATTTCAATTCAGATAGTTCAAGTAAAACTCTGAGAGGAACAGGATAAAACAGTAAGGAAAATAAAACAATTACCTTATTTTCCGATATGAGATCCAAATGGTCCAACACGGCCGGCAGAACCTTTTGTTTGGCTTGAAAAAGCTCCATAATTCTTGATGAATTTGATGAACCGCTAAAGATCAAAGATTCTTTTTGCAGATGCATCCCGTTGACAGATATCCTTCCTTATAAACACAGTTTGCCGGGTCAGTCAGTTCGAAAAAGTGCCTGTATCGGTCACGTGACTTTCTGATAGTGATACGCGCATCTACACGGGTTTTGCTCTATGAGCCCGACGCATGCGTCGACGCATCGGTGTTGCCGGACCCATCACTAATATCCAGTATCACCTCTTACGTATGTCCTGATTCAAAATATTCCTGGATAACGGCAGTCATGTTTCGGGCACCGACAACATTCATGTTTTCAGAAATCCGCAACCACTGATTTCTATTTAGTCACAGAGATCAGTGCCCGCAACGGGCAGAATGACTTCCGGTTCAAAAGTCAAACGGCACCGTCGTCCAATCAGCTATGTCTCACGTTCCCCATTGGTACCTACCTTTTCCGGTAGGTGAATGTCGTTATGCTTTGCTTAATGTAGTTGCGTTTTGTTTAATGTTATTTCGTTTTGTTTAATGTTATTTCGTTTTGCTTTATGTTGTTGCGCTTTGCTTATGTAGTAGTTCTTTTAAATTTGTAGTTGTGGTTTGCACTTCAGGGCCACCGTACTAACTCCTGTGCCACTGTCGTAAGCAATGAACACTTCCTGAGACAAAATGTTGTCTAAATAAAAAATGCAAGGTGAAAACAATTTTTATTTCTTAATTCAGGGATAATTATCTAAGGTTTTATTCTTAAATTTGATATTTTTCAGTTTCTTTTTCATTTAATAGATCATATTGTTCTGTGATAATCAAGCACCTACAAGATCACTTCTCCTGAATCAAAAGGGTGTAATTTAGTTTGACGAAAAATTATAAAAAAAAAAAAAAACTATAATAGGTAAAAGGGAGGAACGAAAAATCTAGGTCAAACTGAAAACTGAATTTTTAGCAATATTTACTATTAATTTGTCCCACGTTTCTGTTAACACTGTCAGATGTATGAAAACACAATAAAATCAGGCAATCATGTGCTAACCTACATTCCTGAGGACAGTCTTCTCATCCTCTACAAAAGCTAATAAAGTCACAAAAGCTCCACTATAGCCTCAGTTCCACTGACCCTACTTGATTTGACCCGCACAGTTCAGCTCCTCTCCACTCAGTTTTGCTCCGGCGATCTCAGCAGGCTGTAATACCAAACAGCATGCAATAATTCTAGCAAGGCAGGAAGGTAGGAAAAATGGAACTCCCTAATCTTCACCCAAAGTGATGCAGTATTATGTGATTAAGGGATAACACTGCACTCTCACAGAATAAAGTATTGGACAGTTGAACCCACTATTATTTCCTTCATAAAATGACCTGATGTAATCTTTAAGTAAGTATTTGGGTAAACACTGCATGAGAACATTAGTATCAGTGGACATTTCAATTCAATACAATTTTATTTATATAGCGCCAATTCATGAAACATGTCATCTCGAGGCACTTTACAAAGTAAAACTCAATCATATTATACAGATTGGTCAAACATTTCCTATATAAGGGAACCAGTTGATTGCATCAAAGTCCCGACAAGCAGCATTCACTCCTGGAGAAGCGTAGAGCCACAGGGACAGTCGTCTGCATTGTCCATGCCTTTGCTGCAATCCCTCATACTGAGCAAGCATGAAGCGACAGTGGGAAGAAAAACTCCCCATTAACGGGAAGGAAAACCTCCGGCATAACCGGGCTCAGTATGAATGGTCATCTGCCTCGACCGACTGGGGGTTACAGAAGACAGAACAGAGACACAACAAGACAGACAAAAAAGCACAGAAGCACACGTTGATCCAGTAATCTGTTCTATATTAGATGATAATAGTGGTGATCTGTCTTCCCTGGATGATGTCACAGCTAACAGAACGTCAGGTTGCAGGTTTACAAGATTTCTTGCCACAGCCATGGTGGGAGCGATGGGAATACGTTAGTAGCGGCAGTGAAATAATTTTTATAAGATGGATTTCGCACTGGGAGATCTTTGGTCAAAAGAGCGGGGACTCCATGGCTGCTCTCAGTGGGCAGCTCTGCGAAAGCTGCCTGCTATTGTAATGATTGTAGGAGCGAACCTGAAATTCAGCCAAACACAGAGTTACATCATGACAGCTATCGCATACACTAGATGGATGAACACTCTTCAGAGGCAAAACTTATCAGCTTTCAGTGAATGTAAAATGAGAAAAAGCTGTGGTAAATCTGATACAGCATGTCTGCACATAGAAAGATGAGATGTCCTTTTTCTTTTTTTTTTCTTCGGGGTTTGTAAATAGTAAAATTATATTTTGGTTTGACCCACTTCATTCATGGTGGTCCTTAATATTAATGTCATTGCTCTTCAGTTTTTTCTGGCCTTGAAACCCTTGATTCTCCTCACCCCTCAGCCAATCACTGAAAAACAGTGTGTTCACTTTAAAACTCCTCTCGGGTCAGCTCTGTTTGACCCTGCTCTTGAGCAGGGCTGGCCCTGAAAAAAAAAATGCTCCTGAAACAATTGCAAGCCAGCGGGGCCTAATGGTATGCAGCCAAACCGAGGCAGTGGAAATGAGGCTTAAGTTTTCTGTTTTAATGATAATCATGAGCTGTTTACTCATTATTGTAACATCCACAATGTGTCAACACTGTGTAGTGTGCAAAACATATTTAAATTTTTACGTTGAGGCCAAAGCCAGCTAGCAACACAGATCAAGCAAGGTGTCTCTTGTGTGCAAGTCATCTGTTTCATACCAGTGTATTTTTGTCACCCCTGTAAGCATGCTGACGCATGCCTTGGCAATGGTGACTTAAATCTCTAAATCCTTTTCAGTGTTGACTTGAATATTATATACATCCACAGTTATTACTGTTCTAGCATGGCTTGTAAAAATAATTTTTAACTATTTACTAGCATAAAATGCGTTGTAAGTTTAATGTGCAGTCTGTTTATCATGAGGCATTCAGTTGATATTGTTTGAGTTCAACCTCTGAAGAAGTTTAAGGGGTTTGTAATAGTATGGTACATGGATGGAGAACTAGAAGCAGGCGGTTGACTTGCGTAGCCCTAGATTCAGAACTAAACATTAATGTATCATCATAAACCAGAACCCAGGATTCCAGATGATTATTTTATTCAACCAATAAATCTGAAGTCAGGTTTCCACAGCATTAAGCTTATCATGTATTTCATACATATACAGCATGGTAGGACAACCCATGGTAGCAATAGATCAAAGTATTCATCCAGACCTTTGCAGTTTGGCATAGTATTCCCATTTCATGTGATATTGTTGGAGGTACAAATTTACATGGCAGAGCACAATGCTTCTTCAGTTTTATCCAAACAAATCAACAAAACCATTGCCATGTTAGCTGACTGCATCCCCAGCTTTCTGTCTCACTGCTACTTTTGATCAATGTGGACGGAAACTATCATTTTGTGGCCTCAAAGATTGGCCTCATAGCAGCTACACACATGACATGCACAATAATATTCTACAGACCATGGCCAAATGTGCACTTTTAGGTATTTGACTTGTGCATCAATATATGACAAACTGATTACTAAAGCCATGCATATGATGTTTAAACAGTCTATGGGCCACTGTTTAGTTCCACTTAAACTAGCCACATTTAGGGTAACACAACAGTACATGCAGCATCTTTGAGCTGACTTAGACATGCTGATATTTTGGAGTATCTCACAGATGACTTCCAAATGAAATTCTAATTGAGATTGAAGGAAGACCAGTGCTATTCTTGAATTGCTGTCAAACACTTTAGAGGCAGCTTTAGTTTTCACACTGAACACCAACAGGAAACGGAGGCAGGCTTCAGAAAAACAGCCACTTTTGCCATGATGTAACTTCACCAGACAGATGCATTATGGGAACAACAGGAACAGAACAACTAATCACTTGACCATAAACATGAGACTTTCTAGATCAGCCACTGGACCACTACAATATCTACACCTAACCCTAACCCCCAACAATCAAACATCCTACGGTAGTTTTTAGGTTATCCCTAAAGAAGGACAATTTGCCCTTTCCATCCGTTTCCCTCATAAATTATCATTTGTGTATCCATCACAAATCCTGCATTATGTCCGTCCTGCATTACTGATGTCCTGTTAACTTAAACATTGTCTATCTTCTTGATAGCTACTGCATACAGCTTTATTTCACAAGAAAGCTATGTTATGTTTACAATCGCTTGCACCCACACCAAGGTCATAAGATGCATTTTGGGTAGTGTGTGCATAATTTGTTCAGTAACGTACTGGTCCACTTTTTAAACAAAATGGATTGGATGGCTAAGCAAGAATAATACAACAAAGAGGGAAGATGTGCCACCCTGTGGTGGTGCTTGGTCTAACATGAGAACCACACAGTACTGTGCCTGTTGCAGGTTTCACTAAAATCACAACCAGATGGCACATCTCCAGCTTTTCTGTGATTTTAGTTCATTGGAATCTGCCAATCAGTTCCTGCTGTAGTTTTAGGATCCTTTGTTTTTGTACTCAAAACAACTGAATATGATTGAAAGGGTCACTGTCTACAAGACTTAAAATTTACTTGAATAAAGTTAACTAAAAAAAGCTAAACTTAGAGAATTATAGTGAGTTAGAGTGAAGTGAGCGAGTTTTCTTCTTCGTTCTCTTCCTCCTCTGTGAATCAGTATTCATGACTAGAAAGCTACATCGAAATTTATTGAACTATTTAAATATAAATTAGACATATTATACACATACACTTTCCAATCAAATATAATTTTGAATAAAACATTGCTGTGTGGACTTTGGCTGCTAAAGCATAACATTAAAAATTAGTCACTTTAAAAAGGACAAGATTGCTTAGCTTTTGTGTAATGCAATAGAAATCCTTGCATCCTATCCCAATGTGATCTGTTATCTCTTGCCTACTGGTTGTGTAATCCTGAACAGGTTTAAGCCACAAGCATTAAAACAAAACAAAATACAGGGTGAATGTTATGGAAATATCAGATGTAAAGAACATAAATTTGCATTGAAAGAGTTCTTGATCCCTGCGACGAGACGTGAATCAGGCACCAATAAAAATCTCATTATAAAAACATTCTGTATCTTTGGTTTTGAACTTTTACTTCTTTTTTTCACCCTGATTTGGCATCTATTATGTGACGATTTGGTTAAACATGGATGGGTTGCAGGGACAAGAAATCTTTCTCTAGATCACGTCATGGGAAAAATTAAGAACACCTTTTTTTCTGCCTGGGTTTAGACAGGAAAGTAGCCAATGCAGCTAATAATAAGCTCTTCGTCATTTGCATGATGATTTTGTGTTTGTGAACAAAATCCTCAGGTGAAAAGTCTTCAGCAATAAACTTGGAGAAACAGTTGGTGCTTCTCATCAGTCTGAGTAGTTTTAGGGAGAAGAACTACATTGCAGAAGAAGAGTTGCCTGGAGAAAGCTTCTTCTCTAAAAGCAGTACAGCAGGGTAACTGAGGTTTCTAACTTTGCCTCTGTAAAAACCACAAGACAAAACATTTAACCATAACTCTAGCAATGGGTTTGGGAAAACATATACAGCTTTATGGCTAAATTACTTCTTGCCAGCTGCCAAGCAAGGTTGTGGGGAGGTGGAAATTAGGCTCTTTTTGGAACTCCAAAACCTGGGAGCCTTGCGATCATGGGACAGACCATGAACACCTCTTTAGAGGTATTTTGGAGTCAAACAGTTGAAGCAGTCTTTCTATCATCTTAAGTTTTAATCATAAACAGAACAATGATCCATAGCATAGCTCCAAATTTGCAATGTGGTGGCTGAAAAGGAAAATTAAGTGGTTGCCAGAGGTGGGAAATACAGGTTCAGACAGTAAAAAGCCGGTCCAGAAATTAGTTCCATCCATTTGCATTTCCAGCTCCTCAGCAACGACAGGGACTAAAGTCATCTGGTTAAGTGAACAGGATGAAGAAAAACCAGGCAGAGTTTTTACTTATGACCCAGTCAAAGTCCAGACCTCAATCTGATTAAAATGCTGTGCTAGGACCAGGAGAACAAACAACACCAACAAACCTCAATCAGTTGAAGCAATGTTGTTTATAGGAATAGGTTAAAATTCCCTCACACTGCTCAGAAGGACTGATACAGGTGTACACAGGGCCACTTCTTCAAGTAATTGCTGCCTAAGGTTGTTTTACAGACCCCATGTGTCTTAGTTTTCCTCATGACTGACCTGACAGACTTGAAACTGCCTTTTTTTCCCCTCGGCTGTATTTTACCCCTAAACATTTGCTGGTTTTTGCTGAGATTGCTGAATGTATTTAAATGTAATGTAGATTTATTCCTGCAAAGCTCAGTCTAAAAATTATATTTTGATGTCACTATGTGTCTTGATTAAGAAAATGCTACATTATGTTGCTCACTGTATATTATATGTATTTTTGTACAATGCTTCAGCTGGGCAGACATAAGAAACATGAAGTGCAAAATGTCATGTCAAAGATTGGAGTATAGAAAATCTATGAAACAGGTCTTTGTGTAAGAGTACCATTTTAACAAGATGTTTATTTATACAAAACAATTCTGTTCAGTTTATCTATAAAGCACAGATTTATAATAAATACCACTTTAAAGCACTTTACTAAGAAAGGAAACAAGTAGAGCAGTTTGATTTAAATTTGAATTCAAATGATCAGTATCTTACTTAAGGAAAATCCCAGATCCCACAGCACTATAATTTCCTATCAGAGCAAGTATGGGATGGCAGCCAACAAACTGCCATCCCATACTTGCCATGCCATCCCATGCAGCAGCTTCAGCAGACCTGGGCTAAGGAAAGGAAGTTTGTCTAGACCACCTAGGAAACAAGGTAACAAGACAAAGACACGGAAAGCACCAGGCCATACATGCTTTCAGCGGAAAGAAAGTAATAAGAAAAATGCAAACAATGGGAGCAATACTAGCAGAAGCTGTCAGTCCTACAGTGGAGTTGGAGAAATAAACATAAAAGCTCAGGGTAAGTCAAGACAATCTAGAGGCTTTCTTTGAAAAGAAAATGACTAAACCAGGACCCTGTTTCACAAAGCCAGGTTAGAGGAAATCCAGAGTAAGTTCTGGAATAAATTTCTGCATAACCTGGCTTCTCCATTTCATAAAGCTAGTATAGGAAGCAGTTACTCTGAGTCAAGTAATGTCAACAAATTACTATGTGAAACAATCCTGCTTGGTAGTAGGGTTGTTTGGAGTAACCTTGGGTTTTTTCTACTTTTTAGCTGAGATCTGCACAAGGAAGTGTTGGAAAAGGTGTGTCCTTTCTAGAGGAGCCTGTAGACAGAGCAACCTCCCAAGAAATTTCTACTGGGAGAGGCTGATCAGACCACAAATAAATGTACTATCATTTCCAAATTAATATATTCTTGAATGTTACGCTACAGTCAATAATTTATCGTAATATTCTCAGTGTGCACATTGCTTGTATCACACAACGAGGGGACACTCAGCTCTGAAAAAATAATGTGTGCTACATTTGTTTGTCAACACCAGCTTTTTAATAACGTAGATGATGCAGAACATCCTTCAGAGGCAACTGTATGCTGTGCTGTCAGTTTCTGTAGAGTTTTTGGTGGTCCCAAATCACAGACCCTCATGACTAATAAAATAATTATACAGAATTGCAGATATCAGTGAAATCAATAACTGATTCGGTATTAAATTTTGAGACCTGCAGCTCTAATTTTCTATGTATATATTTTAGGTTTTCCTGGCATAATTTGCTGCATAGATGGCACTCCCATTCCTATCACTGCTCATACATGTCTAACAGAGGCAAGTTGTGCTCCAGAGTTGGATGGACCCTCTTCACCTCAATGTCAAAGCATTGTCCTGTTGGGAAAAAAGTGCAAATTATTCTGCTGCACACTCAAAAGTATATAAAGATAAAACTGTTACATTTCACTTTTAAGGGCCAGACCTCAGTGAGTATTTGGGTCTGTTTTCCCTCTCTGTGGCAGCAAGCAGAATTGAGTTTACCCTAATCCATTATAAAAACACCTGTGGGGTATTAACACTACAACTGCACCCAGCAGTTTTGGCACAAAAAGCTCCACATGAGTCAATAGGCTATCCACAACTGATAGAACTAAGATAACACTGTTTAATATAAAGTAAGGTTGGCACAAATTATATACCAACACGAAAATCAGTGTCAACTAATTTTTAAGATGGATGGACGTCATAGAGCCAAATGCTGGCAAAAGGATAAATGAATATATCAGATATTTCAATGACTCACGCCATCCTATTGTTAATTGCATGTGTTGAATATAGCCAATAATGTTTTAATTGGTTATGGTTAAACATAAAAATAGCTTATAACTGGACCTTACCTGATTAAACTGTATTTTTAGATTTCATCTTGATTTGCTGCCACATCCTTTTGGTATTTATTGGGCTGCACTTAGACATGTAATAAATGTAGTGTGAGAATACAGCCTTAATTCTCCGTCAAAAATCACTCACGTTGAATTGTTCAGCAACACTAACTCTCGTCTTTTCAGCAGCAACAGCATTGATTCTTTTTGCCAATTTTGTCTTGCAATTTTCCATATGTGGTTATTAAGATTTCTAATCTAATCTGGCAAGAAATGCACACTTTTGAGGCTTCTCATTTCCTGCCGTTGCCATGGTGAATCGTGTTATCTGCCTTCCATTGATGAGGGCTTCTTTCATGCTCGTGCTCACGCTGAACTCAGGGTTGATTGGACGTTGAGTTTAAATACCTGATTGATATCATCTGTTCTAAAACCAAAAACGCTAAGTATGACAGAGTGAGGTAGAAGTACTCAGAGTATCCGCTACTGCTCAGGGTAAGTTGGCCATTCTTTCTGAAACGGGGTCCCGGTGTTAAAGGTACAGAGGATGCTGTTACCTGAGTCCAAGCTGGAAACTGGTTCAGTTTGTAAAAATTCTGAAAGCTATGGGTCCAACTGTATCTAGGGAATGAACAGAAACCCAAGTTGAGGGGAATGGATGGATGGATGGAAGGAAGGAAGGAAGGAAGGAAGGAAGGAAGGAAGGAAGGAAGGAAGGAAGGAAGGAAGGAAGGAAGGAAGGAAGGAAGGAAGGAAGGAAGGAAGGAAGGAAGGAAAAACATGTCATTTTAATCCTTGATGTTTCCAGCTACTCTGAAAAGCAGTCCATAAAAGCCGAGTGCTTTTTGGACTTTACAAATGTCTGCCCCAAAAACATTGTATGTTCAGAATTGTTTGTATGCTTGGATGTTGAAAATGTAGTTTTTAAATCACACACAGTGATTGTTGATGTTTATAAAATACGTGAATAGTCCCTGTGGTGTTTTTTGTAGAGCTAAGTGAGACCTTTCTGAAAAAATGTGCTGGGACTATTCACTGTAGATTTCTCCTACTGTGTTTTGAAGAGATTTTGTGCAACAATAAATACATTGAATGTGAAGAATGTTGGGCGGCTTTTATTTTGATGCTTTGTCAATGTGATTATTTGCAAGAACAACATTTTAGAATAGAAAAGAAGAGCATAAAACAGTACTACCTGTACTGTCCCATAGTGGGGAAATTTGGGCGTGACCAAAACCGTCACATAAAACACCAGATTTACAGACAAGATTAATTAACATGAAAAAAGCTAAATTTAAAGTTAAGCAGAAGAGAAACTTATCAGAGAGGGGAAAATACTGATCAGTTATTAATAGAAAATACAGCATGTTCAGGTAAAAAAAAATATAAGCAGCAGTAGATTACAGAAATATGTTAGAAATTGCATGACTGTACAAACACTCCCATCGAAGCTAAAAAAGTGTATATGATTCTTGATTGGGTCAGAACTAGTGTAACCATTAGCCTGATGTAAACACTTATTTAGTCTGTTGTGAGCCACAGAGATTATAAATCTGACTTCAGCCGGGAGGAACAACCTGCAGAAGCGCTCCTTTGAGCATCTGGGATGCAGCAGACTGTCAATGAAATAGCTCCCCAGCTCTGCAACTGCTCCATGCAGTGATGCTATTTTTCTTCCAATCCTTCTGTCTCCCACCACCTGCACTGGGTCCAGGGGGCATCTAAGGACATAAATCCCCCTTCTATTGAGCTTATCCAGCCGCTTCCTCTCAGCTACAGATAAGCTGTTGCTCCAAAAGGAGGTTTTCTGGAGCACCCCTTGCACTCCAAAAGAACTCAGCCTCTTTACCAGGTACAATCTGCTCGGGCCTTTCCTGTAAAGAGTATCAATGGTGTGACTCCAATCCAGTTTATTGTTAAGGTGAACATCCAGGTACCTATAACAATCCACTATCTCAACATTACTTCCCTGGAGGTTCAATTTTTACAATTTTCAAGAGTTCAGTTCCCCGGAGTTTCACCTGTGTCAATGTGGTAGGTTTGTAATTGATTAATAAAACCTGGGAGGGGGTGGGGCTGATTTAGCTTATTTTCCCAGCCCAAGTCACCTATGCTCTTGGCATTGTTTTTGCCCTGAAATTGTTTTCAGGCTATTCAGGCAGTCTTGCAGCTGAACCAAAAATTTCTTCCTGTAGTTGTTCTTCTCCTTTGACCTCCTTCATCACTTATTTCTGTGCAGCTCTCAGTTCTTCTCTTTCCTGGCCTGAAAGACTTCTTTTTCTCCTTCAGCAAAGCTTTCTATGCCAGGGATTATCCAGGGCATGCTGTTGGAGAAGGACCTAACTTTCATGAGGAGTATCATACAGTCCACACCGAAATTGATATAGTCCATGATGGATTCTGTTATTTCATGAATGTCCTCCCCATGAGGATAGCAGAGTTCATCCCACACAGTGGAGCTGAAACAGTCTCTCAAGGCCTCTTTAACCTCCTCAGACCATTTCCTCACTGTGCATGCAATAACTGGTTCTCTGTGTGGACAGGGTTTGTGCAAAGGTTGGAGGTCAACCAGGTTATGGTCTGAGACACCCAGAGGAATAGGGTTGGGAATTGAAAAGATTTTCACGATTCCGATTCCCTTATCGATTCTGTGAAACAATTCGATTCCTTTTCGACTCTCTTTTCGATTCCAATTTTGGGAAAAAAGGAGAACAAACAGTTTGATGATGAGCATCAACTTTGTTTACTTAACTATCACATGACGTTACAAACTAACAAGGTCAAGATGTTCATAGCAAATGTGCAACGGGAGTAACATTTATATTTGTTTAAATAAAAAAAGGAATATAAGAACAAACTTAAATACAGTAGACGAGTTGCTTAGAATACAAGAAAATGTAAGTTTGTTGTGACAGTTGCTTATTAATCTCTCTTTAGATAACCTCAGTCATCTAAATCTAACAGAGAAGCCATCCGTTTAATGAAAAAGCATTACTGTACAATTTTGGGAAATAAACTCGTCTCTCCCTGATTTAAGTAAACGAGCGTCACCTTTCTCTCGCTCCCTGAACTGCGGAGCAACTTCGTAGCATGTTTTGTTACATGCATTGCAATAGCTAGAATCATGTAAGAATTCCATCTTCCAGTAGTTCTAATTAAACATGCTACCAATGAAGGGCTGGATTAACGAGAAAGGCACACTCCCTTAATAACCCCAAAGAGAGGTAGGAAATTGGTTTATTTCCAGAAATGGCATATGATTTACTAGGAACCAGCCAGTGATGTAAAACTAACTACTTACCACCAGAGCTGTCTTTCATGCTGGTCGTAACTTTAGCTTCTGTCCGGTAAGAATCAAAAACACGGCATTCATTAAATTGTATGCCATGTTGTGTGCGCATGTATTTCTGCCTGTTGGATCTATTTCCTCTCGCGGATGTATATGCCATTTTGCAATGATTGCAAAGCGCCTCGTTGCCATCTTTCTCTTCCTTAAAATGAAACCAAACTGTCGACCGCTTCCCCTGATGGTGCGGCATTTTTTTTGTTTTGCTTTAAGCCTGGTCACGTTTTATACGCAAGTTACGCACACGTGCTTACTGAACGCCGTGTGCGTAACTTGCGTACAAAACGTGACGTAACTTGCGCAAAAAAAAAACGTCGCGCTAACGTTGTGCTGCTAAGAGCCGCGGCACGACGGAATCGAAAAGAGAATCGTTTAGCGAGCTGCCAAACGGTGCCACGGAATTGGAAAACACAGAACCGGTTCTGAACAGGAACCGGTTTTCGATTCCCATCCCTACAGAGGAACGAGGGGTTGTTGGGAAAATCAGCCAGGAAAGACAAAATCAGACTGTTTCTGAAATGTGACATGCTGCAGACTCCCTCCCTTAAGGAACTGCCCCATCACAGCGGGGTGCCAACATTGCTATGTACCAAGCTCCCCCGGATTTGTCTTTCTCTTTGTCCGTGGGCCCTCGAGAAGGGAGAGACCCACAAACATGTGCTCAGACAGGAAGCTTGGCTAAGTCTGCAGTCTGTCTTCTGCGGAATCAGACGCTGGAGTAAGCAGCCTCTTCCAAAACGAGTTTTTGTGATTTTTCTCAGCTGTTGCAGGAAAGCTGAGCCGAGACGGTTATCTGCAGCTGGACAGTGCCTAAAAATGTTGCGACACCCCCCTTCAAAGGCCGAGTGCAGCCCACCAGAGATTCAGGAAGGGCCCTTTGATCCAGGCTAGGATTCACAAACCAGCTGGCCCGAACTGCGTTCACCCTGACTGTCCTGTCCCCACAAGCAGGAAAAAAGGCAGAGGTTTGGTAAACAAATTATAGGGAAAGTCATAGGGGATTAATCATTTCAAATGGTTTACTTTTAATGTGCCTTCACAGGTTTGACCGAGCTAACAGGCTGAGCCGTCCACTAGCATTCTTGAAGCAAAGCTTTGCTGATGTGTTTTGGGTGGGTTTTACTTTTATTCAATTCAATTCAATTCAATTTTATTTATATAGCGTCAATTCATGAAACATGTCATCTCAAGGCACTTTACAAAGTCAAATTCAATCATATTATACAGACTGGTCCAAAATTTCCTATATAAGGGAACCAGTTGATTGCTTCAAAGTCCCGACAAGCAGCATTCACTCCTGGAGAAGCGTAGAGCCACAGGGACAGTCGTCTGCATTGTCCATGGCTTTGCTGCAATCCCTCATACTGAGCAAGCATGAAGCGACAGTGGGAAGAAAAACTCCCCATTAACGGGAAGGAAAAACCTCCGGCATAACCGGGCTCAGTATGAATGGTCATCTGCCTCGACCGACTGGGGGTTACAGAAGACAGAGCAGAGACACAACAAGACAGACAAAAAAGCACAGAAGCACACATTGATCCAGCAATCTGTTCTACATTAGATGGTAATAGTGGGTGATCTGTCTTCCCTGGATGATTTCACAGCTAACAGAACGCCAGACCAGGTGTACCTACTATGAAGAAAAAAGAGAGAGAACAAAAAGTTAAAAGCTGAAATGACAACAGTCATTTCAATGTAATGCAATGCAAATCTGGAGAACAGTAGAAATCAGTAGAGTGAGAAAAATAGGCCCTGATGTCCTCCAGTAGCCTAAGCCTATAGCAGCATAACTATAAAGGTAGCTCAAGGTAACATGAGCCACTCTAACTATAAGCTTTGTCAAAAAGGAAAGTTTTAAGATTAGTCTTAAAAGTAGACAGGGTGTCTGCCTCACGGACCAAAACTGGGAGTTGGTTCCACAGGAGAGGAGCCTGATAGCTAAAGGATCTGCCTCCCATTCTACTTTTAGAGACTCTAGGAACCACCAGCATAACAAACTTTATCTCCATAAGGGTTTTATACATCGATGGGACATTAATGTTTATGTTTTCCGGTCCATTCATTACATCAAAATAGACCTTAAAAGTCTTTTAAGGATGAATCTTTTAAGTCTTTTAAGATGAATTCTGGTTCTCTAACTTGGATCAGCATTGAACCCAAGATTCACTGAATTATTCTTGTGATGGTTTTCAACTATTTTATTTTGTCCTTTTGTTATTTTGTGTGTACATAGTTCCTTGGCTTCTTTTTATCTTCATTTTGCTTAGTAGTTTAGTTAAGTTTCACTAGCCTCCTAGTAGAGATAAACAACATTCTATAGTGATGTTCTCTGGATGTTCATTTTATTTCTGTTAATAAATTCTTATACTTGAAGAGAAGTTGTCACTGATTTATTCCAAATGTGTGCAGAGTTTGCCGTTAAAATAATGCCAGTGATTGAATCATTCCTTTCAACTATTGTCCTAATATCAGCTGTTTGGGCTGATATTCACCGGACAATACCTAACAGACCAAGAGTTATTTATTAAACATTAAATAACGTAAAACATGTGTAATGGCACAACAGGGTGATGAACTGTATGCCTCTTTTCAGTTTACATCTAGTTAATCTAGTGCTTTATTGTTTTTAGTGTGGCAGGTAACATAATGCACACCAGTTACAGCACTGTTTTTCATGATGTTTTCTCTGTACCTCCACACAGCACATACACCCACAAGTAAGAGACTGGTTGCTTAGAAACGCTTCTGTCTCCTATTGAACAAACAACTTTTTTTCTGTACAGGTGACAAAGCAGTGGGTTTGCGGGTGTTGTCTCTCTTTCCTGAATATGTGGGGTATATATAAGCTAAAGCCAGAGATTGTGATAGAGGTGGTGAAAATGAGCAGCACCCGTCGATTCTGGGTACAGGCTGGAGGAGAGACATTGCTGACCAAAGAGTCACAACAGCTTTCCCTGCAGCCACCTGTGGAGCAGAATTAGTAGAGCACGGATCCACAGAATCCTGACAATTACGAAAATGGCAACTAGTACGAAAAAGAGGAAAGTTGACAAAGAGGGCCGCCGTTTTAAGGACAAGTGGAAATGTGAGTACTTTTTCACTGAGATTCGAAACAACTGTGTCTGCCTAATTTGCCAAGAGACTGTGGCTGTTTTCAAAGAATTTAATATCTAGAGGCACTGTAGGAGCCATTTTTCCTTTCCTGTGTTTATCGCCACCAGGGGGCATATTTCATTTTGATTTCTAAGTGTCTGATGGGGAATGGGGTTATTTAAGGTCAACACTGATTGTGTTCAGGTGTTGTTAATGGGAAGAGGTAACAGTTTTCTACTGTGCTTAGTTAGGCTTGAAGTCGAATATATGTGGATCTAAATGGAAATAGTGAGACAATTGACATTGTGCTAACAATAAATGACTTTACTGTAAGTCAAACTGAAGATCGGATTACGAATCTTAAAAACCAACGCCTTTCAGAAACAGCAACTAGGAGCCTAAAATAGAGGATTTTAGCCGCTACAGGCACTACCAGACGAAACATGTTAACTACGACAAGTTAACCACGAACGAATGCACCGAAAAACTGAAGCAACTGGAAGCCGCTTTGACAGCACAGCAGAGTTTTTTCACAAGAGCCCGTGAATCAAACGAAAATTCTACAAAGGCGAGTTAAGAGGTGGCAATGCTAATTGCCAAGCACTGCAAACCTTTCACTGAGGGTGAATTTATTAAAGACTGCGTGATGCAACTGGTGGAGAGAATTTGTCCTGAGAAAAAGCAAGACTTTGCCAATGTTAGCCTCGGTCGTAGCACTGTGGCACGGAGGACTGAAAAAATTTCATCTGATATCAAGAGACAGTTAGACCAAAAGGAGAGGAGTTTGTCTTTTTTTCGTTAGCCTGCGACGAAAGCACGGATGCGTCCGACACCGTACAGTTACTGATTTTTTTGAGAGGAGTGGACAATGAAATGAACGTGAGTGAAGAGCTTCTCGACCTTCAGAGCCTTAAGGACCAAACGAGAGGAATAGATTTGTTCGCTTCTATTTGTTCCACCGTAAATGACATGAAACTACAGTGGAATAAAATCACTGGGATTATTACGGACGGCGCACCTGCCATGGTTGGTGAGCAAAGTGGGCTATCAACGCTAGTCTGCAAAAAAGTCAGCGAAGAGGGAGGCAACGCTATAAAACTTCACTGTATTATTCACCAACAAGTTCTGTGTGCCAAACATCTGAAATATGATCACGTTATGAAACCCTGATAAAGGCAATTAATTTTATTCGCTCCAGAGCCCTGTGCCACCGTCAGTTTCAGCAGTTGTTGTGTATCACAATGACATAAAATGGCTCAGTCAGGGGTCTGCACTGCAGCAATTCTACTCCCTCAGAAAGGAGATCGGACAGTTCCTCGCCCAAAAGGGACAACCAATGCCGGAAATCTCTGATCCTGTTTGGCTGGCTGATTTTGGAGTTTTGGTTGACATAACACGACATCTGAACGCACTGAACAGGAGCCTTCAGGGGCAAAATGCAATGGTAAGCCAACTGTACACCTCCATTAAAGCTTTTGGGACAAAGCTGCTACTTTTCCAAAGGCACCTGACACAAACACAGCCCAATACCACACATTTCCCATCACTGCAAGAAATTAGGACCAGTTTTCCAGAGAACAATTTTTTTGCACAAATGAGGAGGTATGCAGAAAACATTTCATCTCTGAATGAAGAGTTTCAGCAGCGTTTCAGGGATTTAGCAGTTATTGAAAAGGAAATCACACTTTTTTTCCTCCCCTTTTTCCGTGGATCCTAATGACGCTCCAGAGACCACCTGCAACTGGAGCTCATTGAGCTGCAGTGTGACGCGGAATGTCACAGTGACTACCCACAACTCCCTCTCGGCATCTTTTACCTCCAGCTGGACAAAGACCGGTTTCAAGAGATTCGGACATTTGCGAAGAAAATGCTGAGCTTGTTTGGCTCGACATACTTGTGCGAGAAGACGTTTTCAGTTATGAACATTAACAAAAACCGCGTGAGGACAAAACTAAGTGACTCTCACCTGTGTGACATCTTGCACATCAAAACCACTGCTTTTGATCCAGACCTGGCCTGTTTACTGCAGTCGAAACACCAATATCACACTTCTCATTAATGCAGGTCATTTTTTTTATTCTGAGGACAATAAACTAAAGTCTCTGTGAATTGCTTTTTTTGTTTTGTCACATTTCTGCTATCTGAGTTGACTGTAGTATTTTTTCAAAATGTACTGGGATGTGATTTGTTAAAACAAAATCAATACATGTAATAAAAATGTCAGTCAACTTTCATAAAATTGTTCAGTTGTAGTTTAATTTATTATTATTTTAAGCTTTAACTATCTTGGTAATGCAATTGACAACAGATTCTCATTTTCAATATCGTCCTATCTGCAGACAGCAAAGTGATATAATTACATATTTACATGTTAATTTACAATGGTAATGGTTCGAGGAATGTCTGGCCAAATGGTCGGCCCCCATACATTTTCATCTGACCAAATCTGGCCCTCTGTGCAAAAAGTTTGGGCACCCCTGAGCTAGATGCTGCTAATCGATTCTAGTAGACTGTTTAATGATCAGTTGGGATGGAAAGCAGAAAGGTCTGGTAATGTGCTGGTCTGAAGTCGTCAACACATTGCCAAGATGTGACGATCTGGAGCAGGGGACACAGAAACTGTTGGAGCCTGATCTTGTTTTAAATATCAGACAGTTTAAAAACATATCAAATGATTTAAAAAGGGAAACCTACAGAGTTGGAATATGACAGTGATGCACAAGCAAAGCACTTTAGTTTGTGCTGACAGTTTCTGATTTCCATGGAATCATTTCAAAATTCTTAGTTTTGGGCCAACAAAAAGTAAGGCGAAATCTAACGGATGGATTTTGTGTTGGGATCTAACTGGAACTAAAGATGGATACTGTAACTGATTGGTGCTGCTTTTCAAAAATGGCTGTTCTAAGTCAAAACATGAAATTAGATGAACCCGATCGTTCATCAACTCTATGTGCCCCTAATTCAAATTGGGTCTCAAGGAAAAACCTGATTGTTGGAGATGTGAAATGGGCCTAAAACATGTCTTATGATGATGCTCAAAGATTCAGAATTTTTGGAAGAGGTTCCATGAAAGTTTTAGAAAAATATACAGTAGTGAAAGACAATTTCTGCCCTAGTCATTACATTTAAGAAAGCCCTAAAGCCATGGATCTTTTTTTAAGACCCCTGCCCAGTTGAATTCACACAAGTATGATTAGCAAATATGATCAATTTCAAATGGAAAGATGCAGAAGGTGCAGCATGCCAAGACTGGCTTACAGTGGAAGGCAAATACCAGGTGCTTGAAAGGAGCTTGTATAACTTCATAAACAAAACTAAAATAGATAACACAAAATGGGGTAGACTGGAAGATTATGTCCCCTAAAGAGTGACACAAATGTCAGTGTTCACCTTGACCAATAAATTGCAGCATTGCCACAAAGATAAAATCTGAGGTGTTCTTGCTATGCTGGAATCCCAGATGGGTCTATGAATGGACTATGGATAGTAATGTGGTGGTATCGCTAATATGTTTTTGATGTCTTGGAGTGATGTATCGCTGTTTTGATTGCATTTTATTTAATTTTAATTGTCTTTTTTATATCTCCCATCCTCTTATGATTGTTGTGGACATTAATATTTTGTTTAATGTTGTTAAAAACTCAATAAAGTATGACTCATATTAAAGCTTTCCAGTAAAAATTATCTGCTGCCATCATGTGGCAAACACTAATAGTTGCATCTCCACTCCTGTTCCTTCTGTGCTGGCATTCCCATGGCAACGGTCTTCTGTTGCCTTGCACAGGTGGGACCTGCCCAAGCAAACAACAGAGCAGAGGAGAAGCTTGAAGGACAGCAGCTAAACATGAGCAACGTCTTTTCCAGGTAATTTATTTGTGCTTTGAATCATTTATATAGAGAACATTTGCATGTTTGTCATACTGTGGACGGCTTTAGCTGTACAGCCAGGTGTCATTCTGATTGTTTAAATATTTAATGTGATCTAGAAGGGATATCCAGAAGCAGGCTATAGAGCAGATTTTGAAGAATGCTGAGAAAAACCTGGGTGAGCTCTGCACCATTTTGGCCTCCTACACCAGGAAGACAGCCAAGCTCAGGGATAAGGTAGACCTGCTGGTAGCTACTCTCTTCGACTTCTCCCATACAGAGGATCCTGAGTTTCAGATTGGCCTCAAGAACCTGGCCGAAGATCTTGCTCTGGTTCAGGATTACAGGCACGCTCAGGTCAGAGATGTTCTGGATAGTCATGTCAGTCAATCCATCATTTTTTTCTTTTTGTGAATCAAACTAAGTAAAGTTTAATTATTAAAATACATTGTTTTTGCAGGTAGAGAGACTGGAGACAAAAGTTGTCACTCCTTTAAAAGCCTATGGAGACATAATCAAAAATAAAAGGGTGAGTCTAATATTCCCATAACTGACGGACATTAGAAAAAAAGATAGTTTAACCCTACCAAGAAATTGCTTTCTGATTAGAAATCACATAAGCATCTTCTACAACATAAAAAAACATCGTACAAGAGGTAATGTACAAGTCAGCCAGTTTTTATTTCTTTTGAACAGAAAAATGCATGTCATAAAATCATTCATGCCATTTTCATCAGTCAGTGGACAAGCCTTTATTAGCTACTGAATCAACAGGTTGAATATCCCCGATTTGAGGTTGGAACGGTCCTGACGTTCCACCGAGCGGACCTGATCACTCTGAACACACAACACATGGCAGGATATTGTCTTAAAGGACACGTCAATAATCGGCGCCTCTCGGAAGGGGGAGATCGGGGCAAAAATCGGGCTTAAGATAACAATTACAGATGGGATAATTTCTGAAGGTTCTTCTGTTTATTTCTCCATTTCAGGTGATGTCATATTCTGGCAATATCTGCTTTTTTACATTAGCTGAGCATCTTGAAATTAATACATATTATTTGTCAAAATAATAACTAACAATCTAAATAATGGTGATTGGTGGTTCTTACAAGTGGCCACACGCACAAAAAGTAAATGTCTTGCTGCTACTTGAGAGGTGACCACAGTACAACAAGCATATGAACAATGAGACAATGTCACAAGTTGTGTTTGACCAGCTAAGCTGCAGTTTCTCTGTGGTGTATAGAGGAAAAGAGCATGAAACTTAAGCAAGTGACTAGATTCCTCGGGTATCTTCCAAAAATTCCTACACAGCGTAGTCAGACAAGAAAAGCTTGTGTTTGACTAAACAGTGCACATGATGCAGGAAACACCCTGACCAAATCTTGTTCTCTCTCCTGTATGAATTCTTTCAGACTGATTTAACGAAATTCACTGCTGACCTGAACAGAGAACAGAAAGAGTTACAGAAACTGGAGAAAACCCGATTGAGGAACCCTGCTGACCGACAAAAGATTGTATCCTTTCCTCAGAAACTTTTTTATCTAGTGCATAAGCAAACATTAAAAGGGTTGTTACTTTTCATCAGCCATGTTGGATTGCTTGGACATTTAAGCTTGGCTAGCCCTGAACTTTATTACTGTTGCAGACTCTATGTTCCAGTGAGTCAGGTCATGCTCTCTCGTCTGCAGATAGTTCAAAACATTGCTGCTCGTCTTTAAGCTAGTACCCAAAAACAGAGCACATCACCCCTGTTCTGGCCTCACTCCACTGGTTGCCTGTTTGTTTTAGAGTTAATTTTAAAATTCTTACTTTTGTTTTTAAGTTTTAAATTATCTTGCCCCGTGTTACCTCTCTGAGCTTCTTCGTCTCTAAGTACCTTCTTGGCTCCTCAGGTTGGCTGAACAGCAGCTCCTGCAGGAACCGAGGTCTAGAGGAAGCTCAAAGGGAGCAGGACTTTCCTTACTGCTGATCTTTAACTGTGGAATAACCTCTCCCTGCACATTAGACAGCCCCCCTCACAGTCTATTTTTAAAAATCGTCTTAAAGGCATACTATGCAACATTTTTCAATTAATTAATGTGTTCCATACCGTTTTGGATGATTAAATGAGTCATTTCAGGTTGAACAAAGGTTTTCTTGGCCGCCCTGGTGGTCTGTGGGGGAAATGCCGCACTTGCAATTGCAGGAGCCCTCGGCCCGCACCCACAAGCTCAGAATCTCATGCAAGATCACGAGAGTCGGTCTTGCTTTACGGCGAGAACTGCTACACGCCCCCAGTGAAAGGCATGCTCGTTGCTAGCGCAGTGGCGATATCTGTGCAGTTATCATGGCGGAACCAGCGACAAAACAGCGAAAGCCCATGTCGGAGCAGACAAGAAAGAGGACAAGGGCTCTGGACAGAAAGAGGAGTCGTACACGGGTGAACATCGGGCAAGCTTTTTCCGAATGGCGAGAGCTAAAAGAAAGAGAAGGCTGCAAGGCTGACGCGGACCTCGCGTTTCTGCTGATGCGATTGTAAGTAACATTGCAGGGTTTCCCTCACGCTACCGCCTCCCAACATTCCAAAAAAAAAAAAAAACAACTAACTCGATATGCACGCAAAGCTTGTCTCCCCCCGCTCCGCCAGTCTCCGCTCTGCTCCGGCGGTTAACGGCGTAAAGCTTGTCTCTCCCCCCCGCTCCGCTCCGCTCCGCCGGTCGTCCGGTAAGCAAATTCCTAGGGGAAACACTGCATTGGAATGGTTTCTCTCTCTCTCTGTGCATGTTCATACTTTCACTGTGTTAGTCATTGTTTGTACTGCCGTTTTTTCGACTTTTCGTTGCGTTCGCCTGTCTGCTAAGCTCAAAACAACCGCACCTGGCTTGACGGAGAAACCAGTACAACAGCTGAGCATATTTACGACAGTGCACTTTTACTTTCGCCCTCTGGGGGGAGCCTCGCTGGAAAATCAACCCCGGTTGCATAGTATACCTTTAAAACCTATTTTTATTCTTTGGATTTTAATACCAATGCGGTACCGCGCGCGAGCTATTTTTAGAAACACAACGTCACGATGACGTCACATCACGTGGTAAGCAGTAGGGCAAACTCCCAAACGCGCCGCTGTTTTGGTGTGGAAGAGACGTGCGTTAGCCTAGGTTTTACTCGGTAAACGACTGCTTTTTCCAACATCTAAGACCATGGTTTATAAACATTGTTGCTATGGAACGTGCAACAGCGACTCGAGGTACGCTGATCGGCCGCATATGAAGGATGTTTTCTTCATTAATTTCCCGAAACTCAAGAGTGCCAAGGAGAAATGTGTGCGTTGGGTACACTTGTGCGGGCGGCCTACACAACATTTCAACCCGGAAAAAGTTACCAAATTCACCTACATATGTAGCAAGCATTTTGTCGGTGGAAAGGGTGATGATAGCATATAGGCTAGCATGTTAGCAGGCGCTAACATGGTACCCTGCTACTCAAAACAAACGCCCTGAATCTCTTAAGCGAAAGATTCTGAGATGTGAACAATCGTTTTGTAGCTACCTATTGGCAAGATATACAGATTCCTGGACGTTGATTGCAAACAAACAAAAAAGGCCGACGTGAACGGAGCACGGTGGAAATCATAACAAAGGCATGAACGCCGAGCAGGGAAAAAAACAAAGCTTACCGTTGAATCAACTCGGCCCGTCTTCCGGTTTTTTTGAGCCCTCGACACTCAAGCCACCGTTTCAGCTGAAGGTTGGTGTGCTCTTCCACAGTGCGACCAGTAAACCGTGCGCCTGGGACATCGTCTTGGGTAAGTTTAATGGCTGCAAAGTCGGTCATATCGCTGGTTCTGTTGCGCTTGTAATGGCTGGTTTGTATGTGCGTTCTACGACTGTTTGCCCTACCGGTGCGGCAAAAGGGGCGTTACTCTTAAGGCCGTGACGTCACGTGCGCGGTACCGCATTAGAGTTTGTGACCTTGTTTTTTAATTCTTTTTTTGTATTTAATCTTTTATTGTTTCTCTACCATATTCAAATGCTCTTCTTTTTTAATTTGTTTATAGTTTACAGCTATGTTCTGTTATGCCAGAAGCTGTGTGAATATGCTTATTATTATTATTAATTATAATTTGGTATTATAATTTAAATAATAAATCATTCAACTCAAAATTCCGCTATAACAAAATATAGTTCAAATGGTGGTGATGTTAGCTATAAGCTTGTAAGTATTTATACCACTAATGCATTAGTTAATTTGCTGTTATGAACTCATTTATGCTGGAATAAATGATCTGGTCGGACTTTTAACCGACGAGGTTTATCCGGCAGCTGTGAGAACCCCAATATAACTGCAATTAGAGTTTAAATCCTTATTCCTTATCACCATCCAATGATATTGTCTCTGTATTAATGTCAGATGTTAACTCCAAAGGAGGTTAGCTCTGATTTCTGAATAACCAGGCAACTGTGAATCGTATTGAACACAAAACAATGTCTATTCCGCAGTCGTTGGTTTTATTGAACCAAAATAAAAATAAAAATGCGGTGTTGTGAAGAGCTGTGACAGTGGTTTTCCATGTTTCCTGACATCGGAGGATAATAATAATAATTGAACTTTATTGATCTCACAATGGAGAAATTCACTTCTGCATCTTAACCCATCCCCTTGGGGAGCAGTGGGCTGCCACTGTGCGGCGCCTGGGGAGCAATCGGGGGTTAAGGGTCTTGCTCAGGGACCCAGAGTGCAGGCAGTGGGGATCGAACCGGGTACTTACAACCTTCTCAGAGTGCAAGCGTACTGCTCTAACCACTAGGCCTACACCTCCCCGGGATGTATTGATTCACTCAGGTGACCGGTATATGGAGTTCATCAGTGGGCAGGAGAGGTGGTTGGTAGCCTAAGGCTATTTTAAAGGGAGAGAGTCCGGTGGCAGAGGAGACGTGTGAGTTAAGGGCGCACTCAGCCCAAGGCAAAAACTTGTTCCAGTCAGATGGGGACAAAGAAGTGAGGCATCGGAGGGTGGTTTCGAGTTGTTGGTTCATTCGTTCTGTTTGACCGTTGGTTTAAGGATGATAGCCGGAGGTAAGAGTATAACGGGCACCGAAAGCAGAACAGAAGTGTTTCCAAACTAGAGAGACGAACTGAGGGCCCTGGTCAGAGAGGATGTCAGAGGGGATGCCGTGGAGTTTGAAGACATGTTTGATGAGGAGTTGGGCGGTTTGCAAGGCGTGGGTAGTTTGCGGATGGGTATGAGGTGGCAGGATTTGGAAAACCGGTCAACGACTGTTAATATTGTGGTCATACCTTGTGATGAAGGAAGTCCCGTAATGAAGTCCAGAGCAATGTGTGACCAGGGGCGTTTGGGAATGGGGAGTGGATTAAGGAGTCCAGACGGTGGTTGGTTGGATGGTTTGTTTTGAGCACAGACGGGACAGGCACGAACATATTCACGGACGTCTTTACTCCATGAGGGACACCAGAATTGACGAGACACCTGAGACTGGGTTCTATAAATTCCTGGATGAGCTGAAAATTTTGAGTCGTGACAACAGCGCAGAACATCAGGACGGACGGATCTAGGAACATAGGTAAGTCCGGCGGGGCCGGTGCCCGGGTCTGAATCCAACAGTAACGCCTGATTAATGCGGTCCTCCAAATCCCACCGGAGGGCTCCAAAAGTACATGTGGGAGGAAGGATGGGTGCTGGTTCCCTTTCACATTCCTGGGGAGCGAACTGTCTGGAAAGGGCTTCAGGCTTGACATTTCTGGAACCAGGGCGGTAGGTTATGGACAGGTTAAACCGAGAGAGAAAAAGGGACTAGCGGGCTTGTCAAGGATTCAGACGTCGGGCGGACTGCAGGTAGGCGAGATTCTTATGATCAGTCCAGATGACAATGGGCTGCTCGGACCCCTCCAGCCAATGTCGCCACTCCTCTAAAGCTAACTTGATAGCCGATCTCCCACATCATAATTCTGCTCAGCTGGAGACAGCCGATGGGAAAAAAAGGCACAAGGGTGGAGTTTATTATCGGAATCGGCTTGCTGAGACAGGACAGCCCCAACCCCAGTGTCGGAAGCGTCGATCTCTAAAGTGAATTGCTTAGACGGATCGGGGTGTATCAAAATGGGGGCTTGCGAGAATCTGGCTTTTAGTTCTTTAAATGAGGCCTCCGCCTCAGGGCTCTAAATAAACGGAACCTTGGGAGATGTCAGAGCATGAAGAGGGGAAGCGACCTGGCTGTAGTTTCTAATGAATCTTCTATAGAAGTTGGCAAATCCTAAAAAGCGTTGCAGCTGCTTCCTAGAGTCAGGGGTCGGCCACTCAACTACTGCCTTGATCTTACTTGGATCGGACTTAACTTGTCCACCCTCTAGAATTAGGCCAAGAAACAAGACTGAGGACTTGTGAAACTCACACTTTTTGGCCTTGACAAAAAGGCAGTTCTCAAGTAGTCGTTGTAAAACAAGCCGGACATGTTTGCGGTGCTGGACGGGGTCACTGGAATAGATTAAGATGTCATCATGGTAAACAAAGACAAAAACGTTTAGAAAGTCCCGTACGACATTGTTAACCAAAGCCTGAAAAACGGACGAAGCGTTACAAAGGCCAAAGGGCATGACTAGATATTCAAAATGACCAAGGGGAGTCTTGAAGGCCGTCTTTCACTCATCCCCCTGGCGGATTCGGACCAAGTGGTAAGCATTACGCAGGTCAAGTTTAGTAAAAATGACCGCATCCTGGACTGGTTCTAAGGCAGATTAAAGAAGGGGTAGTGGATACTTATTCTTAACGGTGATTTGATTTAGCCCTCAGTAGTCAATACACGGTCGGAGGGATCCATCTTTTTTACCCACAAAGAAAAACCCTGCGCCCAATGGAGAGGAGGATGGACGAATTAACCCTGCTGCGAGGGACTCTCCAATGTATTTTTCAAGCGCGTGACGTACCGACCTCGAGATGTTATAGAGTCGGCTGGTGGGTAATGGAGCACCAGTAGCAGGTCAATGGCGCAATCGTAAGGGCGGTGCGGAGGGAGAGAACTGGCCTTACTTTTACTAAAAACCAAACGCAAGTCGTGATAAATCTCGGGGACCAAGTTAAGGTTGATGGGGTCCTCCGTCTTAGGAGAAAGGTCTGAAGGATGCCAAATAAGATGGGCTGACAGGAGACAGCGTGAATGACAGCCAGGAGACCATGACTCTAAACGGGACTCCGCCCAGTTAAGATGCGGTGTTGTGCCATGTCAGGACGTGACAAACTTGCATTAGTTCGGGACATGACGGACTGCATTTCCCATGATGCAAGGTGGTCAAAATGGCCACCAACTCCCATCATGCAACTCGGCCCAAAATGGCCGCCGCCCCTAACGACGGACAGAGAGATAACGTTACCAGGGGGGAAGGTATTTATTGCGGCCGAGGACCGAAATCTGCCTTCTTCACTGGCGCGCTGCCAACCGAGAAGACACACAGCTGTTTCACTTCGTTGGGGTAACCCCCACGCCACGTGCTCGATAACTCTTTGCTGGTTCAAAGATTACCGGAGCAAAACTATTCCCTGTGCGGACACAGGAGGTCGACTTAAAAAGGTACTTTTAATTCCCTCTGATCAAATACTGGAAGCCGCCTTATCTCCCAGTGATCGACAGAGGACTACGCTTTGCTGGGCCGAGCAAAAGCGACTGTTTGAGCCCGGAGGAAGAGACGAAAGAGCCTCCTCGCCTGCCCCTGCCGCTGCCTGCTCTGGTGCGTTCAGGACGCCGCGTGATCCGGAGCGCTCCGGATTGAAGCCGGGACTTTCATTCGGGATCACCTCAAAGTAACGGGGTTCTCCCCTTTTATTTCTTTTCCATCCATAGGATGTTTAGAAGTGCCTGGGCAGACGTTAGAACTTTGTAGGTGTAGGTTAATGCTTTTATTCCACGACGAAGTTGGAATTTTTTTGCTGAATATTTTCTTTGTATGTGCATGCATTTTACAATTGATTTTGCTGTGTTGATTGTGGTTTATCTATAACCCCGCCGTGGGTCACTGCTTCAGTTCTTTTCCATCTTCTTCCATGCTTTCCCCCCCCTCTCTTTCGCTTCTCCTTATCAGAGAAATTTGATCGCTTTGTTTGAATCTTAGTTCGCGGTTTCTCTTTGAACCAGAGCGTAAACCACTCCCTCTCGTAGCGAGGTACCACCTTACATTAGCGTAAGCGCGGTGACATCATTAGGATCTCCCCTCACGCATCACGCAAATTTGCGGAGAATACGTCATCATAGTCGCCATCTTGGGAGGGTGTCGGATGACTGGACTGTGGGTAGCTTAGCTGATAGCTTTATAAGACATCAAAGCGTCCGGTGGGACTCTCAGAGCTGTTCTGTCTGTCAATGCTGCTACGTCAAATGCCGATGTTCTGAGTGTGGTTTAAACAACCGTGAGTTGAACTAAGATTTGCCACCGCTCATTTTCAATCCATTGTTTATTTTTGTTTTGTTCTTTTATTTCCACCTATATTTGGCATGTGTAGTTTTAGTAGTGAGTAAGAATTCCAAAGTTGTTGAATCAGAGAATTACTGTAACAGGGAATTGCTTTTGGTTCAATAAAACCAACGACTGCGGAATAGACATTGTTTTGTGTTCAATCCGATTCACAGTTGCCTGGTTATTCAGAAATCAGAGCTAACCTCCTTTGGAGTTAACATCTGACATTAATACAGAGATAATATCATTGGATGGTGATAAGGGATAAGGATTTAAACTCTAATTGCAGTTACATTGGGGTTCTCACAGCCTGCCGGATAAACCTCGTCGGTCACAAGTCCGACCAGATCATTTATCCCAGCATAAATGAGTTCATAACAGCAAATTAACTAATGCATTAGTGGTATAAATACTTACAAGCTTATAGCTAACATCACCACCATTTGAACTATATTTTGTTATAGCGGAATTTTGAGTTGAATGATTTATTATTTAAATTATAATACCAAATTATAATTAATAATAATAATAATAAGCATATTCAACCAGCTTCTGGCATAACATTTAATTGGCGTCCCTGGGTGGGCTAGTCTACTTATTGGTGTTCCTTTAGACTAAACTGAATAACCAGCAACTTATGAATTTAATGAACACAATCTACATTCCAGCATTTTGACTGCTCACCTTGCCAAAAGGGCTATTCAGTCATAATTGATTAAGGAAGTACTCCTACTAAATATGTACGTGTTTGTGGTGGTTTGAGGTTGTTAACCTGAGGTTTGAATATTGATTTCTAAACCTGGAGTTAGTTAGACTGAACTGACTAGAACGTACAGCGCCTCCAGCGTCTGCTACTGATCAGTCACCTTCTGTGTCGTGTTCTGCTTGGAAAAGAGAGACCTTGCCTCCATCTGGTGGACGTTGTGTGTAATTGCATCATAATTGTTTTGATGAGGGACACGATTCCCCATCTGCTGGACATTGTGTGTAATTACAGCTCAGTCTTCCTAAAGTGAAGGGCACCCTGTCTCCATCTGGTGGCCAGGATAGGTAGTTGCAGTCACGGTTAAAAATTCAGGTGAAAGCACTCGGCTTCCCTGAATGGATATTTGAAAGTCAGTTTCTTAAAACTTTCTTTATGGTTACTCCTTTTAATAATTTTTGTCAACTTATTATAATTTTTTTTATTCCTTTTGAAAAAAATTTTTTTAAACTTTTAATTTTTGTTAAATTATTTTTCTTTCTTTTCCCCCTTCTGCTCATCATAAGTGGTCAAAATTGAGCTGTGATTTTTAAACTAAGGTTGCAATTTAGCGGTTTTTAACTGTCATTCTTTGCCACCTCTGAAGTTCCAAACACTTTGCTATTTTCCACACATGTGTAGAGCACCTGTTCTTAAATAACTTACATCACAAACAAAGCCACAGCTTTATCACTTAATTACTGGCCGAAAGGTTAGTGGTCCATGTCACTCACAGTTAATATTCTCAAAGTTAAACAAGCATATTAACTGTTCCTAAACATAGGAGTTGTAAGTCGCAGGGTTGATTTTCCCCTGCGCAGCCTAATTAAACGCACGTATTTGACCACACTTCCTGCAGTAAAGTGTCAGTCGTAGTGCGAGTTGCTGTTGACAGTTAAAGTGAAGCCACTTAACAGTTGTTGTTAACAGTTGTTGTTTAGCGCTGAGCTAAACTAAAGTGTATGCGTTGTTGCTTAGTGCTAAGCTAGAATACAGCGTTGTTATTTGTTGTCTGTTGTTTAGCGCTGAGCTAAACTACAGTGTTGTTATTTGATTGTTGTTGGTGTGTAGTGTTGAGCTACAGTTGTTGTGCTGCTATCCATAGCTGACAAAGAATGGATAGTAAAGGTTCTTCAGTCAAAGGAGCTGAAGGTCCAGAATCCTACATTGGAATGGAGGCTCAGGGTGTCATTAGCTCATTGCTTAAAATGACACCAGAGGACCAAGACCGCTTGAATCAGTTTAACATAGAGGACTGTGAGAGAAAAATTCAGGAATTGGTGGAGGAGGTCCAAAGCAAGCCAAAGGATAGATTGGTAGCAGATGTTTTGGGTGAATTATCTGCGTTATACCACCGAAGGTTAGTGCTAGAGACTGAGAGGCGTGTCTCAGCTGAGGAAAGAATCAAAGAGCTAGAACAGAGAAGTGTTCAGGGCAGCTGTCATCTCAATGAGGAGCGAGAGGAGGATCTCATTAGCTTGCAGCCAGAAGGATCTGAGGGTGAGAACCCCAAGGGAAAACATGGGGATCACACCTGGAGGACATTGGATGAACTGGGCCCTCAGACACCTTCTGAGCGAGGGGTAAGCGAAGGTCAGGACAGATATAGCAGTGTGATACAGAAAGAAATGCCTAAACAACTTACGGTGGCAATCAGGACTGATCCACATGATGTAAATCATGGGAAAACACCTGTTTCCCACCTGACCCCTGACACGGTCCGCTATGATCTTTTCCCCCCACCAGGGCGACGGGAGCACCGTTCCTGGGACACAGGTGAACCCCACTCCTCTGAACTGCGTCCACAGATAAGAGTTCATGACAGGGAGGGTCCCCCGGCGTCCCACGAACGGCCGCCGATGCCAGGTAGGTGGTCAGAACCAGAGCCCCCCTGCTATCGTGGTTACCGCAGGCAGGAGTCGTCAGGAGAGGACTCAGATGGACCAGCCCCGATCCCTGAACAGGGACTGCGGATGCGTCAGCTTGAGTCCCTGGCCCGAGACATAGAGCGTTTCGATCCTAGCAATACAGAATCCACCATTGATGACTATCTCAGAGAGGTAGAGCGCTGTCTGCTAGACTTATATAACCCCTCTGCTCGAGAAAAGTTGAAGCTTATCTGGAAAACCACGTCCAGAAGTGTCCATGTTTTCATAGAAAGCCTCCCTCCAGCTACACGTGACCGTTATTCAGCTCTTTGTCAGGCTTTAAGAGAAGAATATTCTGTGTTCACAGACCCAGCTTCTGCGACTCTTGGAGCTTTTGCAATTCAGCAAAAGAGAACTGAAGAACCCAAGGAGTACTACCGCCGGTTACGGGCTGCTTACTTTCAGGGACGAAATGCTCCCGGCTTGGAGGAAGACCACACTTTCAAATCTTTGTTCCTCCATAATCTTCATGAAAGCGTGCGTTATGAGGTTACCATGCATTGTAGAACCAAGAGACTTACCATGCAGGAAATCAGGAAATACGCGCAGGTTGCATGGGAAACACATGTCCGGCCCAACAAAGGAGTCAACAGTAATAAAAAGGTTCTGCAGATTCAGACCGAACCAGAAAAGAGGTTAGGTCTGGAGGGACAGGAGATGCCTCCCTTCAAACCTAAAACTAAATTTGGTTCCAAGAAGCAACATGGTTTTGAGCCGCAGCAGAAGAAAGCTTCTCATGATAGGAGAGGTCAGCACGACAGCATGGAAGGTGAGAGGTTTCAAAAATGGCACAGGCCGGATCCAGCCCGACACGGTAAGCAAACTGACAGGTTGGAAAAGCAGAAAGGCACACATGACAACAAAGGCTGGAACCTGCGCATAGAGGAGTCAATGAGAAAGGAGATGGAGGAGACTTTTCTCAGGTTGCTAGCCGAAACAGTGCGTCAGATTGCGCCGCAGCCGTCCTCGCCACCATCCAATCCTGCCGACCCTCCTGGGAAACCAGGCCCAAAACCCACGTCAGCATGACTAGGCGTGGACCAGGCTCCCCCTTCTAACAGAGTTTATCTGATTAAGTGGGGGAACCAACCAAAAATTCACCAACAACCTTCTAAGATCCCATCAGCAGGTGATCAGAAAACCCCTTTTCTAAGGTTTTTAGGTGAACTAAACCACCATGAAAATGCGCATCGCTTATACTGCTCGACAGTTATAGGAGGATGTGTCACAGCAAATGCTCTTTTAGACACAGGTTCCGAGATCAGAATAATGTGCTCAGATTTGTTTGATGAGGTGACCCGAGCTATGGTGTCTCTTGGGAAACCGTTCCAGGTGGAGACCTGTAACGTGGGCATCACCAGCTACACTCAGGATCAGTCATGCATCACCAAACGGGCGTGGTTAGACATCACTTTCCGTGACATGACCCTGCTGCACCCCATCTACATATGTACTTTGGACACAGAACCTTTTCTTGTGGGTCAGGATCTGTTGAACAGATTAGCTCCACTCATCGACTGCCATCATGGTCATCTTTGGGCCCAAGTGGGGACCCCCAAGCCTCTTACTTCTGGAAGTGGACCATCCGTCCCTATCCACCAGGTGACCTGCTCAGAAGAGCCCAAAGAACTCTTAGCACCATTTCTGCCTTCAACAGAGCCGATTTCCAAATCCTCTGACACACCACCGCTTCTCAGCGATCAGAGAACTTCTCTCTGCAGCCATACATCTCTCCTCTGCTCACTTAAACACTCTGGAGTTGAACCCTATAACCCCAGAGTGGCCGAAGGTGTGCACCTGGAAAGCACATTCATGCCAGACGTGCTGCTGGCTCTTTGGTCAGAGAAATCTGCGATCAGCAGAGATCTGTACAGCTCTTTGTGCCGTGAAAAGCCCCATCTGGCTGAAACAAAACACAGCCACTATTTGCTCTCAGCAGACTGGCCTCGCCGGCTTCTGAAAGCAACGGGGGTGTGCATACTTTATGCAAAGATTGGCACAAGGCAGCTCTCTCATCCTTTCAGCATTGTGGAGAATTTACATCCTCCAGCGTTTGTTGGTGCTGATTTTCTGGTACGGCTAGGTGCACAGCTGGACACTTGTAACCAGGTCCTGTGGGCTCAGGCTCACGTGACCCCAAGTTCCTTCCTGGGCACCCCTGAAGTCATGCGATCAGGGCAAACAATCCCACAGGCTTGCCAGGTGGCTAGCGAGACAAACATGCTAATACCACCACAGACTGCAGGTGTACCTATCAGATTAACCATCCTGAAAGGACAACAAATACAGAGCACACAGGTTTTCTTCCAACCCCTTTCTTATTTCCAGGAATCCAACCTGGTCATCCGGGGCACACCCCTGCTTGAGCTGAACAACCGCTCAGCCAAGTGGTAGCGAAGAAACCTCTTGGGGTGCTCATCGAAAGCTCTTTCCACGACTTTGAGCTGAGCATTCCCGCCATTAGAGACCTGCCCTCATACTTGACCGGCAGACAGGACTCTCCAGACACCTTGTTTACTTTTCCTTCCAACATGATCCAAATCAGGCGACATGAAGCTCGGCCTGCTGGATCCATTTGTGGTGCTACGCTTGACGCTGAAGGAAACCTGTTGGGGTATGCGATAGAAACCAACCCAACAGAACCGGCACCAAATCAACCAGAGAACCGGGACTCATCCACTGAGCCCTGCCCTGGTTTCAAAACGGAAATTATGCAGCAGCTGGAACAAACTGATGCACTGACCACTGAAACAGAGAGAACAGCACTTAAAGAGCTGCTCCATGAGTTTCAGCCCAAAGATTCAAACGAACTTGGGATCACATTGACACACGTCCATGACTCAACAGTAGGAGGACACAGAAGCTGCAAAGCTAATCTGAAAACTCTCCAACAGGTGGTGTCCCGGCCTTCAACGGCCCAGGACACGCAGGAGGATGTACAGGGCTGCTTAACCTGCTGCCAGTTACAACCCACACGACCGCTAGACCGAGCCCTGCTTCAGCGAAGGGGGGTTATATTTCCGTGGTCACATTTGCAGACTGACTGGATCGGTCCAGTCCCCAAATCGTCAAGAGATAACAAATATCTTTTGACAATAACAGGCAGTTTCACAGAATGGGTCGAATGTTTGCCGGCACCGAATGACACCACTGTCACCACAGCAGCCCTGCTGCTAAATCACGTTTTCAGCCGGTGGGGCCTTCCCCTGTCCATCGACTCGAACAGAGGAACGCATTTCACGTCAAACATCATGACCGCGCTTTTCGACATGTTGGGCGTGGAAGTTAAATTCCACATCCCCGACCACCCACAGTCATCGGGACAGGTGGAGCGAATGAACTGCACCGTGGTCAGCATGTTAAAGGAACATGCCAGCAGCCATGGCAGGGACTGGGACATAAAGCTTCCCTTGGTCCTAATGCTAATCCGCTCTACCTCACCATGCTCCACAGGGGTGACACTTTTCCAGATGATGACAGGGAGACAAATGACACTTTCCCTGAATCTCATCTACCAGCCCGAAGACGTCAGTGTGACAACCGTCTACACAACACACCAGTGCGTCGCTGATTTAAAAGACCGTCTCCGAACGACTTCCACGTGGGCTCGAAAGAACCTAGAAGCCAGCATGCAAAGTCCAGAATACACATGGGTTCATGCGAACAAAACTAAACCGTCCACTAAACTCTCCTCACAGGGAACGGAGCCTAACTCCGCCCCCGCCGAAGAGAACAATGCATAGCATTAAATAGGACAGGTGCATGTTCAATCAGGACATTTTAAACATGCATTAATAAAACAAATGTCCATACATAACTTCACGTCTATAAATTCACACTCAGCAATAACACCATGCATTGCTTTGGAAACGCTCACAGAAGTGTTAAAGAATGACATGATGTATACTCAGGTTGTTAGAGATTTAATGCAGGACCTCACTCGAGAGGTTAGTTCATCCATAAATAGCCTTGCTGAAGGACGGATTCCTCCGTACTTGGTACCAGTAGATTTGGTTGAAAAGGTTCTCAAATCTGCCTCTAGTAAAACACTGCAACCACCACAAACACACCAGGCTTACAGCCTAGGTAGTGCAATTCCAATATTTGTAAATCCTGACAACTTGGAGGTAGGATTTATGCTAAACCTTCCCATCATTAAAAGAGCTAACGTGTATAGGCTTAAATCAGTATTGAATGACGGTTTTTGGCAAGGTGAGACCCACGTACACCTACAAACCCCCTCGATGCTAGCCTATCATGATGCTGACCCCAAACTTTATTTAGTTCCTAATTTGGATTTGTGTACCAAAACCAAGGACATCCACTGGGTATGTCCAAGCAACCCATTTATCAGAGACGTTACCAATTACCTGTGTGGTCTAAGGAATGAATCCCCTGAACAAAACTGTCAGGCTAGAATGACCCTTAAAGATGCAGGTGTGGAAACCAAAATTGAACGGGCAGGTAACCGCTGGCTCGTTAGCACCCCAGAGGCAGAAGCCCTGTTATCTTACGAGCAGCACGACACAGTTACTAGACTAAAACTGCCCAACCAAACCATTTTCTGTTCCCCACCTCAAGGTGCTGTAGTCCACATTGGAAACATGGTCCTGCATCACCTTGACGTTGACAAATATGACTCAGAGATTGAAATAATAGATGTCTTTAAGGGATACAATTTCAGCATTGATGTCGGCATTGAAAGACAGCTTTTACGTGCAGGCACCCAGCTAATTAAATTCAGTCTCACTCCATCAGAGTTGAGCTCGGTCCCTCTGCTTCGCTTCCCCAGAGCTACAGAGTCGACCGACACTCACATTATGACCATTATTGTGGTTCTCCTTGTATTTGGATGGGCCATCACTACTGCGATGGCGTATGCAGCATACAAGCAGATCAAACAGTTGGAAACCAGGATTGACACCCTCACCTTCGTCGCCCCCAGGTTCGTAACATCAGCTCCTCTAAGGCCACAAGCTGATTAGACTACGAACCGCTCTCTCTCTCCTTTCCCTTTTCTCCTCTCTCCTTTCTTTGGTTCAAAGTTCAAACCTGATGACCAATGAATGTATCGACAATGGTGATTGTGAAGTTTGCATTTTCTTTTTTTTATTACTTTATTGTTGCCTTATTAGCCAATAGAAATTACTAGCTATAGCTTAGTCTGCCCAGGCTAGGTCACTGACCCAGGCACAATAAATGCTTTGTTTTTTCCTTCCTCTTGGATGATGAACTGAACTGCATGAATCCCAAAGGACTACTAGAAAGACTCTTAGGTTGTTCCACTCATGCACAACGGATTTTCGTCACGTCAGAATGGACTTGGTTGTAGCTTTAAAGACTGTGACCAGCATCCCACTCTTCAAAGCTAAAGAGGGGTATGTTGTGCCATGTCAGGACGTGACAAACTTGCATTAGTTCGGGACATGACGGACTGCATTTCCCATGATGCAAGGTGGTCAAAATGGCCACCAACTCCCATCATGCAACTCGGCCCAAAATGGCCGCCGCCCCTAACGACGGACAGAGAGATAACGTTACCAGGGGGAAAGGTATTTATTGCGGCCGAGGACCGAAATCTGCTTTCTTCACTGGCGCGCTGCCAACCGAGAAGACACACAGCTGTTTCACTTCGTTGGGGTAACCCCCACGCCACGTGCTCGATAACTCTTTGCTGGTTCGAAGATTACCGGAGCAAAACTATTCCCTGTGCGGACACAGGAGGTCGACTTAAAAAGGTACCTTTAATTCCCTCTGATCAAATACTGGAAGCCGCCTTATCTCCCAGTGATCGAAAGAGGACTACGCTTTGCTGGGCCGAGCAAAAGCGACTGTTTGAGCCCGGAGGAAGAGACGAAAGAGCCTCCTCGCCCGCCCCTGCCGCTGCCTGCTCTGGTGCGTTCAGGACGCCGCGTGATCCGGAGCGCTCCGGATCGAAGCCGGGACTTTCATTCGGGATCACCTCAAAGAAACGGGGTTCTCCCCTTTTATTTCTTTTCCATCCATAGGATGTTTAGAAGTGCCTGGGCAGACGTTAGAACTTTGTAGGTGTAGGTTAATGCTTTTATTCCACGACGAAGTTGGAATTATTTTGCTGAATATTTTCTTTGTATGTGCATGCATTTTACAATTGATTTTGCTGTGTTGATTGTGGTGTATCTATAACCCCGCCGTGGGTCACTGCTTCAGTTCTTTTCCATCTTCTTCCATGCTTTCCCCCCCCCCTCTCTTTCGCTTCTCCTTATCAGAGAAATTTGATCGCTTTGTTTGAATCTTAGTTCGCGGTTTCTCTTTGAACCAGAGCGTAAACCACTCCCTCTCGGAGCGAGGTACCACCTCACATTAGCGTAAGCGCGGTGACATCATTAGGATCTCCCCTCACGCATCACGCAAATTTGCGGAGCATACGTCATCATGGTCGCCATCTTGGGAGGGTGTCGGATGACTGGACTGTAGGTAGCTTAGCTGATAGCTTTATAAGACATCAAAGCGACCGGTGGGACTCTCAGAGCTGTTCTTTCTGTCAATGCTGCTACGTCAAATGCCGATGTTCTGAGTGTGGTTTAAACAACCGTGAGTTGAACTAAGATTTGCCAACCGCTCATTTTCAATCCATTGTTTATTTTTGTTTTGTTCTTTTATTTCCACCTATATTTGGCATGTGTAGTTTTAGTAGTGAGTAAGAATTCCAAAGTTGTTGAATCAGAGAATTACTGTAACAGGGAATTGCTTTTGGTTCAATAAAACCAACGACTGCGGAATAGACATTGTTTTGTGTTCAATCCGATTCACAGTTGCCTGGTTATTCAGAAATCAGAGCTAACCTCCTTTGGAGTTAACATCTGACATTAATACAGAGACAATATCATTGGATGGTGATAAGGGATAAGGATTTAAACTTTAATTGCAGTTACATTGGGGTTCTCACAGCCTGCCGGATAAACCTCGTCGGTCACAAGTCCGACCAGATCATTTATCCCAGCATAAATGAGTTCATAACAGCAAATTAACTAATGCATTAGTGGTATAAATACTTACAAGCTTATAGCTAACATCACCACCATTTGAACTATATTTTGTTATAGCGGAATTTTGAGTTGAATGATTTATTATTTAAATTATAATACCAAATTATAATTAATAATAATAATAAGCATATTCAACCAGCTTCTGGCATAACAGCGGGTTGTGTCTGTAACCAAGCAAAGCCTAAAACCACCAGGGAATGTTTGACAGGAAAAATGAAAAGGGACAAAAACTCTCTATGGTTACCTGAGATTATAACTTCTATGGGTTTCGTCTGATGTGTGATTAAAGTTAATCGCTCTCTGTCCAACGCGGAAACCTGGAGTGGCAAAGACAAGGGGACCGTCTCAATCTGAGACTGTGTGACCAACCCTTGGTCAATCAAATTAAAGTTGGAACCAGAATCTACTAAGGCCGAAACACTAAGATTCTCCCGGGCCAAAACTAATGTTTCCGGGAGACAGAAACGAGAAGGAACGGGTTCACCCGGAGACTTAGGGGATGAAACTTTACACCGGTCCGTCGTCTTCCCCACTACAGGCGACGGACCTGATCTTTTGGCCGCACCAGACAAGAATTAACAAAGTGTCCTGCAGCCCCACAATAAAGACACTGATTAGCCGAAAATCGCTGTTGACGTTCCTCCTGGGTGAGGTGTACACGGCCATAGGTTCGGGGGGTGACGGCGGTGTTACAGCGGGTGTCAAAGGATTAACCCCCTCTGCAGGTGGAAATGTAGACCGTATGGGTCTTTCAGACCGCCCCCGGCCTCGGCTGCGTAAGCGAGCGTCTAGCCGAATAGCGAGGGCAACTAAACCCTCGAAGGTCTCAGGCTCCTCAACGCGGGCTAATTGATCCATTAAAGTCTCATCTAGAGCCTGAAAAAAGACAGCCTTTAATGGCCGAGCTTCCCATCCGGCTGCAGCAACACAGGTGCGGAACACTACAGCAAAATCACGACGCGACGACCATGTTGCTTTAACAACAATAAAAGACGGGACTGCTGTACAGAATCTAATTCGGCGGAAAATACAGTTTTAAATTGATTTAAGAATTCTTCAAAAGTACACCCGAAAGATCTGCAGTCAGGGAAGCGAGCCTCAGCCCATCTAAGGGCTCTGCCGGTTAATAGCCGCACAACAAAAGAAATCTTGGCATGATCTTCGGCAAAGGTGCGGGGAGAACGATTAAACACTAAGGAACATTGAAAAAGAAATCCTCTGCAATCTCCACTGTCTCCGGAAAACTTCTCGGGGCTCGGAGACGAGCCCTCAGAGACAGGGGAGGACCGATCGGTGGACTCAGCTGTCAGATTGCTAGGAGGTGGAGCGCTAGGAGTAGCAGAGGCTGGCTGAATGGAGGCGGAAGTTACCGCGGCAGTCAGCTGGCTAAGCTGAGCTGTCACCAACTGCAGCTGTTCGTGCGCCGAATTTACCGCTAAGCTGAGAGCCTGTAATTGTTCCTGTTGGGCAGCGAGCTGCTGACCGAAAGTGTCTGCTGGGTCTGATTGGCCAGAGTGTTCTTCTGTCATGGTTTTTAGGTGTTTGGCCCACATGCAGACACTGACGGAACACAGAAACAGTTTCTAAGATGTTTAATTTTAGGCTCAGAGGAAAAGCACACAATATGTGCAACAGGCGAGGTTGGAACATCAGAGCGAGAATGGCGCTTGGTTGGATAGACCTTTCCAGGGGGGATGAGTGGAAAAGGAGTTCTGTGACTGTAACTCTCTAATGGAGGGAGATGGCTGAATGACGGGAGGGCTGGCAGACGTAACACAGGCAGGGAGCCCGAGCAGCACCACTGCGGCGGCAGGCAGGAGGAGCAGCTGGAGGAACCAGAGTGAGTCCAGGAGAACCAGGGTGAATCCAGGAGAAGGGGGCTCTTGCCCAGCTTGGTAACACCAAGTGAGTAAGAGGGGAGACGCCAGAGCAAAATCTGAGCAGGCAGGGATTCAGGAAGATGGTCTTCAAGGCACGGAACCACAAAGGTGAGTAAATCCAAAAAAACACAACAAACTGGAGAAGACAGGAGATTAGGTTAGATTCAAAAACAGGGTTTTCAAAAACTCACAGGTACGAAGCTCAGGAGATGGGTCAAAGGCCTAGGCATACCACAACGGGGTAATACTCTGGCGTCTTCCAGCTGTCTGCGCACTCCTTTTAAGCCAGAGAAGAAAGTCCCAACGAGCCGCAGGTGGGGGCCACGCCCACCCGTCAACTGCAGCCACCTGTGGAGCAGAATTAGTAGAGCACGGAAACACAGAATCCTGACAAGGGTAAGCAAAAGAAAAAACAATAAAAGTTTAAGGCTGAAGCCTCAAGAAATGTGAGAAACTGCAGGCATCAGTGGACTGCCCCCTCAGCACGGTGCCACTGCTAGGAATCCAGGCTCTCTTCCTTCATCTAGCTATCTTCCGTGGACCATAAAGGGGTCTTCCCGGTGGCTTGGTCACTGGAGAGACCGAGCCACCGGGGTTCGAATCGGAATCGGTGACCCACGAACATGTGTTTAAGCTGGAAACGGAGCTAAGTCTGTATTCTGTGGAATCAGATGTCAGAGTAAGAAACCAGCCGTTACAGAAACCAGCTTTTTTCATTTTTCTGTTTTGCAGTAAAGCTGAGCCAACACTGCATGAAGCAGTTTTCTGCAGCTGGAAAGTGCCTAAAACGCTGCAGCCTCCACAGCACCAAACACAACCGCTATGTGGGCTCATATTCGCTGGATAATACCTAACAGACCGAAAGTTATTTAATCAACATTAAATAACTTAAAACATACGTAATAGCACACCACTGGTCCTCAGGACCCACTGCCCTGCATGTTGTTGTAGGTGTATCCGTGCCTCCACACAGCTGGGTGATTAACAGGCCTCTGCAGCCCTTGATGGCTACTGAGGAGGTAATGCAACCATTTGATTCTGGTTTGGTTGAACAGAGACACATCTAAAACATGGGTCCTGAGGACCAGGTTTAAATTTAATTTAATTTAATTGAAAATTGTCCCCAAGGGGCAATTCATTTGCAACAGAGCCCACAAAATTATCACACAAAATCCTCTATAATACACCCTTAACCCACAATCATAAGTCAGTTGTTGTTTGCATCCCTTGTTTTAACCGATTTAAGCTTGTTTGTGGTTATATTGTTTGTACAACAAAAGGTTATTTTATAACATGACTTAGCTCTATTTTTCTTTTGTTGGGGTGGCAATGGGAATTTAGATTACTTCAACTGATTTTTTAGGATTACTTGCTTCAAGATGGGCCTGGGATGTCTTGCTGCACATTAGCACGCTGCAGTCTGTGAGACAAACAAAACAGAAAAATTTGATTTTACATTAATCTATTTTTAGACATTCATTGATGGCGGGTGTCCTGTGACCTTTAGTTTGTCCCTCATCCAACACATCTGAATCTGATGGTTGAATTACCTCCTCAGCACACAGTCAGGTTCTGCAGAGTTCTGCTAATAATCTGATCATTTTATTGAGACGTTGAAACAGACACAAATGTTTCCGGACTCTGACCCTCGCAGGCTGGAGTTTGAGAATCCTAATTTAGAAGTAATGTAGAGAAAGACTATTAAACACTCTGACTTGCCTTGGTCACAGCTGATGAGGTTGCTGTAACCCAGAAATTGTAATCATGAAGGTCCAGACTTTTGGTCATTTTTGTTTTTGTTTTGTATATATGTACACAAAAAGACAAGCTACCAACATATTGTGAACAATTGAGAATATAACTTTTTTTCTTGACATTCTTCGCATCTTTCAGTCTCAGGTAAGAAGCATTTAAGTCAACACATTTTTCAGGTAGCTAGCAGACAGCAATATGATTTCATATTCATTTTGCAGGCAGAGGTGAATGCTCAGAAGGCTTCCGCAAACGCCCAGCGAAGCATCAAACAAATAGAAGAGACCATCACAGATTTCCAGAGGCAAAAACTGGAGGATGTCAAAGTCTGTTTTCCACATGGATCACTTGGTGTTCACACACATCCCTCAGCAGATACTCAATCCTTATTTGACTTCTGGTCATGTTTGTCTGATCTTTTTTCTCTTGACAGAAAGTCTTCAGAGAATTTATCACAGTTGAAATGCTTTTTCATACTAAAGCACTGGAGGTCTTCTCCCAGACTTACGGGAACATGGAGGTCATGGATGCAGAAAAGGATATGGAGGTCTACCTCTAAGTTATAATTGTTAGAATAATAAGTGATCAATGGTGAGACGGGGAAAGACTGTACACAATATTTGACAACACTTCCTCTTAAATATTTCAGATCACCAGACACAGTAAACCTGAGACAGAAACCTTATTTCAAATTAATGAATCTATTAAGAAAAAACGCTATCCAAACCAACCTGACCCTTTATGAAACAGTACTCCCCACCCCCAAAAAAATAAAAATTATCACCAAATTTTTTAAGATGATATCTTTGACCAAAGTAGAGGTCAATGTCATAGTTTGAACGCGAGACTCTGAATGACAGCAATAACTGAAGCAGATGGTTTAGTTAAAGTGTTTATTGTAAAAAAAAAAAGGAAGATGAACAAGATCAAGTGTCAGCGGGTCGGAGGTCTTGTGGGCTCTGCTGGGAAAGATCGAGAAGCTGGTGAGTAACTGGAGTCTGGGATTGTGAAAAAATTATGTTTGGATGATAAACTCACTGAAGTGGAGGCTTGGGTTTGGTCTGGGGGAAAAGGTGCTGCTCAAAAGTCCAGGTTGTCGGTGCAGATCCAGTTCCTTCTCTGAGCAGGCTTGTTGGAGGTTGGACAGGCACGTGAGCGCAGGCAGGAGGGCTGAACAGAGAGATACGTGGTTCCTCTCAGGTTCTAGGCAGTTAACTGGTTGGATCCAAGGTTCTAGGAGGAAATGACAAGGACCTAATTAGGTTCAGGTTTGCAAGGTAACTTTGGTTTTACTAGGAGTCTGGTCTGTACCACCCTGAAGCGTAAATGAACTGACGCCCTCCTCCTGGTTCCAGCTCCTTATAAATCAGCTCTGATGTGGTGCACCTGCTCGTCCAACCCTGCTGAGGAGAGAAAGAAAGGAACCCAGACCTGCACCTAGACCACAGAGTATGACAGTCAATAAAAGACTTTAACTCAGGTATTAACAAAACCAGCTCAGGGAAAAACTGACCTGACAAAAATACATCAGGTAAACTTAAATAGTGGCTGATTAAACCACAGTTGACACATGGGGGAAGTACCAACTCACAAATAACTACTTCACTAACAAACAAGCACTGGCTAAAATAGTCCTTCACTTGCAATGACCACAAAACAAAGGGGTCGAAAGGATGGATGAACGGGAAGTGAGGATTTGGTCATCTGGGGAGTCTTGGTTGAAGGCTTGGGAGGATAAGACTCAGTGTGGGGGTGCAGTCTTCTGGAAATGGCTTTCCTGAGCCCCCTTAGGACCCCCCAGATGGAACCTGCAAGTGGATTCACACAAAAGCTGATAGCAGCAGCTACGTGTGCCTCCTCCTGCACTGCCATGTTTATTTTGGTTTGGTTGTGGGCTTGGCAGCTCTTGCTTTTGTCACAGCTGTGTGTTCCGCCTTAAACTGTATTGGCTGTACTGCTGAGCCAATGCTTTCATCTTTTCTGGCCTCTTTCTCATCTATATAACATAATCCACCCACCCCCTTCCAGTCAACACACATACAAACACACATAAGTTCTGGTCTTTAGCACAATAACTATGTGTTGTTAGTAGAAATGAAAATACTGAAATTGCCCAGTAGTTGAACCAGACCAACTTTAACTGATCCTTTCCCATAAGGCATTTTTCAAAAATACTTATTCTGATAGTTTAAGACAAATATAAGTTTACATTTTCAGTAATGTATAATTATCCTGGTGTGAGGAATATGTAGACTAACTACTTTTGTTTTCCAGCACTTTTAAAATAGTCTTTATAAAGTTCAGCTGAGATATTGGTATTCACTCAGGTTACCTCTGTTTAGTATTAACATTAATTTAATGATCTGAAACATTTAAGTAGGACAAAATACAAAAACAAGTGAATTCTCCAAGGGGATAAATACTTTTCACAGTACTGTAGATTATTTTCTTGAAATTAGACTTCATCATTGAAACATTCGTTGGGTCTCATCCTATCGCAGCTCTTCACCGGTAGAATTAGGATGCTAGACTCCCACACTTGGCCTCTGGGCAGCCCTGTCAGCAGCCACTCCTCTCCTCTAACGAACCATTTCTCCAGCCCTCCTCTGACCTCATGGAGAGGCCAAGCCCTCAGTTTGTTGGAAGCTTCTAACACAGGTCAAGGCCACAGGCAATGGCACAGTTCACATGACGAATTAGCTAACAAGGTGAGTCTATCGTTGTACTGAGCAGAGGTGGGTAATCCAGGTTCAGAAAGCAACAAGCCTGTACAAAGATTAGTGCCAACCATTTGCATTTCCAGCACCACATTATAGATAGGGACTGCATCCTAAAGGTTCTAATTATGGCTTCTAGCTCTTGTTCATCGACCTTTCATGAGGTAAACGGTAAGAAGTACATTGTGGGGAGGATAGGAGCTTTGGACTGTTGTTTTCGGACAGCCTTTAACTCATATGTCATTATGCAACAAAAATGCACATTGATTATTCTAGTCAAATCCGGGCCTACAGCACTATAAAGTGCGTGCTCTCTTCTCTCCCGACACTTCTGTTAATTTTTGTTTGGTGGGCTGTGCTTATATATTACGTCAGGCAAAGGATTGTGGGAACCCTTATAGCTGCATACGAGTTGGTAAGGAACATCACACATTCCTATGCTAAAGGAACTATGAAAGGAAGCATACAGACTCCTTCTCCTACCTCTTTCTTTTACTAACTGCACTATTCAGACAGCACTTATCATGATGACTTCTGACACACTTCTGCTTTGGCTGAAGAGTCCTTACCAATTAGATCCTTTTGGATGCAGCCAGGGACTGAACAGTGCTCTCAGACTCCAGTCCTCAAGGGTCAGTGTCCTGCAACTTTTAGATGTGTCTCTACTTCAACACACCTGACTCCAATATGAGCTCATTAGCAGAGCTTGACTGCATGCTAGTGAGGTAATTTAGCCATTTGATTCAGGTGTGTAGGGCAAGGGACACATTTAAAAGTTGCAGGATCCCAGTCTGAGGATTTGGTTTTAAGACCACTGGTTTAAAATCATATCCTTAAATGAGCAGGATTGAAGGAAAACTAGACATGTTTTGTACTTTCTGAATCCAGATTTACCCACCTTCGATCTTGATTATCATCATGACTAAAAAGGAACACATGCTGTTTCGAAATAATTTTCAAATTGTTCCTTGTCAATTTAAACTCCAAATACTAACTATTTTATCACAGTTTCACAGTAATTTACAACACCAAAGAGGCATGGACGGGGAGCTAGCACAGGAGGAGGCTACAAAGGATGAAGAAGAGGAGGAGTCTGAAACAGAGATGGAGCAGGATGAGCACATTAGGCAGTCCTATGTTGCTCAGTATGCTCAGACAACCAGAAAGCATAATTAGCAGAAACCCTAACCCACATCTCTTGTAGGCAGCACTCAACTCAGTTTTGCTCCCCTCATGTAAAGTGATCAGAACACAAATGTTCTGATCACTTATAAATACCATGATGTGAGCTACAATGGGAAGAACTAGTATTTGATACACTGCCAATTTTGCTGGTTTTCCCACTTGCAAAGCATGTAGAAGTCTTTAATTGTTATCATAGGTACTCTTCAACTGTGAGTGACGGAATCTAAAACAAAAATCCAGAAAAATGTCATTGTCATTTGCATTTTATAACATGACATAAGTATTTAATACATCAGAAAAACAAAAGTTAATATTTGGGACAAAAACTTTTGGTTGCAATTACAGATATCAGGTGTTTCCTGTAGTTATCACTGCATGAAAAGTGTGATTTCCGTCACTATGCGGCACTGTAGATTGTCGTGGAAGTTCAGGTTAACGGCTGTTCACGGCAATTTGCAGGCAACACCGAAAACTGCCATGAATTGTCAGAAATTGACGTGGCAGTTGTCCCCCCCATGACCCCCTCCTCCTAATTCTAGGGGAGGCTTTAACATGTAAATGAAAATGCTGTGAGCTATACAAACGCAAATCAGTGTTGCAGGGGGAGGTTTCGCCTTTCTTAGAAAGACAGAGTCACATTTCACAGACTTTAGCTGTGGGTGATTGTGGAATGGTATGTGACCACAAGTCTTACAAACCTTTGTGCCATCGCATCTGAGCTCGTAGGTTTCAGTAAGCATGTATACTGTCATAGATTTTGTACAAACCACATACTGTAAGAAGTTGTCACGGAGGACAGCAGTCCATTTCTTCAAGGAGAAATGTTTGATGAACAGAAGAAGTGATGTGATGGCATTGTCAGAAATCTTGAAGGTTGATTGCCATGCCAAAAGCATCATGGCCAGAAGTTTCATCAACAAGTCTCCTGGTTTTTCACTTGTGGACTGATCACTTCGTAAAATGTGTTATTTAGTTAGAAGTTATAAATTTACTGAAGGCTGTGGCTGGAAATAATTGGGGTGCAGATAGACAATCATTATTAAACATATATAGGGCTCTCATGAGATCAATAATACATTATGGCAGTTTTATTTATGGAGCAGCAGCTAAAACAACATTACAAAGAATAGATAGATTACAAAGTAGGGCTTTATGTATATGCACAGGAGCAGTGAAAACAACACCTATCAACGCTCTTTTAGTAGAGACTGGAGAAACTCCACTGGAATTCAGAAGAATGAAATTAGGTTTAGTATACTGGATGAAAATTAAAAGTAGTATGGATGAAAATGTAACTTCAACAATTTTACAAACTTGTTGGGAATAAAAGGACAGGCCAAGAATGGAGTCTTAAAGGATTATTGGGAAATAAAGGAAATATAAAGGATATTTATAGATTAAGGAAAGCATTATTTATTTATTATTTATTATCTTCAGAATACAAAATTAACTAATAGAATTTAATAGATGTAAAACAGTGTTGCTACACACTCATGAACAGTAGTTGGCGGTATGCACCTTAAAGTTGCTTGCGATCCGTCATGATAGAGAAGAAGAAGAAGAAGAAGAAGAAGAAGAAGAAGAAGAAGAAGTAGTTAAAAAAAAAACGTGCTGAGCGCTCCGCTCCTGTGTGTTCATGTCCTCAGGCGCTATGAACCGGAGCAAGGGTAAGATTTAAAGAATATGCTTTCATTCTGCGGTAAAAGGAAATAGATACGGATAGAGACCGATCATAACTGTACATTTTGTTTTCACAGACTAAGCACGCCTCATAATGAGGCGGTGACCTCCTATTTGCTCGGAGCAATAACTGCAAGTCCAGATTTACACGATGTTGATAAAGACGACATTGTGTGTAAGTGACTTGTTTTACTGTTTTCTCCTTCCTTGTTACTGTGACTTGCGTTTGATTTTTATTCATACCACTCTCGTTTTCCAGCCGCCTGTAAGACCTATTATGAGACGGTACGCAGGAGCTGAAGCTGCCAAGAATTCAGCTCGGAGTCGAGCTAGAAGAAAGAGGGTAAGACTTTATTTGGTGAATATTTTTCAGGTGCATTGATAGATCAGTGTTTACCGCAGGAGTTTGCTTAGGCGAGGCGGTGAGTTGGGGGGGGGGGACACGTTTTGCGCGGACCGACTCGCGGAGCGGGGGGTATCCATGTGTTTTTTTCCCTGCCATTCACGCACGCGCGAAAGCAACAACAAAAAACCGCGTGTTAACGTCACGTGTTGGCCGCCTCGCCAAGATAGCGCTGCGGTAAACCCTGTAGATGTGTTGTGTCCATACGCAGTGCATCCCATGATCGCACAGTACTGATTCATTGTTTTTTTTTTTTTTTTTTTTTTTTTTTTTTACAGCTGCTGGAATCGAGGCAGAGTGTGCTGGCGGATGTGGAAGTGGAACTCTGGAAGTCCGCCACCGTCGACCTCATGTCTGGCGAAGAAGATGGCGTCGTAGGCGGGGTCTCTGGATGGATTGTACGGCCGCCGTCATTTCGTAGGCCGGATCTCTCTGAACTCTGTGTGAAGCTGCAGTCCCGGTTAGAGGCGACGCCGAAGTACAGAGCCACGCACAGTAGGCGTCTGCACAACGGACCTGCCCCGGAAAGAACGCCGCCAGTTACCTACAACCCCGAGGAGGCAAACGGACAGTTCACTGAGTTGTAATTTTTGGATACGCATGTGTGGGCAGATCCTCGCGTTGTATATAGTTGTTTGTTTTAATAAAGCTCTTTCTTTGCATAAACATCTTCGTGGCAAATGTTCATTTCCTGTATAAATTCATTCATGTCCTTGATGGTAGCCTAATAATAGTGTAGTAATGTAGGATAACATGAATATACAGCATAATATGAATAAATATATATATATATATAAAAATATAAAAAAATATATATAAAAATATAAATAAATGTATATATATATGCCAACCAATCACGAGTAAGAACATTCAAGCCTGGCCTGGCCACGTGTGGTTTTGCTGCCAATCACGAGTGATTTTACTTGTTTGAAAATAGTGGTTTCAGCCAATACTGAGTAGGTTATTCAAGCCAGACCTGGCCAGCCGTGCGGGTTCGCTGCATTCATATGCTAATTAGGGCCATTAGTACAGCTGATCGCTCTCCACATACGTCATTGTCCGGTTCCGACAATTTGTGGCACTGACAAACGGCGACAAGCGCGGGTTGCAAATTGTCGTTAACTGCCGAAAATGAGGGAGATCTGCGGTAGTTTACGGGGACGAAAATCTCACTTTTCATGCAGTGTATTGATGAGGTTTGCACACAATGCAGCAGGGATTATGGCACACTCCTCCATACAAATCTTCTCTAGATCCTTCAGGCTTTGGGCAATATGGACTTTTAGTTCCCTCCAAAGATTTTTTATTGGGTTAAGGTCTGGAGACTGGCAAGGCCACTCTAGGACCTTGAGGTTTTTCTTACAGAGCCACTCCCTAAGCTTTTCACACAGTAAGGACAATGAAGATGAGTCGTGACTGGGTCTTCCAGCATGATAAGGGCCCCAAACACACAGCCAGGGCAACTGATGGGCCTTTCAGACAGGACGTGACACATGCATCTCTGTACTTTGAAACCCGTTAGTTTCAATGGCATGCACCACACAAGGGGACAAAGGCGCTTCGTCACACAGAGTGCAAGCGCAACACACCAATTTGCGTGCTCCACCCAGGGCCGGTTTTAGCCCTTTGGTTGCCCTAGGCGAGATTGAGTTTTGCGCCCCCCCCCCCCTCACTTTTGCCGTGCGAAATACCAGTACTGTTTTCAGCATCTGTTTAGTGCTTCATTGAGTTTACAGTTCCGCAAAGAGTGCTATGCGGTGAATTGTGCCTACAGTTGTGCAAAGTGTGTGTTACAAAATTGCAAATTGAGTGCAAAGCAGTGTTTGTTCTTTTAGTTTTGTGAACTCAGTGAGTGGATTTGCTATAAGTATTAATAGTTTTAGAAATTGTGCTATAAGAATCAAGGTTGTGTTTAAGCATTCAGAAAAAACTGTAACTTAGCAGTTTTTTCACAAGTGATGCATGGACAACAAATACCAGAATAGGTTTCAGAACCTTTTCTTTTTTATTATTTTAAATAATTTATTACACACTCAAAGTTAGGACTGTGCAAAAACACTCTTAACCATCTGTAAGGACACTTAGGTAAAGTATAACTAATAAACTGGATTAACCCTCTACAAACAAAAGTTATTTTATGGATACCATTACAAAATTAAAAGTTTGACGTTCTTGTAGTTCTATCTAATAAAAGATGAACAGTTGTTTCAGGTATTTCTATTCACCTTCAAAATTGACGCAGCATTAAAATTTGACTCGTCTGGACTTCCTAATGGCAAATTCGTTGATGGTATCATCAAATGATATTTTATTTGAGACCTCTTGGTTGATGCTCATCAGTGCAAGCCCCTTGAGGCGTTCCTGACTCATCGTTGACCTCAGGTAGGTCTTAAGTAGTTTAAATTTAGAGGAGCTTCTTTCAGCTGACGCTACTGTCACAGGTAGTGTGACAGCAATTCTTAGGGCCACCCACATATTTGGAAAAACTTCTTCAAGTTTCTTCTCCTTCAAGTAAGTCAGAATTTCCATTGTCGTCATGCCAGCTTTTGGCAACAATGGGAAATTTTTCAACTCAAGTGCCATTTCCCTCCCGTCAATATCTTTATGGTCACCATGGTTCAAAGTGTTGCTGAAGGTTTCGCACTCCTTTGATTGACTATAAAAATCATCAATGGCGTTCCGCGAGCGAGCTATTTTTAGAACGGGACGTCATATCACGTGGTACGCGGTAGGGCAAACTTGCGTTGTCCTCCGCTCTTTCGCTGTAAAAGAGCTGTACGTTACCCTTGGTTTTACTTGGTAAAACGACTGCTTTTTCCAAGTCTAAGACGTCTCCTAACCATGGTTTTTAAACATTGTTGTTATGGAACGTGCAACAGCGACTCGAGGTACGCTGATAGGCCGCATATGAAGGATGTTTTCTTCATTAATTTCCTGAAATTCAAGACTGCCAAGGAGAAATGTGTGCGCTGGGTACACTTGTGTGGTCGGCCGACACAACAGTTCAACTCGAAATAACATCCTTACCTGCGGGGCCCGGACGTCGGCTCGCGGGGGGTGCGGGCCGGGCGGTCTGCCGTGCCGCGCGGCCGCCGGGGGGTATCGTCTTTCCCCTCTCCCCTCCGTGCGCGGTACGCTATTCAATGTAATAATGAGGTTGACAAGTAAACGTGTGGCTGAGGGGGCGCCATAGGATGATCATATATTTAATAAACATGTTTTAATTCGCTTTTTTTTCTAATTCTATGATTAATGGGAAGTAAGCCTAAGGGCGACGCTAGAGGGCGCCCCCAACACATTTGTCGCCCTAGGCAATTGCCTAGCTCGCCTATAGCAATCGCCGGACCTGGCTCCACGCACGCCGCGATCAAAGTTAACTATGTTCAACTTTGACCAACAGAAACTGGGCCATCTAACCGTCAGTCAGAAAGACCAGGAAACAAAATGGGGAAGAATTCCATGAACTGTTTGAGATTGTATCGCTGTGGAAACAGAGCTCTTTAACAAGCCTCAACACCCCAAACTAATCCCTAGACCTGAACATTTTGTGCACCCACACGCTCTTCTTCCTTGCTGCTCTTTTTTTCCTAACTTGCAAGGCCAGTGCTAGCGCTAGCTCCATAGCACAGAACAGATACAAAGTTGCTGCGGACAAGAAGACAAATGACCCAGCATCCCAGGCACCACAGAGCCAGCCCAGCGCTGCTCTGAACCGCGTGGCAAGCGCAGCACATGCCGCGTCATGGAAGAAGGAGGTTGATAGGGTTATTAAAGATAACCCCTTTTATCCTAGAATGAAAACCACACAACACAAGTTTTAGACATTTCTATAGAAAAGGACAGATGAACCCAAACGGAGAACTGCACTCCCTGAAAGTTTAGGATCGTCTGCGCCGAGTCATCTCTGTCCTTCTGCCTTTATTATCACACATCAAAGAGGGGGTCAGGAGGATTGGGTCAGGAGGAATGGGTCAGGAGGTTACAACAAGAGGGTTGAAAAAGGGTCAGGAGGCTTCAGGAATTTACAACATGGGGGTGGAAAACAAACATGGGAGCAAGCTTTGTTGCAACCTTATCTGGGAGAACCATTTGTTCTCCCTGTCTAAGGTTAAATACAACAGAACCTTCCTGAAAGCAAACTCTTAAAACAAACCAAATACCTGTAACTTGATAGAAATAAAATGATTACATTCACATTTTCCTAACAGAGGTTGTTGGCTAAGAACTCCAAATACATGGCCCCATCCATCCTCCCCTCAATACGGTTCAGTCGTCCTTTCCCCTTTTCAGAAAAGCATCTCCAAAATATGAAGTTTCTATATCGATGCTTCATGGTTGGGATGCTGTTCTTTGGTTGTAGTCATCCATTTTCCTCCTCCAAATATGGCGAGTGGAGTTTAGACCAAAAAGTTCTATTTGTCTCATCAGACCACATGACCTTCTCGCATTCGTCCTAGGGCTCATCCCGAGTGTCATTAGCAAATTTCAAATTGACTTGAACAGGGGGACCTTGCATGTACTGCAGGATTTTAATCCATGGTGGCGTAGTGTGTTACTAATGGTCTTCTTTGAGACTGTGGTCCCAGCTCTCTTTAGGTCATTGACCAGGTCCTGCTGTGTAGTTCTGGGCTGATCCTTCACCTTCCTCATGATCATTGATGTGCTATGATGTGAGATCTTGCATGCAGCACCAGACAGAAGGAGAATGACCACCATCTTAAATTTCTTCCATTTTCTTATAATTGCACCAACTGTTGCCTTCTCACCAGGCTGCTTGCCTAATATTATTTAGCCCATCCCAGCCTTGTGCAGGTCTACTTTTCTATGACAACAAATTACTCCATGAAACAACCCTGCTACTGAGCAGAGTTGTTTGGGCTAATGCTGAGTTTTTCCTACTGACGCTCTCAGTTCTGTACAATTTCTTTGTGTTGCTCTTCGTTTGTTATCCCACTAGCAGCTTTTTAATAACATTGATGATGCAGAAAATCTTCCTGAGGCAACTGTTAGGAAAATTAACCAACTAACTGCGTGTTTGTTTATTCTGGAAATTAAGGACACATATTGACATTAATAATTCACAGAGAAAGAATTCAAAGTTAATCAAAATATATTAAAAGTGTTGAATAGTACAAAACATGTATCGATACATGGATCTTCCTCGCCTCCACTAACAGCTGGGGCCTTGAGCAAAGAAGATTCTGACTAATCTCTTACACAATGTTATATTGAATTTCTGTGGAATTATCTATGACCTGAATGTGGGACGTGTGCAACACGGGAGCCTGCCCACATCCTGCAACGTTGGTCTCCGCCTCGTCTCTGGTCAGTCTCATCCCATCTGGTCTTTGTCTGCTTCTTTCTTGAAGATTTACACCAACTTTCCCTGATAGCTATCCTAACCTGCATGAAAACAGTGTTGGCCTAGTGGTTAGAGCAGCGCGCTTGCGCTCTGACAAGGATGCAAGTACCCGGTTCGATCCCCAGCGCCTGCACTCTGGGTCCCTGAGCAAGACCCTTAACCCCAGATTGCTCCCCGGGCGCCGCACATGGCAGCCCACTGCTCCCCAAGGGTGATGGGTTAAAAGCAGAGAACACATTTCAGTGTAATGTATGTTTCAATGACAATAAAGATGATATTACTATTACTATTTTTATTATTACTGTAGTAACAACATTCCTTAAAACTCCCATTTTACTGATTTAACTTCCACCATGTCATGAATGAACAATTTGTGCTACTGCAAAAACTTAACTTTCTCGACACAACTGTATGTCTCGCTGTCATGAATGTTACTGTTGCACTCAGTAATAGTAGAGTTTAAAGGTGTTCCATAGTCTAAGAACCACAAGATTAATAAAAGAACTACATAGAATGAAAGCAATTATTTATTCTGTTTGAAATTTTGAGCCTTCGAGCTCTATTTTCCATTAATATATTTTAGTTTCCATTCATATGTGCCCCCCAACACCGTTAGGGCTATGGCACATTTCTTCACTTAAACCTTTACTTCAACTTAAAATACCAATATAGCCTTTATGATTAATATAAAGTGAGGTTGGCACAAATTATACACCCACAAGAAAATCAGTGTCAACTCATTTTTAGAAGGATGGATGAAGCCAAATTCTAGCAAAAAGTTGAATGAGCAGTTATTTCAGTAACTCACACCATCCCATCATTAATTGCACATGTTGATTATAGCCAATTAATGCTTTAGTTGGTTGCCATGGGGAATCGCATTATTATCACGTTCCATTGATGAGTGCTTCTTTCATGCTCAGGCTCGCACTTAACTCAGAGTTGATTGGACGCTGAGTTTAGTTACCTGATTGATATCACCTGTTCTGAAACCAAAAAAGCCGAGTATGACAGCGTGAGGTAGAACTATTCAGAGTAGCTGCTTTCCACTCAGGGTAGATTGCCCATTCTTTCTGAAACACGGCTCAAATGTCCCCACACAGCTCTCTGGTCTTGGAGAGGTTGGAGTTTGTTTGATTAAGTGTGTGGACAGGTGTCTTTCATACAGATAACAAGTTCAAACAGGTGTAGTTAATACAGGTAATGAGTGGAGAACAGGAGGCTTCTTAAAGAAGAGTTAACAGGTCCGTGAGAGCTGGAATTCTTATTGGTTGGTTTGTGATCAAATACTTATGTTAGCCAAAAAAATCTAATAAATTATTGAAATAATCGGATAATGTGATTTTCTGGATTTTTGTTTTAGATTTCATCACTCAGGTAAAAAAGTAAAGACGTCTACATGCTTTACAAGTAGGAAAACTTGTTCTCCCCACTGTATATGGCATTTTTGGCTCCTCTTAGTGAGATTTAGAACATTATATGAAAATCCTTAAAACCTTAAATAACCTTAAAAGTTATGCTTGTTTCCTGGACAAACATCTCAAGAGAACATTTCACATAAAAGGATAATATTTACATTAAAAGGTTTGTACATCATATTTACTCAAATGTGTTTATTTTCATTATGACGCTGCAGTATGATATTCAGTATAATATTATCCCTGTTGTAGGTACGGTGATTGTGTCATCCTGGTGAAATTATTTAGAACGTGAAAGTGAATGTACTCACTTTCACTCTTTGTAATCCAAACTCTGATTCATGCCAGTTGGCTGGAGCATGTGGGAGTCATGATTATGGCTCAGTGGCTCGAGACACCATCATCAGTGCATGAAAATCTGTCCCTTTTTGGGTGTGACTGGGTTCATTTGGCTGTAGTGTAAAGCATGTTGAGGGGTCAGTATGAATAGTCAATTTGCATTTGCCGTATATGTACATTTAGTTTTTTTAGTTCACTAATTTGGGCTTGGTTTTAAAGTCAATTGTTTTGTTAGAAACCTTCTGTATGCAATAAAGATAGACAATTTAAATTAACCAAAAAAAGAAAATTTAAGTGCAGTGATTTAGTTTAGTAGGGGGAACAGTTAATGTTTATATGTCAAACATGATCAGCCAGCAGTAGCCTCACACATGTGAAGTTCATTAGCAGTGTAGATATGAAGAGAGCGGCTGTTATTGCAGCAAACGGGACTGCTGCCTAAGGACTCGGGTGCATGTGAGTGTTTTGGGAAGGGGGAGGGGTAACGGAAGTATACAATCCTTACTGAGAGAGATAAGGACAAGACACACATTCATGCCAGTCTCCAATAACACCAGAAGTCACTATCACTAGTCATGTTTTTTTATTGCACTTGAGGAGTCTGAAAATTTGATAGATTTATCAAACAAAGTTGCCACTTTATCCACATGGAATCTCCTTCTTCAGGCAGTGTAAACGTCATAGGTGAACTTGGACTTTACATTGTCTGGGCTGAGTTTGAATGACAGCAATGATATAAGAATCAATTATTTAATTGGTTTAAAAGAATTGTATTTATTTGTTTTACGTGGGTTAAACATAATTTTATGTACTACAAAGTATTTTTTGAGTTAAAAAAAGAACATGCATGTAAGGAATGAAGATAGAAAATTGGCAATAGCTGCAAGAATTGATAGGAAAATGGGTTTTACTAAGCTGAATCCAATAATACCATTTATGTGTGCAAGCTAGGTTGTTTCTTTGCTGAATTAAAAAGCTGGATCGGATCCCTGGATTCTCTCTGAAAGGAGATGGCGAGCCTGTGCCCTGAGCAGAACTAAATCTTCATTGAAGAACCCCATTCTACTCACCTGCTGTGAACCTCCCTGTGGTAACAACACGGACCACTGAAAGAAAAAGGAACTGAACTTGAAACCACATTTTGACTTGACTGACGATTAAAAAGGACAAACTGAAATACTGAGCTCAATAGAACTGGGTTTTTTGATTTTGACATGCTGGCTTATTATTATTATTGTTCTTGTTAAATTGCATTCTATTTTATTATTTTTCCCTGCAAAATAAAATAATTTGCTAATTTTCTGCCTCCAGCCACATCATTTTGTACTCTGTTTCCTTATTCAATCCTGCCGAACCTAGCAGTGTCACGAACCAGAGACGGATGGACCCAGTATTCAGCCAGACACGAAAAGTGAAAACAAAAAGGCTTTAATAAAGCTCAAAACGTTCAGTCAGGGAATATGCAGGCTCGGTGGTCAAATAACAGTTCCAAGTCGGTATACAGGCGGGCAGGAAAAAACAGGCAAGGACAACAGGATCAGGCTCAGGCTCAGGCTGGCACAGAGGTCAAAGACGCAAATTGGGTCAGGTCAACAGGCAAACAAACAAACCAGGGAATGCTGGACTAGACTCACCAAAAGACAGTTAGACAATGATCTGGCAGAGTGCAGGAGACAGAGGCAGATATAAGTAGGGGAGTGAGCAGGTGAACAGGGTTAAACTAATAGACCCCTTGCAACCACGTGACTCCGTTACCCAGAACCCCTTGCGTGGCGGCCATATTGGTTGGCATGCCATTTTCTACACAACGCACAATATTCAAGAGCCGGGCGAGTTTTTCCCCTTTTCGGGCCGATTCTTCAGCCGTGCAAGCATGTTTTGAATCGGGCCGAATTTCAGCTTGATCGTACAGGGGGGAGGAGGAGGGACTGGCTTCTCACGACTACCTCCCGATCAGGAATCGGACGATCGGTAAAAATCAAATATGTTTGAAATTCAGTCGGCTGTCGTGAGGTTTTCGTGAGCGCATCCTGCTGTTAAGCAGAGCTACGAGGGAGCGCCCTCCCCTCCTCTCCGTCCCCGCCAGGGGAGGGAGGGGAGCGGGTGTCCCTGAAGCGACCTCCGCCCGGCCCGCTCGCGGGGGAGTTGGGAAGGGAGAGCGCTCCGGTCCGCGCAACGCGCTGGCCGCCTGTTTCGGCACTCCTCCGCTCGCGGGGGGGCGGGCCGGGCCGGGCGACCTGCCGTGCCGCGCGGCCGCCGGTGCGTCTCGTCCCTCCTCTCTCCCCTCCGTTCCCCCGGTGCCTCCTGCGGGCCTCGCCAGAGCTGGGCTCGACCCCCTGCTCTGGGTCCCTGTCACCCACCGTCGCTCGCCTGCCTCTGCCACCACAGCGAGCGTCGCGCCGCACAGATCGTGAGCGGTGAACTTTTTAAACCCCGCGGTTCCGTCGCACAGTTTTTAGATGTATGTAAGTACCACGACTGAAAAACTCGTACAGTGTATGTATGCTCGGTATTTGCGGACCCTTTGGCTCTTCCTGATAAGGATTTTTCTAGTAATCCCGATGATTGGCCATCAGTTTGCTGTGCGGATCTGGTGAACTACCTTGTGTTGTCACCCACCCCAACGTACAGTGGCGATCAGATGAAGGCGTACAAGAGTTTAGGAGCGCACAAACAGTTCACTGCCGGATGGATACGTGAACTGTCTGTTTTTTACCTGAATGATGTAGCAGTTGTCCGTGGAAGGGTGAGTTTAATGTTGTTTATTCTCATAACTTGGCTGCATATAGTCAAGACTTGATGCAATCTACTGGGTTTCCTTAGATAAGAAACGTTTTGACCAATCTGTATGATTTGATTGAATTTGACTTTGTAAAGTGCCTTTAGACGTGTTGTGAATCGGCTCTATATAAATAAATTTTTATTGAATTCTCAAACTGTGGTGTGAGTAGACCTTCACTGTTCCTTGACTACCTTCCTATTAGTGACTCTGATTGTTTGTTTGGACTGCTGCCTGTTTGCCTTGCCCTTTCCTGTTGGTTCTCAATTTCTGGACATTGACCCGTGCCTGTTGCCTGACTCTGCCTCTCTGCCAAGCCCTTCTGTACTTTTGCCTATCAGTTAGCCCTGAGGATCCATACCCTGGACTGGAGTCTGTAGTCTGCCTGTTGGATTTCCCCTCTGATACCTCAGCCTGCTTCAGAATCCCCATGCATGACCCTGAACTGTCCCTGGACCTTCTCCCCTGTAGCTGGTAGAGTTCTGGACCCGGCTTCTGCAAGCAAAGGACAAGCTAAGATCCTCCTAGAACCACTTATTCAATTCAGTGCTACAACCCGGATTCAAGAGAGGTTAGTGGCTTTAATACAGTGCTCAACAATTCCCACGGTTGGACTGACAGCCACTAACCTGTCTCTCTTCCTTGCAGAAGTTCCTGAGCCAGTTCCAGAAGTTTTCCACACCAGCTACACAAGTTTCTCTGATAAATCTCTTAAAAGTCCCTCTTTGTGTCTGGCTGAATTTCGAGTCTAAATTCTGGTTAATTACAGGGGAGCAGTCTGATTCTTTTCCACTTCCCTTCTAACATGATAATCTGAACCCAACAGAGGGCTGAGGCTGTCACTGCAGCACCAGTTACCAAGAGTGGAGCTTCTGACTAAAGACAACGATTGTTTTTGTTATTCTTGGGCAAAGAGAAGTTGAAAAACAATCAACATTGATATTGAAATCCTTTCTGTCCTTCTGAATGCCAGGGCCCAGAGTCCATATCAATAGCTTTCAGTAGCTTTAATTTAACTAAAATACATTTATCTCCAACTATCCTGCAGCCATTGATCATTCACATAATCGTAATGTAATTTTGTAATAAACACCCATCAACAGATGCCTAGAACATGTAATAAACCTTTTAATGTTGAACCCAGCACCAACTGAGATGCTTATACTTGTGGAAAAAGTTGAGATGTAAAATAAGCGTTGATAATAAAGTTGTACTCGTGCTTCCAAATATTTAATCATCATCCATTTTTCAGCTAAGGAATGTTTAATATTATATAACATTTGAACATAAAGTTGAAGTAGTACATTTAAATAAATGTGTCCACATGGCTGCTGCCACTGGGCTGCTCTGAAAAACAGAAAAACGGAGCAGGAACACTGGATACTAGAAGCACTAGTATATAAGAGTCAGTGAGCATTTAGCATCCTATCATCAGTCAGTCTGGTTAGTTACATCAGCACTCGCTGGAGATAGAAAAAGAACACATTCACAGTAGTATTTGATCATATTTAGGTGTTTCACATCTCAGATGGCATTGTGTAAAACATCAAATGACATAGAGAGAGAAAATAGAGCAGCTGGTTTCCTTTCAGTGATGCAGGAGACATCAGAAGCCAAGGATCATACTGAAGGAATGTGTTGCTGCTTCCTCTGGGCTGCTCAACTTTGTTTGAATGAAAAATCCCAAACTTCTTTGGGCTGGAATAAATGTTGGGCATCAGGAGAGGAAATTCAAAACTACAGACAGTCCACAGCACGTTCAAAATAGGTTTCAAATTATCCTGAAATTATACATTAGCAAAGAGAAAATCACAAAGAATTTTATTTAACAAATTTTCCCCTTTTTAAAGCAGACACAGAACAAGCATGAATATGAAATCCAACCTTTTGACACAATAAGAAGTTGGCAAATTGTTAAATCATAAAACAAAAGCACAGAGCAATGGAGAAAAAAAGTACTAGTTTTGTTGACAGGCAAAATTTTCACAGAGGCAGCTCAGCCAGGAGTCCCACACTAATTTGCAGCAGTACAATAGAACCAACACCAGTCGGCATTTTAAGAAGCAGAATAACATTAGGCAAGAGTTCACTCTCCTTGTTTAACCCAGCATCTCCAGGAGACCAGTCTCATGTCTGATTGTTATTCAATCAATAAAGTGCTTTCAAAGAATAATCTCCCCATCATTATGGTCCACTTTATATATTCAAGTCCAAAAACCAATCCAGGAAAGTTATACATAGGAAAGAAAAGAGAGGAATAATTGAAAAGGGTCTATGCAGGCACAAGCAGACAGCTCTTCTCTCCACAACTTTGCATTTCCTTTCTGGTGTGGTTTTCATTTCTTGAAAGGTGTCAGTCTTCCGATGTTATGCCAGAAGGTGGTTTTGCGCTTGGGCTCAGCCAGCATAAAGACCTGCTGCTGGGGCAGAGCAGTGGGCAGGGATGGATGTTTCTGACGCAGGAGAAAGTCGCAGTATGGTCTGGTCACTGCTGACAAGGAAATCACATAACAGTGTGTGGGTTTCATTTGGGACAAAAGCTACTACTGACATTACTACTATTGTTGCAACTACAATAATAATATTTAAACTGTGACTTTTCAGGTTTCAAAGCACATTAGATACAAGCAATTCAAGTGCCATAATTTGACAATTTGTAATATTTTGGAGAATAGATCCTGCCTTCAGAACATTGATCATTGGCAAGAGGAACAAGATCCTGAAAAGGACCATGTAGGTACTGAAATCATACAGATGGATTATAGGATAATATACAAATATCACTATCAATGAGTGACCAGCTTTCTCTATTTTGGACCAGTCACCACGACACCTGTTAACTCATGGAACCCTGATTATTTTCTTGGAAGCTGTAGCCACTGACCTGAACAAACTCACTGACACTGTGACATTACACATCCGTTTTTATAGGTACTGGTGTATGCAGACCAAGACCTTTTGTACATACTACAATAAATCATGGTCCAATTCACATCTGAAGAAGTTGTGTTCGACCAAGGAACAGGCTTAAGGCAGTGGAGGCCAGTCCTGTATAAGCAAGGCAAGGAACAAAAAGACCAAGGAGATCAGGGCAACTAAGAGAAGCTACAGCAAGAAGCTAATACACAGTATGCTGGCAAATGACTGACTGGTCCACTGCTACAGTCAGAACCACCAGTAACTTAACCCACTGATGATAATGGACACAGATGGTCTTCACAGAACCGACACCTTTCTGAAGAAGAAGCTATCTTCAAAAAACACTTGCCAAAGAGAGGATTTCTTACTTTGCAGTCAAGATGCACAGATCGATGTCATGCACATTTCCTCTAGTTCAACCTTGTTTTTTTCTTTATAGCATGTGTTGTGCAATTGCCATGTGGAATAAAATCACACTAAGTTTAAAGCCACTGAAAAGTGAGACCAGGGGACTGGCCGTCACAGCAGGGGGTGCCAACACCGCTATGTACCTAGCCACCTTAGATCACATCTTGCTCTTTGCCTGTGAGCCCTCGTGATGAATGGTTCACACCGGGGAGACAGCCACCTGGGTCTGAATGGGTTTTGGACACTCACAAACATCTCCAGGGTCGATCAAGCTGAGTAAAGTCTGTTTTCTGTAAAACCCAACAATGGAACCTAACGAGCCCACTGCCATGGAAACGGTCTGCTTGTAAACCTTTCTCAGCTGTTGCAGGAAAGCTGAGTCGAGACAGTGCCGTGCGGTCCCCTTTGGGTAGGCTGAACTTTAAAGCATATCTGAAGTCGCTCGCTGCAACCTGTGCAGGCCCGCACAGGAAGCCTAAGAACACAGCCTTTCTTTGAAGGCCACGGGGAGGTACCCGTCTCCACAGCCCGAACGGAGATCACCAGAGCACAACCCACCCTTTTGATCCCAGACCGGTAGTCACAGACCAGCCAGCCCCTACTGCTTTCATCCCAGTTGCCCTGTTGCCCAAAGCCAGACAAGTTCTTCCAATGGGACGACCCAAAGTCAACCAAACTGACACAGAGGCACAGACAGGTTTGGAAGAGAAAGGCAGGGAAAGTCAAATGTTTTTTTAATGGTTTTGCCTGTTTTTTTTTAAGCTTTGACTGAGGTTTAAGACCTGGCGCTTACAGGCTAGTTTGCGCTAGCATTATGGGAAAAAAAAACTTGCTGATGTGGTTTGAGTGTGTTTTTATGGTTATAAAAACTTTATTTCCTTAAGGGTTTTATATATAGATGGGGTATTAATGTTTGTGTTTTCTGGTCTGCTAATTACCACCAAATAGAGCTTTTTAAATCTTTTTAAATTAGCGCCTAATGTCTGCTAGCATAGCATTAGTTAAAACCTTTTAATAGCTTACTAGTACCCTGGATAAATGTGAATATGGTTTGTTTTAAACAAAATGTTTGTTTTCATTTCACTCCGCCATCTTTCAATAGTGCTACGAGCATTAGTACATCATTAAAAGGAAAGATAAATGTTGATCTAATGGTGTTTTGTATAACTAAGGATTAATCCAACAAGCTAATGCCCAATCGCTACAGCACCCTCTAGCTCCCTGGAGAAATAATTGCATTTGCATATTGATTTTACTGAGCAAATCATTCTTTAAAATATTTTCTCAAAAAAAATTTGTTTAACTCAAGATTTGCATAGTGAATGGGTTGAAACACATATCAAATGTTAAGTACATTAATTTGATCTCATTCTACATTCTTTAAGATGAACTTTGGTTCTCTAACTTGGATCTGTAGTTAACCAGAATTCACTGAACCATTCTGATGATGGTTTTCAACTATATAATTTGTCTTTTTGTTTATTTTGTGTGTACATAGTTTCCTTAGCTTCTTTTTGTCTTAATTTTGCTTAGTAGTTTAGTTAAGTTTCACGAGCCTAGTAGAGAGGATTTGTTGATTGAAATATAGTGTTAATTCAGATAAACAACATTCTATAGTGGTGTTCTATGGATGTTCATTTTATTCACCCTTTCAACTATTGTTCTAATGTCAACTGTTTGGCTTGAGATATATATATATATATATATATATATATATATATATATATATATATATATATATATATACTGTATTGTTTGGACTATAAGTCGCTCCAAAATATGTGTCGCATCAGTCAAAAAAAGCGTAATAAAGTGGAAAAAAACATATAAATCACACCGAACTATACGTCGCACCACGCTATACGTCGCACCACACTATATGCAGTTACTTATACATTTATTTCCCACAATCCAAGAATAAAAACTGGCATTTAATCGGGTAAGCCAATTTATTAAATTACACAGCGCATCCACAACCGGACACGGAACATACCTGGGAGGATGAATAAAGTAAATTTTATGTAGCGCATTTCAGCGTAACGGGCTGTTGCGCTGAAAGTTGTCAAAACTACACCTAAATTAGACTGTGAGCATAACAATGCTAAGCTCACAGTACAACATGGATGTTTCAGAGCAACATAAAGCTCATGTGCATCAGCGAAGTTGTAAACCGCCCGGACAACATACCTGTAAGCTAGTGCTAGCTGTTATTAGCTTCATGGACAGCCCAATAACAGGGTTCTGTCGTGGTCTGGGCCCTTCAAGCTGTACCACAAAACGCTCTGCTGCAGGCACAGGGTCGGCCAAACTATGAAAAAAAGTATGACATATAGTCCGAAAAATATGGTGTATGTATGTATATATATATATATATATATATATATATATATATATATATATATATATATATATATATATATATATATATATATATAGTATACAGACTTTTTTATTTCCCACCTAATTTATACATTTCTAGAAAATGTCTGTACATCGAGATTAAAGTGGAACCAAAGTAAAATTCCTTGCTTGTGTGCACAAACCTAGTGTGGGTCAGCAAATTTAAGAAAATATATAGAATAAAATCCCCACCCACTTTCACCACTTCAGCCGGCCACCACATTGTTAGCACTGCCGAACTCGGGAAGAAATCTCATATCAAAAACGGAAAACCATCCTCAGTTTGATGTATACTGTAGCACCTATTTAGCCTGACATGGTCATACTCAATTCTAGTCAGAATTTGAGTCTGATACTGCTCCATTGAGCTGTGATTATGGGGCGTGTTTCGAACGAACCAGGAAAAAAAATTCCTCTGCACTCAATTGGATAGACCTACAACCAATAAGAGCAACGGAGTGTGCGCCGTATGTTAAGCGACGCATAACTACTATGTTTACAACATGGGATTCATATCACGACATTGCGAGTTATTTACTAAGTCAGACAGTCAGATGATCTCTTACCATTTGTAAGTTAGATGAACTTCGTCCACGACGATACCCATAACGTTGGCTTGAAAAACATCGGAGCCTAGCATGTCCCTCCACTTGTTGTTCAGCAGCCAGGATTCCGGGCTTCCGAAAAGGAGCTGGCAACGACCGCTGGCTATATCCACCTCGTCGTTCACGCCGAGTTGCATCGCCGTGATGCCTATTTCAGTTGCTTCTTTCACGAAACGAATTCAACCCAAGCGCGCTTTGGTGACGTGGTTGATTACGTTACTGTTGATCATCTGTCCATCATCGTATAAAGCCCGCCCTGACAATTTGATTGGCCCGCCAGATATTGGGCGAGCATACTCGCGCTAGTATTGAGCAATGCCAGACCGAACTTCCCGACCAAAAACATTGTGTGCGGGACTAAGTTCGGAATGGCACCCAGGCTAGCACCTATTGGCCACATCATTGCTTTATGCTGGAGTTGGAGCATCTGTGGCTTTTGAGGGTTATTTGCTCATTAATAAGCCTATTGACTTAAATACATTTGAAGATTTTTCTCAGATACTGTTTCTTTCAGTGGTGTGAAACAACACACACCTGCCACAGCTATTACAGATTGGTTACAGGTCGGGTCCAATCAGAAGTCTGGTTCAGAAAATGGGGGAGCAGCTGCTCTACTTGCTCTATTGTGCTGGTGCCTTTGTGTGAAATCCACATTTTGGACAGTTGCACTGAACAAGAACCTGGCCTCAACCCAGAATTGCAGCCCCACCCAAACTCAGTCTAGTGCTGCTAATGGAGATGAATGTGTCTACAATGTCATCTGTTCACTCTTTGTTTTTTACTGACTGCTACTTGCCATGATACATAATTGTTGCTAACACAATCTATTCACCTGTGGTCCCAACACTCATGCCCGCTGGTGCCAGCCAATTCCTTACAAACAGAGAGTACCAGTTACTGCTCTGCATATGACCAAAATATATCCAAATCTGCCTTTACTTATCAGTGAGAGTACAGCGTGTTAATTTCACGATGATTTGTTGTTTTGGAATTGGTAGCCCTAATCTGCATTAATAAAATTACTGTGAAAAACTAGACATCATTTAGTAAAATCTAATGAAAATGAATGATCTACTTTACTTTAGGCTCCTAAATGGATACCTTTGGGTTTCCCAGCTGGGTGACTTTTGAAGGCATTCAGCATGGCCTGTTTCTTCTGGACTTCAGTGAGAGAGAAGCCTAAAATGAAAAGAAAAAGTTCATGTAAGAACATATGCTGAAGAACATATTTCTCCTTCAACATTTTGATCAATCCATGAAAACAGTTTCACACATTGTTTTATTATGTTAATCTTCATCACATTTGATTAATCTTAACAGATGGATGGATGGATGGATGGATGGATGGAAGACCAAATGTGAAATATGTAATATAAATGGAGTGTAGTGCCATGCACCATGGCTGAATTGTGTTAATTTTAATATGTACGATGGGGAAGGAATCAAAATGCATTTTAAGCAAAGAACTTTTGCACAGCCACAGAGGATAGAGAGGCACAAAGGGCGGCCCCTCTCTCTCTCTCTCAGCAGGATGTCAACTGTAGACACCCCCACAGATAAAAGGGTCAGAGTGCTTCTGACCACCCTCTCCGCAGACTTCTTCAGACTCCAAGCTGCTCAGACCACCTCGTCCTGGAGCAGACCAGAAAACCACTTCGGGCCATGGGCCCTGCACAGGCCTGACCGATACACAAGCCAGCATCTGAAGGAAGGTGCTTGGACCAGCCATGCTAAACTCGTCTGCCTGCTTCAATGGAGGACCTCCCTGGCATCGGAGGAACTACTGGGACAGAGCTAAGTTTCACTCTGACTTCTGCGCAAACCAGCCGCAAAGTAAGGGATGCCGAAACAGCTTTAATTTTTGTCAGCTGTTGCAGGAAAGCAGATGCGAGACGGTAGATGCCTTCCCTCACCAGACAAGCTGAGCGATCAGACTATTAAATGGACATCAGTCGAGGCCTCCAAGCTATCCCGACCACGCGTCGCCAAGCTGCCCGACCACGCTGTTGGTTACCACATGGTGCTGCAGAGCTAAACGCCTTGCCCGCTGCTGAACAAACCAACAACTTTCCTGCTTTTACTGCCTTCTCGGATGACCAAATTGGACTGGACTCACATGAGGCACCGACAGGTTTGGGTAGAGAGAGCTGGGAGAGAAGTTAAAAGGGTTTATTGGGAAATGTTTTGTAAATCGTTGTGCACATGGTGCCTTTAGAACAAAGGGCTAACGGAGGTAGATCACGCTAGCCTTCGTTTCATGGTATTGCTAATATCATTTGAGTGTGTTCTTATGGTTATAACAAAAGGTTATCTCCACAAGGGTTTCATACATTGATGGGACATTAACGTTTATATTATCCAGCCCACTCATTATGACTAAAATTAAAGCTAAAGCTTTTATTTGTTAGCGCCGAATGCCCGCTAGCCAAAATGCTATTAGCTCGTGCTAACATCCAGACATTTCAAAGGGAGCTTGTTTTAAAGCATAACGCTTGTCTTTTCTGCTCCGTTGGTAGATAGAGCAATGAGCCTTATTCCCGCATTAATATGGAATATTAATGTCGGTTTTAAAGGCAATTTTGATAACTTTAGACTTTAACCATGTTAGTGACCGATCGCTACAGCGACCCCTAGCGCCCGGAGGTAGAATCGCATAAACAAAGGCAAGCGATCATAAGGTTTAAACTATATTACTGAGCAAATCAGTCTTTAGAATATTATTTACTCAAAATGATGTTCTGGTTAACTGGGGCTTTGCATTGTGAATGGATTGAAACACATGCCAAATGTTTTTAACTCCATTCCATGTCTTTTAATCAGATCTGAAGTGAACAAGGATTCACCGAATTATTCTGATTATGACCAACCACTTTTGTTTTGTCTTTCGTTTGTTTTTGCATGTAAATAGTTCCTTAGCTTAGCTTCTCTTTATCTTCATTTTGCTTAGTAATTTAGTTAAGTTTCACTAGCCTAGTAGAGAGGATTTGTTAATCGAAATATTGTGTTAATTCAGATAAACAGCATCACATAGTGATGTTCTCTGGATGTTCATTTTATTTCTGTTATTAAATTCTTGAACTTGAAAAGAAGTTGTCACTCCTTTATTCTATGTGTGTGCAGGGTTTGCTGTTAAAAGATCGCTAGTGCTCGAATGCATCCCTTTCAACCATTGTCAGCTTAAGAGCTGATCATCACCAGACAATACTTAACAGACAGAGGGTTATTTAATAAACATTAAATAACTTTAAACAGTGTATAATTGCACAACAGGAGTCAAGGCTGGTTCTTCCAAGACCGCACTTTCCAAGACCAAAACCCTTGATCAGAAACAGTAATTTTGGTCGGCCATAATAGAGTATTGTTGAAATTTAGTGGATGATCTGTCTCTTATGCATTCTGCTCTCTGACCAGACAGTTAGCCCCTCCATCGGTACAGCTGTTTTCTGCAGTGGGCAAGGAGCAACTTTGGGTCTACTCTTGGGGGGTTAAGCTCTTTGTCTATTTATTTATTTAATAATTTCCTTTTGTAGAAGGATTCGGGTTAATTCAAAGTTCCTGTACTAGAAATACATTGCAATCCTTTTACTGTGATTTACTTAACTTTCCAGTTAAATTTGTATTTACTCTAAACCTTTTCTGTTTCACGTCAGTTCAACAATTACAGCTATAGTTGGTAATCCTGGTCAGAAACACTTTTTGTTACACTGAGGGAAATGATCCTTCCATTTCACTGGGTTTGGGGGGGGGGGTGTTGGTATCTGTTTGCGGTTGGCTCTCGTGCCTAGTCGCCTATCTCTGGCCCCGTGGACAATGGTGGTGCAGCTAGTAGACCCTCCCTCTCCAGGTGGGTTTTTGGAGAACGGGGTGCCTATTGGAGTCAACAGGGGATCTGACTTCCTGGGAGGCCTTGTTGCTCCCCGATCTCTGGACACCTCCCTCTGCCTGCTCCATCACACTGCCACACATGTAAAACCTTGGATGGTGGGTGCGTCGCCGGGGAGGATTTCTCTGGTGACGTCCTTGGCACAAATTTTATTATACATCTGAGACACTTCCTCTGAGAGCTTCCCCTGCTCCTATTCGCATTTAGACATTGAGGGTTCTGGGTAGGGTGAAGGGGGGGGGGGGGGTACACTGGGGCCTGCTACCTTCCGGAATGGGGTGGGCTAGGCTGGGCATCCCCCTTTTTTGCCCTCCCAGTTTTAAACACACTTGAGAACAAAATGCAACAACATCACATTTGAGCAGGCTCGGGGTCTTTCTCACACCCCTATTCTCCGTTTGCCATCCGGAGTTCAGGGCCTGGAGGAGGAACGGGCCACCTGGTTAGGGCCTGGGCGTTGGACCCCGGGGGTCAGCTGGGGCTGGCGCTTTTGCTCTCCCCTGGAATATGGGGTAGGGCTTAACTATAGAGGGTATGATGAGGGTGAGGCAGTGCCTCAGGGTTCGTGGGGTGGGCTCTGGTTGGCTGGTCTGTTTGGTTCATGTTGGCCCCATCTCTGGGTGGATGGGCCCATCGTCTGGGCTGAGATAAGGGTGGGCGGCTATGGCCGGAGTATGGACCTGGTCGGTTGGGATTGTGGTGCCCCCACAGCCCCCCCTTCCCACCATCTTGATGTTGGGATTCATCTCGAGGGTCTGGGGGCTGGAAATCCCTTTGGGGTGCCTGGACCTGGGAGTATAGGATGTGTGGTGAATGTGAATGTGTTTACTGTGACCCCCTTTTTTTCTTGATGGGTATGAGTGTTTGCATGTGGGGGCACTAGAGTGGGAACGTATGAATGTGTACATGGTTTGTCATGTTGGGTTTAGACTGCCCCCTCTCCTGGGACATCTCATGTCCCCACCAACTGTGGAGCCCATCACTTCTATACAGAAAACCCCTATTATTATCTATAGCTATCACTTTATACATTTCGTATTAAATCCTACTGTATATTCTTCAGTGATGGTATCAAGGCGTTGGTTGTTTGTACCTGTAATACCTTATCAGTTGGTTTTGCTGTTCTTTTTATATATCTCTTTGCAGGTGTAGAAGCAAACTGAGACGATGTTATGTTGTTCTCTCACTTTCCTCTTTCTCTTTCCCCTTTTCTCCCTTTTAGCATTTTGTCTCATCTCTTTTTTTCTCTTCCACCTTTCTGTTTTTTGTCCATTGATCATGAAACAGTCCCAGCATAAAATCTAATACGTCTTTTTGCATATGTAAATCAAGCAGAGCACCACGTTGAAAGCATTAAGGCTTCTTCAGCATTAAGACAACAATTCTTAATGCTACATTGCCAGACTGGAGACAAAAAGAAATGGTCCTTCCATCGTGATAGTAGTCAATACATTATGTATTCAGAAAAAGGAGGTTAAAAAATCGATCTCTGTGAGAGCTGCAGGCCTGTCAAAACTCAGACCAATTCTGGCCGTTCGGTCCAAATGGCAGGGATTTGTCAGAGGTTTGGTCCTGGTCTCACTCCCCTCTGTCTCTCTTGATCTGGGGGTATCACCATATCTATTCGTTGTCCCACATGCCAATCATTTTTTTTTCTTTTTCTTTTTTTCCCAATCATTCTGATGCACTGACGTAATGCCAGTGTGCATGCAGATTCCTTGTTAGTTTCCACTTGCTGGTTGCATATGCACACTTCTAGTGTTTATGTATCCAGTTAGTTTAGTGGTTAGCTTCGGTGTTGGCCATAACAGTTTGTGCTCTTCTTGTCCAACCAGCCGGGAAACTGGGCTGTCTCCAGGCAAATCTTACGTCATTTGAGAAACGCCCCCATTGACAATCCAACCAGAATAGACCCCTTGCAACCATGTGACTCCGTTACCCAGAACCCCTTGCGTGGCGGCCATATTGGTTGGCATGCCATTTTCTACACAACGCACGATATTCAAGAGCCGGGCATACACTGTACGAGTTTTTCCCCTTTTCGGGCCGATTCTTCAGCCGTGCGAGCATGTTTTGAATCGGGCCGAATTTCAGCTTGATCGTACAGGGGGGAGGAGGGGGGACTGGCTTCTCACGACTACCTCCCGATCAGGAATCGGACGATCGGTGAAAATCAAACATGTTTGAAATTCAGTCGGCTGTCGTGAGGTTTTCGTGAGCGCATCCTGCTGTTCAAGCAGAGCTACGAGGGAGCGCCCTCCCCTCCTCTCCGTCCCCGCCAGGGGAGGGAGGTGAGCGGTCGTCCCTGAAGCGACCTCCGCCCGGCCCGCTCGCGGGGGCGTTGGGGAGGGCGAGCGCTCCGGTCCGCGCAACGCGCTGGCCGCCTGTTACGGCACTCCTCCGCTCGCGGGGGGGGCGGCGGCCGGGCCGGGCGACCTGCCGTGCCGGTCGCCGACTGCCGGATGGATACGTGAACTGTCTGTTTTTTACCTGAATGATGTAGCAGTTGTCCGTGGAAGGGTGAGTTTAATGTTGTTTATTCTCATAACTTGGCTGCATATAGTCCGATAACATCTGACCCTAAACTGTAAACATTGCTTTGGCAACAGAGATGCAGTCTGTTTGCACCATATTGAACAATCAGTGAATAGTCTTTTGTATACGCTCCGCCGGCCATGCGAGTAATGAGGTAACTGGGCCAGTGCAGTGGTGGGCTGTCACGCTAGCGTGCCCACCAAGATGGAGGCGCGCACCCCCGATCACGTGACTGTGACGTCAGATGCAAGGGGTCTATAGTAATCATCCAGATGACCTCCATCCTGCAATGGAGAGATCCGAATAACCGATTCGGCAAATTGCATATGGAAGGTTATTTATTAGTGCATGTTAAAGGTCCTGGTTGAACATGCACTTACACTGTATAATACTATGCATTATTCTCTTCCTTGACTGCGGAGTTATACTCCGAGAGAGAGGTGACCTCCCCTTCCAGCATATCATGAACTCCCGCCCCCCACATCCCAAAGTGACAGGTACCACGCCCACTTCCAGTCCTGCCCACGGAAGCCCCTCTCCAGAAGCCCCTCCCCCCCCCTTAGCCTCCTCCCAATTCCGGTATGACATAACCACGTGACCTAAGATTTATGACTACCAGATACGTGACCTATGATTCATGACTCCCAGATGCTTGACCTCTAACCTAAGACTTATGACCTAAAATTTATGTCATGTAACCTAAGACCTGGATACTATGATCGACTTAAAGATGATCAGATGTTAGCAGTCATTTTGAGACAATGGGTCACTCTACAAAAAACGATGTGTAATTAGAATCCGATATGCGGTGGGTGAATATATTGTAATTTGAAAATTGTCTCAGAAAGAGAGTAAACACACATGTGATTGGTGACAGGTCATGGAGACAGGTGTCAGAGGACTGTGTGGGCCCTATTTAACACTTGCATTCCACAGGTTGAACACAATCTGTGGAATGCACCTGTGGGAGGGGGTACTTACTTGACAGTCAAATTCAAGAAACAACTGTGCTGTAAGTTGTGGCTGCCTCAAGGAAATGTTCAAACTGTCACAGTTGGAACTGGGCAGAACTATAGTGGGATCAAAATGCACTTACAGAGGGTATGATGATTAAATCGTAAAGAGAGTGAGAAGGAGTTTAGGGTACACTAGTCTGCTGTTTTTTTACGGCAGCATCCCTTTCTTCTGCTTATTCAGTGTTTGACTGTCATTTTGTTAGATGTTTAGACTGTGAGGTCCTTTACTCCCCTGACATTAATCAGGATGGATTATGGGATTCATTCAACCTCAGTCCCAAACGAGGGGTCTGGAGCATTTAGTCAGAGACACTTTTGGTTATTTTAAATTCTGTTCCTCTTTTACAAATTGTAAGAAAATGTTTTTGTTTTATTATTTAGCATTAAAACAATATTTAAATATAATCTATTTCTAAAACTACAAGATATCCTTATTGAGGCAAAATGTCAATAGATTTTACAGCTCAAGACAATTTTTTATTTTATTTTTTGCAGAGAATGTCAAAAAAGTCTCTTTGGATTGCTGACCCCCACAGTAAAGAAAAGAGTAACAGTAAATCTCACCAACCACAAGATTTATGTTGTAAAAGAATACGAAAACTCACGGAGTCAACTATGGTTAAAGGCTGTCTGACAACAAAATCACTGCAGTACATTTCCAGAGTGAGACGTTCAACCGTGTGCTTAGCTAAAAACAGGTGATTTCTTTAAAAAAGTATTTTTCTGTATGAAAATCTGTGGTTATTTTATGGTAAATTTGACTTATTTAACTTTCCTTGCTACGAAATGTGAGAAAATTGGGTGAGTAACATTTGCCAGAGTTTGACACTGAAAAATATATGTTGTGGAAAAAACCCCTCAACATCACCTTGAAATAAAAGCGGATTCATTCATATATAAGAATAAGATGACGTTAGTTGTAATATTTCTCAATATAGCAAAATTGTTTTAAAGAGAACAAAAATGACTAAAGAGTAAGAATTTCAAACTGACTAGGAGGTAGTCTCAAAAAAATTGTCTGCTAAGCGATTAGGAGTTACTCATAAGACAATCATGAGATGTTCATACGGTGCAGAATTTAAACCTATTCTTTAAGTAATAGTTTAAATGTGTGAATTATACGGTAGGGTTACAACGCCTACACTGATAACAGCTTTAAAGAAAGTTTGATTCTTTCATTCAGCCTCTTTCTATAGAGGGGAAGGCTGGGATCTTAGGAGAGGATTGGTTCTGATATATCAGAGTTTTTCTCATTGAGAAATGGATGCCCCAGCAACGTGAGCTTCTAAAGAGCTTGGAAATACGGGCTTTGATTTTAAAAAAAAAAAGAATGTTTTACTTGATGTAATTTTTAGGAGGCGGTTAAAAAAGGCTCTCCCTGTGAGCTCTCTCTCTCTCTCTCTCTCTCTCTCTCTCTCTCTCTCTCTCTCTCTCTCTCTCTCTCTCTCTCTCTAATCTGATATAAAAACAGTTCAGTTAATTTTCACACGAAAGTGAGCATTGTATAAAAAAACTGGGTAATGTCGAAAGTAGTGTTTTATTCTAAACTTTTTTATATTGATATTGAAAGTAAACAAAATTCACACCTTGCACTGTTTTTTCTTTCCATTTGTTTCATACACTTCATGTTGGTTTAAAGCAAATTTAATAGCTTTTGAATAATATTTATGCTGGCAGATTCCAGGTGTTTGCGCTGCAAAAGCTAGGTGGAGGTGGACTTACCAACGCAACGCAATCTTTTAACTTTTTGACAACTAAATGCCGTAATCCGGTCTGGTGCTGTAAACATTAAAGTGCATAGGAATTTGCTGTCATAAGCAACAATAACATTGATAAAGCTGTACTTTCATCACTTCTGTTGCTATTGCTTTTATTTCACATTTAGTTGTAAAGATCAGAGAGGGTAATGTTGTCATATATTTGACAAAACAAGAGTTTTGAACTGGCCTTGGCCAGTTTTTTGAGGCCCAACAATACAAGACAAGCCCAAGAATGAGGCATCAGGAAAAAAAAAATCTTGAGACCTGTCTCAAGCCCAAGTCAGGTCTCGAGCTCTCCATCCGTGATGAATACTTCTGCAATGTAAAGTGTTAAACATGGAATTTTTGAATTATTAAACAACATTAGCATTGACACAAACTAACCAACCTGTTTCACGGTCATGATGGACTTGCTTCCTCTCATCAGTGAAAGCTTGGATCCAACGTTGTTTTTGTTCAGGTTTCTTGGTACACAGGAGGTGGACTTCATCACCACTCCTTGCTCGAAGCTTTAGTGCATTTTTCACTGTAATATTAAAATCTTTTTCCTTGCCATCTTCCAAATCTATCACCTCCATTAGGTCCATATCCACGCGTCCCTTGTAGTACAGTATGTCCCTGCGTAGGAGATCCTAAAATGACAACAAATTGTTTAGACATTTTTTTTGTCAGAAGCGAGAATTTTATGTTCTGTATTTTTTTTTCTTCATAGTAGTTGCATCTTGCCTGGCCAGAACACCAGGATGGTATCACAGCTAAACAGAACTTTAGCTGTGACAGTGTCCTGGAGGGGGGTATTGGTTGAGCTACTGCTACCAACAACTTCATGTTCTCCTTCTATAGATGATACACATGGCCATGTCTCTTATTGGATAACCCTGTGTCTCTAATAGATGAAATAATTGAAAGAGCTATTGCTTTGACTAGCCGTCTGCAGTAGATCATTCTATATAGACATGTGGCATTTATTATGGGTTGATCATCTTTAAGTTGGCGATGTATGAATGATTCAGGAATACTCTGTAGACACGGGCTTTGTCGAACAAAGGAGGGTTTTATGTCAGACAACTGGTGCAGCAATCTGGGGGAAACCTTGTGCTGAATGATGAGGAATTCCCTCCCGCTCACAGTCTCCTATTCAGGCTTTGGGATTCCCCAAAATAGGTTTGACTATTCTTAAAAACACTTTTAAAAACTCTTTTCCACCAGTATATATTTCCCTAGACTGCAGCTGGTTCAGGTCTTCACACCTTACTATTGTAGGTCAACCTCTGTTTATAGCTTTAGCTTAAAAATGTTCTTACAAGACTAACCTGAGTCTCAGTCCTAGTGTGTTATCCCACTAGGGATAACACACTAGGACTAGGATAACACACCCTTTTGAAAACTGGCTCAGATTGTATCTGCTTAGCTGTGTTTCTTTCCTAGATAAAGCCACTAAAGGAGCTAATACTGCCATTAACTTTTTACTTTTATTTCTCAAAGTAATTACTCCGTGGTCAGTGGTTTTGTCTTTAAATTTTTGCCGAATGCTCTGTCTTCTCAAACTCCCAGTCAGTCGCTCACACTGAGTTTGCTTTTGCAGGAGGTTCATTCCTCTCACTGGAGAAATTTCCTTTCCACTGATGCTACATGCATGTTAAGTAGGAGGCATTACTGCAAAGTTAACGACGTAATGCAAGTGAATGTCCACTGTCACTACATGCTTGCTAAGAGGCATAATAGACACAGTGTACATGTGGGACAGGTTCCCCCAAACTTCCCGTATCTGTGCCCTCTGTTTACCACACTTTTTTCAACTGTTACAACTGTGTACACCATTATTGCCATGTGGTAATGTGTTTTTGCAAGCCGTCTTTAAATGCTCCATGAGTGTACACGTACTCAGGTGGATCACTGACGGGAGATCAAGCTGAATGGTATGTGTCAGAATAAATTTCAGCAAACCAGCTGAAAAAATAAGTTTCCAAACAAATCGTGTAAGTTGAGTAATGCTGTTGAATGCAGATGTTAGCTAAATGACTAGTTAGTACATGCCAAGATGTCATGTTCAGCTAGTTAATAATAATACTAATGGTGTTACCTATGTTACATCCATGGCTAGTTAGTTCATGCAAGGAATAAATCCAATTGTCTTTCATTTCTGTGCAGAACTTGTGCTCACTATATGGCTTTCCACTTATTTAAAAGCAATCTTTATTACCACAACAGAATGAGCATTTCACTTGGCACTTGGCTACTTACCCTGTAGTGTCAACACAACCAGAGTTTGGCAGCGAAAACTTTAGTTTAAAGAACTAAAGTTGGCCCCATGGTGCTGTACTGTGGCTGTTAGGGATTATGGGGTTTTTATACTATGCAACATTTTTCAGTTAATTAATGTGTTCCATACCGTTTTGGATGATTAAATGAGTCATTTCAGGTCGAACAAAGGTTTTCTCGGCCGCCCTGGTGGTCTGTAGGGGAAATACCGTACTTGCAATTGCAGGAGCCCTCGGCCCACGCCCACAGGCTCAGAATCTCGTGCATCGCGAGAGTCGGTCTTGCTTTACGGCGAGAACTGCTACACGCCCCCAGTGAAAGGCATGCTCGGTGCTAGCGCAGTGGCGATATTTGTGCAGTTATCATGGCGGCGGACCTCGCGTTTCTGCTGATGCGATTGTAAGTAACATTGGAATGGTTACTCTCTCTCTCTCTGTGAGAATTGGGGCGGGGGGGGGGGGGAGGTGTGGGGGGGCGACGACTAGTTTTGCGCGGACCGACTGGCGGAGCTGGGGGGGGGGGGGGGGGGCGTATCCATGTGTTTTTGCCTGTCTTTTCCCTGCCATTCACTATATGCACGCGCGAAAGCAACAACAAAGAACCGCGTGTTGACGTCAAATAAACATGCAAGCATATCGAGTTAGTTTTTTTTCTTTTGGAATGTTGGCGAGGCGGTAGCGGGAGTTTGGCGCCAAGATAGCGCTGCGGGAAACCCTGATGTTCATACTTTCACTGTGTTAGTCATTGTTTGTACTGCCGCTTTTTCGACTTTTCGTTGCGTTCGCCTGTCTGCTAAGCTCAAAACAACCGCGCCTGGCTTGACGGAGAAACCAGGAGAACAGCTGAGCATCTTTACGACAGTGCACTTTTACTTTCGCCCTCTGGGGGGAGCCTCGCTGGAAAATCAACCCCGGTTGCATAGTATACCTTTAAGGAAACCCAGCAGAATACAAAACATTTTAACCAACTGAAATAATAATTTAATCTTGACTGGATTGTTTAATAATTATTTTCAAAGCAGGATATTAAGGAGATACAGCACTGTGAATTGTCATTGTAAAAAAATAAACAGAACTAAATTGAGAAAACAAACAGGACTTGAAAAAATAGCCGTTTGAAAAAATATGACAACATTGATCTGGGAGATTTTAAAGTGTCAGACAAAGCTAGTTAGTAGCTCCAGGGGCCCCTGGGCACTGAGGCTCACAGGCCCAGCCCCTTCCAACCCTAAAGGTGCGTTCACATTGAACATGAATGTGTCAGGCTCAGCAACATATTTACATGATATCCCTATGCACAGGTGTCACACGGGAGCACGTTACGCAGGCTAAGCGAGGCCACAGAGGCAATTCTAGTGATGCATAATGTGTGATTTTGACTATCAAAGCGAAGCAAGAGCCACAAGAAAAAGCGACAGTTGTTGGAGTTGAAAAAGCTGAACTTTTATGTCTTGTCATGCTGTGACAACCAATCAGGGACTAGATGTGGCTGTGACGTGGGGGGTAGGACTGTGGCCGAGATGAAGCAGTTTTCATTCATCATAAAAAAAAAAAGCTGAGAGTCGCGGTGTGCTGCTGAACTGAGTTGTATGACTCAACCAATTATTACTACAGAAAAAAGTCCAGAAAGGACCAAGCCTGCAGAAAAGTGAGGGAGTAGCCTTAGGTTGCAGTTAAGTCAAAGCGTCAATAGATAGCGCCATTGTACTGCTGTATTTCTGGCTTGTCACCCGCTGTGCGAAACAGTGTCGACTTTGTCGCTGTAATGTGAACGTACCTTAATGTCACACCTTCCAAAGATGGTGAAAACAAAGTAGTAAAAACTCAACAAACTTCAGGCACCTGATAAAACATTTTTTCCAGACAGTCATGACTCTCACACACACACCCATCAGGTGCCTGATGGTAAACTTTTTTACACAACTTGAACCAGTTGAAGCTCAAACTTAGCCTGACCAGTCAGACTGACTTGCGGCCAGTGATGGGTACAGTCGCGATAATACAAAAATAGATAATGTGGGGCTAACTTTTTGTTCATCGCATTATCATTCAGGCTAAGTTTAGAAATTGTTTGTGAACTGGTAATCGTCTGGGTTTCCATAACTGAAAGTATGATAATGTTCACAACAAGATAGTCATCCACCATTTACGCCACTGTCCTGGCTTGCAATGCTCGTCCACATAGACTTCTCTCAGTAAATGCATGGCTACACACACAAAAAAGCAGTGCTGTTTTCGTTTTACCTTTCTTGTTATTATTATGATGCGTTATCTTCTTCAAATGTTCCTATTTATCTTGAATTTAATGGCTGTAAACTAATATTTTTGTTTGTGTAATACGAGTTTGCGAAGATAACTTTTTGATTAACTGGGCCCACCATTGAACGTAGCATATCACTCTGGAAAGCTGCAGCTGGAACCTGATTTCAAGGGCAGGTCTAACAGTGTCAGCAGAAACAAGATAGAAACAGACCAATCAGAGAACTACGGATGTGACACAAAGTTCAAGTAACATGCTCTGTTTTAGCTCTTAGAGCAGCCAGTTGTTGAGTTTTGAAAGATATATCCAGCTCATTCAGGACATAATAGTTGACACCATTAAAATATCACCCCGTTGCAGCCGCCATTTTGACTGTTATGATTACAGAAAAGCACTGCTGCATTATGAGTAAAAAGTGATGCATCGAAACTCCTGCCTCCTGCGCTGTGATTGGTCTGTTAAGTTTCAGACTGGAGAATCTGAGCCTGTCCAGACCGACAAGCTGTTTATTGAATACCTATGACATAAGTCACTCTAGCTGGCCAGGCTAGCTCAACCTATTCCACTTAAGGAGTTGTGGATAGAACATACTTATAGGTAAAGAAGGGTCTGTAGATCTTAGATACAATGTTTGTACAGTTCTAAAACAGTAAAACAAAAGAGTAAAACAAAGGAGATGATTGTAGATTTCAGGAGAAACAGAATAGGCCAAATATGATTTCTATCATGGGAGACGAAATAGAGAATGTGGACAAGTATAAATACCTCAGTGTTCACCCTGACAACAAACTCTACAAGAAGAGACAGAGCAGACTGTACTTCCTGAGGAGGCTTAGATCCAACAGTGTTTGCAAAGATACTGCAGATATTCTATAAGTCTGTCTGTCTTTGTTATAATACCACTAATAGTTGACTTTAGAATATCCATCAGTGAGGACATTTTATGTCTTGGCATTGAGAGCAACCCATACGTTAAAAATGTCAATAGAAGTAGTTGGCATGCCTTGGTGCTAGATTTTATACACTTGTGGCCAAGGAAGTAATTAATGAACCTGAATTCAGTATTTTTGGAAGGGTGAGCCAATACTTTTGGCAGTACAAATATAAACCGCTCACCACCCTGGTCGTGTGTTCACCTTTCTCTTGGAAGTGCTTTATTATCCTAGGCCTATGTATAGAAGTAAAAATGATTATTTTAGCAATATATCCTATTTCTCAAAGATGAATACTATATTACCTTGTTATGACTTCCAGACCATTAATTAGAAGAAGTAAATGACTTAAGTACCTTTTTGCAGTAAACCATCTGATGGTCGAAGAGAAAAAACATTCTCTGCTGGCTTTTAGTTTGCGGCTGGGATAGCTTGGTCATCTCTCCAGAAAAGATCAGTTCAGAGCTTCTGACCAGAACATCTTCACCCTGCATGGATCAGAACAGACTCATACTGCTGCTGCTTGTTTCTTAGACCTATTACAGTTGCATTTTGCAGTGTCACACAACAGATTTCAGAGCAATGTATCACTTCAAACCTCCCAGTCTTCAATAGAACTCTGCCAATGGGCAATTTTGTCAATGTTTTCAAGGCGCCGTTTCCTCTCATTGATCAGCCTGGCGACATTTTTCATGGCATTTAAGGCTGCCTCCACATCCTTGTAGTCCCTGAAGACCCAACAGGAACATTAAAAACTATTTAAAAATAGTCATTTAGTCCAGCATTCTATTGCTCAAAAGCAAACTCTTGCCAGGTATTGACATAAACGCAATACCTGGCAATGATGTTTTATATTTTGATTTGTTTGTTTCTGCTATGGAGTTACATTGTGGCTGTAAAGTTTGTTTGGAAAAAAAATTTAACTGAAAAAACGGAACTAAAAAAAGTTCTAAACTGTTGTTCAGATTCAAGTTGTTGTTTTTTACACTTTCAGATTTTTCTTTAGTTTCATATTTTGGCCCTCTTTTGGGTGTGGGAGCGAGGACAGGGGTATGGATCTATGAATCAACACAGTGGCTGCACTAAACATTCTCAGCTGTTGCATTCAGTAACTGTGAGAACTGAAAATTTCTATAAGACATCATTGATATTTAATGTTTATGTGATTGGTTTTGAAAAAACAAAAACATGCTTCTAAGGAGGAAGCAGAAGAAGAGGCTATGCTGAGTAGAGCGGTGTGATCAGATGCTCCTGCTGCAGTCTTGTGGTTCTTTGGCCCCTTTTACACCGCCTCTATTTGGCATGTCTCTTCTCGGCTCTACCCGCTTTGCGAACATCTAAAATACAGTTTTTTCATCTCCGGGCTAGATTGTTTTCGGTCCTGCTCAGGAGGAGAGCTGATCAGGGGTCTCATTTATAAAGCTTGCGTACACACAAAATGGAGCCTGAAACGTGCGTATGCCATTAAAAAAAGTGTGCGGTCCTCACAGCAGCAAAGGACACTCATTTTGGATATGGAGAAAATTGGTAAAATGGTGAATTGCAGCCAAACTACACGAGGATTCCTCTCAGACGTTCAATTTCACTCCATATCAGACTTTAATCATAGATCATAAGCGTTCAAAACCGCATTGTTATTCATTCTTATGCTGGTGACACTTCAATATACATATGGGACATTTCAAATAAATTACAAAATGGCAATAAATCTTAAATAAAAGTCTGCACCACATTTTCTAAGGGTTTTATACCATCACATTCCTCTCCCCTGATGATCATCAGAGTGACGTGTTCCACAGATTAACAGATCATTGTGAGAAGTTGTGCGGCAATCACTTTGTGTAATGCTGCTCGGTGGATACATTGGCACTGTTGGAAGACTGTGCAGATGAGAGAATTGAGGAAACACAGTTTCAGGGATCAAATATTTCCTGGCCAATAATGAAGACTAGCCAACATATCGCTTCCTAAAATGCTTTTTGCAGTTTTTGTTTTTTTTGGGGGTGGGTGTTAATAATCGCGGGCGAAACTGCTTATTTCTCCTGGGCTCCCTCCCTCCTCTGAATGTCGATCTGAACGTGCAGCCACAGGGGAATTTCAATATGGAGCATGGCACTGTTTACTTTTTAACAACTTATTTTAACAATTTATTAACAACTTATTTTAATTTGGGCATCATATGTGCTTTTATCTCTGATTTTCACATTTAATCATCTTCTCTCTGAAATTTTCTCACAGTTTCTTTGCCTTGTTTTCGTGGTTGCCATGTTACCAAGATATAATGATCATCAAAATACAATCAGCTGACCCATTTTTAACATACACTAAGGTGCTTTGCATCGACCACTTATGGTGGAATCTGGCGTGTAGAGGGCAGAACATGAGGTGGAACCTGGTACACAAACATTCAAGTACAGCTATGATCTATAAAGGGAAATTGCGTGCTCATGTGCATGTGCATGGTTTTATAAATCTGAATATTTTTTGGCGTATGCTTGGCGTACATACACTTTTAGTATGGATTCCACACAAAGTTTTATAAATGAGACCCCAGAGCAGAATAGGGCCGAGATGCGATGTGAACAGACTGCTGTTCACTCACTGGCCATGGGTGAGGAGAAAGAATAAGGTTTTCTCTGAGGAAGTCCAGAAAAAATTGAAGAGCGACAACATTAATATTACGGACCATCATGCACAGGATGTGTCAAACCGAAATATAATTTTATTATTTACAAACCAAGAACCACGCCTAAGAAAAAAAGAAAAGAGAGACACTCCAACTTTCCACATGCAGACAGACGTGCTGTATTTAATAACTTAAATCAGATCCGTGGGTTTAACGAGGCTTTCTCTCAATTTACACCAAAAACTGTTAAGTTTTGTCTGTAATGACTGTTTGGTTTGAAAGTTGCGTGTGCGGGAGAAGATGGGGAGCCTTCTCCACACTGCTGCAGCGGCAGCAGATTGGACTGTTCTTTGGGACACAGCTGCTGTCCCAAAGCACACTCTACCAAACCAGCGCAGCGTAAATATCCAATATCTAACCTATAAAATGACTTTCACTGTAGTCAAAAGTCTGCGGTTTTGCGCTTTAAAGTCCGTATCATTGTTCTTGCCATGACTAAGGAAAATACGTAAATTTTAACTCCCTAAAGAATACTTTGGATCTCCTCTCTCCGCTTCTGTTAACCCCCAAGTTTTTTAGAGTCTTAAGCCTTACACAGTAATGCTTAATAGCCACACAGCGCACAACACTGACGGCTAGAGGTGGGCAAAAGCCATCCCTGGGAGGCGTTCATCACCTTCATGAAGGATTCCTCTGTGATTCTATGTTTCACTCTGCTCATGCTGGACACACATCGGTAGCTTCTAGTCAGATTCTGTCCGCAGCTTCTGCTCAAGTCTGTTCCACCTGCAGGGCCTGTTCTAGTCTGGTTTTGCCTGCTACCCCACCTGCATCTTTCGGTCTCCTGCCCATTCCTGTGGTACAGAGCGGCGAATTAGAGTCGGGCCAGTGTCATAGAGGCTTTTGAGAGCATTGGGGAATGTCCCACATGGGACAAAATGTTGTACAGATTCTTCAGTATCGCTGTCTGTTGAAACATCTTAGATCAGTGAAGCATGTTAGGTTAACCCTAACCCTAACCCTTTTTCAAAAAATGAATCCTCAGCCACTCATGTTAGTCCCCACTCCCATGCCAAACAGGGCCATAAATTTGGAATGGGGAAAAAAAATCTGAAAGTTTACTTTGTTTTTCCAACAAAAATGATAGCCCAAATTTAGCTCCATGCTTTACTGACTTAACCATTTAAACAATTCAGTTAAAATTGATATTGGCAGGCCTGGGCTGTACAAAATGCAGATCATTTATTGGCCAAGAAATCTTAGATCGTTGCATTTCTAAACGTATCATCTCCAAAATAGGAGTGCTCTTAAGTGGTACTCAGGTAATCAGGAACATTAAGAGCTTTGTTTACACAACAATGAAAATGTACTGTACTGCATCTGGTTGAACATGGAAATATCAAGTCTGATCTGAGATAAATGAGCATGATTAGTGTGGGTGTTTTAATACTGCATTTAAAATAAAACTACAACCTTAACCTAGCAACAAGGCTTTTAACCTTCTTTCTTTCATTAGCCCACATGAAAATTGGTGTTTGTGATCCCTTTTTTTTTTTGTAAAGATAAAGTGTTCACTTCTGTAGGAATATTGGAACCTTTTGTGGTAAATTTTGGTCCTGCTGTTTAAAACAAGTCAATAGCATCATGATAATGGCTCCTGATAAGCAACAGTTAAAGCTAGAATGCAGTCACCTGTGCTGTGGGTTGGTGTATTTGAGGAGCTCAGCCAGCTGTAATGGATACTTGCAGATCTTCTGCACTGGAGTGAGTAGGAAGCCGTCTAAAGAAATATCAATCATCTTCTGGAGCAATCGACAGGCCTCAAAGAAAAACACATACTTGTTGACTTTCATCAGCTTGGAGAGTTGGATGCAGGCGTTTGGGTGGTTGTTACAATACTCTGAATAAATCTGGAAATCTGTTTGCTGGATAAAAAAGACATTAAGATAAATGGTTTGAGGTGCGATAGCCTTTAACATTATATGAAGGAAAATGTACATCCTAACTATTGTTAGACATCAGAAAATCCATGTAACCTGTTTTTAAAGTTAATTTGAACAAATATCTTACATGTTCAAGGAAACAACAACCTATCTCACTCAGATGAGGCTGCTCGTTGTTGAACTTTTTTTCCAGGTCCTTCAGGAACTTTCTCTGGAATTTGTAGATATCTTCAATGTTGCCAAAGATGGTTCGAAGCTGCTCTTCAGTGAACATGTCTGTCCTCTTATGGCACTGTTTGATATAACCCTGATAGAAACAAAATGACAACCAGAGATTACTGAACGGGATTTGATTTCACTCAGAAAATGCTAAGTAAAAAATGCAACTCAAAGGAAAAACCTATCTGCTCTGTTGGTGAAGTATACACTTGACTTGCAGGTGGTTTGTTATTTTACAGAGCAAAACGATTTTCATTAATAATGATCTAGAAATTTTAGAGTCAAACAGTAAACTAAACAACAGAAAAACAAGTATTTTCTACCAATGGGCTCAGAAAAAACTTGCTTGTTTTATACACAGGAGAATTGTAAAAACCTTTTTAAAGTCATTTAGAACACATTTATTTATATGACGTGATAAACTACTAAGTACATGAAACAATATTTGAGAGTATGAATCCAACAGTAGTTGAAGTCAATTTGGTTCCAGACCTCCCAGATGTCTTTCAGGTGCTTGATGTAGTCTCGCTCTGTGCTCATGATCTCATTGATCACGTTGGCTCTCATCTGTTCTTTGCAGGGTATCCCAGGTCCTAACAACAAACCCAGACCTGCCTGGTCTTCATTTCCACATTGGGACTCCTCCAGATGGTCTGAAAATTGCTCCATAGGTTCATCCTGATTCACACGCAGCTTTGGAGAACACAGTTAAAATCCTTGGTGATCAAAATGTACAACTCGTTTTTATACAGTTTTCTTTTGTTTTTGGAAAATAAATAAAATAATGAAAAAATAAAAGGTAATATATTAGTAATATGTGTTGGTTTGTTGTACGACAGCGGCAGCAATTAGTACCTAAAGCTGCAGTAGGGAGTTTTAAGAAAACCGTGGAATTTAGCCTAAGAATTTGAACAAGCACACCTTACAGGTCCCTCCCCCTCCTCCTCCACACACACACACACACACACACATGTTCACTGTGCAGGGAAGGAGGTGTGAGTCGCTCATACACAAGAGTGATCGACACTGCTAATAACAAAACAGAGCCAGGCATTCCTCCAAGCTCTGACTGCTTGTTTCTGACCTGGAACGGTGTACTTCTGCAAATGCCAGTAGGACCACTGGGAGAAGCCATAGGAGCTTGATATTTTCACAGATTATCCGTCTCATATTTTACTGTCAGGACATAGTGACAGTTTTAATAAATATGTAAAAAAATATGTTTATTCAAACATTACCTACTGTAGCTTTAAGCAATGAAATATAGTCCATACACACTAAGTAATAGTGTCAGCAGAGTTTCCCTCACCCGTACAAAGCTGGCAGGAAACCAGCCCTCACTGTCCATGATGCGACCCCACCACCACTCCTTGTTTGTGGCATCAATCACTTCGATGACATCACCTGCCTTGAAGCCTAGTTCCTGGATGTCCATGGTAACATGGTCCCACAGGGCCTCAGCATACACCACACTGCCATCACTGATCAGCTGTTGATTCACAACAGAGACACTGTGACTACATATGAAGTCATTTCATGGCAGCCACATGAAAACTGGTAGGTAGAAAAGAAAAAGAGAAGTTCAACTCTCCCCACGGTATAACTGTGCCATCCAGACAAGGTCTGTAGTCAGAACATTCTTCTTGTCATTATGACCAAATAGCTCCATGTTTGTCCTGTCCCACCTTAAAACCTTCCTCCAGAAGACATTTGACTCATTCACATCAGGTGCCACATTTACTCAGAGGTGTTCATGTTGGAGCATGTGATTTTTACTTGGTCATTACTGTAGGCTTGGTCTTCTTGAAAATACTTTCTAGAAAATCTTGTGCCATTGAAAACCTTTAAAATGATATATGTAAATAATAATGGCAGTATTGTTCTTGTTTTTAAATCAATGTGTTCATGAGTGGAACTCATAGTATTTTGAAGAATCTTGAACTGAAACAGGCTGGTTTTACATGATGAACTTGAAGTGAGCACAGCTCACCCTGACGTTACTGCCCTTTTTATGGGTGAATGAAAGATTTACGTTGTGTTTTTTCAGGGAAACCCATATGCTTCATGAAGAAAAGAGCTGCAACACCACTCAAGGTAAACTGTTTGTGGGCACAGCCAGCAGCCGCTGTTCAGCTGTGACGCTGTTTTTCTATCTTTATGAGGACCCCTGCTGGTAATGCAGGCCTATGCGACTCCCTTCATTTTAAACTTGGTGTCCCTTTTAGCTTTGTTTTATACATGTGGATTTTAATTAAAGACCCTAACTCCAACCCTTAACACTAACAGGTAAAAAGAAGGGTTTTCTGCAACTCGATTTTATGCGTAGGATATACAGGTATAGTAAAGCCAAGCAAGGAAGCCTCTGTTACATTTTGTTCCTCTTCAGTTACTGGTAACTAAAATAATGATTAATAAATACATAAAGTAATGACATTAATAAAGATGATTGATAATTGTGAGCTAACGTGCTTGAACAGTCAGGATTTTATTAAAAAATGAATATTGTGGAGCAAACAGCTTTCGCCATAATGCTCCGCTTGATTTGTGCATGTAAATAGCTTTATTGTGATTCCTGCAGGGAGAATTTCAAATTATATGGACACTACAATGGGAAAGTAGGAGAGTAAAAGAAAAACAAGAGAAAAAAAAGAAAGAAGAGGTGAAAGAAAGAAGAGATAAAAGGAAGAGAATGATAAAACGTCCTCTGTCTGCTCCATCACCTGGAAAGAGACGCAAAAAGAACAGCACAACCAACAGACATAAAGCAACAGATACAATCGAGTAACACCTTGATACCATTGCTAAATCATACTGTATGTATTATTATTTAAGCTGACATGTGTAATGTGATACCTAAAAAAGAAAGTAAAAGAAAGTAAATAAATGAATTATAGCCTTTCTGTATATAAGTGAACATTTAATACCTGGGACCCGGCACCTGTGGGAGTTTGTGAGAGTGCACTAGTTTAGGTGAAAATTTATCCAGAAGGAAATAGTTCGATAGTGATTGTGGAGAACCGAAGACCCACCTTCCCCGAGCACAGAGGCAGGAGTCAGGGGACCCGTAACCCCGGACTCCCAAAGGGGCCCCCAAAGCAGGGCGCCCAAGAGGGGCCAACACAGGGAATCTGAACCCCCCCCCCCCCCCCCGAGGAAAGAGGAGAGACGACCCCGAGGAAATCCCCCAGCCACCGCAATGCCGACGCCCCCAAGAGCCGCGGGGACGAGCCCGTGGGCTCCGCTGGCAGCCAGCCCCGCTGGAGTGGTCCTGGCCATGGGCCCTGAGGGCCAGGCCCCAGGGGCTCCCCGCCCCCGCGGCAGGGGCACTGGGTAAAAAAAAAAGAAAAAAAAAGAAAAGAATATTGTGATGTTTTAAATCTCATATGGTCAAAATTACATAAAGACCAAAGGATTTATTGTTTTTATTTTAGAGTTATTTACAAATGTGAGCGCATCTGCTTTTTTATCCAAGACAACTTTAATTTACAGAATCTCACAGTTATCCAGTACTACTGTGTTTTTTAATGTACAACTACAGTTTAAATGGGGGGGAAATACTTTTTGCGCTGATGCTGATAAGAGGGTTAAAACTGAACACATATGTGGTCGAAACAGAGACCTTTTGGGCAAATTTATTTCCATTTGGCTTTCTAATCAGCAGATGGCCACTCACACTGGACCAGGTTCTGCTGGACGGGAGTTTCCTTTTGACTATCGCTACTTGTCCAGCTGCAGTGTTGCTGAAAAGCCATGATTCAATGCAATCCACTGGGTTGGATAAAAAAAATGTGAGCTTGACTACCTTGTTTGATAGCTAGGTGGAATGCTTCAAACAAAATAGAGAACCCGATATCTGAGCCAGACACAGAGGTGCACTTTAAAAGGTTTATTAAAGAAATCAGAAACCTGGTACAGGCAGGAAACCCCTCTGCAGGAGCAAACAAAAGCCTAGCATTATTGAATGATTGCAAAATGCAATGCTTGTTGTCTAAAGCAGGATATTTGCAGTTCATCATCATTGGCCATGAAACTTTTGATCCCTGAAACCACATTGCCTCCTAATTCTCCCTTGCTAGGTCTTCCAGCAGTGCCAATCCATCCACCGTGCAGCGCTACGCACAAGTGTATTTGACCGTTTACAGCAAATAAAGTCACAATTTATCTGCTAATCCGTGGTCGACCCCGGTGATCATTGGGGAGAGGAATATGATGGTAGAAAACCCTGATAAAATGTTGTGGGGACTGTCTTCAGACAATTGTGGCTTAGTGATTAGAAGCAGCGTGCTTGCATTCTGAGAAGGGAGAACTTTTGCTAGCAGACATTCGGTCCACATAAGATGTTGTTCCGGGCTACACTGTGAGCAGTTTGCCGTGCCCACCTATAACGCTGTAAGTGAAACACAAACATTAATGACAATGATGATGGTCATCCAAACAGGCTTTTGAAGAAACGATATGCCCATTATTACATCAGCAAACGGCCTTAATGTAACAGTTTCCCTTTCTGAGATAACAGGCAAAACATATTGCACTTTTACGCAATATTCAATTTGCATATTCAATTCTCAGCCGCACAATGAGCAACCATTGTGCAGCTGAGACAGGTTTGGACAGGAATATTATGGGAGGAAGGAGTATAAAAGATAAATGAAGCAAAGGAAACTGGAAGAAACCTGTGAAACAGCTATTAGTGATGAAGATACTGTAGTCGCCAAATGTCAGATTGCTGTGCACCCCAGTTCCTCAGAGCTTCAGCTCCTTCAGGGATGAAAAGAACCAGTAGATGGCTCTTACGCTACCTCTTTTCTTATTTTCCTTGTGATTTAGCTTTCAGGTACATGGATCTTTGATGTCAATGAGAAAACAAAGGCCACATGACAGTTGCTAAGCAGCACATCCACACCATTTAGCCTATTTGAAACTTTGTCAGTAAATTTCCTCTTTGACTACATAACACCACAATGTTTGTGGTAGACATTATGTTGCTATGCTAAAGACATTCTGGCAGTGCAGAACAAATGCAATGTTTAACTGACAGGAATTTACTATGAGATATCTATCCATCCATTGTCCATACCTGCTTATCCATGCAGGGATATGGAGTGGCTGTTGCCTATCTCCAGCGGTTATAAGGTATCCACTTCAAAAAATAAAAATAAAAAGAATATTCCTATTTTGGAGCCTAATGGTTAGAGACATCTACGGTCTATAATCAAAGTATGGATGGGTTTCTCTTTATTGACCCATACAACAAAACTGGTTGTTACATGCAAAAGAGGACCATCAGGCTGCCAGCCGATCATTAGTGTTCTGATGGCCACTTATTGTTCGCAGGGGGCTGAGTCAGGCTCGCAATAACAGCATTGTTTCCCTCTGGGATTATTGTATTTCTGATTCTGATTCTGATTGTAAGAGGAGGGCAATGGACCCGGAGGCCTCCACCTCTTTTGCATGTAAACAACCAGTTTTGAATTTCACACAAATTATTCTACTATGCGAAGGTGCTGCTTATAAGGCCGAGTTTGGCTTTCTCACTCTGCTGAGTTCTCCTACTATTCTCCAATTTGCATTTCTTGTTGTTATTTCATGTTTTACCTTTTTGTTCTCTATAATTTTTATGTCATCATAGTAGGTACACCTGGTCTGGCGTACCAATGTGTGCTTCTGTGTTTTTTTTGTGTGTCTCTGCTCTGTCTTCTCTAACCCCCAGTTGGTTGAGGCAGATGACCGTTAATACTGAGCCCGGTTCTGCTGGAGGTTTTCCTCCCTATTAAAGGGGAGTTATCCCCTCCACTGTCTCTTCATGCTTGCTCAGTATGAGGGATTGCTGCAAAGCCATGGACAATGCAGATGACTGTCCCTGTGGCTTTACACTCTTTCATGAGGAGTGGACAATGCTTGTCTATGAATCTGGACAGCTGGTCTCTCAATGCTATTGATCAAATTTTTTCGACGGGAAGGCAGGGAAAAGGGGACCCGTCCTGTCCTGATGGGACACATTCCGTGGGATACACCCTAGATTTTTGGAACAGGTGGAAAATGGTGTGTTTTTCGATTTTGTCAGTCGAGGTCGTTGAAGACGCCGGTTGATAACTTTCCATCATATCAAGGACAAAAGCCTCTGGACAGCATTCATGGACAAACTGCACATCATTCACTCACACACACACAACTGACGCCCATAATCTACATGGACTTACATGTGACAAGTCTCCAATGTAAATACTCTGCATAAGTGTTGTCTCGTCCAGTGATGTGCAGTCAGGGGAGGCAAGTGAGGCAAGGCCTCACTTGTCATCATGGCAAAAAAGAAAATATATAATAATGATAACATAATATAAATTGTGATTCACTCAGTCATTTGTAATAAAAGTTCTTTTTTTATCTAATTTCCTCATTTTTGATCATATTCTCTTTAAAATCGCAGACTTTTCGCTATTTTCCATGTAAATCCTTGGTGGCGCTTGATAGTGAAGCCGGTGAGCTTGGCCTCCCCTGGGATTGCGCAATCCCATGTTAACTGCGCTGGCTTCCATTCTGTGATGCATCTTCCTGTCTCTAGATCATAAATTCAATTGTTCAAACAGTTATGAACTGATTTTCCACAATTCAATATATGTGGATTACGAATTGTGTTTTGGTCATCAAACTGTGTGCAGGTAACACGTTTACGTGTGCTGCTGGGCGATCATAAACGGCAAAGAACTGGTTATAGGTGAGGCCGGCAGTTCCTTGGCCTCTAGGCAGGGGGCGCTCAAGGGGCAATGCTCGTGATCCCAAAACTGTAGAGTGACAGCAAGTTATAGATGTATTATTAGCGAGTTTTGCCAAGTAAAGCACTAAAAAGACTCAAAACATATAGCCGGAACGGTACTGATCAAGGAAGGCTTTCCTCCCTGGCAGTGAGCTCCATTGAGACTGAGAGACTTTTAAAACTGAAGAACGATAAAGAGGACTTTTATCGGAAAGTGACCGATATTTTTGTGCAGAAAGAGCGCCGCATGGACTTCATTTATAAGTAGAGTAGTGTGACCAGACGTCCCCAATTTCCGAGGACTGTCCCCGTTTTGGACCACCTGTCCCCGGCTAAAGCTGTCCCCGGAAATGTCCCCGATTTTACCGAGGGAAAAAAAGTTGCGTGTAGACTGTTATTACGGTAGAGCTGTTTCGCGCAGAAACAGGTGTTACGGTAGCTGGTTGCGCTGCTGACAAGGAACAGAGCGCACCATAGACATTATATACATGTCTGTGGAGCGCACCACTAGAAAGGCGGCAATGATCCTTTGGGATGTCAGCTGCCATTAAAACACGAAGAAGAACAAGAAGAAGAGCGCACCACTTTTAAAACAGAAGAAGAAGAAGTGGAAGTTTGTTGTCAACCGGTGGCAACTGATGGGGAGCTGCTGTGTTATGGTAAGTGTGTTAATCGATTAATTTTATTTGGATAGGGCTGATTCTGTGATAAATGTTTGGTTCGTGTCCAGGTTAAAAATAATCAATAAAAAGTAAGACAAGACCATGAGTTGCTGCTCACATGAGTAAAAGACACTCGGATAAAATGTAACAGAATGATTGAAAACTCCTTGTAAGGCGCTAATCTGGTACGCTGGTTCTCCAGGGATCAACAAGGGTTCTTCTAAAGATGTTTTAAAACTGATTGGTGACCTTTAGTTTATATTTCAGTTAGTTAGTTATAAGTAGAGTTTTTACAAGTTGTTTTGCTGATTTATGGTTGTGATTTATGAGCATAGACTTCCAGGCTTAGGTTTAGCTTTTCTACTGCTCAGTTTGGATATATGAAAGTTCCTCATGAAAAATAGGAGTCAGTAACAGGAGAACTGAATGAGACAAGATCTGCATGATCTGAGAATGATGGAGGAAGAGATAACCGCCTGTTCAATGTTCATTTATTATGTTGTCTTTGCTTTTAGCTCCTAATATTGTGGTAATTAGCATTTTTTGTATTTAATCAGATGAGATAATAATAATAATAATAATAATAATAATAATAATAATAATAATAATAATAATAATAATAATAATAATAGGAAGTTTTCATGTTGTATATTCTAATATTTTTGGAAGTGATTTTAATTATATAATGTCTCTGTTTTATGTAATAAAACAGAATAATGTAAGATTGATACAAGAGGAGAGAGGAAGAAGATAGGAAGTCAGAAAGGAGATTAAATGAGAGTGGAGGAAAATAAGAACACTGATGGAAACAATGGTTGACAAGAAGGGAGAAAAATTTTACTTAGAGTATTAATAAAGTTAAAGTGTTGACATGATTTGAGTGATAAACTAACGTATTGAGTAATGTAGTGTGCAAAGTATGCTATGTAAAACAGAGTGACTCTATCCACCTTATTTTCGAACGCGGAAGTAACTATGGGTCTTTCCGTTTTTTCCGTTTTTTTGTGCGGCACTTCCGTTTCAGCGCTTCCCTCGGCCAAATAACATTAATTTGATTGAGATGATAAACTGTCGTGGCAACATTTCCAAAAATTGCAGAGCAATCGAAGTGGCAGGTCAGAGCCACAGCCTCAAACTATTCATGACTGAGAGGATGACACGAAGAAGTGGCCTCATATAACGAACGAGGACATTTTAACCAGTTTGTGTCGTCACTTGGTGCGGACGGCTCTGCAGTGCGACTTTACCGAGGCGAACCTCCACAGTGGAAAGGTTGGATCGGTGTTAATAAAATCAACATGGATGACCTGGTATCCGTGGAGGCTGATATCCGTTCAAGCCAAAACTAGTCCGACGTTCACTCTGCTGGATCCTGACTGCATTAACCGGCTCTACCGAGACGACCGGAGCGCTCCTGTGCTGCGGCTCCAGGGGAAGCCTTCAGTCATGCAGCGGCGACTTATGGAAGGTAGGCTATGAATCGTCTGATTCAAAACATCGCAGCTGTTGTCTCGTTGTGATTAGATTGCTGGTCAGTTCATTTTACAAAGATAGCAGTGCTAAATTTTAGGATTTAACTGATGTTATAACAGGATATCAAAACATTCTGCCCACTTCATGTTTAGGCTTGAAATTTAAAATTGCACAAATCTGATGCGTGGTCTCAAAGCTCTTGATGCAAGCTTGTCACGTTAAAATGTAAGTTGGCTTTAGGATGAAGCTGTAACTATATTTCTAGTTTATTTGTTAGGGTATCAGTGTAAACATCCCTCAGCTTACCTGTGTCTGCTCTCCTCTTTGTCTCCTTGTTTTTGTTTTTAATGGAACTTCGCAGCCCAGCCACTTTTCTGGCGACATGTGCTCTTCTGTCTGTGTTTTGTCCACAAAATGAAAAGAATAAACATACGGTCGCTTTGGTGGTTTCTTCAGATTTAAAGCTTTTAACCATAAGGCAAAGAGATTCCTCATTCTTCGGCTGGGGGGGAAGGAAGTAGGGCTCCCCGCATCCGCAGCTCTTGTTTCACGGTCGATGATTAAAACACTTCTGCTCCACATAAACCTTTCTTTTACACGCGTTATTATAACAACCTCTAACCGTACAAACAATCCCGGTCTTCCTCGAAGCCATAAAGACAAGTAATTTGAGACGAAGTAGGTGCATGAGTCGCTTTTCAGCAAGCTACCCACTGACAGGAAGTGAGCGGCCAGAAGTCTTGCACAAAAAAACGGCAACTCGCTGGCTCCGTATTTCCGTTGAAAATAAGTTGGATACTCAGGTTTGAGTTGAGAAGCCCAATTGTCTGAGGCAGATGACCGTTCATGCTGAGCCCGGTTCTGCTGGAGGTTTTTCCTTCCCGTTAATGGGTGGTTTCTCTTTCCACTGTCGCTTCATGCTTGCTCAGTATGAGGAATTGCTGCAAAGCCATGGACAATGCAGACGACTCTCCCTGTGGCTCTACGCTTCTCCAGGAGTGAATGCTGCTTGTCGGGCCTTTGATGCAATCAACTGGTTCCCTTATATAGGAAATGTTTGACCAATCTGTATAATATGATTGATTTTGACTTTGTAAAGTGCCTCGAGATGACATGTTTCATGAATCGGCGCTATATAAATAAAATTGAATTGAATTGAATTGAATAACCTCTCTCTGAGTCTCTGCACTTAACACGGGTTTCACTGCACTTCCCTAGCTGTGGCAGAATGAAGAGGCAGTTTAGTTGTATTTTTTCTTGTGTTTTAAATAATTTCAGTTCTGCACATAATATATCCTCTTCTCTTATTTTATCCAGACCTCTCAGGCCACAATGCCTGATTACCATGGCTGATGGCTCTTCAGACACAGAAGGCCTTGAAGAAACCAGAGATGATCTCATGTTAGCTGACTCACTGACCGGAGTTAACTCACCTTATAGAAGCAAACAATATACTTGCACATCAACTACCACCAGACACATACACATAATGTAGTTATACACACGTTATGTACGTTTATACATGCTCATGCTGCACTACACACACAATCACTTGCATTCATGTCAAGGGGATTTCCAAGTCTGTGCTTTTTTTGAACATGTTTAACACCTTTTCACCTCACATTACCACAACACATTTTCTTGTCCCAAACAAGCTCTATGCACAGCTCCACTTCCTGTCTTTCATTACTGGACAAGCTGATTAATCCAGGTGTGTCTGACCTCAGAAACCAGCCAGGCACACCTGGATTAATCAGCTTGTCCAGTAATAAAGAAAGGAAACAAAGGAGCTGCTGAGGTTCAGGAAGAAGTGGAGCTGTGCTTATAGCCCATTAGTGGGAGAAATTATTCTGCTTCTTTGAGATGCACAGATCCCTGATGCGGTCAGTTGACAGTAAGAAACATATATCATCCTTTACCTGCGGGCTTGACCACTGCTTCTTTTTGATGTAAACACAGAAAAACCTATTTCTCATAGATATGTAGACGTGAACAGAATAAGTATCTGTTGCACTTTTTGAAGAGGTGGGGGAACTCTGTCTCCACAGACAGCCACAGGCTAAATGTTTGTATTTACTGGTTTTTCTTTTCCTCATGTCTCTCTCCCCTTAGGGGGCGGCAGAGCTCTTTGGGCCCCACAAAATTGGAAAGCCCTGCTAACCACCCTTGACCCCTCCACTCCCACCCCCACCACTTTGCCCCAGCCCAGAGACACAGTTCTAGTTTTCTATTAATAACACATTGATGTATTCATTTTATTAATCTTAGGATATAATAAAAGTGTGGAGAGGCACATTCCTAGCTTTTACACTTGATTTTTGTTGTTTAAATATTAATAAATATGTAAAAATAAATGAAACCATTACTGTCCCCGTTTCCTAATTTCATCTTGATGAGATGTATTGATTTTTATCCACGAGCAAGAAATGTCCCCAGATTTGATTTCAGAAATCTGGTCACCTTAAAGTAGAGGTAAGACAGCAATAATTATTCATGTTTTGTTTTTGCAATGAAATGTGCGTAATGAGTGTTATATTTTTAGAATGTGTTACAAATGCAGAAATCCATCATAACTCATAAACTGTTACCAATCAAATGATAAATAATTTAGTATTATTTTTCATCAAAGAATCAATATTTTCTCCATGTCTCTTGGTGAATTGATTCGGCTCAATCAGTCTCCTTCAGCACTTTGCAATGAGTCTACTCTGTAGAGTGTATATATTTGTAAATCTGACTCTGATGACGTCAGTGCCTCACCAGCTATGAACCCTACCGCACGTCACTGCTATTGTCATATGTGCTTTTCTCATGTTTAGGTTTTTTGATTTCTCAAACTGTACCCTGGAAAAGGATAAAGTGTGAAATATGCCTTTTTTCCTCTCTCTCCTCAAATGTGGCTCCTATCTTTCCACAGACTCAAAAGGCAGCGCCCTATGGAAACCGCGTCAAGCGGGGTCCTTGGCAGTTTGGAAGAATGCGCCTAATAGCAGCGTTCTTTGCCAACGCAAGGCCTCAGTCAAATCGTTCCCCCAAAATGTTTGTGATGTATGTGATGGATGGTTGTACTGGAACTGTAATTTCGATTACAATGCAAATTGTAGTTGACAATAAAGATTGTTTGATTGATTGATTGTCAAGACTTAATGCAATCTGCTGGGTTTCCTTAGATAGAAACATTTTGACCAATCTGTATAATTTGATTGAATTTGACTTTGTAAAGTGCCTTGAGATGACATGTATCATGAATTGGCGCTATATAAATAAAATTGAATTGAATTGAGTTTACCTGAAATTCTTCAGACTGAAGAAGTCTCTTGGTGAAGAGACAAACTGAACAAAGAAGAACCCCTCCTGAGAGCCTCTAAATTTATTTTCCTTTTCTACTTGGATTATTGAGCTGCATCAGGCCATATAATCAGGGTAGCTCATTAAAGCTGCAGTAGGGAGTACTGACCAAGCCATGCTCAGCACAGCACATTTTATTTACTCTGTACATAACTGTGCACCCCAACAGTGTTGATCAAATAATGGATCCGTTTGCAGTCTTTCTCACCTGAAGTTATGTTTTTGCAAGAAATAGACGATGTGCCTACCATAACAACAAGGTTGTCTATAGTCTGTGATGGGTCCACCAGAGGGTGCATAGACAGCATAAATGTGTTACAGCTCACCAAGTTGTTTTCTCATACAATAGATTTTTTGTACAAAGTCATTTCTGGCCCTTTTTAAACTCATAAAGCGCATTCAACGGTGACCCGGAAGTTATTCTGTTTGCGCATGTGCAAATGAGCTGATGGTATGGATCGTGCTACCGGTACAGATCGGTTAGTGACAGCCCTGTCCCAACACTCGCACTTCCACCCTTGTGCCCCTCAAATGTGCATTCCCGCTGAAGGTGTGAGTGCGTAGTGTGTCCTGATTCTCCAGAGTGGCATTTCTATCTGCTTTGTTGAATTTGTTTGATGTATTTGCACTTTAAAATGTTTGAAAGCACCAAGTAATGTTTTGCATGTCTATTTATTGACATCTGAACGTGTGTTTATGAACAAGTAAACAACTAGTTATGCTTCCTGTCTGCTATGTTGATTTTTTTTACCTCACAGCAGATGTTGATGAAGTTGTAAAAAATACAATAAAGAAATAGTTGTGAAAAAATATCTAATGTCTTTATTATTATTATTTACTTATTTTCTGTAACAAACAAAAAACAATGTCACATCAAGGTGCTGTCAGTAATGAAAGTTACACCACATATATATTTTTTGGTTATTTTATATTTATTTTGGGTGTGTATTAAACAATATTATTTTCCATTCACTTCTCATTTGTGGCAATACCCGCTCTGCTATGCCTAATCCTCTCAAATTTTGGTTTATGCAATTTATTCCTCTCAAAACAATTGCTTGTTGCAATTTTAATAACTTTCATCAGTAAAGATGGCAAAAACAGTGGCGGTCCCGTCATTTATGCTGTTATAGTTACGACACAGAGGCTCAAGTTGATGACATAACCCGTAGTGTTCCAATCCTCCTGTTTTGGATGCTTGTAACCTGCGCACTCAACCCCTTATGTGCACTTCCACCAGTTACACACTTAATAGAAGTGGGTAGGGTTTAGTGTGAGTATTGGGAGAGGGCCAGTTTCTCAGGATGAAGTTGCACCTTTGCAACTGCTTACAATAAAAAAGTAAGGTGTTCCCAATGTATTTACCATATGGGTCAGTTTCAATAAATACATACTGAGATTTTGTGCATTCTGCTGTTCAGTATGAAGGTGATTTACACCTCCAGGATTAGGATTTAACACTGAAAGCAGTCAGTGAGAATTGTTTCATGGACACAAAACCAATGAAGAAGCAGCTGAATAAAGGAAGAGAGTTCATCCTTAAGAACATCAACTCTAATAAACAGAGCAGGTAATGTTCTGTGGGAAGCAAATGAGTTAATGTTCAATCCCTTGTACAAGAAGGATTTCATGAAATGTACATTTAAGACATATCTTAGTGTTTCAGCATAGATACAGTAAATATTGTGAATTGGCTTCATGAATCACTACTTCTAACAATGTTTGATTCGAAAAATTGAGATGTTGGTGCATGTGCATTAAAATGTAGTTATTTACTGTACACACAAACAATTGTTTGCATGTACAAAAAGAAAACTTTGACACAAACTAGTTGGATCAAATCAGTTCATCAGTGGTTGAACTGAGCTGGCTGAATTCACATTTCCTTTTTAAATATTAACAAATAAAATTGTTGGATGAAGTTATTTGAATTCAACAGCAGTTAAACACATCAGTGAAATGCAATGGAATTAGTATTCAAAAGTATTTGTTTTTTTATTTGGTGAAAGTCCTTGTGAGAAAATGAAAGAGAAAAGCATGAAAAAATATCTTGTTAAAGACGTTAAATTACACAATTAATATAAAAGTCGAAGAATATATATAACATTTAAAAATATGTACCCAACTTTAAGAAATTGCAGAAAAAGAACAAATGATGTAAGAACAGCCATATGAATCAAATGTGAATGTAATTATCTATTCAGACTGATTCAAAAGGATTTGTGTTTTATATATCATTACCTAAACTAACCTTTTTAACACAACTATAAATTTAAATACAATCGACTCACTTAAAAATCGATTACTGTAGCAAACCTAGCCAGGGAAATAACCTTTATTTCTGTGTAAAAAAAACTTGATCAACATCATATAGTCAGAGAGATTAGCAATTTCAGAACACAAGTGCAGTCCAATTTCCCCCAGACTAGACTAAAAGGGATTTTAATATTGCAATTCCACATTTTTAAGAAAAAGGTATTATAATAATATAAGCCTACTTTAATTTTTATTAGTTTCGATCAAGTTCATCAGGTTACACCTACAGTTTGGCAAAAATGCTAAGTTGTTTTTCAGTTCCATTTTTATTCATCAAGTTCCAAATTTTAAAAAACTTCATCTTGGTGCACCTAACAAAGAAATGCCCTTACGCACAGATACCACAGAGAGAGGCCAAGTAAGAGAAAACAGTTCTAACAAAAATTAAGCTCTTTGAGAAAAGCTTTTAAGAAGTTGGGTCATTACTTTCCTAATCCTGCTGGTGAGAATGCCTGTTAAAAGCAGGGAAGCAGCAGGAGTATGTTTATAGCACAATGCTAGTCTAGCGCCAAGGAGCAGCAGCAGAGTGTGCTCCTACACACAACAGCTCTCAGGTTCCCCACATTTGCATGGAAATAAAATGTATCTAGGAGCAAGATGACAGGGTAATACCTGTGTTTTATTTGAAACTGTAACACTGGCAATGGCTCCCATTTTTTTAACTAAAGCCCTATTCAGATCATCCATTCATTCTGTGATCAACACGTGTTCCCACTAATATGGAACTGGGGAACCAGTGTGACATAGTGATGTGAAACAAAGCGAAGACCGCTTTAGAAGCAGCAGGAGTCCGTGGTGACAGAGCTGAAGCACTACATGACCTTCCAAAGTCAATCTGATCAAAGAAAGCAAAATCTGATAACATGTTTATAATGGTGCACAACATTGCTTACATTTAAAGAGATAAGGACATATAGCTCATAAATCTTCCACATTGCTCAGATGAATTTTACAAGTTGTAAACCACACCTCTTCAGTTCTGCAACCAAAGCAGCATGATCTGAAAGTGCACAAGGTCCGTGATCTCATGGATCCACTTTTATGATTTAAAAAAAAGGAAGTAAAGTTTCATTGCAGAGCTATAATTGGAAAGGGGCTATAGACTACAGGTAAAGATAAACATAATTTAAGGTAACCCCTGTTTGCAATTTTAAACTGAAGTTTTGTATGACATCTAAATTAAACTTTGTAGGAATCATAATTGCATGCAAAATGTATTTTGTATAACTTTTTAACTCAGCATTTCAGCCGCACTATATAGAGATGAACATTTTAATGCTTTCAGGGCAACTGAAAGACAGAATAACTTCCGCTCAAATCTGACAGCAAATATAAAAAACAGCTCAGCTAAGATCAAAACCCACAGCAGCAGCAGCATCATCATCATCGACAACATCATCATCACTGAGGATTTGAGATAGTGTAATTCAGATAAACCAGCCAACAGGCAGAATCCATTGACACATATCAAGACACATTATGCATTCTTACTCCACATGATCTTCCATTCCTCCAGCTGCACCTGAGCTTTGCTGCTGGCATGATGGACACCCGTGGACACCCACATTGATCCAAGCAGTGTTCTCATTAACACAGCAGTTCTTCTTATGTCTCAGTTTGTCTGCTCTCCTCTCCCATCTAGGTGTAATTGTCTGCTTGAGTTTCTCTGTCTGAGCATATGTTTAGTATGGAAAAAAGGGGATAGCTGTGTGTATGCAGTCTACTGGAAGGCCAGTAAGAACATGAGCACTACGTTGATGATGATGAGAAGCATCATGATGACAAACACAACCACCTTTTGGGTGTCTGGGGGTAGGTTACAGCGCAGAAGGGTGTTAAAGAATCCCATCTTCTGCCTGCTCCACCTCCCAGAGCCATTGCCACGAGCCATTAGTTCTTTGGCTTCCTCCTCTTCCTCCTCTTCAGCACCGCCGCCAGTCCCCAGTCGCCTTTCTCTCAGCACTGAGCCTCCACACCACACCACGTCACCTCGTCCCACTCCTTGACAACCTCCGTCGTTGTCTTCTAAAATAGGTCTGCACCTCCGCTCTGCTCCGACAGCCACCTCCCCTGCTTCTCCTGCCACTTTGCCGATGCTCAGCGTTGCCCCGGCCTGCCAATGGAGGCTAGGTGCCTATCTATGTCAGTGTGTGTGAATCTGCAAAGCTAGTTATATGCTCAGCACCATTCGCTCATTTAATGGCTCTTTCCTCTTTGTACGCTCAGAAAAAACCCCTCTGTTTTCTTCGATCCGCAGCCAGGTTAGGATTTCTCCTCTTCTCAATCGCCCTTTGGTCAGGATGTCAGGATAAAAACTGGGGGATGGGATATTCCTTTTTCTCGATACATGATCATTCCTCCTCGAATATGTTCTCTTCTTTTTCTTAGTCTACCCACTACTTTCTAGCACATTCTTCTTTCACTCTAGCCTACATACCCTCCAGGATCACCAACCATTTCTTCTCTCTTTAGCTTCTTTGTATCTATCAATCTCAGCGCCTTCTTTCTCTGTTATGAGCTCGCTCTAAAATGGAGCTCAGTGCTGCGTGAATCTGTGCTACCTCAACCATCCATCTAACAACCAGATTGGAGTATTTTTTTCCTCTTTCCTTTCCTTCTTCTTTCATGTGCCCACCCCTGCATCGCTGGCAGCCAATCAGAATGTGCAGTGTGTCAGCACATCCTGGATACCAGACTGGCTGAGACAAGGCCATAGCAACCCCTGAGAGGGAAGCAAGCAGAGTGGGGGTAGGGTAGGGAGATGAGAGGGAGAGAAGCAAGATGGAGAGACCATCCAGACTAAAAAAATGGAACTAAAATTCAAAAGTATGTGCAGTGTGGTTGTATATTTGCTGGTGTCTAATACTCAGTGTTGGTAACCATCTATAATATAGTGAACAGATTAAACTGTTAGCTTATTATATCTTAGGTTCAAACCACATTTTTAGAACTGACCATTTGAATAGCACTGTGGCATAAATTGCAATCTAAGTGCATGGAAATAACTACAGTCCCCTTTGTGTAATGAGAACCCAACTAGTGGTGAAGTACAGCCAGACGTTACAAGATTCATCAAGTGTGTGTGTGTGTGTGTGTGTGTGTGTGTGTGTGTGTGTGTGTGTGTGTGTGTGTGTGTGTGTGTGTGTGTGTGTGTGTGTGTGTGTGTGTGTGTGTGTGTGTGGTATAAAAGTTATTCCACAGATGAATGTAGCAGTTGCTGTTGTGACTATGAATTTAGTTCAGAATGATTAGGTGATGAACTATCACTAACAATGATTCAGTTCATAACCTCAAACTAAACCCCTACTGTTGATAATTGAATTAATAGCAGTGTATTTACAGACTTTCAGTAGCATGATATAAATCGCCCTTGAAATTGTTTTAGCAGCCTCATTGCTGTAGTATAATTCAACCATCATAAGTAAAACATGAACTGGTTATGTGTAGCAAAGTGGGACTTTGAGCTGGTTCCATTCCCTGCTGCTGCTGCTATGGTTACACAACCACTGCATCACTTGCTTAAGTATTACAGTGACACAGTTATTTAGAGAGAAAACAGTGCTGAGTGCAGTCCCGTGTTAAGGAATGATGGTCAGAACTAGGACAGAACTGAGATCCAACTGAATGCTACCAGAATTAGTTATTTAAATAAAATGTCTTGACAAACCCAAATACAACAGAAAAGGAAAACTTGTAAACAATATTGTGCCCAATCTTTAATATAGGCATAGACTGAGTTATGACTGCAATGTGTACTGCAAAACACAAGAAAAAAATCAAATTAATTACAATATAAAAATATTTCCCCTTAGTTTCTGCACCAAAGAAGTTACAAGATGCCACCTCCGGGTGACTGGATGTTTTCTGGAATGAGCAATGGAGGCAAGAGGCAGGGCATAGGTGGTGTCCAACCTTGATTTAGATGAGCAAGCTGGAGTTGGTGGTGGGCTTCAGAATAACCCTCAGTTTACACTGCGCCCAGAATGGGGTGCTGAATGTAAAGATCTAGCATTTTCACTGCCACATTTCTGTTATTTACCACACTTTCTTCACATTTAGTGCATTTTTCTCACATTAAGTAGGAAATGCTAAATATAAATGTTAAATCCATATGTCAGGGTCTGGGGTGTGTGGATCATTGTATTCTCTCAGGTGGCCACTAGAGGGTGGAGCTGAGATGAACTGAGATGTGTTTCCATGCACCTGCTCGTCATCATCTTCATCAGCTGCAGTAATTAAGGAGCTAACTGCCGATCATTTGATGCCAGGGTGTTCTCTTCTGTGGTACTTCAAGCCACTTTGAATCATCCCTATGATTTGGTCTTTACTCCTTGCTACTTCTGTTAACCAGTCTTCTATGCTCCTTCCCAAAGGTACCTGCCTAGAAGAAGTCTGGAACCTCCTTGACAAACTTACCTGGTTCCTCACATTCAGCCTTCTGTCTATCATCCTCCTCGTTACATGTTCTATGACCTGCAGTTCCAAGTTTCCTGTAAAGGAACCTGTCTGCCCTCCAATACCACCAATGCTTTCAAGCTCACACTCTGGATTCCAGAACCACCTCTCCTAAGTGTCATCTACTACTGAAACAGTAAGCTTCTCTGGATCTTTCATTCTCCCTCTCAATTTGCTTGCTCACTTCTGCTCCTCTGCGGGTGACCAACCAGGGATCTCCTCGTGATTCGCTATTGCGTTTTTATTTAAAACACAGAGAAGAGTAACGCGCAATATGCAGCAGCGGCCGCCTCCATGAAGAGCTAAACACTAGGATGCTTGTAAAATAAAATGACAAGGATTTTGATGCATACAGATTATTACGGAAACTATGTCCGAAAGACATAAACTGCAGTGAATGGTTTCTAAATGGGTGAGGCCAGAGAAAGGCGATTCTCAGAGAGCTTTTTATGAAGTTTGCCAAAGTTCTTTTTGATTTTTACACAGAATGGAACGCAATGTGAAGTGACACAGCGAGTGGCACAAGAAACAGTTGAAAAAGCCTCCTGTTAATCTATGAACTCAAAAACACCTGCCAGACAGTCAAGCTACAGCAGCCAAGATTACCTTCAAACAATATTTAACTTTATGCAAAAGTTTAATATTTTTTAATTGAAGTGTTCATTTTTAAAAACTAGTTGTTTTTTTTCTGATAAACGTTTTTGTTTTAAAGTTTAACATCCATGCAGGTGTTACCTCAGGCCGTATCTGACGGGAATACGCAGTTTATGAAGGGTTTTCTGGGGGACAGGGAGGGAAGGGAATTGAAATTGTAGAGGTGAGTGAACTATGAAATAGGTTGGCAAAAGTGTGAAGGAAGAACTTGCTTGATGCTGCAAATATGAAAGTAAGTTAAACAGGTGATGTTATGGATGTGGAAAGTGAAGAAGAGGATGGAGAGGGCTGTCCAGGATGACACCAAGGCTCTAAAGCTGAAAGGTGGGAGAGATATAAGAATTGGCAATGCATATTTTAAAACTGCCAAATTTGGTTAAATTTGACTTTGCACAATAAGCAAATATGGTACATAATGTGGCATGATGTACACTGCCCTGGGAAAATATAGGCTGACTAGAACAAATTTTCATTAAAATTTATTATTTTTGCTTTAATTTTTGCTTCAGTACTTTGAATCGTCTTGTGACTGAAAGGTGCTTTATAAATAACACTTACCTTGCCTTGCTTTATCAGATAATGCTGTATCAAACTTCAAAGAGCCTGTCCCCATTTTAACTCCCTCAGTATCACAGAAATGCCCAGCAGATGGCAGCAATGTTGTTTCTTCACATTCACAAATTGTCGCCTTTGTTGACATTGTCACGTCCTCATTACATTTTGCATTAGACAATGTAGCTCCCTTGAAAAAGAAGGTGATTATTCACAGGAAGCTGGCACCCTGGTTTAATTTAGAGCTGCATTCTTTCAGGCACAACGTTAGTAAATTAGAGTGAAAATGGTGCTCTACACATCTAGAGGAATCCTACCTAATCTGGAAAAACGGTCTACTGTTGTATAAAAAGACCCTTTGCAGAGTTAGAGCAGCATATTTTTCATCATTAATAGAGGAGACTTAAAAGTAATCCTACGTTTCTTTATCAGTACAGTTGCTAAATTTCCACAGAGTCATGGCTCTCATGGATCATCCATTCCCTTTGTTCACAGCAGTAATGACTTTATGGGAATTTTCATAAAAAATTGATTCTATTAAAAATAAAATCATTGGCATCCTCCCAAACATGATTACCTCATCCTCAGTAGGCGAGGCACCGTTGAGGCATCTTTAAAACCTAATTGGTGTTAGGACTGTTTAGACACAATAGAGCCTTCTGAGTTTAGGTGTAAAATTTTAGCTTCATCTAAACCTTCAACTTGCATGTT